>CM077133.1:1250000-2500000 GCA_039645545.1 Dendrolimus houi
ATGATATTTATATGGTACGGCATTTTAAGATAGGTAAGTAATCTACACTTTTGAGGCCTCAATAGGTTTCCTAAGGCTGTGATAGGTTACTTAATATATTATTGTAATAGGAAAGCACCCAAATAAATTTTGTAAGTGAAACCTGGCCTTTTACTTCACTACAGGCTATGTACGGGCTACAGCGTGACACCCGTACAAACCCGTTCCGCAAACAAAAATTCTACCCGGGCGAAGTCGCAGGCACAGGTAGTATAACAATATAAACCTTGTTTCAGAAATATAATCAGGATTATCTTATGCTAACTATATAATTAGTAAATATAGTTTTTGAAATTGATAAATCACTAAGATATAAAGTTTCTGGGATACTAGTAAAACGATCGTTGTAGCATGAAGAAACAAGTAAGAGATGTATTAATCACAATGCACGGACGCCCCTTCTATTTTCACAATAATTTTTCTTACATGAACCCACCGTTATAAGATAGCCAGTCTACGTAGTTTTCCTGTATGCATAGATTTCTTAGCTATTTTTTCAAACGCTTAAAATTCAACAGTTTTTATTCACACCCAGTTCCAATCTATAATATGATAAATCTGTAGAGTTTGAGTTTGTACATTGCGTTTAAAAATGTGGACAAAATCAGGGGGGCTAATCGCGACCAGCAGATCCCGAAAAAATATTTGTTAGAATTTTTGTTTATTTATTTATTTAAATTGTTTGGGAAACATACAATAATTTATATTCTTAAATATAAAACACAAAATTAATACATATATCAATCAAGTTTCCACTAAAAAATAATTTATATAATAAAAATAAAAATTGACTCGAACAGTTAATTACAAAAAAAAGGAACAAATGTACGACAATTAGATAAAATGTCTATTTAATTTACATGAGGTTAATATTGAACAAAAAAAAATTTCACCAGAATAATTACTAATAAAATAAAGATAAAAAAGATGTATAAAAAAAAGTTTGTCATTATTGTAAAAATTGTAAGCCATTGGATGATTGTAAATTACGAAGTTTTTTAATTTGTCTGAATTAAAACGGATTTATATGAAACTCGACATATGTAGAGCTAGCTTATATCCCGGGGCGTAATTTAGGATACTTTTTATCCCGATAAATAACGTCGTTTCCGTGGGATAGACGTAAATAGCGAAAAAGATGGCGCTGCGATCGCATCTTTTTTGAAAACTACTGAACGTATATGAATGAAACTCGACATGGTGCTGGCTTATAACCCGAGTTAACACTTAGGACACATTTTATCCCGATAAATGAAGTCGTTTCTCTAGAATAGGGGAATTAGCAAATTAGATAGCGGTGCAATCGCTTTTTTAAATTCTCTAACAAATACCTACGTTGTCATAATCAAAATGTCATTCATTGTATTACTTCGTGCAGGAACGGAGAAAGAATACAATTTCTTGCGTTGGGGCGGCCTGTCGTAAGAGGCGACAAAACAGCCCACAGCCAGGTGATCGGGTATTTGCCCGACTGGATAGCTGCAACCCCTGGTCTAAAGTATGCTGCAACCTTGAGTTGTGTTGTGTTCCAGTCTCCCCCCTTAAGAGAGCGGCAGCGCATTTGTATCACCTTTGGTGTTGCAAATGTCCAAAGGCGACGGTAACCGCTTTCCATCAAGTGGGCCGTGCCTGTATGCTGAACTCCTGCAATAAACAAAAATAAGATTGGCTCACCTCTATATTTTGCTCGACAGTTGTGTAGACTATATGGACGTAATTTCTTTGTTATCATTATGTCTAATTATATTAAATAGATGACACGCGTAGCCGCGGGGCAAACTCTAGTGGGTCCTAAAAAAGTTTATCTGAGAAACTACCAAAATTATATGGAGGAAAGTAATAAGAAGCATTTATATATATTAAGCAAGTACCTACCACATGCAGTCAATATATCCACTGAATTCAGGTGCTATATACGTTATGACGTCACGTCGGTTGGCCTCGACATCAAACCCGCACGTGACGTCATACCAACCCCTCGCAGGGCTTAAACACGTTTAACCCCGCACCCTTAGGTACATTGAGATAAATCCAAATATTTTATCCGATGGCAGGCGGTGGATGTTTCGAACATTTACCGAGTTTTGGTCAAAATAAAATAAAAAAAGTTTTCGCGACCATTTTATTTGTTTTTTATTTAAACGTTTCGGTCTTTTTTCAGTAGCCTTGATCACGGAAGACAAAGCTGTCAAGTGTCAATGAGTAATGTCAAAGTTTTTATTTAGCCACCCTCAATTTGTTCACTTTAATTTTTGTTTATGGTAGTTATTTACTCTATGGAAACTTAACTTACCGCCGCTTCTCAACATGTTGTGGATTGAAGAGAAAAAGGGAGACAAGAAATATATCAGCAAAATGCCTAGCTCAAAATTTTACATAAATAATATTAATGAAACCAACTTCAAGAGTGAAATAGCGAAAGATAGATGATATTTTCTACAACATCTTGAAGTTAGTGCGAAGTAAAACATAAAAATTACTATATTTTGCAAATGTGTATTTTTAAGTTTTACTTGGCACCGACTTTTGAAGATGTAAAAAATGTTTATTCTTTGCTCTTTAGCCGATTTAATTTTGTTAATTAGACTTTAAACATTTATCTTAGCACTAGATTGTGATATTTGTGATTGAAAGTCGTCTAATAAAACAATTGGTAGCAAGAATTGCTTTTAGATGGTGATGTAGTAAAACAGTAACGGTCTTGGATAGCTTTCGGTTCGGCTTCTGATTGTCCAATTATAAATTATGCACGCATATCGAACGTCGCTCGGGGAATCGGGGTTGGCAAAAATTATATTATAAACGGCCTGGTGTTTTGCTCGAAGTAAGGGTGATCAGGACTCGGGCAACTCGAGCTCATGATCGAAACTCGGAATGGAGATTTGGAGTCCCGGGAAGCTGGTGTGGAGACCGTGGGTCCTCGTACCCACCTATCTAGACGGGTCACGCGGAAACACTAGACCCTAACTTATAAGAAAAATAAAATAAAATAAAAATGTATTTATTTCAATAAGTCCATACATGTAAGTTACCGGGGCTTCCCAGAAAGTATACAGGTGATACTTGTGTTGGGGAACCTCGCTCTTCCTATGTTGCTTAAATTTTAAGACTATCAATTTGCTGAATTAGAGAGAGTACTTTTATAAATATTTAAAGAGAATAAACAAAGAGACAAATAGATGAGTTTTGAGTGGTTGTGTCCGCAGTGGGCAAGTAGCAAACAAGTGTGAGGTGCGTGTGTGTGTGTGCGGGTGGTAGTTTGAATGGAACACAAATCCCTACTAATTTGTTTTAAGTCTTATTGAATACATTAAGCATGTATCAGATTCAAGCTAATGTAACCAAGATGTCTTCCTTAAGACAACGCAGATACTTACTGGGCACGGGTGCTTCGGCAAGTATCTAAAAGATCTCGTAAGCTTGATTTACATTTTCACAAATTTTACTTGCGAGACTGGCGAGTTAAGCCCTTATTAGACAGTCATCTATTTAATCCACACAAATTTCAATCCGAACGTTGATAAGGTCTCACTCACCAGTTTCGCAAGTAACTAATTAACTACCGGAACTTAAATTAGGCTTAAGAGATCTTTTAAATCCCGTACTATTTAACGTGTTAAGCGATGTTCAAAACATTGCACTAGTTAAGTAATTAGTTAACTCGCGTATTGAAACTTGTAAATTCCTTTTTATTCATATTTAAACACAGTATCATAGAAATATAAATAAGTTTCCACAAATTTCTGACATGTCACGAAGTAGTTGAGTCTCCCCATGGTTGATTCTTGCAAAAGGCAGATTTTTTTATTTTATATTAGTTACTGTGCTGTGCTATACTTTATACAACAAACCCCACCTGGCAACCCTAGGCGAATTAACACAATCACTCAAATTGTAAGATTATGGCAATTACCCGCAATAGTTTTAGATATGCATCTAAAATTTAATAATCACAGATTGGACTTTTACTAAAATTGTTTATACAATCATAATGTTTTAGGCGTTCGTAGTTATTGGGTCTTTCATGGCATTATAATACGAGGTGAATAGAACAGTTATGTTATCTCATACAAATGACGTGGGACAGTTATTTAGTATCCACACCCGAGGGCATGCATCATTTAGGCTGTTTACCTGACCTAATATACTACAAATTGACTGTTGGCAACACCAACATAAGATAATATTATTTTTAAACTTGCAACACTGTCGTTGCTTTTTATTTCTACCGCCATTTTGGTTGTAGCCGATTGCACACGTATTTGTTTTGTAAAGGTGATTTATTATAAGTTTCCACCACTAACAGTGTTTAACTTTTATACCCACAACGACTAGAGTTTCGCCCACGCCATCAGCGTAAAATAAAAATTATATGTGCGACGATGCACACTGACGATAAAGAAACATTGAAAAAAAGACATTTACATTAACAGACAGTGTGAAACCCATCAATCTACGTTGGACACTCATCCAGTAATTATTTATAAAAAATAATTTGATAAACCTTGTATTAGCAATTAAACTACATTTAAAAAAATTGTGGTTCTGTGCAGTTCACACGCGGTAAAAGTGAAAGAAAGTGTGACAAGGAGTGGGAGGGATTCTATATTTCGTGACGTCACATTTCATATTGTTACAACTTAAGTTCCGACAAAAACAAAATCCACCTGCATATCTATAAAAACATATTTTATTACCTGTCGGCATTTGAACTACTTGTAATTCTTTTATGATTGTCTTCTTTTGTTTACTTATTTATTGGTTATTGTGGAGAACGGCCTATTGTACTCGTTTATGGTCATTTGTAGGCATAATTAGCCAGGTGTGCTGATTACGATTTCTAGAAAATTACGTCGACGCTAGCCAGGCAGACATATTTGCATTTGTGCAGTATAAAACGATGGCTTGATGGAGATTGATGGAGGAAGCAGTCGAGCGAGAACCACGAGCGAAGCGAGACGCGTGTACTATAATGTCGGGAATCTAATAAGTGACGGACTTTGGGCGATTTATTACGAATTACTTCCCTCTGCGTTATGTTTGGATTTGTTGTATTCGGTTATCTTTGTACCTGTGTTATACCTGTTTGTATAGTTCTAATAAACTCTATAATAATTCCAACGGCATTTTAATTCGAGTCCCGTAACTCGTAACAATATATTATATTGTTATAATATATTTAAGCTTTAAGACACGAAATTTGAAGTATCAAAAAAAATCTCCAAAAACATTTCCAACTCTATGTGTATAATAAGCATAGTGTTTAAATTATTAAATATCTCATTCTCTCGCAGGCTTAGTCCTATAGATTTATGTGCTTATCTCTTTTTAGCATAGCTTTTTCGTTTTATCGACTTTTAAATCACAACGATTCTAAAGAAGTTTCACTTAAAAAAATAAATAAGGAAGTAAAGATATCTCGAGGAGTTTGTTGCGCCTCTTCTTCTGCTTTAACAGAAACTAAAATCGCTTTGGAAGCGGTGGTTGACTCATGACTCTCAATAAGTAATCTGTAAGATTCAATTTTGTTGTGATAATTGTCTTGTTATGATAATTCTTTTACGGTGCAGGCTGTCAAACTTTGGAATATGCTGCCTCTTACTGTCAGAGAGGCCAAATCATTACCAATATTTAGAAATTTGCTCAGAAAACACTATTTGTCCAGAAATAGCTGTCTGATTAATAGAATATAATCATGCTAATACATTTATTATAATAACTTATGTATTATTGTATATATATGACTATGTATATATGTATGTATTTGTATATTCATATCTTAAACTAGTTTGAGTATTTATGTATCTATTGCCTTTTTCGTGCACCACCTATATCGCCTGATTTAAATTTTGTGTTTCATTTAGGTTGCCTGGAAGATATCGCTTTGAGCGATAAGGCCGCCTGTTGTATTGCCTAGAAAATATTGTAAATATGCTCTGTTTTTGTAATTGTATATTTTGATGTGCAATAAGGTGTTATCTCTCTTTCTCTCAATTTTGAAATAAATACATTAATTTTCATTTTCACAAGTTTACTAGACATCGCCCGTTGTCCGATTTGATTTAAAATATGTTTTGAATAATGAAATGTCAAAAAGTTAGAACATAATTACCAGTAGCACCATCTAGTCTATGTACGTTTCAAAAACTATTCGTCGTTGTAATTTAGCAACATGATCATCAAAGTTGCAATCGGGACGTTCTTTTCGAAACATAGGGCCTGCCTTTCCGCTTTTTCTTCTCTATTTCCCGCGATCTTCGTCACCCCTTGTTTTAAAATTTAATCCGTGCACGAACGGAGAAAGAACACAATTTCCTGCGGCCTGGCGGCCTGTCGTGAAAGACGACAAGTCAACCCACAGCTAGGTGGTAGGGTATTTGCCCGTCGAGATGACTTCCACCTGTCTAGAGTATGCCGCCATAACAAACTTGAGTTGTGTCCCGGCATTAATAGCTAGGTTCCAATCTCCCTTCAGAGAGCGGAAACACTAGCCCTTTTGGAGATACAAAGGTCTGCTGAATTCTGCTATAAAAGACATTTGTGTTATTCTAAGTCAAGCCAGCATATCTTGGATTATCCTTTCTACCGAGACTTGGCGGAGGCAGCATAAATAGACGTAAAATGTGGCCGTACCAACGTAAGTGACTCTCTTGCATTATATCTTTTATGTCACGGACATGAATACTGCTGCAGATGCGGCAGTTCCTTACGCAGTTCTTCCGCGTGACTCTACACGTCCACCACAGCATATTCATCTACATAATGCTCAGCTTTTGCTTGATCAGAAGTCAGCTCATCATTGTCAGTCAATTGCTGTTAATCCCTGGACGTAGACTTCTCCAAGTTCGCGCCACATATCCCGATCTTAAACTTTTTTTAATAACGGCGAGGAATGCTTTGGCCACCTAGCCCCTACCAACGTCCTTGCGCAGGGTCTTCGATTCCTAGGCTGGAGAGCATCCTACACTACGTTTAAAATTTTATTTCTCAAACCTGAGCAATTCCTAAAATAATCGGCCATGACTGACAGACAATAAGAGAGACTATATGCCTAGCTGAATCAGGAATCTCAAGACGCTTGAGAAAATACTAAAATGATGATTTCATGTCACAACAACAAACAAATGAAATATAGACACAATGACACTTTCAGAAGTATAATTTGCAAATTCCTTCCGGACAATGGTTATCAGGCTTGAGGACAAATGGACGCGTTCCCTACATACGCTCCCCCATTCATCTCTTGAGCAAGTGGGCTCCCGATATCATCTTATCGCCGTAAAGGATTGCCTGTGATCATGTAAGAAAAATCGGGGCAAGAACATCAACTATATCTTCAAGTTGTTAAGGAAAGTAAACCACTTTTTTTAGAGTTAGAGTATAGGGTGCAGTAATAGCTTTATTTTCAATTTATTTGGACAAAAAATCAGTATTGTACAGAATTTAGTATTGTTACGACCGACAAAGACCAATGCACACCTGCATTTTATTACCTTTTCGGCATTTGGACTTCTTTTGTTTACCTTATGTTTAAAATTTGTAATTAGACAACAGCCTATTGTGTATCGTACGCATTTATGGCCGTTTGCAGGCATAATTAGGCAGGTGTGCAGATTACGAATTCTAAGAAATTCGATCTATGCGAGCGGGCAGCCATATTGTATCGGTGCAGTATATAGCAATGGCTCAATGGGGAGATCGGCAGTCTAGCGATGGTCACAAGTGAGACAAGACCTGTTTACATTGGATAAGCTATATAGTGACGGACTTTGCGCGTATTATTGAATCGTGTATTACGTTTGTACTGGTTGTATCCAGTTATATTTGTACCTGTGTTATAGGTGTTTGTATAGTTCTAATAAATTCTATAGTAATTCCATACGGCATTTTAATTCGATTACCGAACTCGTAACAGTATTATGAGTCTTATATATAAGTAGTTTCAATGAATACAGCACCAACATAATTCAAAATGTACTAGCTACCGTAAGTAAAAATGAAAGAGAGAAAAAAAGTTGGTATACAATAACTGGAAAGAAGAAGAAAGGAGACCTCGCCAGAATGCAGAACCGGAGCCAAAACCGCACCGATTGCCTGCGACCAGCCGCAAAGCCACAGCTTAGTGCTTATATGATAAAATGGTGCCTTTAAATAATTACAATGTAGTTCAGTTACTATCTCACCTTGATATGAATCCAAATATAATTAATTACATACACAGACAGGCAAATTGAAGTACAAATGTAGCGTGGATTAACAGTTCTCACCCAAAATCACTACAATTATCGTTCTGAAAATAGTGCAGTAAAACTATACATTACTCTTACTTAACTTGTTGGCCGTGCGCAGGAATAGATAACCAGGTGTGCAAATTACTATTTCTCGGAAACTCAGCGCGCGGCTGATTTTTTGTCTAAACAAAAGTACTGTTGTATTTGGCCCAACTTGTGTAGTTAGTATAAGGCAAATGTCCCTCATGTCAATGGAGGGGTGGGAATAAATGAGTCAAGCGACGACTACGAGACGAGTAAGACGTTTGTAGTACTCTCAATTAGCGATATAGACGACGGACTTTACGCGTGTCGAATTGTATCGAATCGTGCAGTGTGAACTGGTTGCATCCAGTTTTATTTGTATTTATTTTATACGTGTTTGTACAGTTCTAATAAATTCTATAGTAGTTCCAACGGCATTTTTAATTCGAGTCCTGTAGCTCGTAACACTATAATGATAAGGATATAAGAGTTTCGCAAGTTAACTAACTACTTAGTTGTTACAAACGTAAACCAGGCTTCATACGAAACTAAGCTTCACGAAAGTGATAACAGGAACTTACGAACAGTACACAACGTATAGGAAACGAACACAAAAGTTCATTTTAATGTAGTAGATAATAATGTCCTAAAAATACTTTAGCAAACACAGCAACCCTTTCAGTGCCATTATCGGTTGATAAAGACCCGGCACTCCCGTCAGTCCTCTAGGTGATAGATGACTGTTTGTATACATACCACACTTTGCTGTGATCAATTACACTTTATGGACTGTCTCGTGTACTAAATATATAAAGGGGACACATATTGACCTTTCGGATTGCCTTTTATCGAATAACATACCATGATAGGTACTTTGATCCTTCAATATTGGGAGTTTACTCCTTAAAAATCGATTTTATTCGATATTTCATTTAAGACTCCCGCTATTTTTCTGTGCAGTAACGGAGATTTCTTGTGGCCAGGCGGTCTATCGTAAGAGGCGACAAAACAACCCATAGTCCGGTGATAGGGTATTTGCCCGTCTGGATGGCTACCACCCCTGGTCTAGAGTATGACGCCATAACAACCTTGAGTCATGTTCCGTCATTAGTGGGCAGGTTCGAGTCTCCCTTTAAAGAGCGACAGTACGTTGGTTGCAACTTTGATGCTACAAATGTCCATAGACGGCGATAGCCGCTTTCCATCAAGTAGGCAGTCTGCCTGTCTGATAAACTCATGCAATAAGAAAATTTTATAGGGAGTGAATGTCCACCTCTCCTATACTAGCTCGCTTACCAAGATGAGTTTTAGCGAAACGCATTATATTTCTGTCAATCACTCTTATATTATTAATATAATTTTAATGTTTAAATAACTATATAATTATTTAATTTGAGAGTAGTCCGTTGTAAATCACCCATAACACAAGTGTAATTCGCTTAATTTGGGGATCTTATACTGATATATAAAGCTGAAGAATTTGTTTGATGGAACGCGCTAATCTTAGGAACTACTGTTCTGATTTGAAAAATTCTTTCAGTTTTAAATAGCCCATTTATTGAGGAAGGCTATATGTCAACACGCTAAGGCTAAGAATGTTTCAAAATCGATTTTGAAAACTAATTCCACGCGGACGACGTCGCGGGCACATCTAGTTTACAATATATGCGTTTGTCTGCCGATTATTATAACTTTGATATACTTTCATGTTTACGGAGTAAACTCCAGTCATGCGTCGGAGCTGACACACACAAGTTTTTCGAATTTAAAATACACATTTGTCGGTCTTTGTGGTTGTGTAGGTTGCCGAATGATGAATTTTATACACGAACTTTCCGTTACTGACTATGGTCGAAATGTTTGGGATCGGTTCCAGATTGATCTATAGTATATTACCCATAATGCAAACGTAACATGCTTAGAATAGCAATACAATAATTTGTGTGTTTGTTTACCATTTTTTTATGTTAGATTTTATAAGAGTAAAAAAATATGTTATAGAAAACTTTTGATATTCTGAATCATAATAATAATAATTTTCTCGTTTATTGCGAAATAATATAAAAAAATTTTAAATTTAAACAAGTCCAAGTCTGTCCCCATGTGGATAACTGCCCCCACTTAACTCTTTACAGCGCCGAGTGGTCCGGATCGTCGACGATCCTGAACCTACAGACGGTTTAGAACCTTAAGTCGCAGAAGAGACGTTGGCGCTCTAAGCGCATTCTACCGTCTGTACAACGGGGAGTGTTCTGATGAGCTGTTTGGTTTGGTACCTACGTCGCCATTCTACCACCGCACTGCTCGACGGCGACTGGGAGTTCATTCACACTTCATTGACACCTGGAAGTTATCCACTGTACGTGGCGCTCGCTCCTTTATGCCATATGTGCGCAAGCTGTGGAATAAGCTCCCTCCCGTGGTTTTCCCAGAACGTTACAATATGGGGCTCTTCAAAATGGGCGTAAACAGATATTTAAAGTCTCAACGAGGTAGGCAACGCATCGGCACCCTTAGTGTTGCAGATGTCCATGGGCGACGGTAGCCACTTGCCATCAAGTAGACCCGTCTATAAGCAAACATAAAAAAACAAACAAACACACACATTATTATATTGCTATTCTAAGGATGTTACGTTTGCATTATGGGTTATATACTATGGATCAATCTGGAACCGATACCATAAACAAATAATAATAAATTTATACGACAATACAATAAACAAGACTATTATTATTATTATGGTTTAGAATATCAAAAATTGAATTAATATATTTTTTTTTTTTAGTATAATTTGTTTATTCTTCTAACAAACGTTTAAATTATTAGTTAGAAAAATTATTAAAAAGCTTTAAAGAACGGTAACCTTTATATTTCCATTCCATCGTTTTTTTGTGTTTAGTCTCCCGTCCGTATGTCGCTGTGTTATGATAGATTGGATAATTAATTTCGGTCTATTTAACTTCCTATTATTTACCTATCATAATAATTGTTCTTTTTCTGGATCATAAGTATCCATTGTTGGTTTAGATGTATTATTTTGTATTGTTTGGCCTTAACTCTATGGAAATACGTTGTAATAAAAATTAATAAATTACATTCATTTACGCCTTTATAAAAGTTTCAAGAAATTATTTCAATTTTAAACATCCCAAAATAAGCAAAGAAGCCCAATTGCAAAATGGATAAATTTCCAAACGCTTTACTTTTTAAAATAAATTGATATACATAATAATAACATAAACATATACATATGAGTTTTCAAAGTATCGATTGTAGCGAAAAATGTTATTTTCTCTTCACGACCTCGCCTGGTGGGGTATCCATCTTCTCTGATGAAACTTCGTATTGCGTGTCCAATCTGTAAAGAATTGTAAGTCAATTTACATCTTAAATTAAGAGGCTACCCAAATCTCATTCCTAATTTACCTCCTACAAATATGTAGTGCACGAATCTCTCATTTTAAAATTATTGCACAAGCTAAACAGACAGACAGATTTATTAAGACCCCTTTAAACAATTTATGTAGAGGCAAAACTTGCCTCCAATAATCCGGGTCTATAAAACAGGCCCAGGCAGCACTTCACTCCGCTGCAACGCCTTGTGCTTTATAAAGCCCAGGTGAGGCCGCATATGGAGTACTGCTCCTGTGGGCTGGGGCACCAGCCTACCAACTTAACCCATCCTCTGGACTGTATTCAACGTCGAGCCGTACGCATAGTCGGGTTAGATATAATAAGTTTGTTTAAATATTCTTAGCATTCAGCGAGACTTCGCGGCTCTCTGCGTATTCCACCGACTGTACAATAGGGAGTGTTCCGAGAAACTGTTCAGAATGGTGCCTTCGTCTTCTTTGTACCACCGCACCGCTCGCCATCGTATGGGTGTTCATTCCCACTCCCTTGAACCGCTTTGCTCATGTATTATCTACGCATAATTTCTCAAGAACGTCTCTCTTGCGCTTCGTGGAATTGATGAGCTCCCAAGTGAGGTTTTAACAAATAACTTTTCTTCGAGGCTAGCAGTACATTGGAGACAACACTGGCGTTGCAAACGCCCATAAGCGACGGTAACCGCTTTCCATCAGGTGGGCCCTCAGTTTGTACTCCAGCTATAGAAAAACGCAGGTGTTAGCAATACCTATTTTTAATTTTATTTATTTGGTTTACCGAGAATTACTTGCAGTAATACTAAGGATGTACATAGCTTTATAAAAAAAAACATGACACAAATGCAGTAACTACTAATAGGCAAATACTACATGCAATTTGATATTTTCTAGTATGAAAAATTATAATATAGTAATGTAATTATAATGTAATAATATAATATCAGGCCAAAAATGTCCCATTGCTGGTCTCCGGCCTCCCATCATAGGGGGGAGCGGACAGTACACCCACTGTCTGTCACTGTTTTACACATCGGTTATCTCGGTGTGCAGGCTTCATCACGATGTATTCCTTCACCGCTGTTAGCACGTGGTAATGGTAACAATATGCATATTAGGTGAGAAAACTCCCTACGCGGTGCATGCGTTCCAGCCAGGAATGAACTCGCGCCCTTTGAGTTTCGGACGCTTGCGCTAAATTACGCTACCACGAGTTTTTACGAATTACAAATTAGTAATGTGAGATGCAATAATTCGACTAGAATAGATCTCGAATTGATCAGTAATATTAAAGGTTGTAATACCTATTATACAACATTTTAATAAAAACATAGAATAGAGAAAATACGTATTTTCGAATGCACCACGAGCTACATATTTACGAAGACGTTGACGCCGCGGGAAGAGCCTTGAGTATATTTTAGAATAACAAAAAGCCTCATTTCATTTTTATAGTTTTTCGGCAGGCCACTTCATAGACAACAGCGGATGTAGGATGACCATGAGGTGTGAATTAAGAGTATATGAAAGAAAAGAAAGAAAGAAAGAAAAACTTTTTTCGAAGAAATAGCGACGTAATAACATTCGTTATACATTATTATACACAGAGCATATTTTGAGAATTTGTACGCTGCATTTTCAGCGAACAAGGTTTGCACTCAGCATATTGCTGTGCCGGAATTATATCCGGCACAACGCTGAATTTCAGTGCAAACCTTCCTTTAAGCGTAAGACCAAAAACAACCCAATTTGTTAATTAAATAATGAATAATATAATAATTTATAAAACTAATTCTACTTATATAATTAGTAAAAATAAATAAATACATTTGAATAAAACTAACAATAAATACGCGTTACTTCTAAATTAAAATAAATAATCGTGTAACACACTTGTATCGAATCATTTATTCGAATACAAGTCGCTAGAGTGCTTGCCGAATATTACCAAATTCTGTGTGCCACGCCACTGACATCAGGCAACAAATGACATTTTACTTCATAAACGTATTTTTGTCCCTGCAGGAATGGAGAAAGAACACAATTTCCTGCGGTCAGCCGGCCTGTCGTAAGGGGCGACTAAACAACCCACAGCCAGGTGGTAGGATATTTGCTCGACTGAATGGCGACCACCCCTGGTCTAGAGTATGCCGCCATCACAACCTTGTGTTGTGTTCCGGCATCAATGACCAGGTTCCAGTCTCCTTTAAGAGAGCAGCAGCGCATTTGTAGCACCTTCGGTGTTGCAAATGACCATAGGCGACGGTAACCACTTTCCATCAAGTGGGCCATAAAAGAATTCAATAAAAAAATAACATAAAATATTGAATGTGTTATTTTACTGTAAAGATATGAAATGTTTAATATATTTTATTTTATATTTATATATATATATATATATATATATATATATATATATATATATATATATATATATATATATATATATAATATAGTTTTCAGTCATAGACGTCACTTTATTAGCAAAGCTTGAAACCGGTTTAAAACAACAGGGGCGTTGCCAATGCATTGCCGGCTTCTGCAAAATTTTATAACGCCCTTCTTAAACGACCCCATGTTGTAGCGCAGAGGGAAAACCTCGGCGGGAAGTTCTCTCCAGATCACTGTTGTACGCGGAATAAACACTCTAGAGAACAGTTGCGTAATTGAGCGTGGGAGGTCCAGGAAATCGTGGGGGGAACATCCCGTCAATGACGAGCAGTGCGGTTGTAAAAATGAGGCGCTGGCACCAGATCAAATAGGTCCTCGGAACACTCCGTTGTACAGGCGGTAGAATACGCAGAGGGACGCAAAGTCTCTCCGAAGGCTAAGCGATTCTAAACCGCCTGTTAGTATGGGATCGTCGACTATACGAACGGCGCAACGATGGATGGAGTCAAGAGGGTCAGTCTGGTAAGCGGGTGCTCCAGCCCATAAGTGTGAGCAGTATTCCATATGCGGCCTAAATACTGCTTAGACCGGTTTAGCAAACCAAGCTTTTTTGAGGCAAGTTTAGCCTTGCCACGACTTTATGACTAGCCATATTAAAGGTCTTAGAATAGACCTTAGTCTACATAGTCATATAGAATCTCTTGAAATAAACAATAACTTCTTTGATCTATGATCTGTTGTCTTATAACTACGCATGCGAGTTTATTATTAACTGTTAATGCGATTAAATATTGACAGATATGTATACACTAACGAACTATTTAAAAGGAAAAGAAAGAAGAAGGAAAACATATTTTTAGCTAGACGTGCTGCTGGGGAGTTTCTTAGCCCTTCTTCTCCTTAACAGCAATAACACGTTGCGAAGCTGTGTACACAGAATAAGAAATGACTTTAAATTTTAACTTATATGTATGACCTTCAAGAAGTGTTCTCCAGTGGAACTTATTTTGAATAAAAACTTTTGAATTCGAATTTGAATGTAGCTAATTATTAACGGCGTTATTTTTTAACGTTACAAACATGAATAATATCCCAGATGCAGCTGGGACATTACCATTCATCAAATTAACATCTTTTGCAGCCCCGTTCTGTCTAATTTAAGCGCTGAATAAAATTTTATTCACTGTATATTATTTTTTGAATTCAATTGTATAAAAAACGGCAAGGTCTAACAGTCCGCACATGACGAAGGCATCCAAAGGTTTATCTCAAAAATGATTTAACAGATATTGATTAAACCAATATTGTACTTTCTAAAGTTGTACTGACTAGTACATATAATTAAAACTACATTTTAACGATTTTAAGCTCAGAATTTTATTTATATTTCGACTTTTAAGCCACATTTCAGTAGCCGTGATCACGGAAGACAAATAGGTCAAGAGTCAACGAGTAATGCTAAAGATATTATTTAGCAAGTTAGCGGTAGGCTAAATAACCTTAAAAAATAGTCTCAACCCAATATAATTAAAAGTATTTTTAAAGCTCTAGACCATTTTTTTCAGAATTGTTTATTTCAACCTTTAAATTAAAATAGACAGTAGATAAAATATTTGGAAAATGTAAAATAAGATATGTAATATTAGGTTGGGGAAAAGGTTTCTTCGCATTTTATATAAAAATTCAAAAGGTTTTTTTATAAAGTTTATTTACATTTGACTAAAGTATGTTGTAGGTGCCATTTTGTTGGATAACTTTTTGCCATCTTGTAAGTAGGGACGTGATCCCATTGCTATAAAAATTTTGGGGCTTCTGATCAAAAAACTGCGACAAGTGGTTTTGGCAGTCCTCTCGTGATTTTAACCTGACACTGCCTAAGGAATTCTGCAGAGACCGAAACAGGTGAAAATCTGAAGGTGCAAGGTTAGGACTATACGGCGGATGAATTAACACCTCTCAGCCAAACTCTCGTAATTTTTGCTGAGTGGCTAAAGATGTGTGAGGTCTAGCGTTATCATGGTGAAAAACCACACCCCTTCTGTTGATTAATTCCGACCGCTTTCTCTCAACTTTTTGCTTTAATCTCATCAGTTGTTCGCAGTACAGTTCAGAATCGATGGTCCTGCCTGGCGGTAACAGCTCATAATGAATAATGCCCTTCCAATCCCACCATACACACAGCATCACCTTGTTGCGAGTTAACCCGGGTTTCGCCACAGTCTGTGAAGCCTGACCGGCCTTTGACCACGATCTTTTTCGCACGTTCTTGTCGTACGTGATCCACTTTTCATCACCAGTTATCAGCTTCTTCAAAAATGCTTCGGTTTCATTACGTCGTAATAAAGAATCACAAATGAGTACACGGTTCATTAGGTTTCTTTCAGTGAGCTCATGAGGTACCCAAATATCTAGCTTTTTTGTGTACCCAGCTTTTTACAAATGCACCAAAACTGTTTTGTGGTCAATTCCCAGTTCTCCAGCTACATCGTAACTACTAATATGCCGATCTTGTTCCACTTTTTCAAAAATGGCATCAATTTTGTCCATAACAGGGCGACCAGAGCGACGTGTATCTTTGATATCAAAATGTCCGGATTGAAATCGCTTAAAACAAATTTGCGCTACTCTCACAGATACTGCATTAGGTCCATAAACATCACATTTTTTTTGCGACTTGTGTTGCATTCTTTCCTTTTTGTAGAAATTTTTTAAAATGTATCGAATTTCTTCATTAGACTCACTCATTTTAACAATAAGAAAAACAAATGATAATCACACATTTTCCTAATTTGAATTTGGAATTGTCTTCTTTAAAATTAAAACTTTTTAATGATACCAAAACCAGCCAGATACAAATGGTATAGCCAAAGAAATCTTATTACAAGTTCATACATACTATATGCGAAAAGACTTTTTCCCCAACCTATTATATTCAGTACCTGTGGCCACCCTAACGATGAGTCTACATCAGAAACGTATCGGTGTTTGGCCTGTAAATCCGAAGGTGAAATGCAAATTGACCACGGCCTAAGAATCCGCATGAATAATGCGCGCGAGTAAACAACATTTATACATGTACGTCCCGAGTAACAGCGGGTAGCGCATACGGAATTACAGCCAGCAAAACATAAGCGGATAGCTCTCGCCTTTCTATTGATGAAGCTCTCTCATTTTCGCTCATTGTAAAAGAGTGTGAAAAGTACGAATGGAGAGACACGTATTCGAAGCAGGTTGACTGTCATGGAAAACCTTTTTCCAGGCAATAATTAGCAAAATTAATATCTGCAAATTTGTGTAAACAGCCTAAACACAACATACTAGAAATATCAATATGTCGTATTACAGCTAACGCGTCGTGAGTTATTTAAAAATCGAATATGTATAATTATTAAATCATGATTACAACGATACTATTCTTATAAGATAATTTAAAGAACTTGACTTGCTCAACTATATAACAACCATCCCTGGCTTAGAGCATGCTGCCGTAATATTTTTTTATTACACTCTAGTACTAGTATCAGTAACAAGGTCGGCAACGTATTGGTAACGACTCTGGTTTTTTTTTTTTTTTTTTTTTTTTTTTTTTTTAAGGCGGGGAAATGCATTTCGCACATACCGGGTCCTTTGCTAGGATTAGACCGTTGTTGATCATGGAGGCTTTCCACTGAGGCAATCCAAACAATAATCAACCGGCTTGTGTGGAGACTCGACTAATCAATACCCCACTAAAACCACCCTCCTCCCATGTGCCCCGCGCTTATGGCAGGAAAGGCGTGAGATACAGAACGTAGTTACGCCCACACCGATCCTAGCGCACAAGTGCTTGAGAATGCCCCGGGAGAGGCAAACTCACTTCGTCAACAGGGGTGAAGACTCCTCTGCTCCCTAGATGCTAGAGGGCCCTGCAGCGGTATTTCAGGGAGGAGGTCATGCGCATACCTGCGCCTCCGGGCTCCCAACTGACGTCGGCGCCCGCGAGACGCATGCGCACTACCATCTCTCTCCCTATCTCGTTCCGCGGCCTCCTTATGAGACACTACCGTCTCGCAGAAATTGGCCGCACCCACCCACCAATCGTCGCTGTGCAGCATGGCTTGCACCAGATCGCCCAGCGATTCGATCGGTCCTACAAGTGTCTCGAGTTCAAACCTCTGAGGTGCCCATGCTGCGCACTCGACTAGCGTGTGTAACGCCGTGTCCAGCGCGCCACACTGGCGGCATTGGGGTGAAGGCAAGCAGCCCGCAATCTGACACAGATACTTATCGAAGCAACCGTGCCCGGTAAGTATCTGTGTCATTCTGAAGGTCAGGGTCCCGCGTTTCCGCGAGAGCCATCGCAACAGCTGCGGTCGAACCGCCTCCACCGTGTCAATGCCAGCAACAGGGTTTTCCAACTCTACTGACCAAGATTGGATCATGGCCGCGGTTTCCCGCGTCCTGATCACCTGGAGTTCGGCCTGGCCATAGACCAGGCCACGGGCGAGGGCATCCTGTCGGGAGCGCCGAACTTTGGCTATCACGTCCGCCTGGAGAGGCCAGGGCGGATCGCCTGCCAAGAGTGTCGACGCCGTCCACGACACTGTACGGTATCCTCGGATGGTCCTCACCGCCAGGACCCGTTGTGCGCGGCACAACAAAGTCCTATTGTGGCGGTGAAGTGCAGTGGACCATACAGGTGCACCGTACAGGGCCATACTCCTAAGGATGCCCATGTAGAGTTTCCTAGTCGTCCCCCCCGGTCCCCCCACGTTGGGAAGAAGCCGAGAGAGGGCGCCTGCGGACCTCACGAGCTTGGGAACTAGCTGCTCAAAGTGCGTGGTAACGACTCTGGTGCTTCAACCTTAGACAGGCGACGATAATGACGTTCAAGTGGACCATCTGCCTATTACTCTGCTTGAAATAAAAAAACTTCCCGTCCAGGTACTACAGTATGTGAAACTCATTTTTTTTGAAGATTGGAAATGTACGAAAGCGGGTATCAGGCCGTGAAGGGAATAATTTAAATTTAGGCCGTGGTAGCGTAATGGCTAAGAAAATAAGTCTCAAACCCGCGTTTCAAAAGAAATGAGTTCCAAATTAAGCCATGAAACATTCACCACTTTGGCAGTTCTTTGTATATTA
This sequence comes from Dendrolimus houi, assembly GCA_039645545.1. Lineage (NCBI taxonomy): Eukaryota > Metazoa > Arthropoda > Insecta > Lepidoptera > Lasiocampidae > Dendrolimus > Dendrolimus houi. The sequence goes on from CM077133.1 coordinate 1,269,199, forward strand.
TTTACAGCTACCGGGCACTGACTGTGATGGAACCCTGTACGTATACATCGAAATAATCGATGTGTGAAAACCGAAAATACGCCTTGATTAAACGTGTCTAGTATACTGTCCATTCTTTTTCAATGATAGGCAGGCGTGAGCCCAACAGTGGAACCTTCATGGGCTGATATTATTTATTATATTTTTATGATGACGATAAAAAATAATTCTTTATTATTTTTCCATGGTCATACGATAAAATTAAATCTACTTCCATCAGTTGTCGTATAGTCTGTACACGCGATAAGTCTGCACTCAGACCATACCACAAAGCGATCATCGGGGAAAGAAAAAAACCTATTGTAATTTCTATATAGGAAAAATTTATAACCTCGTTCGCCTCGGAAAAATTGATTTTCACGACGCTCTATGTGACACTTGTTTTTCACATCGTATAATTTGAATTTACTATTAATCTATAGCATTGAAGAGGTTATTGACTTCCACAAGGCTTGTTATCTTCATAGTGTACAGGCTGACCAGATAGAGAAAAGAATAATAGAGGCGCCACTTTCGCAAAGTCTCATCTCTAGCAACTCATCTACCACTAGTACTATAGTTGAGCCGTTCTAAGAAGGTTCATTTGAAGTTTCGTATGATTATTAACGAACTAACTTCGTAGCAGGATAAAAATAATTTATACCAAAAAAATATTTAAAATACCATAATTAATTTATTTCTTTAGAAACGTAACACATGATAATGTTATGTTTATCATCACTCTTTTATTCTTAAATATTGGCGACGTCGTGATCTGTGAACATTGAAGTATTATCGAAAAATTTAAACATATGTATATTTTCTACATTTTAAAGATAAATAAGGCCAACAAATGTAAAATATGTTTTTTTAAATAATAAATCGTTTTATTATAATCGACTTGGTAATGTGTCACTTTCTATATCGATTCCAAATTGTAATTGCATCATCATCAATAGTTCATGTAACTGTTAAAATCAGTTTTATAGATGCCAAAAATGGCTTTATAGAACGGCCCAATCATAGTAATTTACTAACAACAAATTTTTTAGTATTAGAGTATGCGCCAATAAAGCCAAATAGACGCGGCGCTGCAATCACCGTACTTTTAATCCTGCCAGAGTAATTATTTGCTAATCCGTAAATCGTAAATAAATACATAATTATTAAAGTATTTATGTGTCTATCGTCCTTTTCCTGCACCACCTACGTCGCCTGATTCAAATTTCTTTGATTTCGGGTGCCTGAAAGAGATCGCTTTGGGCGATAAGGCCGCCTATTGTATTGCCTAGAAAATATTGTAAATGTGGTTTGATTTTGTAATTGTATGTTTTGGTGTGCAAGAAAGTGCTATCTCTCTCTTTCTCTTCTTCTTTTTATCCGTGCAGGCACGGAGAAAGAATACAATCTCCTGCGGCCAGGCGGCCTGTCGTAAGAGGCGACTAAACAACCCACAGCCAGGTGGTAGGGTATTTGCTCGACTGGATGGCGACCACCCCTGGTCTAGAGTATGCCGCCATAACAACCTTGTGTTGTGTTCCGGCATTATTGACCAAGTTCCATTTTCCCTTAAGAGAGCAGCAGCGCATTTGTAGCACCCACAGATGTGTTTCTATGATCTGTGGTAGCACCTTTGGTGTTTCAAATGTCCATAGGCGATGGTAACCGCTTTTCATCAAGTGGGCCATCTGCCCGTCTGCTGAACTCCAGCAATAAAAAATGAAATAAAAAAATTTCTCTCTTTCGATGTAGGTAATAATTGAATAATAAATACAAAATATGCCATAATTAAAGCTGTAAATTCATCTCCTTCTTACGAACAATAATTATTCAGAAAAGATATGTTGCTGCATAATTTCTTGCAGCACTTCTTCTCCTTCAACACTAACCAAAATGGCTTTGGAAGCTATGGTAGACTCATGACTTTCAATAAATAATTTATTAGATTCCATTTTGAAATAAATACATTCATTGTCCTCAACAAAATTCCATCAAATAGAATAGCTAAAACTTTTAGTTCCTATATTTTTTCGTGCGACTAGTTTTGTGGCTCGGATTCTACTGGACTCTAGTTCAAACATCGTGCAAGTATCAAGTTGTTTTATTTACGACATACGCATTTTGTCAACATAACCTATAATGTTTGCTTTAATAACAAGTAATTATTATATTATTTTAAGCAAGACCTTTAGCACCTTGTGATAATTAATAGACCAATTATTCGATTAAAAGAAGCGAAACAAACCATTACTAACCTGTTATGTTAGCGGTTTTTGTTTTGGTAAATATTGTCAAATATGTCGAAAATATTTTTACTTTCAATTCCACTAGACATCCTTGGTAAAATTTAACAAGCACTACTCGTGTGAAACGTAGTATTGTTATATCTGTAGTTAGTTATTTATTGTGGATTTTAGTCTTGGATCAAAATTAAAATAACATGGATAAATTCACTTTATGTACAACTCACTGACATTGACTACAGATAGGACAGAATATTGCCAGAAGGCAAAAATATTAGTGCATGTTTTACACATTATTGCCAGGCTTTACATAAATTGGAAAGTATTCATTTTTATTGCTGAAGTACAATATACACAGGATGACATCCCACTTGACGGAAAGTGGTTACCTTCGCCTATAAACATTTGCAACATCTAGTGTGCTGCTTCCCTCTAAAGGGAGACTGGAACCTGGCTACTGATACCGGAACACAAGTCAAGGCTGTTATAATAATAAGTCATTTATTTCATAAAACGAGCATTTCCATATTATACAGTTTTATATTATAAATTATTTCAATGTAATCAAATTTTAACTTTCAAATGAATTCACGGCACAACTATTAGTTAATAAAACAAATACTAGGGCATTACACCCGCTTCACTATAATCACTATAAATATTTCTATTCCACGGCATCATAGGGACATGTATACCAAATGACTTCAAGTATGAACTCCGCCACCGTGCCTCGAGGCGGCAGAAAGCAAAGAAACTCATGCATTTAACTGGTTATAGCGGCATACTTTAGACCAGGGGTGGTAGTCATCCCAACGGGCAAATGCCCCACCTCTCTACGAGTTGATTTGTCGCCTCTTACGAAAGGCCGCACCAACGCAGGTATTAGTTGTCAGATTGACGGGTTCTGCACATCACTAATCTCGATATGTGGGATTTATCGCGGTATTTTCCTTCGCCAGTATATCGTGATTACAATAAAATTGCACATCAGGCCAAGATTAGAATCCAGGACATTTCAGTAACACGGGTGCCTTAGTCACTGAACCATCGGAACCAACTCTACTATGCACAATGCTTAATCTCAACATCTTTATAATATAAAACTATGATATGCTCGTGACTTCGTCCATGCTTGACTTGAAATTCCCGCGGGATTCCTGGGAAATAAAGTACCGCAAACATCGTTTTAGTGAAAACTGTGTCGGGATAAGCTAATTTTTACACATCCGAACAACTATAAACCGCTCCCGGGAAAATCCCGCGGGATTCCCGGGATAACAAAAATATCACACATTTTATTACATTCAATTTGCTATCGATCAGTGATAATATCACATTACGAATTTGAGATTTTTTATACTGGCCATTTTAAATAATTCCCGTGGGATTCTCAGAATAAAAAGTAGCCCAGACTTAAGTCTTAAGAATTTGCTGTCGATCAATGAAAACCGTATCGAAATCGGCCCAGTAGTTTTTACGTGAATCACGAATAAACAGACAAGAAATCTCAAAAAACAATGCATCGTATTCTCCATCGTTTATATAGTCTATTCCAGTTGTTTTTTTTTTAATAGCTTCAATGCACAGACACGGCATGTTTAGAATTTTATGACACTTATTACTCAGTTGTCCTTTAATAGCATCGCAACATTAATTTTACTTAATCTATCTCTGTAAAATATCTAATATTTATTTTGATGCCTTATACATATTTTATTTTATTTAATACAACACAACATCTTCTTATTTTAACTCTCACTTAAATATTCTTGGACACTATAAATAGGACTTTTGGACCGACCACTCGAATCATTTTTGTTCAAATTATTTTCTTGCATTATATTACATGGTGACTTAATATTATACATCCTTGATGCCATCCCAAACACGCTTTTGTCGTATGGTATGATAGTGATATGGTAGATAGTAGAGTAATAGTTTACAATTTACATAATATTTAACTATTTTTCAAAAATACATACCTCCCCGGCGGGGAATCGAACCCCGGTCTCCCGCGTGACAGGCGGGGATACTTACCACTATAGTACCGAGGATCATGACTACATGGACTAAAAAATATATGTATTACAACAAAATAAATCATTAACTAGAAATGCACATTATCAGAATTATACTGATAAGGAATTGCAATAAATATAAGTATACATATATAATGTAAACTCTGAAATAATTATTTTTAATGGTTATTAAAATAATGGTTTATTTAGTGTCGTTTCTTCACCTTCAAGTCAGACCAACAAAATAGATAGACCAAACCCCGAGCTTCCAGAGTGAAGCCGCCTATTAGAAACCGATTTTAAAATAGGAAGCCTATGTGCGTTACTGGAACACAGTATTAAATCATTGAATTAGCACATTTTCAGTGGATACATTACTATTTACAAAATTACAAGTTTTTCCATCCGAGCAGGAATGAAGAAAGACGACTAATTCCTACGGCCAGACTGCTTGCCGTAAGATGCGACAAAACAACCCATAGCTAGGTGGTATGGATGGCTAGCTGGTCCAGAGCATGCCGCCATGTTGAGTTGTGTTCCGGTATGAGTGGCCAGTTTGCAGACGGCCCAACTGATGGAGAGCGGTTACCATCTACTATGGACATTTGCTATACCAAAGGTGCTACGAATGCGCTGCTGCTCTCGTCAGGGAGACTGGAACCTGGCACCTAATGCCTGAACACAATTCAGAGTTGTTATAGCGGCATACTCTAGACGAGGGATGGTAGCCATACAGTCGAGCAAGTTCCCTACCACCTGGCTTTTAATTTTGATTAATATTAACTTAATATTTGTTTATTTCGTTTAAAATACGATTTCTATAATAACTATATTTGAAAATGACATTCAGAAATATGACAATATGTCTAATTTAATCTTTATTTTCTCTTGAAATGTGAATTTGTCGTAGGTAGCATAACATTTTCTTAAATCGCTGCCAGAAGGAAGCGTGCCCAGAAGGCTGGCTGCATTGCCACGCTGTATGGCAAACGAACCAGCCTTCTGATCAAGGGATTTTTTTACAAGCTTTGAAGAAACCCTTGGCCGATGGACCCCATGGACCTAAAGTTTCAACTCCAAACGGCACAAATATGTAACCCCTTCCTAGGGTCCCATATTTACACCATTTGAGATCTTCAGCTGACGAAGTAGCGCTGCCAGCGCCTGACTTAGTCACTGGAAGATCTGATGCCGCCAGAGTGTCAACGCATGGCGCGACCCACACAAGCGGCCTTCCCATCCTCCAGGAAATAAGTGACATCCCATCCGGCCTCTTGCCATCGTCGCGCACCAAGCCATTTGGATCTAAGATGGCTGGTACGCCAGCGCTGACAAGAGCTCGGCGGATGATGTCATGTCATGTCATTCAAGTCATATTTACAAAATAATCTAAATAAATCTATTTGTTAACATTATATATGACAAGCATATTACATTAACATATATTACAATAGATAAATAAGTAAATGTTTCAAATACTTCGCAAATATAAGCGTAAAGTTGCACAATCTTTTATAGTACAGGTATATTCAACAACAGGTTGAAGAACATCAAAGCCATCACTATGGGTTTGATGTACTTCCAGTGCAAGTATCCTCCGAAGTATTTTTAACTATAGGCTACTACCCGCCACGTTAGGCAACTATCCCTTTTCTGATAGGTCTAATAAAAGAGGATTTATTCAAACTAGTGGTCGCCTAGTGGTCGAAATTGGACTATAATTAATTTAAATTATAAAGTTTGAACATTGTTAAGGTTCAGTTGTCAAAGACTATATATATAATTGTATAATCACAGATTTCGCAAAGGCTACACTGTTAATTAGACTAATAATAAACAAAAGAGTATATATATATATATATGTGTGTGTGTGTGTCAAATACATGGTAGTTTGTGTAATGTTTTTTTTATTGATTAAATGTATTTTTTATGAATAATTTTAAAAAAATAGCATTGTGCACTCCTTCTCTATATAAACTATAAGTGTGCGCAATTTTCGTAAAGCGCAACAAAGTTTTTGCTTCACGTATTAATATTGTTACGAGCTACAGGACTCGAATTAAAAATGCCGTTGGAACTACTGTAGAATTTATTAGAACTATACAAACACGTATGAAACAAATACAAATAAAACTGGATGCAACCAGTTCACACTGCACGATTCAATGCAATTCGACACGCGCAAAGTCCGTCATCTATATCGCTAATCGAGAGTACTACAAACGTCTTACTCGTCTCATAGTCTTCGCTTGATTGCCCGCCCCTCCATTCGGGCATTCTCTTATACTAACTACACAGTACAAAAAAAATTGGCCGCGCGCACTGAGTTTCCGAGAAATAGTAATTTGCATACCTGCGAACGGCTAACAAAGTCAAAAACAATAAGGATTAGTTCGACGCTAATGATGGTTATAAAACAAGTAGAAAACAATAGCATGTTTTTCTTAATTACAAATTCAAAACACAAAAGAATTCCTAAGTCCGGGAAGACAATAAACTGCGCTTACGACAGGCAGCTGTGCGCTTATCTTTAACGGCATGTAACAATATTATGATACTATATTAATTACGTTTACAAATATAGGCTAATATGAAAGTACACAAGACGTATGTTTTAACATACATGTTGCTTATCTATATATCTATATAGGCAAATAAAATTGAAGTGTCTGTTTGTAATGTCAAAATAACAGCCTTGTACTAAATGCATATGAAAGTATAATATACGGTACTTATATATATTTTTTTTAATGTCTGGATTTTCAGGCTAATCTCTGAAACGGTTGGAGCGATTTTGACGAGACTTTCACTGGCAGATAACTGATGTTATAAGGAGTAACTTAGGCTACATTCTTGAGGGTTCCGCAAAAAACTATCCACAGCTAGTTCTTAATAATAAGCTACATTTTAATAACAGAGCTTTTTCAAAAAGCGAGGCAACTTATCGGGTTTTATTATATATATTGTTACGAGTGCGAGACTCGAATTAAAATACCGTTAGAATTACTATAGCGTTTATTAGAACCATAAAAACACGCACAACACAGGTACAAATATAACCGAACACAACAAGTCCAAACGTAACGCAGAAGGTCTTAGTTCAATAAAACGCACAAAGTCCGTCACTATTAGATTCCCGATTGTAGTACACACGTCTCGCTTTGATCGTGCGTGCATGGTTCTCGCTCGACTGCCCCCTCCCTCAATCAGGCCATCGTTTCATACTGCACAAATGCAATGTGCCCGTATCGTAGTCGACATAAACCGAAACACCTGGCTAATGAGTCGACCGCAAGCGGCCATAAATGGATACAATAAAACAATGGGCTGTTCTCTAGAAACGTATGCCAATCAATAAGTAAACAAAAGAAGACGATCATAAAAGAACTACAATCAGTTCAAATGCCGACGGGTAATAGATGTGCTTCTACAAATCTGTACGTGGAATTTGTCTTTGTCGGCGCCTAAGTTGTAACAATATCATCTATTCAATTACGATTTTCTATTTAATTATATTGTAACAAAGGAAACATTTCGTGACGTTAGCGTTAAATGAGATAATTAGTTCCCTCCCAACGAAACCAGGAAGCACAAAGCCAAAACACAATTATGTCATTAGTCCGGCAAATAACAATGTGAGGCGTATCTGTTTGTCCGTGGGACGTGAAGGAAACGGGGCGAAACCGGGCTAATGGCTAGTTAATATAATAAAGGGGGCATTACGGACATTATGGGTGAGCACAAATCCGCTAATCGCGTACAAACTACAGTAACACTCTGTTCAAGATGTTTGATTTACAAAAATCTTTACGTGGTTTTTGCTTATGCGTACTGACAAGTATCAACTCTGCAATTTCAAAATCTAGCGATTGCATTCTAAGAAATTTTACACCACAACCTGCCGAGCCGACAAATTATGGACTTATATTAATTTAAAAAGTTGACTTATTTAGGAATAACCCAACAACTAGGGATGCAACATCGTTCATAAAAAACATCGATGTTACGTTATCGATATTTTCAAAAGTGAAACATCGATGTTAAAAATATCGATGTTTATGAACGATGTTTTTTATCACCATTTACATAAACTTTTGACGCTTGTTCCTGCGATGCAAATGAAACATCGTTTTTTTAACATCAATGTATAGCCCAAACCACTTTAGCAAAACTTTCTTAATTCTTGCTTTCACTAACATCATCCTTTTACACCAGTCACTCCATCATTCAAAGAAATACCACACACATTTCTCAATGCTCTCATTCCTACTAAATACTATGTTTATTCTATTTATATGTCTTTTGCCTTACCCAACATTCACTGCCGTACTTACTATTCAACAGCGTGGGCACACACTAACACACTTTATCACCATTTTAAATCAATGTACATCTAAGAAAAATGCTCATTTTTAATAGAAGTAGGTATAACAATCAACTTTTACATTATAAATTATTATTGGCAATAAGAAAATTTATGAAAATAATAATATAATGCGAATCTGTGTAGATCACAGATAGAGCGCAAGATGGCGCGATTTGTCTATGTACGATAAAACATCGTTCTTGAACAACGATTTATCGTCGATGTTTTGGTTTCAACATCGATGTTTGGAAACATCGATGTTTTGTTTGCATCCCTACCAACAACGCAACTCTGTACACTAGCTCCCATCACAATGGTAGAATCTTCCGCCGAGGCTATTGTCAATACTCGCAGGCTTAAGCACAACTATTTACTATTTTTCTTTATTGGACTTGATTTTATGCTGTTGGTCCGAAGACCTCACAACTTTACCGGAGTATTCGGGGCGAGCGCCTTCGCGAAGCGAGCCGAGCGCGGGGGGCAACTTGCTCGAGGGAGCTCCCTAGGGGGCTTTACCTTGGCTGGACAGTTGAAATGAGAGGGGAATGAATCTAATGATGCCGACTAGAGAGCGACGAACAAAATAAACAGACCGAACCGAACTCTCAGAGTGAAGCCGACTAAAGGAAACCAATTTTGGGATAGGAAGCTCATCGTACCGCAGAACGTTTCGTGAAGTTAACCCATCGATAATATCTATACATACATACTATCCGTGCCAGAACGGACAAAGAATACAATTTCTTGGGGCCGGGCGGCCTGTCGTAAGAAGCGACAAAACGATCCATAGTCAGGTAGTAGGGTATTTGCCCGTCTGGATGGCTACCACCCCTGGCTTAGAGTATGCCGCCATAACAACTTTGAACTATGTTCCAACATTAGTGGTCAGGTTCCAGTCTCCCTTTAGAGAGCAGCAGCACATTGTTAGCACGTTTGGTATTGCAAATGTCTATAGGCGATGGTAACCACTTCCCACCAGGTGGGCCATCTTCCTGTCTGCTGAACTCAAGTAATAAAAAAAACATGCATACATATAAATAAATAAAACTGAACTGTCTGTTTGTAATGTCAAAATAACAGCTTTTTACTAAATGTATATGAAAGTATATACGGTACTTATATCAAAAAATCCATTTTTTGAATTTTTTCTCTGTATGTCTGTTTGTTCTGGCTAATCTCTGAAACGGCTGGACCGATTTTGACAAGATTTTCACTCGCAAATAACTGATGTTATCAGGAGTAATTTAGGCTACTATGACAATTAGGGTTCCGCCAAAAAAAACCACGCGGATGAAATCGCGGGTAACAACTAATATATAATAAATACATCTGTAAATAGTTACAGTTTACGTTGCTTGCGTTTAAAAATGCGAAAAAACAGAAGGGATAATTCGGACCAGGAGATTCCGAAAATACAATTTTTACAATTTTGAAGAAAGGTCATGTGAAAAGCACTTTAAATAGGCGTGTATGTATGAAGAGATTAATGAAAGTTGACGAAGCCAAAAGTGTTTGTCAGGATCGTATCGTAGCATGTGGATAGCCAAAGCCTCTATCTACCCCAATGGGAAACCGGCTTGGCAATATGTATGTATGTAGAATTTTTGTTTGTCCGTTAGAGCATCACTTGAAAACTACTAAATATATATCCCGGGTCGTAACTTAGGATACATTTTATCCCGATAAATGACATTGCTTCCGTGGGATGGATGGAAATAGCGAAGGAGGGCGCTGCGGTCGCATCTTTTTTGAAAACTACTCAACGAATATGAATGTAACTCAACACGAAGCTAACATATATCCTAGGTTAACATTTAGGATACATTTTATCCCGCCTAAGAAATGTCAGCATCAAAGTTTAAACACCAACTAATTAAATGGCTAAAACCATTAAATTACAGCGACACAGAATGCATATTACCAAAGAGACTATAACACACACCCCAAACATACACACACACAAACCCGCACGCACTCATAGTTATAGATTAATTAATGAATAATTCCGCTATTTTTAGGTTCTTATAATAAAATTGTGTACAACTGAAAAAGTTTCATGTCACAACAATTAAACAATAAATTATAACACCACACAAAGTCACAAACACACAACTAACAACAAAACTCATACACATACTCACACCAACGCGCACTAGCACCATATTGCATTACACACACACTTCACAAACAAACCAAGACACACAAAGAGCCTTAAAATTAATAACCTAGGCACAGAAAGGAAAAGCAACACAAATGGCACTAGTTAAGATATATATAGGTATAGACATAAGGCACACACTGCACATGCACTTCCTCACAACACCAGCATGTAACAGATACACTCTACATTAGTATAAGTTCAGTATTAAAAATAGAAAAACAAAAAATTAATAAAAGTTATTCTTAAGGCACACTACAACATAAAAATCACTAAATTAATGTCACACACAATAACAAAATAAACAATAAGCGTGTATAAACCTAAAAACTTTAAAAGAAATTAAGTTGTAAAAAAGGGTACCGGAACTCGAGTCCGTAGAATAGTTAATAAAAAAAAATTGTGTTGGGTGCCGCGATACAGACCTAGAGTCTACTGCAGCCACCGCCGCAGAAAAAGAATTGTAGCCTTAATTTTAACTATTATAATTCAAAATATGTTATTACTATAAGTTTTAGATATGATGATATACGGCCTAGAAATAAGTTTATATAAGTAAATTAATTTGAATTTGAAATGACGTCGTTTAGGTATGACAGACGAACAAGCTCCGGGCTCATGTTTTTAGGCTCTGTGCTCTGTGGTTGACTGGGCTAAGCCTTTGCCGAACTCTCTGGATCGCTGAGGCTCCAGGTTCATTCTTGGCATGGCAAATTCCGTAGGCGAGCTCTCCGTTATTTACTATGGCCTTGGATAGTAAATAACAGAGAGTTACAGAGAACAATAGTTACAAAAGGACAAAATGTAATAGTTTTTAAGAGATGCAAATAAAGAAAGCAATAAGAAAGATTTAAAAAATTAAAAAAGAAAGAAACACCCTGACAGGTCGTGTTTGTTACGATCGAACAATTTAAACTTTGGTCTGGGTGTCTGGGATAGGCGCCAGAGTTATTATTCCGACATTTCGGCCACTTTTCAGTAGCCGCGATCACGGAAGACAAAGATATCGAGTGTCAATGAGTATTGTTAAAGTTTTATTTAGCCTACCGCCAACTTGTTAATTTTAGTTATTTAATTTACTCTATGGGAGCCTACTCTAATTTACCACCGCTTCGCAACATATTGTGGCTTGAAGAGAAGAAGCGGCGCAAGAAACTCTTCAGCAAACATGCCTAGCTCTAATAATTTTATATAATACTAGCTTCTGCCCGTGACTTCGTCCGCGTGGTGTGGTTTTTTAACTATCCCACGGGAACTCTTTAATTTTTCGGGATCAAAAGTATCCTATATGTTGACCAGGGATATGAGCTACCACCATACAAAATTTCATTTAAATCGGTCCAGTCGTTTCGAAGGTTAGCCGGTACAAACAGAAAAACAAAAAATTTGATAAAAAATCTACTTTACTTTTATTTCACTTCTTACATCCCCCTGGCTTGGTTTTAAGCATTTTTTTTTCATTGTACAGAAATTTGACCTCTATAATTTTATTATACGTATGTATATATGTATAGATTGAAATGGGTGGCAGGAAAAATAAATTATCAATCAAGTTGGTACCAACTCGAATTTAATGTTATCCGCATTTCAATAGTGAGTTCTAGAACAACGCGATAGTACCACAATGATGTCTTAAATACAATATGCAAGACTATCATGAAAGTCAATCCGATTCCAGAATGTTGTCACACACAGTCAATGTCACAGGTGATCGGCCTCTCACCCCGACGGCCCGGGTTCGAATCTTACCGCGACCTGTATAATAACGCCTCCATTATACATTTCAGTTTCGGCCATCGTCGGGGATGTCGTAATTTTAATTTTTAAAGTCCAGGGTTCCCTCTCGACACAATGTCGATATACCACTATACCCGTAAATGTTAAATATAGTGATGAGTATCACACGTGTGAGGCAGTACATTGTCCCGTACAAAATAGATTTGTACTGATACAGTTCAAAATTTAAATTCGTACTACTTCAAAAATTTTGTCCCGCTACTACTCACGCGTCAAATAACAGGAAGGACGGAATGAGGACAACAGTACAATAACGCTTCTATGGATATTCACATGACAAAGAGGGACAACATGACACGTACGAATGCAGGTAAAATGAGGTGACCGAGGCCGATCACATCCGATTCTTAACGACCATTTCCGAGCTATAGGTTTTGTATGAGACAAATAAGAGAATGACGCTCACCGCCTCACCGGCCTCATCGCTTCAAATGTACTGCCGTGGTACAATCCCTATAAATATTCTCGCTTCATTTCAAGTGGTACATTATACTGGTTCAGTACAAAATGTCATGTTAGTTTTACAAAATCATATACTGCCCTACACTATTCGCGAAGAAATGAGATTTTTATTTATTTGACTTGACTTTATGTTGTTGGTCCGAAGACCTCACACCTTTACCGAGGTTTTTGAAGCGACTGCCTTCAGGGTTCGCGAAGCGAAGAAGAAATGAGGGGAGGTTCGAAATTTGTATATATTCTCTGTAGGTGTCGTGAATGGTTTGCGACCTCGATTACTGCACAGCGCCATCTATTGTCTTGTAAGTGTTCAACTACACCTGTATTCTAGCAGATGTCCTCTGTCACACCATAAATCATTATTTCAATCTACACACGAAACATAAATTTGTTTTATTTTTTTATTGCAGCGTCTCAGCAGACAGGCAGACGACCCACTTGATGGAAAGCGGTTACCTTCGCCTATGGCCATTTGTAACACAAAAGGTGCTACAAATCCGCTGCTGTTCTCTTAAGGGGACTGGAATGCCGGAACACAACTCAAGGTTGTTATGGCGACATACTTTAGACCATGGGTGGTAGCCATCCAGTCGGGCAAGTGCCCTACCACCTGGCTGTGGATTGTTTTTGTCGCCTCCTACGACAGGCCGCCCTAGCGTAGGAAATTGTATTCTTTCTCCGTTCCTGGACGGATAATGGTTAAACGTAGGCCACCTTTATCCACAGATCTTTCTATTTAACATTATTTAAATTGCCCACTGCAACGTCCTCGTCTTCCTCTCAATTTTTCAGTCACGCCTGCAACTTTCAGAGACTTCCTTGTGTAGTCATTTCTCACCTAGTCCATAGTTTATTCAAGAGCAATGACGATTCCATCTTTCATAAATCATCTACTGTCAAAGTGACATCCTTACTTGGATAATACATCATTAATAAAAATTCGAATCATCTGTATATTTATGCATCATACATTTTGATTTGGGAATTATTAACATTTGATTGATTGCATTTAAATAATTTACCAATCCTTGTCTGGTGACACGGCTCGGTGGGGCACTGAACCGCTCCTACCACGTTGTCACACTCGTGATATCAAGGGCCAAGGGAATTTTACTAGAATATTCCACAAGGGAATTTTTCCTATCTATAATATTCCAATATTATAAAATTCCAATAATGCCGTGTCTGTACATTGAAGCTATTAAAAAAAAAAAAAACTGGAATACACCATATCAACCATGGAGAACACGATGCTTTTTTAGATTTCTTGTCTGTTTGGTCGGAATTCTCGTAGAAACTATTGGGCCGATTTCGATGCGGTATTCGCTGATCGACAGCAAATTCTTAGACTTAAAATCTACGCTACTTTTTATCCTGGGAATCCTGCGCGAATTTTTCTGGGAATTATTTAAAATTGCCAGATTTAAAAAAATCGGAAATCCAAAATGACTCTTCACTAATCGATAGCAAATTTTATGCAATAAAATGTGTTATTTTTATCCCGGGAATCCCGCGGGAATTATCCCAAAAGCGCTTTGTAGTTGTTCGGGTGCATAAAAATTAGCTTATTCCGAGACAGTTTTCACGAAAACGATAACTTACATTCTTTTTTAAATGCTGCGGTACTTTGTGTCCCAGAAGTCCCGCGGGAATTTCAAGACAAGTGTGGACGAAATCGCCGGCATATCCTAGTTCAAAATTATATATTTTTAGACACAGTAAAACGCGCAAACAATTAAACGGCCCAACAGACAAAAAATGGTCACCGTCGCCTATAGACGCTTGGAACACCTCTGGGATCGGATACGAAGGTTAAGATAGGAGGTGGAACCTTCTTTGTGTTCCGGCATTAGTGGCCAGGTTCCAGTCGCCCTTTAGAGAGCGGCAGCACATTTGTAGCACCTTTGTGCATGGACGACGGTAACCGTTTACCATCACGCGGGCCGTCTGTCTGTCTGCTGAACTCATGCAATAAAAAAAGATGCATTTAGTAAAAAGCTGTTAATTTGACACTACAAATAGACACTTCAATTTTATTTTTCTACTTCATTTTTACGATATTTATTAGTAGAAGAAGGGAATTTATGATTAAAATATAATTAAACCCATATGGCGTACAGCAACAGGTCGAATTAGATTTTGGGACCGTGACATAGATAACCAAATTTTAGCCGGCAGATGTCCGATCTGCTAAATCTATCTATTCCTTTAACAGACTTGTAAAGGAGCACTATCTAACTGTATAACGTGTTTATTGTTTGTTTTGTATGTACATATTTTTATAACTATAATACATGTATAATTTATTTTATTTTAATTACTTGTTTTGTGTAGTATCTTTTAAATAAAATGAAACATCCGTTATGATATAACCCGTATATTAGACTGGCGCAGCCAGAGTGACACCAAATAAGAATGTCTCGAACTACCCTCTATTCTTTGTACTTAATTAATACACACAACATTTTGTTTCTCACATATCTCCCTATGTTTATATATCTATGTAAATATATGTTTATTATTATTATTATTTCGATGTAAATTTGTCTAATAGCCCGTTTTATTTTTATAATTATTAAACTGGACCGATTTGATATATTATTTGTGTTGTACTGTCCTCCGCGAGTCCACCTGCTGGTCCCAGGCGGAAGAACAACGCTGGCCTTAGCGGCGAGCATTACGCTGAGTCTGGGTCCAATTTTAGGACTTATATTGATGCATTTCTTTTTTATTTTACTCGGTATTGTTAAAGTGTTTATTTGTCGTAAATAAAATAATTCTTTCTTTCTTTCTATAATTATTATTTTATTAGTATCTATTTCAACTGCACGCCAACGCTATCTATGCAATTAGCCCTTGTCCATGCAAAGGTTGCCTGGAACAGATTGCTTTTAGCAATAAGGCCGCGAGTCAGTCTTGTGCACGGCCTATATAGTATATAGAGTGGGAAAATAAAATATATTAAACATTTTATATCTTTACAGTAAAATAACTCATTCAATATTTTATAGGTTATGAAGTAAAATGTCATTTGTTGCCTCATGTCAGTGACGTGGCACACAGAGTGTGGTAATACTCGGCAAGCACTCTAGCGAATTGTATTCGAATAAATAATTCGATACAAGTTTGTTACACGATTATTTATTTTAATTTTAATTTAGAAGTAACGTATTTATTGCTGGTTTTATTCAAATGTATTTATTTATTTTTACTGATTAAATATTATATAAGTAGAATTAGTTTTATAAATTATTATTATTATTCATTTATTTAGTTAAGAAATTTGGGTCGTTTTGGTCTTACGCTTAAAGGAAGGTTTGCACTGAAAATCAGCGTTGTGTCGGATATAATTCCGGCACAGCAATATGCTGAGTGTAAACCTTGTTCTCTGAAAATGCGGCGTACAAATTCTCAAAATATGCTCTGTGTATAATAATGTATAACGAATGTAATTACTATTTCTTCGAATAAAGTTTTTCTTTCTTTCTTTCTTTCCTATTGTACTACCTTTCGGTATGTAAGTTTATTGTGTATTTTTTCTTTGTAATGTTGGTGTACAATAAAGAGTATTGTATTCTATTGTATTTAGAAAAACAATTAATTTAACTTCAGATTAGGATTAGTTAATTATTATACAGAAAAACCTCTGTAAATCGAACTAGAAGAGACACGCCAAAAATTAGAGTTTTTGACCTATGGATTTTGACTTGAGCGAATTTTGTAAGGAAACATTCGACTTGTAGAGGTTAAGATTTATTCAAATAATCGAGTTGTAAAATCAAATATTGCTATGTTCGAGATACAGGGGTCCAATTTATTTTTTGGAGTTATAGAGGGAAATTGAGTACTGAATTTACTTATAGGGTCTCACTAATTATTTCGACTTATAGAGGGTTCAGATTTCGAGCAACCGAGGTTTTCGGGCTTGAAGGGAGGGAACACCATTTTTTTTCGAGCTTGGGAGGTTTCCGATTTATCGAGGTTCGACTGTACAAAAAAATAGTTAAGCAAAATTATCTTCTTTGTGTCAATATTAAAACCAAGCTCATTTTTTTCATGTTACAATACATTCATTATCATTTTCAAGACGCTGGCGTCAACTTAAGAGTTTCTTTCTTTCTCTTAACAATCTCGACGCAATAAAAAAAGCAATCAATACGGTAGTAGAGTTATAAACCGTTATGGCCAATTATACTTTACTATAATGGCCTATAATATGGGAAGTGAAGCCAGTGATTTTATTTTAGAGTTGATTAATTACGAGCTACTGTCACGTAATGCCGACTTTCAATCGTTTAAAACTTGCTAAAAGCATACTTTCTCTACAATCATATAATATCGTATTTTTGTTGATGAATTATCAGTGTCCCGGTCGAAGGGGACGGCCCAAGAAATGGTGACTTGGCGTTGTAAAGGATGCGTACCAATGGTCTCAAAATGGGGGACACTGACACCCGCGCGAAGTGGAGTAGGTAAACTAGGAAAGCAGACCCTGGGTGTCGGAGCGTTCGCTACGAACGCAACCGGGATTAACGGTCGGATAATGATGAATTTTTTTTTATTAACTACTCTACGGACTCGAGTTCCGTACCCTTTTTTACAACTAAATTTCTATGCAAGTTTTTAGGTTCATACACGATTATTGTTTATTTTGTTATTGTGTGTGACATTAATTTAGAAATGAGGATATCTGTAAGAGAACCAAGGTAACCGAGATAGCTCGCAAAATTAGCAAGTTGAAGTGGCAGTGAGCCAGTCACGTCTTTCACAGGAGTGACAGAACCGACGGGTGATGGAGCAAACGTGTCCTAGACTGGAGACAGCGTCTCGGTAAGCGTAGCGTAGGACACCCTTAAGACCGTGTGGACCGATGACCTGCATAAGGTTGCCGTTAGGGGCTGGTTGAGGAAGACGGGAGACCGGGATACGTGACACAGACATGATAGACAATTGGCCGATTTTTGACTTCTATGACATTCCTAGTCAGTGGCGTAACTATATCATTTGGAACTTGTGGCGAATTCATCGCATTCTAAAATTAATTACATATGTTTCTTGCAAATGTGTTCAAGTCTTGATTATCAATTTGTATAATTCGTGTATGCTCTTGAGTCAGTACCAAACAGAAATTAATTAAACTCAAGATTATTATTTTTTAACTAAATTTTGCAATGTTAGGTTCCTTCTATGCTTATCGCCTCTTGGACAGAAGACCGAATAATTGTATTCTTTTCCACAAGTGAAACACTTATGAAAATCCTGTGTTATTCAGTAACAGAGGCGAAGGTTTAAATTCTAATAATATCTTACTATAGGTACATAAATAACAAGCTCGTGTTTGTATAAATGTACATTGTAGCAGACCATTCTCATAATGCCTCTTAACTAATATAATTCGGTATATGGTGGGCCCACCACTTCCGCAATTTGTAATTTGTGTGGGCGCCTTCATTATATGATTAATAGGGCGTTATCAACACGAGACTCTTCATAAAACTACGTTTTAACGGTTTTAAGCGTGGTAATTTATTTGATTTTTGTTATTCCTACGTTTCGGCCACTTTTCAATAGCCGTGATCACGGAACACGAAGATGTCAAGCGTCAATGAGTATTGTTAAAGTTTTATTTGTTATATTAAACGTTAAGTTATATTAAACTCTTCAGCAAACATGCTTAAGAGTTTCTTGGGCCGCTTCTTCTCTTCAAGCCACAATATGTTGCGAAGCGGTGGTAAATTAGATTACACTCCCATAGAGTGACCATAAACAAAATTAAACTTAAATAAATGAAATGAACAAGTTGGCGGTAGGCTAAATAAAACTTTAACAATACTCATTGACACTTGACATCTTTGTCTTCCGTGATCACGGCTACTGAAAAATGGCCGAAACGTCGGAATAATAAAAATCAAATAATTTGCCGAGCTTAAAACCGTTTAAACGTAGTTTTATTATGTATACTAGTCGCCGAAACTTAAGAAAATATTAAGAGACTCTTATTTAAGAGGTCTACAATTTAGAGACCTTTTCAGAGATTCACAGGAATTTTGACAAAAATGGAACCCTTATACAATCTTCAAGTCCGTTTGTCTACGTATGTCTCATAACTTAACAAAGTATATTAAATCTATTATATGTATTTATATATATATGACATTTGGCAGAAAAGTGTCCTATATTTTGCTATACAGTGCTATAGTGTGGTCACGAAACAACTGAAATTTAGGTGTGTTGCCATAAATGTATAGTTGTAATAGTATGTATAGTAATGCAGAATGAAAAGTAAGCAGATTGCTGTGTGAGGAATTGTATGAAAGGTGCGCTTTTCCAATTGAGAGGTTATCTATAGATATGAGAAATCAATTCACATACGTCCAGAACGTTTTGACTTTCAAATCTTCCCTCATCCTCAATCGGACACAAATAGTGTAATATGTGGAAGACGCCTGACCACACTGTTAGCGCAACAATTACTAAAAAAATTATTACTTTCTGATTTATAACAGTAGATGGGACGATAAACTTTTCCAAAATCTTACAAAGTTTACCCTCAATTCCAATTGTTGAACTTCGTTAAATGAAGATTATTTTGTTTTTTAAATCAATTAGATAAATTGTACGTGCTGTACAATTTCAGAGGATGCCAAAATCCTGTACTATTCTTCCTATTCCTATCGAAAATTCAAGAGGTTTCGGCATTTTTTAATATGATAAATGCATATCAGTTGCTTTGACTGTAAACTACTATTGCGTTTATATCATTAAAAGCGTATCAAAATTGCTTAATCAACTACTCGTAATTATAACAAAATATAAATAAATAGAGACCTAAAAATGGAGAGTAAAACAAATGAATATCGCGGTCTCGTAAATGAAAGTGTCCCATCCCTAAGATCGAGGGATAATTCGATTGCCTATATTATACCTCGTGCAACATACCCCCTTTGATCTTAGCTAGTTTGATCAAGGGGGGTTTTAATATATTGTGATGGGCGTTCGGGTAAATAGTGCGGTTTCACATGCGGCAGCCATTCTATCCATTAGTCTCTGGTCGTTTGCCCCGCCAAAGCAATTTCCTATCACAATTATAAATTCTATATGAATTTTTATAAATCAAATTACAGCGTAATTATTTATCATTATTTGCGTTTCTCAACGACGTCTCCTCTCATGTGTTGAAACTTGGCTATTTGGCTTAAATGGTTACCTATTCGCCTTCATCGGAATGTTCATTTATTCTCTCTTTTGTACAATATCCTTTTTGATCCTCGTACCCCTCCGTATTTAAAGGAACGTTTTGATTTCCTGTATCTTTCTCATTCCCGTTATTTGCGCTCTAGTAATAATCTCTCCTTAATGACACCTGTACACACTTTCCCTTCGTTGATAACTCTTTCACGGTACAGGCTGTCCGTTTCTGGAACTCACTGCCACTCAACATCAGACAAGCTAAATCCATATTATCTTTTAAACTGATGGTTACTAAATATCTTTGGTCCTCGCAAGTTATTATTATATTTCTTTTTTACTTATTCTTGGAATGTTTCTTATTATTTAATTGTCTTCACCGCCACTGTTGTCTTAATATTGTCCTTAGTTTAGTGGGTTGCCTGGAACTTTTCTCTCTGAATTTGAACTTTGTTGAACTTTGTTCAACATTTACTGTACTTAGTTTCAAGAACGTAGTTTTAATTTTTAGTGAACAATAAGTGTTTTCATTCATTCATTCATTCATCGTTATACACTATCTCGCTTATGGTATTAATGACACAAACACCGTCGACGTCGATGGTGAAATTATGAAGAACAAGCAATAAACATTAAGACTACTTTAATCTATCAAAAACGTAAGTAAATACATTTCATCTCTTTCCCAAGTTGTTACACAATAATGCTGATTGCACGGAGCTGGCGACACAGTGCGACATAGTAACAACTAAAAGCTTTTCGTAGATATGTGCGGCCGCTGTTATGCAGGAACAAACCAATAAAATATAAAAATTTCTACGCGGTAAAGCCAATCTGAAATCATTATCTTGATTACAACGCTTAGGGCCGATTTTTCAATCGTCATATTGTTACGAGTTGCGTGGGACTCGAATTAAAATGCCGTTAGAATTACTATAGAGTTTATTAGGTACACACAGGTACAAATACAACCAAACGCAACAAGTCCAAACGTAATGCAGAAGGTCGTAATTCAATAAAACGCGCAAAGTCCGTCACTATTAGATTCCCGATTGTAGTACACACGTCTTGCTTCGATCGTGATTCTCGCTCGACTGCCCTCTCCTTCAATCAGGCCATCGTTTTATATTGCACTAATGCAATGTGTACGTCCGCCCGGCAACGTGAACCAAATTTCCTAGAATCAGCTTGTAACACATGGCTAATGATGCTAATGAGTGAGTACAATAGAACAATGGGCTGTTCTGTAGAAACGTATGCCAATAAATAAGTGCACAAAAGAAGACGACCATAAAGAGATTGCAATTAGTTCAAATGCCGACAGGTAATAAAATGTGCTTTTACAGTCTGTACGTAGAATTTGTCTTTGTCGGTGCCTAGGCTGTAACAATATAATAGTTATCAGTCGAGTACATTAACCCTGACTGAATACAAAAGTGAAACAATTCAACTGTTTTATTCGTGCAACTGTCACTTTTAATTTTCCCATATTGTGTTTTATTCAATAGAACTACTTTTATCTGGTGACTGGAGAATCGGCCCTTAGAGCCTAATCACATAACCGCGTTACGACGCCACACCGTAACGCAACGCGCCGATGAACATTGCGTTGCGGCGCCGCGCCACAAAGCGTCATACCGTCGTAGAATGAAGTGACCATTTTTTTTGTGATTCGTGAACGTTGCTGGACGTGAACTTGCCATGGATCGCAATAAGCTTATTGCCCATATGGCTGACTCCATAGGTGTGATACCACGCAAACAGAATATCAGCGTGCAGCGATTAGATTTGAGCTGATCGAATTTTGTACAATGAGTGAGAGTTCGGATGGCCTACAGCCCTCCCTCTCTATCCTAAAGACTGGTAACGCGTTGGCTTGGCCCCTAGTGATTCAAACGTCTGTAGACAACGGTAATCATTTTCAATTAGCTGGGGCGTGTATGTTTACTAGCTTCACAATTTAAAAAAAACTATGTTTTAAAGAATCCGTATTAACAAACTGAATATCGCCTCGAATAATTTTATAAGTTAAGGCACAGATTATGAATAACTGAAAACATTAATCGGTTCATTAAAAGATTAACCCTTTTCCTTACTTTGACGTTTGACATTCCTTTACAGAAATTGATCTTAACTGTAAAAAAACGGAACGCGCCTGAACGTCATTGTCAGAGCAGTTGACAGGCGCGTCAACCGTGACATATATTACGGACACACGTGTGGTCGGACGGGGAGCCAAATAGACATAAACTAAGATACATTGATTATAGTTTAAAATAAAAACCACTGAAGACTAGAAAATATCTTTTGTTAAAACCACCACACGCTGCATCATAACACTAAGACACTGTGTCTTGGTGTTATGATGCAGCATGTGTTTTTTTTCTGCAATATGTGTCGATTCGATTCATGACTATAGTCTTTCCAAGCATTTATTTTACTCTTGACAGCTCGATGACGGAATAATTAGTAACGTCCTAATGTGTTACCGACACGATTTGTTATAAAAATCGACTTCATTTATAAATAAGCTTTAATCAATTTACCTTATGTACATATTTTTGCTAAACATGCTATATCGTGTAATACATATATCCACATTTCAATTAACATATTTTACATATATTAAATAAGCCATATTTCTGTATTAAAACGGCAATGTGCTATTTTAAACATTTTTTATTTGGCAATACTAATAAACGTAAAATTAGCATTGTATTTAATTTGGTAAAATAAAACGCCACTTATAATAATTGTGATATTATTTTACTTTGAAGTGGAACATTTTTTTTACTTTCAAATCGATTATTTTCGATTTAATTTCATATGGAGGGCTTCATAACAAATGGGCGTACATACAAAAGTGCAGTTTTACACAAGGAACATAATTATGAATAAAACCAAACTAATTGATTGTATAAGGCTGAAATTTGAAATACCCTTCTTTTTAGGTATAGCTTGCATACTGATAAGACTTTCTAAATTGTAACATGCATAATTTTTAGTAAACAACAAAAAAATGGCATTTTTGCGTATACGCTTATATGTTATGAAGCCCTCGATATAGTGTCGATGGTTTAATAGTCTGTGCGTGACATGACTCGCAGAACATCACTATTATGCCACCTACAACAATGAAGTACGACAATTATGCGATTTCTTTCATGTGGGGTTTACTGTCAAGAAATATGTATGTAAGTTGATAGACGTGCAAACGTAAAAAGTAAAATAAACGCTTGGAAAGAGTGTAGGAAGGCAATTGAGATTTTGCTCTTGGCACGAAAGCCCACTAGACAAACTCAGCCTGTAAATTAATTGAAAAGTCTTAGGTAATGTTTACACGCGTTAATTTGCTTTATAGTACTAAACCGTAGCATGAATTAGAGGTCCTTGCGGAAGATCAGCGCTGGATGCGGAACCAGAATCATGCTAAGCATGCGAGACTTTTTAGGTCATCTTTCTACCTTGTCCTAAATAAATATTGTTACGAGTTGCAGGACTCGAATTAAAATACCGTTGGAATTATTTACAGAAATTATTAGAACTATACAAACACGTATAACACAGGTACAAATATAACTGTACACAACCAGTCTAAACGTAATTCACGATTCAATCACACGCGCAAATACCATCACTAAATAGATTACCGCGTGGGGTACACAGATCTTGCTTCGCTCGTAGTTATCGCTAGACTTCCCATCTCTCCATTGGGGCATTGCTTTATACGGCACAGATGCAATATGTCTGCCTGGCAAGCTTCAACGCAATTTCTTAGAAATCATAACCTGGCTAATGACTGCCATGAAAGATTAGAATACACAATGGGCTATTTTTCTAATCACAAATTTAAAACACAAAGTAAACAAAAGAAGTCCAAATGCAGAAAGGTAATAAAGTGTGTTTTTATGGTATGCAGGTGTGAATCTACTTTTGTCGGCACTAGATCGTAACAATATTATTGAAATGGAAATCTTTAAGTACGTTGGGCACTTTTGAGATGGGGAAAGCACTGGACTAGACCATTCTAGACTTGATCCCTGGTCTAGAATATGCCGCCATAACAACATTGAGTTGTGTTCCGCATTAGCGTCCAGGTTCCAATCTCCCTTTAGAGAGCGGCAGCACATTGGTAACAACTTTGATGCTACAATTGTCCATAGGTGATGATAACCTCTTTCCATCAGGTAGAACGTCTGCCTGTCTGCAGATCTCATGCAATAAAAAAAATAACTCGCGTGATCGTCACGCTCAGATACAAAATTTTCACTACAGACCATTTTTTTTCGTTTCTAAAATACTGTGTTGATGAAATATGCTCAGTGTTGCACAAAGCCGTCCGGATGATGTATGGTGTCACGCCGCCATATGAATTAGCGAAGCCACCTTTTTTTCATTCCGCCAGCCGTGTACGAAGATATTGTTTTCTGTTGTATGTTTTGACGTTATTTATGGCTTATCTCGGTAGGATATGCACCATAACGTCGTTTATGTATCATTAACGTAATATCCCGAGAGGGTGAACACAGAACGGCCAAGAAAAATATATTAATTCCTAGTATCTATATCGTAGAGTAACGACGTGAAACGGTTAGCACTGAGCCAATCGTGTCTCGTACAATCAATAAGATTTCCGATTTGTATATTTGTTATGCGATTATTCCGTCAATTGTGGATCGATTTTTAAGTTTTTTTCTTCACTCGAAAGTATACCCCTAGGTGGTCCCATTGCCACCAAGTCAGGATTTGATGAAAGGATCCCAGGGAAATCGAGAACAACCCTTTTTGAAAACGCCGAGCGCCTACACTCTTCGAAAATCAAAATTTTTTTACGCATGCCGTAGTACAATTTCTACAGGTGCTTAAAATATCATTTCTAAAGCAACAACTAAAAACCAAAATATATTTATTTTTTACAATATCTTGAAGTCGGTGCCAAGTAAAACATAAAAACAACAACAAAACGCACGGACTACAAAATGTAAAAAAATCTACTTTAATTTCTAGTTTAAAATATTCCTTCACTTGACTAAGGCATTTAAGCATCACTAATGGTCGCCCTTGGTCGAAATTCGACCATAATAATTTGTTGTCAAAGATTATACTTCTATAATCACAGATTTCGCCAAGGCTACACTGTTAATTCGACTTGAACAATAAACAAAAGAGTATATATGCGTGTGTCAAATACATGGTAGTGTGTGTAATATTTTTTTATTGATTTAATGTATTTTTTATTATAATAATATCAGCCCATAAATGTCCCACTGCTGGGCTCGGGCCTCCCACTATAGGGGAATGGACAGTATACCCGCCACGCTTGTCCAACGTGGCTTGGCAGGTTTGACACATCATTTATCTCGATGTGCAGGTTGCATCACGATGTTTTCTTTCGTCGTTATTAGCACGTGGTACTTGTAACAATATGCACATTAGGTCAGAAAACTGCCTAAGTGTTGCATGCGTTCCGGCCAGGATCGAACCCGCGCCCTTTGAGCTTGAGACGCCTGCGCTAGCCATTGCGCTACCAGGACTTTCTATTCGACGTATTGTTTAACCGTAAATTTAAAAAAAAATAGTCTCGTCGCTTCTTCTCTATATAAACTATAAGTGTGCGAAATTTCATACTCCTCCGTACACGCAATTTTCATAAAAAGGGGTACAAAGTTTTTGCTTCACTTATTAATTATATAGATTAAATAGTAGGTATAGTTTAAGGAGGAGAAGTCCGTCAGTGGGGAAGTTTGTATTCCTCTCGTTTTTTACCTTTTTCTAGGTCCTAGTGTCCTAGGTTTACTGACCGATTAGTTGTCGTTGTGGCTGTTCAAACACAGAAATAACGAGAGGTGTATGGAGTTCTACCATTGACGTACTTACATTGACTATATATCTAAGTGATTGCAAAAATTGTGTGTGGAGCAAAAGGATCAATACAATATTTACGGAAAAACATAAGTTTTTTATTGCATGAGTTCAGCAGACAGGCTAACGCCCCACTTCATGGAAAGGGGGGTACCATCGCCATCGCCTAAATGCAATGCTGCTCTGTTAAGGGAGTCTGGAACTTTATTAATGCCGAAACTCAAGTTTGTTTTGACAGCATACTCTAGACCAGGGGTGGTAGCCATCCAGTCGGGCAAATGGCCTACCACCTGGCTGTGGTTCGTTTTGTCGCCTCTTATGACGGGCTGCACAGCCGCAGAAACTTGTTTTCTTTCTCCGTTCCTGCACGGTATACACATGTATACGAGCTACACTTAATAAACTCAATATGTCAGGAGTACTAAAAGAACTTCGAGAGATCTTAGAGCACTTTTATTTGATTTTTATACTTTAGACCTCTCTATTAAGTTTAAAAAATCTCGCTTAGTACATACTCAAAGAATGAATTTACAATTTAAATCCTAGCTTCATTTTTGAATTAAAATAATTTAAGTTGAACTATTTAATATTGAAATTGTTTAACTTGAGAAAAACTTAGGTTATTACTTAAGTTTTGTGTATATAGCGCGTGGGTTAGAATGATAGAGGAGCCTACCGCTGCCGTATGCATGAGAGAAAGGGAAGCCAGACTGGCGCCGTAACGCGTTACGTAACGAAGCGGTTTACCCTCCCATAAGAAGTTATCACTTCAAAAACTCTTTTCAGAGCAACGGTTTTGTTTTCCATTTACAAAGAAACAAAGTAAGAAAATCACATTTATATACTAATAAAACTTACGGATTATCTAGCTTATGCTAGTTAAACATATTTTGCGATAATTTGGCTGCTAACAATGGTAATGACGTAATGTTGCTCACTATAATATACATTCTATCTCTTTTGGACCTTCAATGGCCCTTATACAGATAAACAGTTTCTATATTTAATTATTCGTACGAAAGTATTCGGTATTAAATTCAGGATAACAATACAATTACCGTGTTCCTATATACATAATGCATGCAATCGAGTAATCAAGTCCTGATTAGTGATGTGCTAACACCACAAAATATCTGAAGAAGTCTTTAAAAGAAATGTTTAGCTTCAAAGAACCTCTCTGTAGTTTAATTTACAAATATTACCCTGAAAAACCCGTAGCGTACTTACCGATTTAAAACCCCCAAATAGTAAATAGCTGAACAAGCATTGAAAGGCGCATTGCAATTCAATTATTTCCCGTTGAGAACACAATTGGTTGAGAAAGATGTCCCCTCGGAAAATGTCCCAAACAGGCCGCGTTTTAATCAAAAAGGGACAATGGGACGGCGAGAAAATGCCCCTTGTACCAATTCATTGATTACACTCTTATTTATTGACTTAGTTCTTTGTGATTAAGTATTTGGCACATCTTACAATATGCCAAATACTTAATCACTTTCCTCCGTGCAGGAACAGGGAAATAATGCAATTTCCTGCGGTCAGGCAGCCTGTCTTAAGAGGCAACAAAACAGCCCACAGACGCCAAGTCGTAGAGTATTTTACCGTCCAGATGCCTACCACCCCTAGTCTAGGGTATGCCGCCATAACAACCTTGAGTTAGGTTCTGGCATTAGTGGTCAGGTTCCAGTCTCCTTTTAGAGAGCAGCAGCACATTCTGCCTGCCTGCTGCACTCGTGCAATAAAAGTCGCCGGCCAGCAGTGCGGTGGTAAAATAGCGACATAGGCACCAAATCAAATAGCTCATCAGAACACTCCCTATTCTACAGACGGTAGAACACACTTTGAGCGCCAACGTCTCTTCTCTTCTAAACTGTCTGTAAGGTTGGAATCGTCGACAATCCAGACCGCTTAGCGTAAGTATTCAAGTGGGAGCAGTTGGTAGTGAAGTGTCCCAACCCAGAGATTGAAGCAGTACTCCACATGGGGACGGACTTTGGCTTTATATAATAAAGGTCTATGTCCCGGTGTGAAGTACCGCTTAGCCTGGTTGAGCACCCCAAGCTATTTTGCAGCAATCTCCGATTTGTTCTCCAAGTGACCCCGAAATTGCACTTCGCTATTTGCTCCAGGCAGGCGTCTGCGTGATATCACACCAAACGAGCCCGACCCAAGAGCTGACAGCACACGTAATTGGGGGATTGACGAAGTGTGGTATTGTGTAACAAGAGCCTGGGAGGGGTCCTAAATTTCGAGACGTCAAATTTCAAAACTAATTATTACGAAACTGCTGTTTTATAATATTTTGCTGTAAAATATGTTATGCCACACTAGAGGGAGGGAGGAGTCATCACGGAAGTATCATGAAATTCATGACTTAATTTGTTGGTGGCCTCAAAGGTATAAAAGGTACAATATGTTTGCCGCTTTCTTTTTTATTAAATCACTTAACAATTCGATGACAATAATACGGTCGAATCGGCTCAGTACACTACAGGGTACTGTTCCAGGCGAGTGCGATGACCCCAACACACCTGGGGTACTAACCCTTGTCAATAGGGCTGGCAGTCGCTACTTTATTGTGGTTAATTTTTCACAAGCCGTTCTAATGACATGGGTTTGAATCGTGTGCAAGGAACATCGCTTTGACAGTTTTTTTATTCTATTTTATTATTAGGTGAGTTAAACTTTTTTTATTACTACAGTAGGATTACAGCGGAAAGGCTGACAGCCCAACTTTGATGCAAAGCGGTCACCGTCGCCTATAGACAATTGCAACACCAAAGGTGCTAACACTGTGCTGTCGGACTTGTAGATGGGTCTGGAACCTGGCCACTAATACCCGAACACGATTCAAGGTCTTTTTTATTGCATGAGTTCAGCAGACAGGCAGACGGCCCACTTGATGGAAAGCGGTTACTATCGCCTGTAGACATTTGTAACACCAAAGATGCTACACAAGCGCTGCTGCTCTCTTAAAGGAGAGTGGAACCTGGCCAATGATGCCGGAACACAACTCAAGGTTGTTATGGCGGCATACTCTAGACCATATATGGTCAACAACCGGCCCGCGAGGCATTTTGAGAAAACCCAATTTAAAAAATATTACATTAGGTACTTATACTCACGGGAGTGACAGTGAGGCGTCAAACATCAAATCTTTTGATGTTTTCCGCCTCACTCTTCGATAATCGCCGCCACTTGGCTTGCTCGATCGAATTCTTTGCGGTTTGCCGCCTCACGGGCGACACATCAAAAGATTTATTGCTTCTCAATTATTCTAAACTAGTTTATTTAAAAATATTATCACTACTTTAAAATGCACTAAGTACTTTCAAACGCGGCCCCCGAACGTATTTGCACGCTAAAGTTTGGCCATCAACATGTCAAAGGTTGCCCATACCTACTCTAGACCAAGGCCGGTAGCCATCCCGATGGAAAAATACCCTTCCACTTGGCTGTGGGTTGTTTTGCCGCCTCTTACAAGCTGCGCGGCCGCAGTAAATTGTATTCTTTCTCCGTTCCTGCTCGGATACAATCGTTGACATCAGTATCCCACATGATAACTTCGTAAATAAAGAAAAAGAGAAACTAAGTAAATACTTAGATCTTGCTCACGAGGTTACCGCTATGTGACGTCTGGAGTCAACGATCATTGTGCCGATAGTTGTCACCGTCAACGGTCTTATAGCGAAGAGCGTCGACCATCACCTAGGGAGACTCTCGTTAGGAGGCAGGGTGAAGGGCCAGATACAGATGGCAGCACTCTTAAACACGGCAGGAATTATGAGGAGGTTCCTGTCTCTGGAGCCCTAACCACCGACAGTTTGGACTCCAGGTCCCAATGCCGGCGTGGTCCAGCGTTTTATATTGTTACGAGTTACAAGACTCGAATTAAAAATGCCGTTGGAACCACTATAGAATTTATTAGAACTGTACAAACACGAATAAAACAAATACAAATAAAACTGGATGCAACCAGTTCACACTGCACGATTCAATACAGTTCGACACGCGTAAAGTCCGTCGTCTATATCGCTAATCGAGAGTACTCGAAAACGACTTACTCGTTTCGTAGTCGTCGCTTGACTGCCCGCCCCTCTATTCGGGCATTGTCTTATACTCCCTACACAGTACAAATAAATTGGCCGCGCACATTGAGTTTCTGAGAAATAGTAATTTGCACACCTGCGAACGGTCACAAAGTCGAAAACAATAACAATAAGGATTAGTTCGACGCTAATGATGGTTATAAAACAAGTAGAAAAACAATAGCATGTTTTTCTTAATTACAAATTCAAAACACAAAAGAATTCCTTAATCCGGGAGGAAGACAATAAACTGCGCTTACAACAGGCACCTGTGCGCTTATCTTTGACGGCATGGAACAATATTATTTTAATAAATATTTATTTTGTAAATCATTTGTAAATATTTGTTAAAAAACGTATAATATTGAATCAAATAAAGAAATCTAATAATAATTTCCCCAAGCTAGCAAGATACGCTTGTGTTATGGATAATATACAACGAATCACTCCGGGGCCGATCCCAGACACCCAGACCATAGTAACTAACAGAAAGATCGTGTCCGAAATTTGCTATGCCATGAATCGAACTCGGAGCCTCTGCGCTCAACCACAGAGGCCGTTAATAAAGAGAGATTCCGATATGAAATCTGCATTGTATTTTGTATAAAAAAAACACCATGCATCATTACGACTCTTATACGGCCATTTGTTCTCACTCCTCATATCCGCGACAACCCTACCAGTGCCCAAGTGTCCGCATCAATAAAACACTACATAATACATCACCCGATAAGTGAATGATAGAATAAAAGTTTTTATTTTCTATAAGAGACTGTAGTGTTGTATATATTGTGACGCAAGCCGGGTTGCAGGCCATTGAGAGCATTTCAATCGGGCCGAGACAAAGCACGGGTTAAAGTACTCGAATCACCTTAGTTTATATAGGATGATACCATTCGATATAATAATACTACGTTTTAACAATACTCTGATGTGTTCCTAGAAGGAGTTCTGAAACGTGACAATTACTCACCAGTTGCTCAACAAACTAAACTAGGATGTATACTATCTGGAGCTGAAGGAGATTGCAAATAGCGTAAAGGAGGGAATGCTGCGCTGAGTACCAGCGGATAACAAGCCAGCAGAGATAACTTCCACTGTGATTACAACTAAACAAATATAAAAACAATAAAAATCAAATAAATTACCGCACTTAAAACCGTTAAAAGTAAAGAAAGCATCTCTTTAAAAGCATAATCATATCTTTTATTCATCTATATATATTCATAACTAGCTCTCTCTAGCTAGTCATCGGCTTCGTTCGCGTAGATTAAAAATACTCATAGTCATAATTTGAGTAGTCAAAAGTAACGCTTATTTCACCCCCTTAAGGGTTGAATTTCGAGAAACACCAATACATGCGTACATTTCTTTCTAATCAGAAATACGTATATAAAATGATGTGCTTCTTACTTTAAAAATGACGGTTTTTCATACAAACTTTCAACCCCTTTTACATCCCTCTCAGTGTTGAATTTTCAAAAATTATTTTTTAATGCATTCATGCGCATGTACAGAAGGTACTCGTTTGCAAATTTTCATGGCCCTAGTCCCAATAGTTTGGGCTGTGCGTTGATATATCTGTCAATCAGTCAGTCAGTGAGGCCAAGCAATTATATATGTATAGACTACTTGGCCTCAATAACTTACTGACATGTCAACATACAGCCCAAACTTCTGGGGCTAGGATCGTGAAAATTTGCATGCGCGTTTTTTTCTATACTATAGGTGAGCACTAGGACAGGATTTTTGAAAATTCAACCTCGAAGTGGTTGAAAAAGGGGGTGAAAGTTTGTACGAAAATCCGTCATTTTCAAAGTAGCACGTTTTTTATACCTGCTTCTGGTTAGAAATAAAGGTAAGGTAAGGTAACTCTTTATTTTACACCAAAGCATAGACAAACAGAAGTAGAAAAATACAAAAGATAGTACAACGGGCGGCCTTTCGCTAAAAAGCGATCGCTTCCAGGCAACCCTTGGCAGGGATTGATAGATTTTTAAAACTGACGATGGTGCAGTCTCTAAATAATGATGATAAATATACACAGTGTATATGAATACAAAAACAATATAACTATATACACATACGTATACACACACGTATATATACATATATATATATATATATATATATATATATATATATATATATATACATATGACAAAGGTACATGTGTACATTTATTTCTTCGGAAATTCAACCATTAAAGTGTTGTAAAAAGTTTCCTAGTTCATGGCACTAGTTAGGATAATATATATAGGTATAGACATAAGGCAGACACTGCACATGCACTTCCTTACAACACCAGCATGTAACAGATAACATTAGTTTAAATTTAGTATTAAAATTAAAATAAATTAATATAATAAGTTATTCGTAAGGTACACAACACAAATAAAAATGTCACACACAATGACAAAATTAACCAATAAGCTTGTATATATTTTAAAAACTTTCTTATAAATTAACTTGTAAAAGGGTACGTAACTCGAGTCCGTAGTCATTAAAAAAAAGCCTCCTTAAACTATTTTTAATTTACGCGAGAGAAGCCGCAGGCAACAGTTAGTATTAGATATGTTTGCCTTGTAGTATAAACACTCTGTATAAACTGAAGTTTTGCCTTTTATGAGCGATGGCCTTTGTGTGTGGCGCACGTGTGTCTCGTATGATAGGTTCCCACAGAGCAACCCTTCATTCGTTGCCCTTATTCCCATTGGCACTGAATCACAGCGAAAATTATGGTGGCCATGTTGACATCGGTGCTAAACTATTACGGGTATATTTGTTCAAATTTAGCTATATGTTACATGATGTCCACCACAGTAGTCATAAGAACCATAGTGTATATTAATATGACATAGACAATCGTCATAGATAATACTTTTAGTCGATTTGTCAGATGATTCGATTTATAAATAAATTACCATTTTCTACCGGTTAGTTAATTTTATAAGCCCGCTACATTATCGTCTAGATAATTTAGTGCATCAGTAACTAATTATTATAATTGTTTTTATGATCCTGGCAACACTATGATCTAATTGATATTTTTAGCAATGATGCAATGTTATTGTTTTGTAGGGTAGCATTTTCGTATAAAAGGCGTGGTGGCGCGTAGAAAGTCAAGTCCAATAAAAAAAAAACGGTGTTCATTGCTTACTGTGCTTTGTGAATATTCACATCAAAGGCTGAACAATAAAGGGGAAACCCTGCCCAAATAGTTAATATTTGGTATATTTGGTACTTTCTTACCCAAATCTCTCCTTGCATTTTACATATATTTATCAAATCAAATCAAATTTATTTGTTCAAAACATGCTTAAACAGTTGGAATATATGTTAGTGTACACTTGTTTTGCTCACATGGGAGCATACAAATATTTATAATAAATTTTATTAACCCTAAACTCTTTTATGTGGATCGGAATTTTATTATAGATCTGAATGCATGTGTTATAGCAGTTTCTGGTAAAGAGGGTTGTTTTTGGAGCCACATTTAATACTAGCCGTTGACTATTTCTAGTATTGTTTGGATAGAAGTCTTTAGTCGTCGTAAAAATCGTAAAATTGTTTTTGACAAATAAGCATATTTCATAATGTATATTTATGGCAAAGATCTACAAATTTTACATGGCAGTGGTAAAATTTGTAGATCTTTAAAATGAGGCTTACAAGTATCCTAAAATCGGATACCTACAATAGCTCGGATGCATTTTTTTTGAGCTATAAATGCTCTGTTTATGCCTGTAAAGTTACCCCAAATAATTATCCCATATCGTAGTACCGAAGCCACATATCCATGATATGCCATTAGTACTGTACTTAATGATGAATAACTTTTTTACTAATTTGGTTAACGTGCATTTTCCAATTATCTATACCAAGAAATCTTGTACTATTTGTCTCATTAATTTTAGTCCTTTATATATTATATTTCTTTCATCTACTTTAGAACCATAAGTTTGAAATTGTACATAGTTAGTTTTAGCCAGATTTACGTGCAAATTATTCATGTCAAACCAGTTGATTATACATATCTACATTACTATGGTTTTCCTCTTAGATTGGAACTCGCCTCCATCCTTTTAATGTTATTTACGAGACATTTTGTAAGGATGGTGACATATTTGTTACTATGCGAAGCAAAAAGTCCTGAATGAATTTTGATGAAATTTTATAGTTAATATAGCTTATACATCAAATTACAAAATCCCCTTTATTCATAACTAGCTTACTAGTGCCTATGTTTGATCACCAAACTTATTTCTTATTAAGTTAGCTCACGCGGGTAAATCAACGCATCAGCAAGTTTTTCTCGGAATTGATATATCCCAATAAAAAATTAAAAAAAAAAAAATATTATTAATCAGAATCGAATAACATAAATATTTCATTGTCACTCAAGAATAATGTGGCTTTCTACTGGTAAAATCATTTTCAAAATCGGTTCAGTAGTTCAGGAGATTACTTCGTACAAACTAACTCACAAAACATTACCTCTTTATAATATTAGTATAGGTAGAGTTGTACGAGGTTTATCAGCTCGAACATTTTTTAACTTTTTCTAACGAGCCCATAAATCCCACATAGCTATTATGAATAATAAGCAATTAGTTCTAATTTATACCGAGACGGTCTTATTCATATTGAGTTAGAGTAACTCTGGAAGCTTCTTTAAGAAATTAAAGAACCCTACAAATTAACTTTAGATTAATATAATGAATAAGACCAATAATGTTTAAATAGGCCTAAATGGCCGGGGCGAATAACACGCGTCATCGCCGTGTGCGTGACCCGAAGGCGGGCAGATCTCGTTGACGATTGTGACCATATTGCGTATTTGCTAAACAAACTTGCACATATACTATATTAAAATATGTGGAGTGAACCTTAAATTTCTCAAGCGGCAATCGGATATGATGCTAACGTGGGACTTCGAGTCCGCCATGTCCAATGGAGGAAGGCTGCCCCTCGATCTCCCAGTAACACTGTAAGGAATAATCGATCAGAATGTTCAGAGAATATATTCCTCGACTACTATCTATCTCAAATACGACGGCAGAGCTGACACATCCCATAGAACCTAGCTTATAGTAATATCTTATACGTCATCTATGAATTAGACACAAATTTTAATTATTATCTATAATATTGTTACGAGTTGCAGGGTTTCGAATTAAAATGCCGTTCGAATTACTATAGAATTTATTAGAACTATACAAACACGTATAACACAGATACAAATATAACACCACCAGTCCAAACGTAATGCACGATTCAATAACACGCGCAAAGTCCGTCACTACATAGATTACCGAATGCAGTACACACGTCTTGCCTCGCTTGTGGTTATCGCTTTACTGCCACTCTCTCCATTGGGCCATTGCTTTATCATGCACCGATACAATATGGCTGCCCACCGGCGTATACCGAATTTCTTAGAATCAGTTCGACACACCTGCCTAATGACTGCCATAAAAGATTACAATACACAATGGGCTGTTTTTCTAATTACAAATTTGAAACACAAAGTAAACAAAAGAAGTCCAAATGCGAAAAGCCAATAAAGTGTGCTTTTATGGTATGCAGGTGTGAATTTATCTTTGTCGGTCGTAACAATATTATAAAACTGTAAGTATTGTCTTTTGTTTCAGTCAATCACCGCCTTAACAGGATGATACTCAATTGGATTTCTAAGCCTGTCTGTCTGAATGAGGTGTTGTTTATATCTTTTTTTCTTCTTAGTCACCTGGCTTTGCTGAACAGCTTGCTCTTTTCAGTGAGGCGCCTCTTTGGGCGAGCCACTGTGGAGTCCCCGGCACCTTGCAACGACCCCTCCACAGGGCTTGTAGTCTTCAACGCGCTGTATGTTGTCGACTCCTATATAGAGAAAGGTAATGTGTTCTGTACAAAGAACTCTGTCACTGGACACCATTAAATTATTGAGTTTACATTGAAGCAAAACTTAGTTGGTCCAGATTTTGTATCAATCTAATTATTACACTGGTCAACAGTGATTTTGTTGCCCTGTATATTATAATGGTTTCGAATCATTTTATCTCAACAATTAATGAAACTGAATTATTTTAGAATAGTATCTATAGTTTTTTTCCATTTTTATACAACACCTAAAAACCAGTAAGTATGAAATAAAACATTATAATTATGTACATTAATATCTAATATTCATTGTAAAATAGTATTAATTGTTTTGTTTTATATATAATTAATGTATATAGACGTAAAAAATGAAATCTGCCTTTTCCTTCAGAAGGCCACCTTCCATAAGATTTTCTTCTATATTATTACGAGTGCGGGACTCGAATTAAAATGCCGTTGGAATTACTATAGAATTTATTAGAACTATACAAACACGTATAACACAGGTACAAATATAACTGGACACGACCAGTACAAACTTAATATACGATTCAATAACACGCGCAAAGTCCGTCACTATATAGCTGATCGAATGTACCCCCTCTTTTCTAGCTAGTGGTTATCGCTTGACTGTCGATCTCTCCATTGGGTCATTGCTATATACTGCACCGATGGAATATGGCTGCCCGCCCGCGTAGATCGAATTTCTTAGAAGTCGTAATCTGCACACTTGACTAATTATGCCTGCAAACGGCCATAAACGAGTACAATAGACTGCTCTCAACAATATCCAATAAATAAGTAAACAAAAGAAGACAATCATAAAAGAACTACAATGTTATTATCTCAAACACCGACGGCGGGTAAAAAATGTGCTTTGTTTACAAATATGCAAGTGGCCCAATTGTAACAATATTATTTTTGGGGAACATTGCCGTTGCAAATACCAACAATAATCTGCCGTCATGTAACGGTCCCGACTACCCTGGTACCTTTCCACCATCACCATTAGGTGTTGGTAGAAGTGCTCACCCTATTCCACACTCAAATTCTCAAGATTTACAGGACATCTACACCATGTAACTTTATTCTCATATTCACTCTAAAAATCTTAAGAACCAAAGACAATTCAGTACTTCCATGTATATATTCGCAAATTGTGTACTGGAAATTATAAAAAGCTGCAGACATAGCTAGGGCAATTTTTTTTTTTTTGTTGACCTGACTTATTTATTAACTACCAGTGCCAGAGAAACTTCATTCGAGTTGCCGTATTTTAGGCTATATTCATCTATCCCACAGAAAGGACATCATCAAGGACAAGGACATCAGATTATAGACAACAATTATCGTTCCGTACTTAGGCCAGATAGCCCGCAAGAACGCAGACAACATAGAGAGACTTATAGCCACTGGGAAAATTGAAAGCAAGAGACCTGGTGGTAGATCTCCAAATAGGTGGATTCACTAGGTTGCTGAACAGCTGAACATGTCGATAAATTCAGCCCTCCACCGTGCTCAAAACTGATCTCGATGGAAGAGAACAATTATTCACTCCCATCAAAGTTACGATCTTCCGCAGTGAGGGTCATTAAACGACTTAAAAGAAGAAGTCATTCTTTAATATTCCATTTCCGTGGTACTACTTACCAAAAGTATTGATACAAGTTGGGCCACCTGCATAGCTATTGTCACATACAGACAAAGAAATGCTGCGCATCTTGTTTATTGCCCCTCCCGCATTCGGAATTCGTTTTTATTACTTCGTATTTAAAATTTTCAATTAGACAATAGCCTATTGTTTTCGACTTTGTTGGCCGTTCGCAGGAATAGATAACCAGGTGTGCAAATTATTATTTCTCGGAAACTCAGTGCGTGCGTCCGATTTTTTTTTGTACTGTATAGTTAGTATAAAACAATGCCCGAATGGAGGGGTGGGGCAGTCAAGCGACGACTACGATACGAGTAGGACGTTTGTAGTACTCTCGATTAGCGATATAGACGACGGACTTTGCGCGTGTCGAATTGCAATGAATCGTGCAGTGTGAACTGGTTGCATCCAGTTTTATTTGTATTTGTTTTATACGTGTTTGTACAGTTCTAATAAATTCTATAGTAGTTCCAACGGCATTTTTAATTCGAGTCCTGTAGCTCGTAACAGTATTCTAAAATCATAAAATAATTGTTCATGTTCATTGTTGTTCATATTAGAAAATACCTTATTACCTTAGCAGACAAATCTTCAGTGCTATAGTCTGTGACCTTCTGCTCCACTTCGCTTTCAGCACCAATCGGTTCTTCGGAAGTTTGCTGTTTGCTGTCACTCGAAGTCTGTTAATAAAATTCACTGAGCAGCTTGCACCTTTCGCATCAATAATGGTAAACATATATAGATACCTAACTATCTATACCATTGCTGGCACCTCAGCAGTGGCGCGGGAGGAAATTTGACTACGGTAAGTTGGCTGAAAAAGCATATAGTATGATGCAAGCGCCGGCTACAGCGCTGTTGAACTAACGTCTAACTCGCGATGTATTTGCTTGTTACAATTTGTATTTGTAATTTTGCAATTTTACCGCATATCTTGAAACAAAAGCCGGTGCCCGATCGGGTTATGAGTTAATATTTAATTCTAGTTGCCAATAGCTAGTTTCTTAAAGATAGGCTATGGGGAATCGAGTCGTATGAAGTCTACATCACTACACCCCAGTACAATGATTGGCCACCCTATTATCTGACTCAAAACATTGAGACTTATATCGATTTGTTACTGTTTGTATAATTTTGACGCCATTTAGTGCTGTAAAAGATTAAAGTGATTGCTTCTTATGAAAAAACAATGGAAAAAAATAAAAGTTGTGATAAATCTACAAGGCAAGTAATAAAACTTCGCCGGAAGAATTGGTCTTATAAAAGATAGCCGACCATCTGCAATGTTCAAGAACGATGGTTTCCACGCTGTAAAGCATTTTGCTACGTATCAAAGTACTTCGAATGTTCCACGTGTACCTAAACAGAGAAAAACAACTCCTCGAGATGACCGAAACATCGTTCGTGTGGCAAAACAAAATCCTTTTAAAGGGTCCAATGAGCTGAGAAAAGAATATTTTTTGGTGAAAACAACCCTTCAGCAATCTCAGCACGCACTATTCGAAGACATTTGGGAAAAGAAAAATTGCACGGTAGGATAGCAAGAAAGGTACTCATGTTGAAACTTTGCCACATATGATTTTTTTGTTAAAGGCAGGGCAACGTCTGCCGGGCCTACTCTTAAGAACCGATTAGAATCGACAACTAGTTGTATATATACCAACATTTTTAACATTTTTACGGGGAGAGAGGGCTGGTGATCAGTCACACAGGACCTTTCTACTGACACCAGGCTGTTACCAATTTTTAGTCATTAAGAATCTTTCTCTAGCGATTACTTATGTTATGTTTTTGTTGTGAGAGCAAATAGATAAATATTATTATTATTATAATGTATGTTTTTGAAGGCCCCGTGACAAATTTAATTTATATGTGGCGTGACACTGGCCGGCGATTGTCTCTGTCTACACCATATGAAGAGAGAAAATACTTCAATTATTTTTATACAAATGTGTGTAAGCATTACTTACATAGCTTATTGTTTTTTCTAGTTTTTCATCCGTAGACGTTAGATCTTCGGGCCACTTGATTTTACCAGGGAACCTTAGAAGGGTAAAATTAAATGTTTTCTTTATTTGTTTTATTTCTTGAGTTCGGTAGACATGCAGACGGCCCACCTGATGGAAAGCGGTTACCATCGCCTATGGACATTTGTAACACCGAAGGTGCTACCAATGTGCTGCCACTCTCTAAATGGAGACTGGAACCTGGCCACAAATGCCGGAACACAACTCAAGGTTTTTATGGTGGCATACTTTAGATCAGGGGTGGTAGCCATCCAGACGGGCAAATACCCTACCACCTGGCTGTGGATTGCTTTGTCGCCTCTTACAACAGTCATATACATCACGAGTTACGTTTTTCACTCCACGATTGTCAATCCTTATTATTTTTATTCTATACTTAAAAACCATTAAAAATAGAACAAATAAGAAATACCCACCAACATTCAGAAGGTATTTCTTCAACGACAGGCCACTCCAAAGAAGCGTCGCTAGGCCACTTCTCCAATGCTTCCTCGGGCGCTTCTTCCA
Organism: Dendrolimus houi; assembly: GCA_039645545.1. NCBI lineage: Eukaryota > Metazoa > Arthropoda > Insecta > Lepidoptera > Lasiocampidae > Dendrolimus > Dendrolimus houi. The sequence goes on from CM077133.1 coordinate 1,309,461, forward strand.
CCACATTCAACTCCTGCCTGCCCCACGTGTCCTTTGGGGAGGCATCGGGCAACTCGTCAGGGATCCAGGATTCGACCCGATTTGGTATATAGCAGGGCGGGTACGCGCTTGGTTTCCCCCCCGGTGCCTGGACAAATTTAGCCGATAAAAGTGCCCCCCATGGGCATGGCAAATTTAATATCTACATGCAGGTTTCATCCAGCTATCCAACGGGTAATTGTAACAATATGCAGCTAAAGAACTGCCTAAGTGGTGCATGCTTTCCCATTGTAATCCTTTGTGATAGTCGTTAGCCAGGTGTAGTTCTTGGAAGATCCAGTCCACGCGGTCGATTCTTGTGTCGTATAGTCAGTATAAAACAATGCCTGAACGGAGGAGGAAGCAGTCAAGCGACGATTACGATACGGGCAAGATGTGTGTACATTCGATAAGCTATATAATGACGGACTTTGAGCATGTTATTGAATCGTGCAGTTTGTATTGGTTGCGCCCAGTTATATTTGTACCTGTGTTATACGTGTTTGTATAGTTCTAATAAATTCTACAGCAATTCCAACGGCATTTTAATTCGAGTCCTGTAACTTGTAACAATATAATAAATCTGTTCGGGCTGTCGCGTTTGTCCAATGCGTTAAAAAATGAGAATAATTCAGAGGGCTAATTCGGACCAGCAAAATCGGAAAAAACATTCTGATTTTCTTCTGTCCGTCTATTCGAGCATCACTTGAAAACTACTTAACGGATTTAAATGAAACTCGATACAGAGCTAGCTTATATCCCGGGTCAGGACTTAGGATACATTTTATCCAGACATATTTTATTGTATGAGTTCAGCAGCCAGGCAGTCAGGCCCACCTCATGGAAAGCGGTTACCATCGCCTATGGACATTTGTAACACCAAAGGTGCTATCAATGTGCTGCCGCGCTCTAAAAGGGGACTGGAACCAGGCCACTAATGCCGGAACACAACTCAAGGTTGTTATGGCGGCATACTTTAGACCAGGGGAGGTAACCATCCAGTCGGGCAAATACCCTACCGCCTTGCTGTGGGTTGTTTTGTTGCTTTTACAACAAGCCGCCCCAACGCAGGAATTAGCATTCTTTTGCCGTTCTTGCACGGATAAACAACAGTTAAGATTATTACTAAATAAATATTTTATTATAATAAGCACTTAATTATTAATATATAAAAATTCAACACAAGGTCTAGATGTGACCATCCAATTCTTCAAATATGTTAATAGAGTATCGAAGAACAGTGAAATTGTTTAAGAAATACCTATGTGCTACATGTAAAATTGTTAGCGCTATACCCACAAAATATCTGGATTACAGCGCCATCTATTAGAAGCTATAGCTAACTTATATAACTAACTAACTAACTAACTAACTAACATACTTCGTTGGATTAGTAAAAGATGACATTGATGAAAAACACACATAACAAGCTTACAATTAGTGATGGTCGTTAATAGTATTGCCAAAGATAAAAAATCATACCTAACAACAGAAATAAGTACATTGAAGTCATTCTGAGAACACAGATTCATCCGTGTAATCTGCAGAAAAATTAAAAATAATCTCTATTACAGACCAATTAATAAGTTTGAGCCATGCTTCAGCTGCACAGTGAGCCGTAAAGAAGGTGGTTTGTTTCTCCATGTAGCGTTCATAACATGTTTTCAGGGCTAGGTCTACTATCTCTTCACGTATATCCAACACTATCAAGTCGTTCTCTTCTTTTTGAAGAATTTCAGCCCTTGAATGCAGTAATATAGGTACTTGTTAAAACTAAAGAAACTTTAGTTTGATTGAAAATTATAATAGAATATACACACGCCTGACAAAACGTTTGGGCAATAATTTTAAATCACCAAAAAGATATTACAATACCTTTTTTTATTAGGAATAGGCAACAAATGTTCTAGTTTTAATACAAAATACCATCAGAAACATTAGACTATTTCAAGACTATTTAATACCTTATAATATGTTTTTTAATTATGAGAGAGCCCCGACAAATTTACTATGATATATTTCTTTTCAGGTCGGTACTAATTTTCAATATTTTTACAAAAAATACTAAGTTTAAAGCTAAAGAATAGGTTTAATACCAAGTACGTTCGGGCACGTCTTTTGGCAAAGCAAGCAACATGCGTTGATCGTCCGAAACCTGAAGCTTTCTGCCTCTTCTTGATATTCGATATTTACTTAATGTAGGATCTATCTGAACTGTATTACTCGCCATTACAAAAACAATAAATATCTTCCGTCCTTTCCTCTTATTAGCTTCCTTGATTATCAATAAGTTAAAAACGTGCTTAAAAATTATTAAAGACCGTAAAACTCGGTTTTAATTTTTTTAATTAGATATTCTACCCTGAAGTTTTCAGTCATGATTCTTCGAAAAAGTTTTACTTTATTTCAATGTAAAAAAACGTTTTATCCAAAGCCTCTAAAGCTGTAAAGTGTGTAAAGAGCTGGAATTGAAAACAATAAATCGGCTTATGTGGTTTAATCATCTTAACTGTTTTGTTTTGGTATGCATCACCTAGGTAATTCAGTTCTGGGTACTTGTCAGAAAACGTGAAATGAAAATACGTTTATTGTTAATCATTTATTTTATTATTTTAGATATTTTACTAAATAATAGCAATGTAAATGAGAACAAATATGGCCAGAAACAAAATGCTGACCATAGACAAATATAATAGCTGTTAAGTTTAAAAAAAGTGACAAAAACGAAAACCGAGCGCAAATCAAAGATCTCACTGTAGTTTAATTAATATACCTGAAAATATTAAAAGTTGAACCAATATGAACTCTTATATCCATTAGACCGTTTATATTTTGTTTAACGCCAAATAATGAGTGTAATTGCAATTTATTTTGATCTTGTTTAAGTTGGATTATCGCATTATCACAATGTATACTTTGAAGGGAATATTTCCTGAACCAAGTAAGTTCGTTACGTTATTTATTCCTACTCATAGCCATCGCAATTTCTAGAATAAAATTTATAATTAATACTTTAACTATCCTAAGCCACACGGCTGGTATTTCAGAGTAATCAGTTTATAGAAATTATAGATCAACCAACGATTTGTTTTAAATCTGTTCATATCATATCAAAGCGCCAGTAACTTTTATACAATTATTTTAGCAATCATAATTATGTCTTATTTTTAATAAACGTTTGTTCAGAATCAGAATTTAATGTTTATTTACTCTTGTGCTAATTTTATTGGTTTTACTATTGTTATATAAATTTATTTAATAACTTTCTTGGTATTAGTTTTTTGAATTATGTTGTATTGGACACTGGATTTAAAACATAAATTACATTTATGTTTAAATCATTAACTGAGTCCAATACATTCATAAAGGTTTGAATTTTAATAATAAGCCAAATGTGTTTTAATTTCTAGAGAAAGAACAAAAAAAGAATTTTATTAGAGAGAACATGAAACAATTAAAATTCATCCAAGGCAAATCCCCAAAAGAGCCAAAGTTCACTATGAAAGCTGTCCCTCCATCCAGACTTTCAAATCCAATCGCAACTGGAGGTCCTATAGGACAGGTGAAATCATCACCTTCAAATAAAAGTGCCAAGGTAAATAAAACCTTATATTTTATGCTTGTATATCTATACTAATATTATAAAGAGGTGAAGTTTGTGAGTTTGTGACATAGGGGGTAATCTCTGGATCTACTAAAACAATTTAAAAAAATCTTTTACTGTTGGAAATCTACGTTAACAGGGAGTGTCATAGGCTATATACCACAGGAGCAGGACAGAGAGCAGGTGAAACCACTCTGGGCCACTAGTCTTATAATAATTTTATGTTGATCATTATGTTAATTTCCTGATGATAAATATTGGAATTATTAAATTGGATAATATTTTTTTTAGTTTTCAGATATTTTTCTACTTTAATTCATGCAGGAAAGGAGAATAAATGCAATCATCTGTGACCAGGTGGCCTGTGGTAAGAGGCGACAAAACAACCCACAGCCAGGTGGGTATTTGCCCGCCTGTATGGCTACCAGTATTGCATTAGTACCACCTTTGGTGTTACAAATGTCCATAGGTGATGGTAACAGCTTTCCATCGGGTGGATTGTCTGCCTGTCTGCTGAATTCATGCTATGCCTGTAGCTGTAAATTTTTTTACAACTGGCCATTTTAAACCATTCCCAGGATAAAAATAGTGCAGATTTTAAGTCCAATTTGCTGTTAATCAGCGAAAACCGCAACAAAATCAGCCCAGTAGTTTTTATGTGAACAAACATACAATAAAATCTAAAAAAATTGCATTGTTTTGTCCATTGTTTATATAGTGTACTCCAGTTGTTTTTCTTAAATAGCTTCAATGTACAAACACGGAGATTTTAAAATGTTATAATATTATAAATAGATTTCAGTTACACTGAATGCTAATGCATTCAGTGTAACTGAAATCACTGAAATCTGTGTAATATTAATTACACAGTCTCCAGTATTCAAAAATGATTATATTATTTTCATTTCTCACCTAAACTTTCAGGCGTCATTGGCTGTTGGTAAAACTAATTTGACAGGCTCAAGAAAGAAGCTTCCAGATGTCTGTCTCAAAAAAGGTGATATGGCAGAGTTTCTGAAACGGAAAGAGGTGAGAAATTCCAAAATAGAAGAAGAGTGGCAAGATGAAGACACAAAATCCTCTGAATCATCAGGAAGACTACGGGACATTGGTTGTCAGACCATAGAATCAAATTTTTCACAGAAATTTTCGGAAAATACAAAGCTGACAATGCTATATCCAAAGAAAGAGGATGATGAGTCTAAACTGAAGGCTAGTGGGGATTCTAGCCGTATTAAAGATTCACCAACATCACATGCTCAGTTTTGGGCCGGTGAAGAAGAGATAGAAGTAGAAAGGAACAGGAGTCGACTGAATGCTATACTGGAGAGGAAGAATGCCAAGGATCCTTACCTACCTTCAGGTTTTTGAAAATTACTTTTTATTTTAAACTTTATTATTTCTTTATACCTTATATATGTGATTATACCTTATATGTGATTTCTAAGTAATGAAGAAAACATTACATTTGGTGTCACGCAGGGCAGTATTCTCGGCCCGACGCTCTTTTTGATATATATCAATGATCTTTGCAACCTAAGTAGCGTCGGGGGGAGGATTCTGTCCTATGCGGATGACACCGCTATAATGTTTACGGCCAAGACCTGGGATAAAGTTAAGTTGGGGGCTGAGAGGGGCCTAGCTAGAGTTGGCAAATGGCTTAGTGAGAATCTTCTCACATTAAACACCCAAAAAACCAACTATGTATGCTTTGCGCCATACTTAAATTCACAGCCCTTGCCTGACTTTGAAATTAAAATACATTCCTGTGGTACTCCATTCACTTGCACTTACGGTTGCCCGACTATTCAGAAGGTTAGCTCTGTTAAGTACCTTGGAATTATTGTAGACCAAATGTTAAGCTGGTACCCACACCTTGAACTAACCATAGGGAGGGTAAGGAAGCTTATATGGGTTTTCAAATCTCTGAGACACATTATGTGTACCGAGCTACTAAATAAAATATACATTGCACTAGTCCAATCTGTAATTATATATTGTATATCAGTGTGGGGGGGTGCAGCTAAGTCATACTTTATAGACCTAGAACGGGCGCAAAGATCCTTAATTAAAGTTATGTATTGTAAGCCATATAGATTTTCTACTGAATCCTTGTATGCGATTTCTAAGCTTCTCTCCATCAGGAAACTCTATATCTTACACATGACACTTAGATACCACAAAGGGTTACCTTTCGATCCTGCCAAACTTAGAAAAAGACGCTATGATATAGTTGCCCCTACATATTCCGCATGTTCAGTCTTTGCTAGTCGGCAAAATGTTTCTCAAGCCCCGTGTTTATAATAAAATTAATCACATTCTTAACATTTACCCCATGCAACTATATGAGTGTAAGAAAAATCTAACTGAATGGCTCCTTACCCTTAATTATGATGAAGTGGAAGACATCTTGGTTACATTAGCGTGAAACTGATACATGCTTAATGTATTCAATAAGACTCGTAATAAATTAGTAGGGATTTGTGTTCCATTCAAACTACCACCCGCACACACACACACACTCACATACACTCACGCACACACACACACACACACACACACATACACTCATGCACACACACACACACATACACACACACACATACACACACATACACACACACACACACACGCATACACACACAAACACGCACACGCATACACACACATACACGCGCACACCCGCACCTCACACCTGTTTGCTATTTACCCACTGCGGACACAACCACTCGAAACCCATCTATTTATCTCTCTTTATTTTCTTTAATATTTGTAAAAGTACTCTCTGTAATTCAGTAAATAGATAGTCTTAAAATTTAAGCAACATAGGAAGAGCGAGGTTTCCCAACACAAGTATCATTTGATTACTTTCTGGGAAGCCCCGGCAACTTACATGTATGGACTTATTGAAATAAATACATTTTTTTTTTACATGTAGCAGCCAACAGGGGTTGGCAAAATTTATTCTGAACGTGCTTCTTCTACTAGAATGCTGTTCTAATAATTCAGTGGAATTAATTATAAATTATGATTCTTGTATAATAATTAGTCGCCCAAAGCGCTACTACGACATGTGCATCAGACCAAAGCTGAAATGAGAATCTATGTCTGACCGAAGTTGGCCTTGGATTGTCACTTCGTCCTACTATGTCAGCTACTGAAAAGTGGCCAAAACGTCGAAATAAAATCCTATTTATGTGAAGCTGCTTATATGATATGTAAAACTCATAAATTTCATAACTATTACAAGACCAGAAAATGTTGCGACTTATTGTGTATGCGCAAGTGCCTATTGCATGGGACTCTTTGTATACAATAAACTTTCAAAGTCTCTTAGAGAGTTACCATTATATGTATGATTATTATTGATTTTTTTCTTACTTGTTTTTAATTATTAATTTTAAATAAATTTTACACACCTTTGTATGGGCAGTATACTGTTATATATATGTATGTATGATTGTATTGTCATATGTATGTATATATGTATATTTACATTTTTTTTGTATTTATATGTATTGTGTATCATTACTTATCATTTATCATTATTTATAAACTGCACCACCATTAGTATTAAAAATCTATTAATCCCTGCCAAGGGTTACCTGGACTGGATCGCTTTTTAGTGATAAGGCTGCCCTACTACTATCTCTTGTATTTTTCTATTTCTGTTTATCTATGCTTTGGTGCACAATAAAGTGTTGTCTATCTATCTATAAATTGATACTATCACAATTTTTAAATCCTGGTATCATGCATTACGCAATAAAGATATTCTATTTCATTTTATAATTTTGCTGTTCATAAAATTACAAGTTATGAAGAGCAAATACTTTTAAAATGCAAACTTTTATTGTTATGTTTGAGTAAAATGGATTGAAATATAATTTCAGGTTACCAGAAAGGCGTAGTACCGAAATATCTGCGCGAGCGCAAAGAGCAGGGCGCAAAAGAGGTGGAGGGCGCAAGGGTCGATGAGGAGGGGGCGCCCTGCCCCCTGGGACATGTCACTTTGCCTGACAATGAACGGAAAGAAACCCTCAAAATGCTTAGAAATAGTGAGTATAACATAGTGACTTTACAATACGTGGGGTTGAAACAATGTCTCTTTCCTTCACCACTATTCTATTACTGCTACACCTTATGCCAGCCTATAGATGATGATAAAAAGACCGCATCAAGAACTCCAGCTTCCGTGGCAGTCTTCATGTCCCTGACATGGCAGACAAACTGTTAGAGTGGCTTACAGTTACTAGTACAGCCACGTTTTACGGAGACCAGCTAATTATAAAATCAGATAACACTATTCCTCACAAAATAAACAATTACAAAAAACATAAATGTGGGATTACAATATTGTCATGGTAAAAACAGTAAGTGTTCTTATCGCTTAAAGCAATCTCTTTCAGGCAACCTAACTTAAGGAGTAATTTAACCTAATCTGGCGATGTAGGCGGTGTAGATTATTAAGTAGAACTTAAACAGACATACTTAAACTACATATTTTATCAATTAAATACATACAAACATATTTATAAGATATATATTAATTAGTCTATAGTATAATAATTATGGGAACAAATGTCTAGCCATGCCACCTCCGCCAGGTACCGGTCGAAGGGAAAAGCTCAAGAAATGCTGGCTTGAAGCTGTTAAGGATGACCAATGGTCTCAAAATGGGGGATGCTGAAGACCGCACAAAGTGGTGTATAAAAAGTAGGAAAGCAGACCCTGGGCGTCGGAGTGAACGCCCCGATCGAAACCGGGATTTAACGCTCGGGTGATGATGATGGTGATGACAGCCTATAAACGTGTCACTACTGGGTTCTTGGGTCTCGAAATTTCTGGGAACAATTCTGTCACACTCGTCCAAGGCGGCTTATTGAGTTTGATACATTGGTTATCTCTAAGATGTTTTCTGAAGTCTTCGAACCTGCGCCTTTAAATTTAGGACGCAAAGGCGCTACCATGGTTTTAATATCAAGATTATTTAAATTGCCCAAAATATAACGATAAGTGTCAAGTAGAAACGCTGCAGCTATGAGTTATGTCTTAATTGCTGGCAGTGTGCGAGACCAAGGGCCCAATTCAGCTATTACAATCTCGTCAAAATCGCCAGACGCTATCGTCTTAATTGTAGGTTTGCTTGATTTCGGTATTCTATTAACGCCAGTGCCGTGCCACAGCAAAAACCCCTTTCTACGAAAATTGCGCGGACGGAAGTGTATGAAATTTCGCACACTTATAGTTTATATAGAGAAGAAGCGACGAATGTTAATTTTTTTTTAATTATGCTAAAAAATCCTTTATATCAAGAAAAAAATATTACACACACTACCATCTATTCGACACACACTCGCATATATACTCTATTGTTTATTATTCAAGTCAAATTAACAGTGCGGCCTTGGCGAAATCTGTGATTATAGAAGTATACGGGCGACCACTAGTATCTATAGATATTTAAAAGCGAAAATTCGCGAAACAAAAGTTTAAAATGTTGTTAAAATTCAATATTAATTTCGGCTGACGCCAATTCTGCTAGTTGTAATACTAATTTTTTTCTACCATTATTCCACGGTAACGATATCGAGAAGATGTTATAGATTTAGTAGAATACGAGTTTTTGACACTAGAAATGAAATCGTACTTCGAACATCTTCACAACGCGAAGATATTGAAATAGCAGAATTGGGCCTCAGGTGAATAATACGTGTCAACGCCTTTACGCGACTGAAAGGCGGGCAGATATCGTTGACGGTTGTGTTCGTGTTGTGAATTATAAGGATAAAAGCAGACGAAAGCGGCTAGTTGGTTATATTTCATTGCAATTAGATCTTCATTTGACTTTTAAAACCAAATTAAAAAGTATCTTACTTAAAAAGGGATACTACACTATTGGAGAATACTTCAATGACAAAACTTCATATACATAGCAGCTTGCTCCAGTTTCTTATACTATATTTTAGTATGTCATGTCATTATTATAACTATGATAATATTGTTACGAGTTGCCGGACTCAGATTAAAATGCTGTTGGAATTATTTATAGAATTTATTAGAACTATACAAACACATATAATAACACAAGTACAAATATAACTAACACAACCAGTCCAAACGTAATGCACGAGTCAATCACACGCGCAAAGTCCGTCACTAACGTCTTGCTTCACTTGTCGCTATCGCTAGACTGCCGATCTCTCCATTGGGCCATTGCTTTATACTGCACCGATACAATATGGCTGCCCGACCGCGTAGACCGAATTTCTTAGAATCAGTTCGACACACCTGGCTACTGACTGCCATAAAAGATTACAATACACAATGGGCTGTTTTCTAATTACAAATTTTAAACACAAGTAAATAAAAGAAGTCCAAATGCAGAAAGGTAATAAAGTGTGCTTTTATGGTATGCAGGTGTGAATCTACTTTTTGTCGGCGTGTAGGTCGTTTTTCTTTCCTTCTATTGTGTCTTTGTCTTATTGAGTGTGCACTTGTAGCAAACTACAACTCTATTAATTCTGCGAAAAGTAATTGTGTAACATATTTCTGTATAAAATTTATTAATTTTTAGCTAGACGTGTTGCTGGCTTCTTGCCGCTTCTTCTCCTTAACAGCAATAACACGTTGCGAAGCGGTGTACATAAAATAGGAAGTAAAATTAAATTTTAGCTCATATGTATGACCTTAAAAAAGTGTTCTCCAGTGGAACTTTTTGAATTTGAAGTTGAACTTCCAGGTTTTGCAGAATTGATAAGCGAATTAAACAAATTGCCAGTGAAAACTGATACATTGAGGATGCGCCACAGGAAGATGGAGCTGGAGAGACAGTTGGCCAAACTGGAGGAAGGCATCAAGGTGTTCTCGCGTCCAAAGGTTTTCGTTAAAATCGGAGAATGAAATCAAGCGTCTTTAATCAAAATCAATAAGTAGAGATGCCACGAATATTCGGCCACTTTTTTAACTATTCGGTATTTAGCCGAATACTAAATGGTGAAAAAAACACACATTTTGATCAAAATAAAATAAACTATAACTAAACTAATAAATAAACTACGCTATAACTATATAACTTCTTATGGGAGGGTAAAACGCTTAGTTACGTAACGCGTTACGGCGCCAGCCTGTCTGGCTTCCCTTTCTCTCACGCTTACGGCAGCGGTAGGCAGGCTCCTCCTCTCTCACTCTAACCCACGCGCTATATACGTAAAATTTAAGTAATAACCTAAGCTTTTCTCAAGATAAACAATTTCAACATTAAATAGTTCAACTTAGATTAGTTTAAGTTATCACTTCTGTCGGGCGTCCCGAGACGCACACGTTTTTTTATATATTTTAATATTACGTTTCGATCAGTTTTTAAAGCGTTAAAACATAGTTTGAATTATGTGGCACCATTCGCGAGAACATAAGAAAATACTTCACAAATTATTGCTTCAATTCTAACTTGCTACGCGCGAATTGCACACATCTTACGCCGAACATTCGGTAGACGATTATTCGGTATTCGGCCAAATCACTGTTCGTGGCATCTCCATTAATAAGTTTCAACTTTATTTGATTTCCATATTTTTATCTTTCGTGTAAAGATATTATTGAACCATTAACAAATTTTGGAGTAACAATTTAAATTTATGTGATAATACTTTTGAATGAAGTACTTGCTAAAATATAATTCGCACTAATAATCCTGGATGGCTTTACAATGTTACTTTAAAGCCACACAGCTAAAACTTTGGCAACACTGAAATGATCCAAGTATGCTTGGACTAACTGCTTTTATATAAAATAATTTTTAGGCTGGTTTACATTGATCAAGCTACAATATACAAGTGTACTCAGTCCTAGCTCACTTCGTCCAAGTGTACTTAGTCCTAGTTTGCTTGGTCCAAGTGTGCTTGTTCCAAATGCACTTGGTCGAAGTGTGCCCGGTCCAAATGCACTCGGTCCTAGCACACTTCGTCCAAGTGTACTTAGTCCTAGTTTTCTTAGTCCAAGTGTGCTCAGTCCTAATGTGCTTGGTCCAAGTGCACTCGGTCCAAGTATACTCAGTCCAAGTGTATATTGATTGTGTCAATGTCGCCTTAGTTACAATCCAGAGTCTTATAGGAAGGAGATTTATTGTAAAAACACAAATCACAGAGAATATAAATTAACAATTTGTATCTGTAAGCCAAGACTTACAAATTATTTGAATATGCATCTTTTATTTGTTGATAATAATTCCGTCCAGATAAAATTCAATATATATATATATTAGAAAATTCATTGTGATGTTGTAGGAATGTTTGGAAAATAATATTAAATAAATGTTAATATGTTTGTTAGTATAATTGTAATATTTGTTTGTTCTAATTAATATAGTGAGATTGTTTATACGTTTTACAGTGTTTCTATAAACATTTTTGGATATTTAAATACATATTACGATGTTGTAATTGATTTGATTCTTTAGATCCATAATCTGGCCTCCAATGCCCTTGTAATGCTACATAGAATTTTCACTTCTTTACATAGTATAAAGTCTGTCTGTCTGTATATCAACTGACTCCTAAAGTACGCAACGGATTTTAAAGCGGTTTTCAACATAGTGAGATAATTTTTCAAGGAAAGTTTTGAATGTAATTAAAATCGCACTTGTTACTTACAAATTATATGTCCATATAACTTGAGAATTAAATAATCACCATAGTTTATTCGTTCAACAAATATTTCGCCTCCATAACTTAAAATTTAAATAATATTAATATAAACAGTGTGTTATATAATAATAAACTATTTCATATTAATTAAATATAAAATTTTAATTTGTGCAACAATCCCAATATTACTTCGATAATATCAGCCCACCAACATCCCACTGCTGGGCAACAAGCATATATAGATTTCACAGTTCATATTAGTAATCTCAAAAAAATGTGAATGGCTTATTATACCATATTTTTATGAAGAAATGCCTCTTTGAAAAAGGAATTTTGAAACAAGAAATGTTATCTATAATATTATATAATTCTAAACATGTTGTCTGTGCATTGAAGCTATTTAAAAAAACTGAAATAGACTATGTAAACGATAGAGAATATGATGCATATTTTTTAGATTTCTTGTCTGTTCCGGATTCACATAAAATCTACTGGGTTGATTTCGATGCGGTTTTCGCTGATCGACAGCAAATTCTTAGACTTAAACTCTGCGCTACTTTTTATCCCGGGAATCCCGCGTGAATTTTCCCGGGATCAATTTGTAGTAGTTCGAGTGCACAAAAATTAGCTTATTCCAACACGGTTACCACTAAACCGATAGCCGGTATTCTTTTTGTGAATGCTTCGGTACTTTGTGTCCCGGGAATACCGCGAAAATTTTAAGTCAAGCGTGGACGAAGTCGCGGGCAAATCCTAGTTGCAATATAAAATTACAGAATTTAGTTTGTAAAGCTGCTTTCCTGATCACAGTAATCAATGCTATAATCCAGTTAGTGGTTAAGACATGAGGCCTATTATGCAGTGTGTACTATGTATGCTTCACCAACAAACGCAAAGAAAAATATTTCAAACCATTTTAAAAATTAATACATAAACATTATTATAATATCCTAAAAATAACAAAACATGTCTTTGGTCTACATTACAAATTGTGGAGTATCATAAAGGCATACAAATCCTTGCTTAATATACATGGCATTACAGTCAAATTATCTTCTGTTTAGGTTCTGCATGATTTTGGTATATAGCGAGTGTCAAGTATCTATGAATAGTCAAGCAGCAATCTGTAGTGGAACACTTACAAGCCAATAGATGGCGCTGTACAATAATTGAGGTCGAAACATTTCCCGAAATGTGCAAAGAATATATACAAATTTCCAACAGTAATAAATGGGCCTAGGAAGATCTTTCTTCGAGACGGAGGAGCATTCTAGGCTTGTTATTGCTTGGTCACTGAGCGGAGCGATCCGTACTACTACAATTTGTCAGAGGTCCTAATTCGGTCTTTTAGTACACGTAGTACAGTTTAGTACACTGAACGAATAAGAATTATATTTTGATTTTCCTTCATACTTTGCAGGATTAGGACTGTCATACTAATCAATACCCGTTTATTTTTTACATAAGTTATTTAGATATTAAAATATCTGTGATATTTTTTCTTAGTGCATAAGTTATCAACATTATATAGGATTTACCATCTTATGGTCCAATTTGGTCCCAGTTCGGTAATCGGAAACAACTTTGAAATATTTTTTAAAAATAAAAACAATTTCGCAAAATTTTTATTCAAAAATAAAAACTAATATAAGCAGTAGTTATATGAACATACAGTTCAAAATAGCTTCATGAATCAGAGTTATCAGAGATCAAAGTTGGCAAATGAATAGTATCATGCATCTCACTCTTTCATGCACTGATACCATATCGTTGCCGCTCGTTCAGTCAGTCAGCCGCGTTCCGTGTTTGTTGTGCGTCAGTTCGTAGTATAGTACCAGTGACAAAGAATACATCGCGAATTTAGACTATTCTATACGATCACGAACGACGAAGTACTAAATGTCCTAAAACGGAGAAGGAATGGTTCGTTCAATTCAGTGTCGGGAATTTATTCCTTTTAGTACATAGTACATGTACCACACACCTCTCTAAAAAGACTCAGCTAATCAAAAACAAACCAACATTATTTGACAATTATAGAAGTGCCCGACATATTGATAAGAAAAAAATTGTATGCCTCCGCATACCACTGCATTATATGGTAAAAGCGTGTTTGGGATGGCACCAAGAATATATAATAAGTTGCCATGTAATATAATGCAAGAAAATAATATGTTTAAACAAAAATTATTCGAGTGGTTGAAAATAAAATCCTATTATAGCGTCAAGAATATTTCAATGAGAGGTAATTACGAAGATGTTGTGTTGTGTTGTCTAAATAAAATAATAGATTTATAAGGTACCAAATTAAATATTATACAGAGATAGGTTAAGTAAGTTTATATTGCGATGCTATGAAAGGCCAGCTAAGTAATAAGTTCTCAGTTATCTATACATATAATAAAACTGTAGAGGTCGAGTTTCTGTACAATGAAAAAAATACTAAAAACAGAGTCAGGGGGATGTAAGAAGTGAAATATAACTAATTTAGATTTTTTTTTAAATTTTAGGTTTCTCTCTTTGTCTGTCGGTTTGTACCGGCTAATCACCGAAACGACTGGACCGATTTAAATGAAATTTTGTATGGTGGAAGCTTATGTCCCTGGTCAACATATAGGATACTTTTGATCCCGAAAAATCAAAGAGTTCCCGTGGGATAGTTAAAAAACCGCACCTAGCGGACGAAGTCGCGGGCATCAGCTAGTATTGAATAAAAACTATGTAACACTTAATTCGCAATAAAAATTACTTGATTTGAGCTAAATTGTAGAACTTTGACTGACGCCAAATGAAGGAATTCTTGCTCATAAAGGCAAGAATTTTCAACACAAACACAATTCATTTTCATCCTACAACTACTACTTATTTTGTAATAATATTATGCATTTTTAAAACTAAATAAATACAGCAAAACCTGTATTAAATCAACTATGAAAATTGTTACAATAGTAATTCATACAATAATACTATCTTCCAAGGTCATGTGAAAAGCACTTTAAATAAGTGTGTATGTATGAAGAGATTAATGAAAGTTAATGAAGCAAAAAGTGTTTGTAGAAGATGCAAATCCATCCTCTCTGCCTACCTCTACACCAATGGGAAACAGGCATGACAATATGTATGTATGTATGCATTGATATTTTCTTTAAAAAAAATTCTACATCTACATGAACACTCCCTACTGCGACTTAATACCTTAACATCGTAATGACAGCAATGACGGCACTAACGACAGGCCGCCACCGCGCTGCTATTTTATGAATATCTATGGATGCAAACGTTGTCCGCCGCCCCACAGCTGACGCCCGCTCGACAACAAAAATGCGGCGGCAGCGGCGCAGTCACACTTATACCAGTCTACACAGTTTGGTGGTGCGATAGCGGTGTTATGCAACACTCACAATATTCAATGCCTCTTATGGGATCGATTTATCTCTTAGGACCTTATAAAGTTTAATTACAATCTTCTAACATGTCGGAACAAATAATCATTGAATATAATTTGGCCTGTTCTATATCTCTCCTCTTCTTCTTTGTGCCATTTGTAAAATGAGAAATCTGGGAAGAAAAATTTGATTTCCCTTTCGGCTGATGCTGGGGAATCTGAAATTAAAATTGCCAAATATTTAGACATATAACAGAACGAAAGTGAGAATGGATCAAAGGAGACTGACAAAACAAGTGTATGACACAACGGTGGGAGTGGTGGAGCTGTACCGGTAGACCGCAATGTATCACAAACAAATCACAGATGTCTTAGAGAATGATCAGGTAAAAAGCACTTATAATAAATGTGTATGTATGAAGAAAGAAGATGAAGCTGAAAGATGTATGTCAAGAGCAAGTGAAAGTCTATTGTCTCTGCCTAGTCTATGGGAAATAGAAGTGATAATATGTATGCATAACAAAACGACCTATTAAATTACGAGTTTTTTTAACAAGCAAGAATCATAGACGAGGATTGATTACTAGGAATGACAACCCACTAAGGCTATGTTCCATTAGAGACTCCACTTGCTTGCCGGCGTCACTATCGTAAACACAAGTGGAACGGTTATTCGACCCACCTCTTGACATGGGTCATTGTGAGCGCTGTGTGAGCGAAAATCATGAAGTCATTAGTGACTTTTCGCCACGACCATAATGTCCGCGGTCGCCTGGTGGAACGGCGGCAGACGGAGCATTTTGGGCGTTGTGAGTTGTATACTAGAGGAACGCGCCCATAATGTGTTGTCGTGATGGGTAGTTTCAATGTACTTGCTAGATGTCACTACTATCAATTGTAATTTATAATAGTATGTATTCAACTTGCAAATGTGGATTATTTATGTAACTGCTATTCCTTTGTTAATTGGTCTAATATATTTCAATTCGATTCAAATGCAGAACTACTGAATATGGAGAACTGTATAAAATTTTAACACCTTTGTACGTACCCATATTCTAAATTAATCTAATTAAAATATGTGCAGTGGTGGTGTTATGATTAAAACAACCACTCACTTTATAATCAATACTAGCTTCTGCCCGCGACTTCGTTCGCGTGAAATAATCACTTTGGGCTAACGCTAACTTTAACTCGCGACTTTGTTTACGTAGAAGGTGCCCCCCACCGCCCTTCCCCCTCAAGATTGCCCGCCGGCCTTGCACATCATAAATGCGCGCGCAGTACTTAATCATTATTTTGCTGCGATGTTATTTTAAAACTGCAATATCTCCTAAGATATTCATTGAAATCGAATGATGTTAAAGGCAATTTTGTTTTAAATTAAATATTTGTGATGAATAACGTATTTATGTGGATAAGGATTAATATCATGTTTATAAAAACACGTTCGCACATAATGCATTATTTTAGAATAAATTTGGTTAGCATAAAAAAGATTACAGTGAGCCAAACTTAAAAGATAGACATATCTTGAACGTTTTTTTAGAACTTTTAAAGGGGAACAATTCTGTCACACATGATTTTTGCGAAACTAACCATTTACGCAGCAGAAGCTCTCAAAAGGAAAAAAAACCCCCCCGATTTTGAAACATTCTTCATTGGTGCTCTGCTCCTATTGGTCTTAGCGTGATGATATATAACCTATAGCCTTCCTCGATAAATGGACTATCTAACACTGAAAGAATTTTTCAAATCAGACCAGTAGTTCTTGAGATTAGTGCGTTCAAGCAAACAAACTCCAGCTTTATACATTAGTATAGATTATTAGTGTTTCACAGGTAACAATATTTGACATTAAAGTTTAGTTGTATAGTTGGGATGTAAAGATATTGCACACAGAGTGACATTGCACTTTGCAGCTTGGCATCCAGTATGAGCAACTCCTTTGTTTCTGTTTACTCCTATCCCTGCCCCACAGGATCATGCACCTGTGTAAGTCGCACTCAATAGTGAGTCGCTTTTAAGGGTAACTTGCACCCATATATGTTTTAAATATATATGTTTTAAGTATTAAAACATCAGAAAGATATTTTTATAGGTCTTGTTTTTGAAATCAAAATTATTCTATAAACAGATAAGTTAAAATGATTTTTTTCTTCAGTGAAGCAGTATTCCCAAATCAAAGATATGTACTCTTTAGTAGTCTGCATAATTAATTAATTATACAGTAGTATCCGGGTGAATTATAAAATGCTTAGCTGTCATTAACAATCTCCTCCTAATAGGAAAAGCTTAGAATTCATATATTTCAACATTAGTAATAAATTGTGATGCCTTTAAAGGATAGATAAGTTTTTGATTTTTGAAGTGATAACTTCTTATGGGAGGGTAAACCGCTTCGTTATGTAACATGTTACAGTGCCAGTCTGGCTTCCCTTTCTTTCACACACACAGCAGTGGTAGGCAGGCTCCTCCTCTCTCACTCTAACCCACGTGCTATATACATAAAATTTAAGTAATAACCTAAGCTTTTCTCAAGTTAAACAATTTCAATATTAAATAGTTCAACTTAGATTAGTTTAAGTTATCACTTCTGTCGGGCATCCCGAGATGCACACGTTTTTTTTTAAATCAATGATTTATAAATAATAATTACCAGAACCATGTGCCACATTTCTAGTGTCAGAGATTCCAAACATGCCTCTCAGGCAATATGGGTCCTGAAATTGGGCTTTGTACACACTTGTGGGGCCGAGCAGCCTACGCCAAAGTTCAATGGCATTAGTATGTCCCATCACATGTATATCTATGCTGCCACTGTAATAAAGAGACCAAATTTGGGAATGTGTTTCAATTAAATTGTAATTTTAGGTTAGTAGGTTACAACTCCATGTGTCATTGCAATAACATAGTTTCTATCCTGACTCGTGAGTATGTGAATAGGTGTTAAGACATACAAACTCCATAAATATAATGTATATATTATTTAAAGGGTGGGGTATTGATATATTTTTTTAAATCGGCAGACCGACACACACTGTATATCCCCAAATTAAGCAAGTTACGCTTGTGTTATGGGTAATATACAACGGACTATTCTGGGGCCGATCAGAGACATCCAGACCATAGTAAATAAAGGAGAAAATACATTTCCGAATTTTACTATACCAGGAATCGAACCCGGCGCCTCTGTGTTGCAGTGAGTTAAGCCGGCGAAGGCTTAGCCCGCTCAATCACAGAGGCCATCAAAATATATGTCACCTTGATTTCAAGTATTTAGAGGAGTAGAGGGGAGAGTAGGCATATTGATGCCTACCCTCCCCTCTACTCCTGTCTTACCCCTTCTGCGATCCCTATGTAATAAAATAGGCTGAGCCAAATGCAATTTATGTATTTGGTAACACAATGAGAGATGGAATGAAAAAACAAAATGAAATAGAAAAGTCAGTAGAATATCCTTATGTGCCAAGTGTTCCTGTCTCATAAAGACCTGTTGCTTTAGGTGTAAAACCCTCCACTGACTTGCATCGTAATGTTTAATTGTATATATACCCAAAAGAATATACCCATTTCATACAAATCCTATATAAACAGAGTGAGACAACAACAATAAATCATTTCGTTTTAAATTCAACCACAAATTTGTGCTACATCAGTCTTTGCGAAATTGAGCATGACCACGAGTCTCACAACATACAAATTTGTAACAAACCAAGTTAGTAAGGATATTATACTTTTCTAAAACACATGCTTTGATATAATTTAAATGTAGGTTTTAACCACATAATTGTGAGGAATCCTCCACATCACAATTATTGATGTGTGCATGTCATCAGTTAGCCTTGTAAAGCAAAAAAATGTGTTAAATTTTGTTCGCCTAAAACATGAAGGCTTGAGCCCAGAAGTAAGACATTTACAGGCAAAGTGTAATACTTTCAACAACTCAGAAGGGTTTATGGTAGTAAAGAACAGCAACTGGTCACAAATCACAATACTTTATAATCAGAGAACGTTACAGTTTTAACACTTTGATAACACTAACTTTTTACATTCGACAAGCATTTTTAGAACACCTCACCATCCCTCCAACAATTTTACAGTCTAGTAGCAAATTGGCACAACCGATAGCGGATTGAAGTCATTGATAAACTATTTTAATTAAAGGGTTATGAATTAAAAGCATTTAATACATTATGGTTTGGAAATTTTAGATAATATTTTATATAAGATATTGTATAAAATATTATACTTAAAGTTTTACATGTAATAAAATAAACCAAACACAGTATAAATCTATCGCATCTGCCAACATGACAATTTAATGTAATGAATACCGTCTATACACAATTGAGAGATTTTGAATTATAATCCACACTGTTACGATGTTGTATAAAAGATAAATAAAATTATAGTAAATTATAGACAACTACTCTATACAAAACAGGTACTAATCACAGAATAAATAAAAATATATCATTATTATTCAATTAAGGAAATGGCCGATTGTATCGCTTAGAACTAAGAGAGTACATAACAAAAGTAATTATGAACTTTAAAAAAAACATGACAAGAACAACTATGTTACTAAATAACTGTAACAAAAGTTCATGACAACTGAATTGTTCTATTCTTGATGGTCTTTTGTAATGAGCATATCTTTTAGATTTCGGCTAATTATTGCATGTTTACAACAGAACGCTGAAATCAACGCTGATGCCGTAAGCTCAAATACCAAAGTATCGGATAATTAAATCAATATTTCTAAATATACCTCGTCATAAATGTGACTAGTCGGTTATAGAAGAATTTTCCTACATGTTCCTTGTAAAAATTAGCAGCAGTTTCTGCGTCCAATGACATCCTTTTACTCTTTACAACCACGAACTTCTTTTTTATAATATGTCTAATGTAAGACACTGCGACTGGATTTTTTACTGCGTGTGGCTTTATTATAGCTAAAGTCAATTGTAATCGTTGCATTATGTAGTTTAAACATGAAAATTAATTAATATTTCTTCATTTTAACTATACAATTTCCAAAACAAACACAAACAGTAACTAACTTCAAATCCAAGCAAATTGACTTTGAGAGTTGACAGCTGTAAGGGGTTTAAAAAATTATACTAAAATTGCTTGTCTTAAAAATCACTTCACGTAGCATAATTTTCATCCAAAAAAACAATATTTAAATCACAAAATCGCTGTTATTTTCTAAGTCAAATAACTATTAGAAAATACGAATTAGAATAATGTTTATTGTGGAAAATCGTACCATGCAACTGTTGTAGTAAATTCTATTGCCCGTCATTGCGACGAATTTAAAACGCCAAAAAAATTCAAAACATCTATGCCCACAGTGTTTCCGGATCGGGGATGCCCTGCAAATCGGTAGTCGGGGAAGATTCTTTGGGGAACTTTCGGGAAGTTAAATCAAATTGAGAGAAATTTTGGAGCTCTTTTAAGTAGGTACCACTAATTCATCCACAAACACAATTCTCACCACTTCAATTATTATATTTAAGATATAATTTAGTACTACTACTTTATCTTAGAATTATTTATTCTACCAGTGAATCATACTTCAGTTCAATCGTTCATTTTAATAATTCAATTCATTCGTTCGTTTGTTATTTATTTACGAGTAGAGATGGCATACCATCTCTAGTCATATACGTCATATCCTACAGGCTACGTTCCATCAAATACTCACAACGACCACGTTCACAACCGTCATTTTTCCCGTTCCACTTGTTTGCCGGCGTCACAATCGTAAACTGAAGTGGAACGGTTATTCGACCCACCTATTGACACGGGTCTTTGTGAGCGCTGCGTGAGCGAAAATGATAACGTCATAAGTAACGTTTTCGCCACTATGGTGGCTTTGCTTTTTTATTTCTCCTTTAAAATAAGTAAAAACTATTTTGGGGTTTTCCAAAAAGCTTATTTTTGGGTTTTCTAAAAAAGTTGTGAGTATTGATATGGTCATCTGGCAGCACTGATGCTCAGTGCCAAAACAAGACGAAAAGAGGTTATAAATATAAATAAATTGGATTGCACTTTGTTTTTAGTTAGTTTTATTTAAACATGCCTGAAATGGATATAAAACGGAAGGCTGACGAATATTCTGTTGTGCCAGCGAAAAGAACTCGACATGAAATCTCTGTTGTGGGAACTAGAGAAAAAGCGGTGGTTACTTCTTCAGTAAGTTTGTTTACTACATCGAATTTACTGTTTTTAAAACATATTGATTCAGTCTTGCTCAACATGCAGAAAAGGCTCACACACACTCAGAATTAACATAATAGTACTAGGAATGCTTCGAAATCATTCATTGTGGAGATTACATTGTTGATTATTGGAAGTAAAACTTTTCCCTTGTACTATTACAATATAGCTTATATCATAATTATTGTGTATGGTTACAGTAGAAGAGTTGAAATCCTATTCGTCACAAATTGGTAAAAATTTGAATATTTTAGAATTCACTTACAATTGTACAATTTATGTAATGTACAATTTAATTCTTACTACAAGAATAAAAAAGTTTGGTTTTTGTTGAGATACTATTTTTATATTCATATATCGTAAGTTAAAAAGATGGACATATAACTAATAAATTCTAATAATTTAAAAAATTCAGGTGCCACGCACTTCAAACTTATATGCTCCCATCATGTTGCTGGAAGGCCATCAGGGAGAAGTTTTCACAGCAAAGTTCCACCCTGAGGGAAAACATCTAGCCTCTGCTGGTTTTGACAGACAAATTTGTAAGTAATCAAATTTTTTTACTAGTATAATGTAATTATTTATTTACATACTTTAGGAAATAAATAATCTATGCCCATAAACAATACTGGTTTCTTCTTCAATATTTGAGTTATAACTCTATATTGCATAAATTTCTCCGAGGCGAATGTTTTCCTTGAAAGTGGGCTACTTAAGCTGGTAAGTAAATTTTTCCCCCTGTTAAATCCCAATGAGTTAATCGCCATACAGGCAATCTGACTGCTGCAAAAATTCATAGTTTTAAAAAACATATATCAGTGGAATAAAGGCTATTTTTCTTTATTTTTTAGTTGTATGGAATGTATATGGCCAATGTGAGAATGTGATGGTGATGAAAGGCCACACCGGTGCAATAATGGAACTGTGCTTCTCTCCGGATGGCTCACATTTGTACACGTGTGCTACGGACAACACGGTGGCTGTGTGGGATGTGCCCACTGGAACAAGGATCAAAAAACTCAAAGGGCACGCTAGTTTTGTTAATTCAGTATCAGGTAATAAAATGTTTAAATAACTAGGATACTAATCCCTTTCAGGCACCTTATTACCCCTTTGAATTTGAGTGATCTATTGTTCCTGCTAATCTCTTTATTCACACTGTAAGACTTCATAAAACTTTCTTTCCTCTGTTAGTATTTCATGCGAATTCTTGGAAGCCATTAAGCTGACCATTTAACAATTTCAAGAACCAGTGGGTGGCATGTTGCTAGGAGGTCTAATTTACAAATGGATGAGGGTCAGTCAGTCGGGAAATGCGCCAGTAGTATTCTGACTGCGTATGAAGCGTTATCTAGTGCACTTTCAGAGCGAGTACCTTATAACAACTTAGCACAATTTATGTGATAATGATTTTCAGCCCTATGGTTTGGTCTTGTTGTATTCGGCTCCACTTGTAAGAACTGCAAATTATGTGTGTGTACTTTTAGTAAACTTCGTGATAATTCCAAGGCATTTTTGAATTTACATTCTGCAAATTTATAACAATATAGATACCAAAATTATATTAAATACTGGTAACCAGTATTTGTAATTTATTACGTAATTATGTTCCTTAAAATGTATACATAAAGTCTTAGCTGACTGAACTCGCTGGAACGCAGAGGCTCATCATGGTATGATTCTTGATATGGTAAATGTTGGAAACTTAAAAGTGAAGTTTTAAATTAATCGTGCACCAAAAGTTCCGTCTGGTCTAAGCCATGCTGACATCATTGTTTTGTTTTCAGCTCTTAAGCCTGGCTAGATCGGTGTGATACCACACTCTCACAGAATATTGATGTAAAACGGTTTGCCTTGCATTGTTGAGCTAAATTATGTTTCATATGATGAATGGATTCTGACGGCCTGCCTCCCCCTTCCCTTGTCCCAATCTATCTGGCTGATAATTTTGCACCCTAAAGGCTGGAGTGCATTGGCTTCGCCCCTGGTATTGCAAACGTCCATAGTTGAAGGTAACCACTTTCCATCAGCTGGGCCATCTGCCGGTTTGCAAGCTTTGTAATAAAAAAAGTAATCACTTTACCGATAATACTGAAAAAGTTATTTATCTAAAATTGGTAGAGGCTTTAGACCAGAGATTCCCACACTATTTTAGGCATGAGACCCCTTTTCCAAAATGAACTGATACCTGTAACCCCCATAGCCAAATTACATTAAAAATCCTATCTCTAGTTCCCCTTCCTACTAAAATATTAGTCATTCTTATAACAAGTTGGTACACATAACACCAACTTATACAATTATACAGTATTTTGAAAGTTTAAAAAAAGAATTTGTTAATTAATAGGGGTCGATTTGAGACGTCTCTTCACTCCTAAAATCAGTTTTTGTTTATGTTGAACCCTGGGATAGCAATTTCAATGCCAGGGGATTGAAATCGACCACTTTGGGAATCCATGCTTTAGACCAATCAACCAGAGTTGCTGTTAAATTATTTACTTTTTAATTAGTTTCCTATTACTTACCAGTTAAATATTTTCCAGGTGCAAGAAGAGGTCCGGAATTATTAATTTCAGCATCAGATGATAATACAATAAAACTATGGGACGCAAGAAAGAGAAACCCCATAGCATCGTTTGACAACAAATATCCTGTCACATCGGTGCTGTTCAATGATACAGCTGAGAAAATTATCTCCGGAGGACTGGATAATGTGATAAAAGTGTGGGATATTAGGACTAATAAAGTTTCGTACAATATCAAAGGACATACAGATACTGTGACAGGTAGAAAAGACTTATATGTTTTAAAATTTCATTCTGTTCTGTACAATCCTAGAAGTGCAGCTCCCCATACAGTGGCTTAGCTTGCCTTAGACGGGCCTTGTATCAAAATGTGTTGGGAAAGGAAGGGTAAAGTTTTTTTTTTATAAAAGAAACAAAAAATGCTCAAATTGAATTAAAATAATTATATATTACTTAATACTTACTGCTCGTAGGAGTTAAGTGAGACAAACAATTCAAATAAAAGATACAATTTTCTCACCTTTTTATCTGCAAAATTATTTATCAAATCATCTATAGTTAAGACAATTTCAGTTTTTCTAGATTTTCTGCCTCTATAAATAATGACAAGTCCGATAGCCATTTCTATTGGCCCAGCAGTTGTTTTCAAAAATGTTGTTAATCTATAAAAGATTGTGAATAACATTTTAAGAATTTTTGCTTACACACTTTTGGGGCCCCTGTAGCCTGTGGGCACCATTGATACCGCGGTAGCTACACCCCTGTCCCCATGTCTAAAAATAGAGTTCTTTGTTAGATAATAATTTACTTTACAGGAATAATATATTTATATTAGTAACTAGAATCTTGAATTAAGTGACAATTAATTTGCGTCGTTGTCATGATCATGACATGTTTATCCCAGTTAAACACGACTTGAGCGCCATCTTTTCGGCTATATACCTCAATCTCTCGGGAATAGTATTCTTTCTAGATCAAAGATACCTTTTCTATTCTAAACCTCTGGCAACTTGTATGCAAACTTTCGTAACAATCTGTTGCAAAGTTAAGGCGTGAAATCCTAACAGACAAACTCACTTTCTCATTTGTAATATTAGTTAGGATTTTAGCGCATTCTCTTTTATGCATATTTTTTTTCTTTCATCTCTATCTGTCATCAGTCAAAAGCTATAATCAAATGTGATCTTATCGATAGCGTTTTAAGATTGGCACATTCAATGTGTCAACTCGTATTTTGAACTTAAAAGAGTTGCTAAGCATCTCCTATTTAGACGGTACACATATTTTTTTGTGTTAACAAGCTATGCAGCTAATGGGTTTTTATGGCACACGACCCTCTGTTTCTAGGCCGCAAGTGACGTTTCTATTTCCTCCTTCACCATAGGTATTTCGAGGTAATCGTTTACTTCTGTGTTCTTTGTGTACCATGGTGCACAGCTTAGTGTCATCAAAGATTTATTTTATAAAGCGCTAGAGGATTTCTATATTTAAATGACTTGCAGAGCCCCAAAGCTCAATTCCATAAGTCCATATTGGTTTAATGATTGATTTATATATGAGAACTGCTCTTTTATATGAAAATAATTTTTCAATTTATTGTAATGGCCCTGCTCCATCTGGGATAATGTTAGTTTTGGTTACTGGCCAAATACATTTTATTTATATTGTTAAAAATAATGCCTATAATGATTAGTTACATTAGTGTATATACATATGTTATCTGTTCATGTTTAACATCATTAACAATGACAATATTGTACCACAAATAATGCATTAAACCCATTGCTACATCTGTGTTAAACGGTCTTTAACACTTTTCCATGTGTAGCAGGGACATAACGACTGTCATCTATAATGTGTAATGTGTAGATATAATTACAAGTATTACAAACGACTTGTAACCAAAATTACAAGTTTAAAAAAATAAAAAATAAAATAAAAAGTATAAAAAAGAATAAGAAAATAAGTATAAAACAAAAACATAAAAACTCATATTGTAAAGAAAGCCGGATAACATTGTCCGTCCGGTGGAAGGAGATAAAAAAAATAACAAAATTACAAAAAAATTGTATGACATGAAAGGAAACATGTACACAAATTATTATTATACTTCCAATTTTTGCTTGCACAAACATGGCAGATCAGTTTTCGACATGCAAATAATCTATGTTGAACTTTATTTAATGCTTGCTATGCATTCTTAGTTTTGTTCCGTTTACACGATTCGTACACTGTGGTGGCTGTTAAGATTACATCGGGAGGAATTATTATATCCTTTCCAAGCATTTATTTTACTTTTAACAGCTCAATGACGGATCAATTAGTAAGGACTAATGTGTTACCAACTCGATTTCTTATAAAAATGGAGTTCATTTATTAATAGGTTTTAATCAATTTAACTCACCTACATATTTTTAATAGTTATTATAGTTATAGTGTAATAAATATATCCACATTTCAATGGACATATTTTACTTATAATAAATAAGCAATTTTGTAATAAAGCAAAAAATAGTTTTAATAAAGTAGAACACTTTTTATTTTCAAATCGATTACTTTCGATTTATTTACGTATAATGTCTATGGTTTAATAGTCTGTGCGTTACGTGACTCACAGAACATCATTATTACGTCACCACAACAATAAAGTTCGAGAACTATGTAATTTATTTGTTTTATGTGGGCTTTACTGTAAATAAATGTGTTACTCGATAGACACGCAAACGTCAAAAGTAAAATAAACCCTTGGAAACGGTAAAGTAGTGTAGACCTGTAACTACAGTCTGTACCACTTAGCATAACGCCTGCAAAAATGTTCATGTTTCAAACAAATGCCATTACAGGTTTATCCCTCTCCTACGATGGGTCATACCTCCTTTCTAACTCGATGGACAACACGCTGAGGATATGGGACGTGCGTCCGTTCGCGCCCTCTGAGCGCTGCGTGAAGCTCATGTCGGGCCACCAGCACAATTTCGAGAAGAACCTGCTCAGATGCGCCTGGTCCCATGACGGATCCAAGGTATCTATCTCTCTCTTTTTCGCCTTCTCCCAATTATGTGGGTTCAGCACAATGTCTCTTCCTTCAATACCCCTCTAATCTGGCGGCATACGTCTGCTGTCACATCAAAATCATCATGTCATTCACATCACACATACACACACGCATACATACTCACACACATACACTCCATCGATCTCTTTTTTTTTATCTACCACATTTGTATATCTACTACATTTGTATTATATACAAAAATGTATATCTTATAAATTTGTTTGTATGTTTTTAATTTATAAAGCCATTTAAGTATGTGTATTTAATTGATAAAATATGTAGTTTAAGTCATCTTCATCATCATCCGAGCGTTAAATCCCGGTTGCGTTCGTAGCCTTCGCTCCGACGCCCAGGGTCCGCTTTCCTACATTTTCTACTCCACTTCGCGCGGTCTTCTGCATCCCTCGTTTTGAGACCATTGGTACGCATGTCATCTTTCACAACGTCAAGCCAACATTTCTTGGGCCTTCCCCTTCGACCGGGACCTGGCGGAGGCGGCATGGCTAGACATTTGTTCCCCACATAGTTAGCCGGTCTCCGTAAAACGTGACCGTACCAGTTTGTCTGCTATGTCACAGACATGAAGACTGCCACGGATGCGGGAGTTCCTGACCCGGTCTTTCGGCGTCACTCCACACATCCATCGCAGCATATTCATCTCCGTGACACGCAGTTCTTGCTTGTGTCGCTCAAGTACAGGCCACGATTCACTGCCATACAAAAGGACAGGTCTAATGATGGACTTATAGACCTGTCCTTTTAATTTAACCGGCATTTTGGGGTCACAAATGACACCTGTCACCTCACGCCACTTGGCCCAAGCTGCTGTGATACGGGCCTTGACGTCGTAGTCGATATCCCCGGATGCACTAAGTACAGATCCCAAGTACTTAAACTGATCCGTACGCTCGACCGTATCTTCGCCTATGCGTACGGATGTGGGATCTGTAGTATTGCAGGCCAAGTACTCAGTCTTCGCCACATTTAGCTTCAGACCACCGTTCTCTAGCGATCTCTTCCACGCATTTACACGTCGCACCAGGCGCCCCCTGTCCAAATCTGCCAGCGCGATATCGTCAGCATACATGAGCAACCATGGAGGTTGCTCATGCGCATCTCTGATGCTGTAAGACACTTCGTCTAATATCACGCTGAACAGAAACGGGCTAAGGACAGATCCCTGGTGCACTCCTACGGTTATGGGGAAGGGTGTGGTGTCGCCAACAGCGGTCCGAACTATGGAATCGGAATCACGGTACATGTCCCGAATAATGTCAATATAGGTTTCTGGCACCCCTTTAGACCTCAGTGCCCACCAGATCATCACGCGAGGAACACAGTCGAAGGCCTTCTGCAGATCCAAAAACAGTAAATGCAGAGGCGTATTCTTCGTCCTGTATTTCTCCATGATGATCCTTAAGGCAAAAACAGGGTCCATGGTACCATGCCCGGGGCGAAACCCATATTGACACCCTGAGTCAATGCACTCCTGTCGGATCCGAGAGTCGATTACGCTCTCAAAGAGCTTCATGGTGTGGGACATTACATTTTATTCCGCGGTAGTTTTCGCACTCCTGCACCGATCCCTTACCTTTGAAGACTGGGGTGATAACACTCAGTCTCCATTGGCTCGGGATGTTTCCGGTGAGGAGTATGCGGTTAAAAAGGTTTGTTAAAATGCCCACACCACGAGGACCCATCGCCTTCCAGGCTTCTATGGGGACTCCATCGGCTCCGACGGCTTTCCGATTCATCATGCGGCGAAGAGCCCTATGGACTTCTTCAGGCGTTATCGGTGGCACTAGTCCTTGATTCGGAGGGAGGTTCGGTGGCTGTACCTCTTTGTGCTGCTTATTCAGCAGCTCGTGGAAGTACGAGCGCCATCTCTCCTTAACCGCGAGGTCCTCGCATAACAGGTTGCCGCCAGGATCTTTAACACAGCGGCACTTGGAAATGTCCTGTGCCGCTTTGATCCTGGAACGTGCCAACTTATAAATGAGCTTCTGCCCCTCAAACGATTCCAACCTATCGTACAATGATCGAAAGTGGTCTCGTCTGGCTCTGGCTACAGCTCTTTTAGTGGCACGTTTTGCAGCCCTGTATGCGTCGCGATCTTCAGGAGATCTGGATGCTGGCCACTTTTTGAAGAGGGTTTTCTTCACCCTAACCTCCCTCTGGACTGTGTCGTTCCACCACCAAGTCTCCTTATCACACTTGCGTCCACCCTTAGACACACCCAGCACTGCCTTTGCCGCTTTAGTAATGTAGTTTAAGTATGTCTGTTTAAGTTCTACCTAATAGTCTGCACCACCTACATCGCTAGATCAGGTTAAATTATTCCTTAAGTTAGGTTGCCTGGAAGAGATTGCTTTAAGCGATAAGAACGCCTACTGTTTTTACCATAACAATATTGTGATAGTACATTTCTTTTTATTTTTTATAATTGTTTATTTGGTGAGTAATAAAGTGTTGTCTATCTATCTACATTTGTACCCATCAATTTTCCAGTGTACAGTTTTACGCGACTTATAATTCCGATCGATATTTCGCGTTTGCGTAAAACGGTGCACAATGCGGTATCCGATATTTAAATAATCTATAATGAACTTCACTCGCCAAGGGGAAATGGCAGTGTTGCTTGCTATGCGTTCTTTGCTCTGTCCCACTTACACGATTCGTACACTATCGCGTACTACTAACATTGATCAACTGCGCAGGTGCACCAGGAAGAATTATTAGTTTTGTAAAACTGTAGTATTCTTTTTGTCACCTGAACTTTAACCCTCCTCATAATATGCTCATACAAATTAATGTCTTCTTCCTCTCTGTTTTTCAGTCACAGGTGCAACTTTCAGTACTATCTCACTTTATCCATTCTTGTAACACCGCACATCTATCTCAACATTCGGACCCATTTCACATGATAGATCGCATGACAGATTTATATACTATAGCCATGCTACATTTAATTTTCTCCTCACATCCTTCTCTATATCACTACATAGCTGGTATCTATCTAGAATGTAATTTGTTGAGTGTGTCGAGTATTTACAAGGAATTTAATAATGAGAAAACAATCAGGCCGCTTATTGGGATCAGCAAATTTCGAAAATTTCTAAATTTGCCCCTCGTTTGATGTATTCAGGTAGCAGCAGGATCATCAGACCGATTCCTATACGTGTGGGATACTACTTCAAGGAGGGTGCTGTACAAGCTGCCAGGTCACAATGGATCCGTCAACGACGTGGACTTTCACAAAACAGAACCAATAGTACTGTCAGCGTCGAGTGATAAACAAATATATTTAGGAGAAATAGATAATTAGAATTAAAGATAATTAATTTTAAACTTAATTTGGATTCCTTTCCTTTTCCGACCGCGACAACACTATATTCGCATCCATCATTATCATTTCTCGGGGACCTTTACAATTTTCTAGGATGAATTTACTTTAGTTATTAAAGGTAATAAGGGGCCATTCATTAATTACGTATGGGTTCCGAGGTTGAGTTAGAAAAATCTATACATACCATTATCTGGGGGAGGGAGGGACAAAACCCATTCTTATGTAATATTTTACAAGTCATTTAATATTGTTACGAGTTGTACGGGACTCGAATTAAAATGCCGTTTGGAATTACTATAGAAATTATTAGAACTATACAAACACGTATAACATAAGTACAAATATAACCGGACGCAATAAGTCCAAATGTAATGCACAATTAAATAACACGCTCAAAGTCCATCACTATATCGCTTATCGAATGTACACGTCTTGCTTTGATCGTGGTTCTCGCTAGACTGCCTCACCCCTCCGTTCGGGCATTGATTTATACTAACTATACGATACAACAATCGACATCGTGGACTGGATCTTCCAAGAACTACACCTGGCTAACGACCATCATAAAGGATTACAATACACAATAGGCGGCTTTTCTAATTACAAATTTTAAACAAAGTAAACAGAAGTTTCAATGCGGGCAGGTAATAAACCGTGCTTTATGGCCGACAGGTGTGCATTCACATTTGGCGTGCTTCGTGGAATTTTGGCTAAGTTGTAACAATATTATATAAAGATTAGCTGACCCGGCAAACTTCGTACCGCTGCAGAATCATTTTTTTTCGTATTTATTCACCTTTTAAACCTTCCCTGGACTTCCACAAATAATACAAAACCAAAATTAGCCAAATCAGTCCAACCGTTCTCGAGTTTTAGCGAGACTAACGAACAGCAATTAATTTATATATATATATATATATATAGATAATCAATAGCTCATAGCAATGAGAGCATGTAACCTAAATTATCTGTTAAATAATAAAAATCTTTAATTTACTTTAAACTGTGAGTTGTAATGTCATTGATCCTTTTCTAACAAAGTTTTATTATTCGGAATTTCGGAAAAACGAGATTGAATCTTACGTAAGAAGAGGGAGGGAGGGGGGTGGGTCGAGAATTCTTATTTATCCCTACAGGGGTAGGCGGGGTCGAAAGTCGTCAAAATCATCCTTACGTAATTTATTAATGGCCCCTAATAGAACGGAAGAAATATGATGTTAAGAGCGTTAGCAGAGTGCCTAAAGAGGCCGTTTTCGCAGATTCAGATGATGAACATGACAAGTGTCTTCTTCTTTGTTCAATATTGGCTTGGCACGGTTTGTGCATTCAGCCAGAGTCATGTGTAAATGGCTTTTCAATTTAGTTTTATAAAACGAGGGAAACGCATCGCGAAAACAAATGTCCACATAAAGTGGAATTTTATGTTGTCTTAATTATTAGTATATATATATATATATACGTGTCAAATTCACTAAACGATTTTCCAAAGTCGAACGCTGTAGGCCACAGAGTACATAAATATAACTTTAGGCCATAGATAAAACTTATATATACATATATATATAACAGGTTGGGGAAAAAGTCTTTTCGCATATAGTATGTATGAACTTGTAATAAGTCTCTTTGGCTATACCATTTGTATCTGGCTGGTTTACGTATCATTAAAAAGTTTTAATTTTAAAGAAGACAATTCTAAATTCAAATTAGGAAAATGTGTGATTTTCATTTGTTTTCTTATTGTTAAAATGAGTGAATCTAATGAAGAAATTCGATACATTTTAAAATTTTACTTCAAAAAAGGTAAAAATACAACACAAACCGCAAAAAAAAATTGTGATGTTTATGGACCTAATGCAATATCTGTGAGAGTAGCGCAAATTTGGTTTAAGCATTTACAATCCGGATAGGTTGATATCAAAGATGCACGTCGCTCTGGTCGCCCTGTTACGGACGAAATTGACGCCATTTTCGAAAAAGTGGAGCAAGATCGACATATTAGTAGTTACGATGTAGGTGGAGAACTGGGAATTGACCACAAAACGGTTTTGGCGCATTTGAAAAAAGCTGGGTACACAAAAAAGCTCCATATTTGGGTGCCTCGTGAGCTCATTGAAAGAAACGTAATGAACCGTGTACTCATTTGTGATTCTTTGTTACGACGTAATGAAACCGAACCATTTTTGAAGAAGCTAATAACTGGTGATGAAATGTGGATCACGTACGACAAGAACGCGCGAAAAAGACCGTGGTCAAAGGCCGGTCAGGGTTCACAGACTGTGGCGAAACCCGGGTTAACTCGCAACATGGTGATGCTGTGTATGGTGGGATTGGAAGGGCATTATTCATTATGAGCTGTTACCGCCAAGCAGGACCATCGATTCTCAACTGTACTGCGAACAACTGATGAGATTAAAGCAAAAAGTTGAGAGAAAGCGGCCGCAATTAATCAACAGAAGGGGTGTGGTTTTTCACCATGATAACGCTAGACCTCACACATCTTTAGCCACTCAGCAAAAATTACGAGAGTTTGGCTGGGAGGTGTAATGCATCCACCGTATAGTCCTGACCCTGCACCTTCAGATTTTCACCTATTTCGGTCTCTGCAGGATTCCTTAGGCAGTGTCAGGTTAACATCACAAGAGGACTGCCAAAACCATTTGTCGCAGTTTTTTGATCAGAAGCCCCAAAATTTTTATAGTAATGGGATCACGTCCCTACCTACAAGATAGCAAAAAGTTATCCAACAAAATGGCACCTACATACTTTAGTCAAATGTAAATAAACTTTATAAAAAAAACCTTTTAAATTTTTATATAAAATGCGAAGAAACTTTTTCCCCAACCTAATATAAAACTCTAGGGTCTCAGTTCTATTATTTATGTACTGAGTGATAATTATTTTTAGGAATCATGGTATTCTTTTCCATATTTTTAGGTTTAATCGCCTTTCAATAAGATTCCGAGTGAAATGTTAGATCTGCCTTTCACTAAATTCAAAACCAAATTAAAAAGTATCTTGCTAAAAAAGGGATACTACACTATTGAAGAATACTTAAATGACAAAAATTCATTTACATAGCAGCTCACTCTAACATCTTATACTATATTTTGTTTAATGTTATCTTGCCAAGCTTGTAAGGGATTTATGGAGATATATTGCAGCATAACATTTTAGTACGTCATATCATTATTTTAACTTTCATAATATTTTTGTTTCCTCTTATTGTGTCTTGGTCTTATTGAGTATGCACTGTTTGCTACAACTCCATTAATTCTTCAAAAAGTAATTCTGTAACATACATCTGTATAAAACTTATTAAAAAAAAAAACAACTTGAGATATAAATAGAATAAGAAACTTAAAGAAAAACATTATTTAGCTAGACGTGTTGCTGGGGAGTTTCTTGCCGCTTCTTCTCCTTAACAGCAATAACACGTTGTGAAGCGGTATACATAGAATAGGAAGAAAAATTAAATTTTAACTTATATATTTATATGACCTTCAAAAAGTGTTCTCCAGTGGAACTTATTTTGAATAAAAAACTTTGAATTTGAATTTAAATTGGAATAGAAACCAAAATAGCTTTCCAAACTAAGTCTGTTGGCTCAGCGGCCCGAGGTGAGTCTTGGCCTCCGAACGAGAGCACGCACGAAGGACAAGAAAGAAAGAAAAATGTAATAGTATTAGGACCTTTTCAAATTTTTTCTGAAAAGAAAAGAAAATATACAAAAAAGAACAAAACCTTAAAAACGGCCAGACAGATCTTGTTTGTCCGGCGGAAGGGAAACGTTTAAAAAAAAAATACGCGAGCATGCACTTTCTTCTATCCTGCACAGTGTGTTTCCAATTATGGGCTTAAAGTTCGGTCAGGGGGCTCAATTCTGCTATTTCAATATCTTGGCGTGGCGAAGGTACTCAAAGTACGATTCCATTGCGATAATGTCAAAAATACGTGTTCTACTAAATCCACAATATCTCGATATCGTCGCGGCAGAATAATAGTAGAAACAAATTGGTATTGCTAATAGCAGAAATAGCGTTAATTGAAATGAATATTAAAGAGCTACCAAAAACTTTGAACACTTATATCGCAAGTTTTCGCTTTCTCATTCATTTATTGGTTTTTTTTTAATATCAATTGTAATACTAAAAATTAAACTATCCTATAAATAAACCTAACTTAAAAATATACATAAAAATAGTCAAAATAAAAATCTATATTAAGGCCCGTGCAGCCCCACCATACCACTGTCGCTGGCAATTGTACCTAGAAGGCTGGCAACATTACCTTGCTGGATAGCTTTTTAGGCTGTTTTCGCTTATAACTAATTTTAAAAATATTGTTACGAGCTACAGGACTCGAATTAAAAATGCCGTTGGAGCTACTATAGAATTTGTTAGAACTTTACAAACACGTGTAAAACAAATGCAAATAAAATTGGATGCAACCAGTTCACACTGCACGATTCAGTGCAATTCGACATGCGCAAAGTCCGTCGTCTATATCGCTAATCGAGAGTACTACAAACGTCTTACTCATATCGTAGTCGTCGCTTGACTGCCCCACCTCTCCATTCGCCATTGTTTTATACTAACTATACAGTACAAAAAAAAAAGCCGCGCGCACCGAGTTTCCGAGAAATAGTAATTTGCACACCTGGTTATCTATTCCTGCGAACGGCCAACAAAGTCGAAAACAATAACAATAGGCTATTGTCTAATTGCAAATTTTAAATACGAAGTAATAAAAATAACTCCGAATGCGGGAGGGGCAATAAACAAGATGCGCAGCATTTCTTTGCCGGTATGTGACAATAGGTATGCAGGTGGCCCAACTTGTAACAATATTAAGGCCCGTCCAGCCCCACCAGACCACTGCCGCTGGACATTGTACCTAGAAGGCTGGCAGCATTACCTCGCTGCATAGTTGTTGTTGGCTGTTTTCGCTTATAAATATTTTTAAAAATATAGTGGCGTGCCACGTGGTACACCTTTGGAATTAATAGTATACCGAAATCAGACAAAATTACGATTGACATGATATTGTCCGAAGATTCTAAAGAGATAGTAATAGCAAAATTGGGCCATTGGTCAGCTTCCAGTCTATCTTTCCAGCGATAATTACGACCGACAACCATATGCTTGTCTCACACTCCGAATTTTCCCCCTTCGCGCTAGATGACTGAGCCAGCCGAACTTTGCAATCAACCATATGAATTACCTACTAAACCAAACCAGGAAAGTCACCCAAAAAATGAAACCAAATACTTGTTTAAAAAGTCTTTAATCATTCTATACTTGTTATAATATCACAGGTCAATAGAAAAATTCCATTCAGTCGTATTAATAATAAAATATGCATATACTTTGACATGAATCTTACAAAATGAGATTTTTAACAAAATTATCAATAATTTTATAATTTACAAGAACACGCAATATTTCAAGAATAACACAACACAAGATATATTATAATTAATATCATTGTCATCTATATTAATATTATCAAAATAAATAACATTTTAATTGAAATCTTTCATAGTGATTACAATTACAATTAACATTCATCGAGTATGTTGATATCATAATTATACACCATTAATTTAATTTTAATTATAATTGTAAACACGACAGAAAAAATATAATATACAATCATCCATAATATAGATAGATGGCGTCTCAGTATTCATAATGAAGGGTTCTATGGAAATGACAGTTTTCGAGATTAAGCTACAGAACCATAAACAATATTTAATTTTTGGATATAGTAGAAAACCAATTTTACTGAGAAATGTTCTTAAATTAATCCTATTAGTATTTTCTACCTTATAGTTCAAAAGTAAGAGGGCGGACACATTTTTTACGATTTTGGTAGTTAATAGCTTTCCACCAAGAATGAAGAATAGGGCATGAAGATAAAATATATACTGCGGAAATTACAATCGTCCAGGAAAAAACTCAAATGGCATTAACCAGTCCGTTATTATAAAAAAATAAAGAAATCTTTCAATCAACGTCTTATGATTTAAATAGTAATTTATGATACTAGTGCGGTAAATTGGTTTTTACGAATGTAACTTATCATAGTCACGATTTTGTTAAAAACACGTTAATTTCCACGTGTTATATAAGGTTATATATATAAGGCTTTTCAACACATTTGCGAGAAAACAATACAATAGGTAATGAAACAAATAATAATCGGAAAGTCGCAACAATCTGACGTTTCTAATATAAAAACGGCGCCACGTGCGCGTGGTGAAAATTAGAACTGTATCTTTCATCTCATTTTGTCTATAGTATTAAAGTGAGACAAATGTATCGGTCAAAAGCGCTTCCAAAGAGATTCGATTATTCAGCTTATTGAAATTTCGTAATGTGAAATTCTTATATATTTTTTTCACGTAAGTACCTCGCCGTGCGGTAAAATAGGTACTTAGGTGAGATTACCTATTTTCGGACGTTTCGTTGTATGGTGCGTAATGTTTTAACTTTCGAACAATGTATACAGGCTTCGTAAACGTAAATTTTCAGCAAATGTGTTGCACATTTTAATTACTGTTCAAGCGATAATAAATGCACTAATTGAGTTTCCTTTAGCAAATGTGTTGAAAATCAGTTATAATAACCATAATCAGCAGACACACGCATATTGTATATCCCCAAATTAAGCAAGTTACACTCATGTCACAGGTAATATACAACAGACTCCTCTGGGGCCGATATTTACATTTTGAAGTCTAGTTACAGTGTATAGATAATAGGGCGGTATTATTCACGGTGCCCCAGGGCGGCACTTAAGGTAAATCTGGCCCTGCCGTTTAAATTAACCATAGTAAAAAACGGAGAAAATTCGTCTCCGAAATTTACCGTACCAGAAAACCGGAGCCTCTGAGTTATAGTGAAGTAGGCCGGTAAAGACTTAACCCACTCAACTACAGAGGCCGTATAATAAATTAATATATTTATGTAAAAAACGTAACCAGGCCCAGTAAAAAATATAATTGCATTATGTTTTATACTTCCCACTTAATAGATTTTTTTAAATTTGACTACCTCACTTGAATACGTATTTTTTTGTGTTTAACGACAAAGGATATTTTATGGAAAATATGATAAGTCCCGCGAGATTTTTAGAGTGTGACGTCACAACAAAAGTAATTTGAATTTAGATTTATAAATAACAATTATGTGGTCCAGTAAGCTAGGCCTTTGCCGGCCTACCTCACTACAACTCAGAGGCTCCGGGTTCTGGTTTGGTTCGGTTCTCTGGGTTCCCATTATTTACTATGGTCTGGGTGTCAAGATCAGTGCCAGAGTAGTCCGTTGTATATTAACTGTAACACAAGCATTACTTGTTTAATTTGGGGACATAAAATATGTGTGCTTATCCTTATTCATAATGCAATTAAGAAAAACGCTTTTTACACATTAAAAAAATATTTTTTTTTATGAAATGATGTAAAGCTCAATCAAAAACATAGCGAATGAGGTGGTGGCATTTCCGGTACAAAACCTAAAGCAAACTCTTCACTTCTATACATTTCTAGATCTTCCTCTTGTAAATCTTCTGTCTTACTATAAACCTCACTATCAGCAACAACTGTTTGCTGAAAAACATTTGGACTAACTGTTGAAGAGTCAGATTTTTTAAACACATTGGTATTTTGAATTTGACTTAGAAATGCGTTTTGTGCCTCTTTAGGACCAAAAATAGTCTGATTGGCTGATGCAAATATACTTGAAGGACTTTGAGTATTAAATATGTTTTGACTCTGATTGCCTGTACTGGTTTGTGGGCCAAAAATATTTTGACTGGCTTGTGCAAAGATGGATTTCGCTGCAGTTTCTTGAGACTGAGCAAATATACCCTGACTTTGATTACTTTGGGGACCAAATATACTTTTATTTTGAGCAAATACTGATGAAGGACTGGAAGTATTTGTGTTTTGAGAAAATATAGGTGTTGCAGATTGGTTGAATACTGGGGTGTTCTGTATAGCACTTCTGAACA
Source organism: Dendrolimus houi (assembly GCA_039645545.1). Taxonomy (NCBI): domain Eukaryota; kingdom Metazoa; phylum Arthropoda; class Insecta; order Lepidoptera; family Lasiocampidae; genus Dendrolimus; species Dendrolimus houi. The sequence goes on from CM077133.1 coordinate 1,348,280, forward strand.
ATGATGAAGGGCTTGAAATCAAACCAGTATTCACTGTGGAAGTAAAGGGTTCACCAGGAGTTTCTCCTTTATATATACTTCTCAGTGTTTTAATTATGTTTGCATTTGGTTGTAAAAGTTGCTCATATTTGCTACGATTTTCTTTCACAATGTTGTTTATGTATGATATCTGAAAAACAGAACAAGAATGAAAAAATACAGTATGTAACAATATAAACAAAAAATACTATTAAGGCACATACTCATCTGCAATCTGTAACTGTAACCGAGCGGATACAGTATGTGCTAAAATGTGTACACCAACATTGACCTGTTTTGTGGGCTTGTTGCGAGTGAACCATGTGCCATGCACCTCAAGCTCACGAGCCACTATGATTTTTGGCTACAGTAAGTGCAATATTTACAGCTCGCAGGTGAGTAAGTGTCTCTAAAGGCTCGCCTCGCTTTGGCTTGGCCTCTGGTGTTGCAAACGTCTTTAGGTGATGATAACCACTTTACATTAACATCCACATGGGCTGGAGGAAGCCTCTGCCAGGAAGCACTCTGAGAAGTGAGACTTTATTTAGAGGGAAACATTGAAAAAATATCTCTCATCTCAGATTTAAAGCTATATTATAAACATTTTCCATTAGGTGGGCCAGTTGCCTGTATGCAGCTTTTGCAATAAGAAGAAAAAACAATATTTTCGTAAATAAGTGACCTTTCTAAATAACATGGGCTTGTATCCTAGCCAGGAAACATACACCATTTGCATACTGTTTACTATTACCGCATGTAGACAGTGAAAGAAAATGTTATGATGAGACCTGCACATTGAGATAATAAATACGTAAAATCCACTAATCCACTTTAGAGAAGTGTGGACAATACACCAAATGTTGTCCATTCCATGTCTATGAAATAGGATATGTATCAGTTGGTATTAATATATTACAGGTAAAAATCGAATAAGATTAATCTTACAACTTGATCAAGGTTATTGTTAGATGTGGCATCATAAATTAACAGTCTAGCTTCCTCAGGAGACAGGTTGATGATGCCAGGAAATGGTGGCATCTCTTTAAAAGGTGCATAGCTCGAGAGGATCCATTGGCCACCCCTCAACACCGCTTGAACATCTGACTGGACTTGGTTAACTAGCTGCTCGTCGGTTACTCCTGTTTGTGGAGGCGGCTTATTAGGTTGGCTAGGTGCATTTGCTGAAAGTTATAAATAAAGAGGTTATTTTTATTTAATAAAACATAGAAATGAGCATCACATGCTTTTTCCCTACACCCTCCAGATGCCAACATGTACGCAACATCATTAGATTAGACTTTATATGTTTTCGAGTGGTTGTCGTTCACTAATGCATTACGAACTACGACGCCTTTGCTGCTTAAATATAAGAAGAAATACATAAAAAATAATATATTTCCTTACCATAAAAATTATACTTCGAGCCATATACGTGCTCGTATGCACAATTCTGACCATATCGACAATTGCCTTGTTGAAAGAACTTGCACACAACCATTGTGTTTGTTGTTTATTAGATAATAAAAAAAACCCTAATAACTAAGAAAAATTAGCATAATTATGTAAGATAATCTTTTTTGATATAATCTAAATGTAAAATTAAAAACCTAATAATTCACTTCACTTATTTTATTTATTGGCAACTGGCTCGTTCTGAATTGAACCACCATTACTGTCAGTGTCAGGTGTGAAAAAAACCAAGGTATAGAATGAAATAACATAGGTATGTGTGATTTGAGAATGAGGAAAAAGAGAAAACAAAAAACCTAATAATTAAAAACTTCAAATGCAAAGTGACGCTAGTGACAGTTGACACTTGACACCACGGCTTCGTTCCATCAGGGACTCGACAACGACCGCGATTTTTCCCGTTCCACCTGCTTGCCGGCGTTACAATCGTAAACCCAAGTGGAACAGCTAATCGACCCACTTTTGAAATGGGTCGTGAGCGTTGTGTGATCGAAAATGATGACGTCATTAGTGACGTTTTCGCCACGACTACGACCGCGATCGCCATGTGGAAGGGCTAACGGAGCGTTTTGGGCGTTGTGAGCTACTGGTGGAACGCCCTACACAAGAGATTTAAAGGGGCACGTACACAATGTGATCCTGCAGTTCAATCCTGCACTGAACGAGGCTGACTGGACTCAAGAAGTAATGTTTTGTGATAAAGGACGCACTGCAGTCGGCAACAACATTTACAGTCCTGCATTACACGGTGGACTGCAATGCAGAACCATGAATGGGCCTTTGGAGGTCTTTAGGTGGAAATGAAATATTGTTGTGTGTTTGAGTTGCAGTTAATGCATAGTTATTGGGTAAAAATACCGATTAATATTTTATATTACATCACACATTTAGCTGCTAAACAAAATATATCACTTAATAATAATAAGCGTATTCGAGCGATTACACGTGCCACGCCAAGGTGAGGAGAGGTATGCGCGGAAAAACACGGGGGCCCCGACTAGAAGCGCCCTGCTTGCCGAAATGCTGACCATTTGCGAACGGCTGCCATGGTGATCGGACGTCTGCGGCTACAGGCCCTTTAAGGACTAACACTGACATCAATAAAAACGTTTTTACTAAGACAAAAAACAAAACCATTCACTATCTTGATGGTAGTCTGCCTAGCAGTCCGCGTAAAGATGTCGTTGTAACCTGCATTGCGTCTTGCAACACTGAGCAGAATTCCTCGTGAGTCCTGCTGCTTGCAAGCTTTGCCCACTGCAGAACTGCGCTGAAGATAGTGAATAGACCTCCTTATTTTATGCAAGGAACCTTAAGTACCATATATATTACAGGATGTGATTTATAGTCACGGATGATAGCTGCGACTTATAGGATCTGGATAATTAAATGTATTTCTTGAACTAATAAAAAGTGTGATTAGAAATGGTGTCACCTCTCGCTCGCACACTGTCCAAAACCAATCTTAAGGTCAATAAAATTAAATAACGATAAAAGTTTTTTAGAAATTCACATAGCTACTTGAAATTATAACTTATAAATATCGTTATATTCACGGAAAAGTTCTTTAACTACTTTTTGCGTACTTGCTGGTTCTTCCGGCGCACTAAAATTTATGTCTATTTCTTCAAAAGAATAATCCAACATTGTAATATCGTAAATATCATTTATTGATACAAATGATTACATAAGACTGTAACTTCAAAAGAGAAAAAATTACACGTAAATTTAATTTACGTTATATATTATACTATATATCGTAAATTTAATTTACGATATATAGTATAATCTGATCACGGACGTGAAACTTTAAGAGTACCGCTATAAAACTGTGATCTAAATTCTGTAAAATATAGATAGAATCTTGTGAAACAAATAAAATCCGAAAAAAAGTTCATCGAATAAAAAAAAATAGAATATTAAAATTTAACTTGTAAACACTATAACGTTAAGCTTAAGATGAGCGGAGATAAATAATTCACACAAAGAGATTAGAAAATGATTATGGTTAAGGGAAGTATAGGTAATTATAAGTAAATAAATAGCGATACCGACACTACCTGCAATATAATAGCTGCAATTGCGAAGATCAGAAGATGAGGTGATATCCGGAATCGAAGAGTGACAGACGATCCTGATGAAAGCCTATGTATTTAGCCCATTTGTTCATAATAGTGACATGATGTTAGTGATTCATTAAAAAATTAAGTATTATTTGTCATTGCGTCATTGCAATTATGTAAGTGATATTGATAGTTTTGGCGTAGTAATTCTATGTTTTTGTGAGAAATGTGAACTATGTCGTCAAATGTGGCCTTTCTAGTTGTCACAAGAACTCCGGTGATTGTCATTAGTAATTGTCAGTGGAAGAACTAGGTATTATTTGGCTGAGCTTTAAGACACGAATAAGTCTCTTGCCTGCCATTGTGGCAAATTGTACTACTACTGTCACAGGGTCACAGCTGTCAGCCGCATATTATCGCAACCGATAGTTTGTGTAGAGCTTAATTTGTTTTTTTGATTGAAATTTTTTGTGGTTACAAAAAGTTGTGATATTTGTAAAACTTTATTCTTTTAGTTTTTAGAAATGCAATAGGTGTACCTAATCGCGTTTATTTGTATTTATCGTTTTATCTAATTCATTGTTAAATGTTCTTGAAAATTTTAAATAATTCTCAAGAAAGAATGGAATAACTTCAAATCAATTTCACATAACTATAACTTATTAATTTCTAAGCATAAACTGCAATAATGATATTAACTAACAGGTAAGACTATAATTTCTTTTCAGAATAGAATACAATTGTTTTTCATATCAAAATTATCTTCTTAATTCATCCTAATCTAGAGTATGAGTCATAAAGCATTATATTTACCAGTAGGTATTATACTATTAGGGTGGGGTATATTTAGGGGGCACATTTATTTATTAGGAACAGATTCGAACTTTTTAAATATAGTTTTGCTTTCACGTTTTTTTTTATAACCACTCAAAACTCACTTTATCTCACATTTTTAGGAGAATCACATGTTTTTTAGATTTTTTAATATGCAATTTCCCTAACTTATAATTTAATTAATAGAAGGAGGATGTAAGGAGAAGAATAAATGTAGCCTGGCTAAAGTGGAGACAGGTAACCAGTGTGACGTGCGACAAACTAATGCCACTGAAATTAAAAGGACAAATATATAAATCTGTCATACGACCAGTAATGCTATATGGGTCGGAATGTTGGGCCACTAAAGCGATAAACCAAAAATGTCTCCACTCAGCTGAGATGAGAATGTTGAGATGGATATGTGGTGTTACAACAATGGATAAGGTGAAACATGAGTACATAAGGGGATCTTTGAAAGTTGCACCCGTGAATGAAAAATTGAGAGGAAGAAGATTAAGTTGGAATGGGCATATAATGAGGAGGGATGAAAGTTATGTGACAAAAAGAATGTTAAACTTCAAGATAGATGGGTACGAATGTAAAGGTAGATCAAAAGAAAGATGGATGGATTGTATGAAGGATGATATGATGATATGTGGTGTGACAGAAGATGTATGTCAGAGTAGAGAAGTGTGGAAGGAAAAAACATATTGTGCCGACCCCAAATAATTGGGATATGGTGAAAGAAAAGAGAGAGAGAAGAAAATTAGATAAATACTATAAGAGATTTTATGGTGTTCAAATTCAAAAGAAATTAATCATTAAAGCATACATATAGTTCCTTCGCGTTAAGAATGCAGTGAGTCATCAGTGCAACTGCAAGGTAAAGGTGTATTCACAGTGGTGTTAAAATTCAAACAAATTATATTTTTAAAGATTAAGTTTAATGAATTTAAAAAATACACTTTAAAGTTAAAAATCAAAATCAAGTCATTAATATTTTAATCACTATTACTAGTATCATTGTTAGTATTTATAATAAAATAATTTTCTGCAGCAAGTTCCTCGGCATCATCTAAATCCCACTTGGTATTTTATTCTTGTAAGAGGCCGCAGCATTTCTTCCATCGATCAGCGTCTACTAACTGAATTGCATCATAAAATATTTTTTTCACTTCAGTCATCTTAAAAGTTGTATTGTTGGCAGAAATATAACTGTTCTCTCAGACACACGCATTTGCTGTTTTTTGTACTATGCTGTTCACAGTCACATTTAAATCAGACTGTTTAAAATACTTAAAAACATTGTAAATTACTTTTCTCTTTCCACTATGAATTACCGAACCACTTTTATTTTTATGCCGTTCGAAGCTATGCCTTCAACTGATCACTGTGAACTTGACCTTATAATTTGAAAAGATTTGATTGGTTAGCATATTACTAGTAAAGTATTACTAGCATATCCCTTAGTTTTTCAAACTTTTTACAACTTGTCTCACCTTCCCTATATATATAGGGAAGGTGAGACAAGTTGTAAAAAGTTTGAAAGTATACCATATGGTATAGTTAAAATTTACGAATCGTGTTCAATTGTTGTTGTTGTTGTTGTTGTTCAATTGTTCAATCAAGTTGAACTCACTGTGGAATTCTTCTTGAAAATAATGTAACACCTTTTTTCTACTATACATATGTAGTTTATTTTCTTTTTAAGGCACTTGTTTTCTATATATCTTTAAGACTTTTTTAATTTCAATATTTTTTTAATAATATTAATGTATTTGTTTTCCAAATATAATTATGGTATATATATGTTTGTATGTATTTGTGTATATGTTGTATGTGTACACATACTTATATATATATATATATATATATATATATATATATATATATATATATATATATATATATATATATATATATATATATATATATAAGTAGAGTGTGAATTATTGGGTCAAGTCTATGGAGGTTGGCAATGAAAATGTCAGAATTTTTTAAACATTTCGATGCAGCATAATGCTGAGTTGCCAACCTCGTTGACTAAAAAACTCGACGTACAAGACTTATGTATTTATTATATATGTTTTGTGTTTTTTTCTGTGTAAAATTTATTGTGAATGTGTTATATGTTTTTTATGTATAGTGTCATCTTTTTTAAGTCAGTAAATTTTTTCTTTCTTTCAAATATTTAATTTAAAAGTCAATAACTGCTAAAAAGGCGTATCACCTGCCAGGTTCAACTCCAACCTGTTGGAATCCTGACCTCTGATGCTAGATGTGATACTTGTTTCTCTGTCTCCCTTTCATCTACTCTTTTACTTAAGCATTAGTAGAAAACTAACATTACCTGTGCGGAGTGTATGTCAAATTTTCACCAGCAGTAAGGCAAATTAATTAATAACAAAACTTAAGAACTGGCTACAGCTGTTAAATATTATATTTTATTGTTTCAGAATGACCGAGAAGTACAAAGTACACACATATGTAATGCAGATTTTGCTAGTTTGTGGAGTTATTATAGGTAAGATGTTGTCTTTTTGGAAATTGTTAAGGAAAAGAGAGATATGCCTTCAGGGCTAAATCTGAAATAAACTATATGAAATAGCTAAAATCACTTAAACCAGTTGTTCGGGCTATTGATAGCCTAGTGGGCTGTATATGTAGGTACGTATAGGTAGGCTCCTTGCTTGTCGGTATTCGTCTGTCCCTGACAAAACCTGTACAACGGAAGAGAGTAGAATGACTTGGTAACTCTATAGCAATCCGGTACACGAATTTTAAGTAGCGGAGTGGTGGAATGGGGAAAGGGGGAGGCATACTTACCCCTACTACAACCCTTATGGTCTGGAGATGTTCAGTTTTTTTAATAAACCAAAAATAGAAATAAATATTTCAAGAACTCCGGACCCTAGGATCTATTTCTGTGAAGAAATGTCAAATGGTAAACCAAGGTAACACATATTCTATATTCTGGATAACATGGACAAAATATTATGGAGGAGGTCTCCTATTATATTAATGTACATATGCGAAGCCGATGCCAAGAAGGCAACCTGATAGCTGTCGATGTGCAAAAAGTCAGTGGAAATAAAGGCTACTTTTAATTATTTTTGACTAATAATAGAATATATATTTATTTTATTTTTATCTAAATATTATTTACAAAAGTAAAAAAAGTCTCATTATGTCGTAGCTTACATAATGTGGAGATATGTGACGGTAACAATCCAATACTCAGAAGTTTTATTTATAGTTTATTTTTAAAGGTGATACCTGATTTTATAATCAACAGATAAACATACACAATTCAGTATCTTATCATAATAATGATACACAACTTGTAAATATGATGATATACAACTTTTTGTATATGAAATTATAACTTTATGTTTTGTTCTTTGTTCACTTTTATCCTAATCACATCACCTTTTTCTTTTGATTAGTACGACTCGTACGACTGAACTAGGCGCTGTAACATAGTGGGTATGTGTTGAGTTGTTTGTGTGGACCATAGAAAAATAGTATTGTTCTTCCATGGCGTGGATCTAAAAACATTTAGGGCTATAGATATAGCCGTAATGAGATTATAAGGATGCCATGGCAGGGACGCTAGCAGCGCCGCCAATCAAAACATGTCCTATTGTATTACAACGTACCTAACTCTACCTCACTTGGCGACGGCTTGGCGTCGTCGCCAGCTCGAACGGCCCGCTGTGCTTGTTTTGGCGGCGTTTCCAAGAAAATACTTGCGTATGAATCACTGCTATCTCGTTGCCGCCAGCTGCGATACCAATCGCGCGTCGTGTCTATTAAAAATTACTATTTTCTTAAAATTTAAAATGACGTACTGTTATACGGAGTCTTTAAAACACTTTTTTAAAAAGATTTTTATTTACACACGATGAAAATACAAAATTGAAATTAAATAGAACTTAAAACTGAACTTAGAAAATAAGAAACAGCGATTCGGCTATTATGCGCGGCGGAGGAATGGAGACTGGAGACTGACTGGGTGTAGGAACGGGAAGTGTATTAATAGACTATTAGATGCTGATACAGCAGAGCGGAAAGCAAAGGTAAACAGGTCTAGAGGAAAGGAGCCTAGGTATAACAGTACGATACCGAAACGTCCGGCATCCGCTTTGGCGAGTTACGGACGCCAAGGGTAGCCACGGAAGCGCTGCTGGCGTCGCTGCAATGGCATACAAAGAGATATGGCACTTAGGTAAATATATCAAAAAAATATGAAACTTTTAAATTCTGTAATATCTTTAGTTATCTGGGATAATGTTAGTATTCCTGACTGTGGCCAAATGAGTCCTTAAAAATATCGCCGTTAATCGATAGTCACCATATCAATAGTCTATATCTATACATATCCATCCTAAGGTTGTCTAGAAGAAATTGCTTTTAGTGATAAGACCGCCTATTGTCTCTGTACTTAAACTTCTTGAATTGTATCTTAATGTTATGCAATAAAGTATATTCTATTCTATTCTATACTAGCTGCGTCCCCGCGGTTTCACCCGCGTGGTGATGGAAAATCGTTACATTTTGGATAATTCACACTTTATCTTTATAAATTATAGCCTATGTGTTATTCTGATGTGTAAGCTATATTATTGTAAAGTTTCATCAAAATCCATTCAGTAGTTTTTGCGTGAAAGAGTAACAAACATACATCCATATATTCTTACAAACTTTCGCGTTTAAAATAGTAGTAGGACATATGTTATCTTTTTTTTATTGCCTGAAGCAGGCAAACAGGCGGCCGGCTCAGGATGGTGGTTGCCGTCGCCTATGGACGTTTGCAACACCAGGGGCGTTGCCAACGTGTTGCCGGCCTCTAAGGAATTTTATAACGCCCTTAAACGACCCCATGTCGTAGCGTACAGGCGAAAACCTCGGCGGGAAGCTCTCTCCAGATCATTGTTGTACGCGGAATAAACATTCTAGAGAACCGTTGCCTAGTTGAGCGTGGGAGCTTCAAGAAATGGGGGTGTACATCCCGTCGATGGCGAGCGGTGCGGTTTTTTTTTTAGACAAACACTCTGTATATCCCCAAATTAAGCAAGCTACGCTTGTGTTATGGCTAATATACAACGGACTATTCTGGGCCAGATCCCAGACACCCAGACCATAGTAAATAACGGAGAAAATACGTTTCCGAAATTTACTACACCAGGAATCGAACCCGTAGCCTCTGCGTTGCAGTGAGGTAATCCGACAAAGGCTTAGCCCGCTCAACCACAGAGGCCGTCAGAGGTTGTAAAAGTGAGGCGTTGGCACCACATCAAACAGTTCCTCGGAGCACTCTCTATCTCCATATCTGTCAATGTTTAACGCCATTATCAATTAATCACAAAATCGCATTACACATAAAGCATTACACCCATTTCTATATCCGCCTGAAACTGTTCCTAATACTAACATTCCAGATGAAAAAATATATTTTGGCCCCTAATTTACTGCGCCTAAAATCTGCCGCCGTAAGCTCTATCCTACTCAGACGCATGGTGCGAAATCCGCTTTCTGCCCGCGACGTCGTCCGCGTGGAATAGTGAAAAAACCCCCGTTTTTGAAACATTCTTCATTGGTGCTCCGCTCCTATTGGTCTTAGCGTGATGATATATAGCCTACAGCCTTCCTCGATAAATGGGCTATCTAACACTGAAGGAATTTTTCAAATCAGACCAGTAGTTCCTGAGATTAGCGCGTTCAAGCAAACAAACAAATTCTTCAGCTTTATGTATTAGTATAGATTTGCTTTACATATTTCCTCTTATACACATTTTGCCTAAGTCGTGGTAGCGTAATGGCTAGCGCACGCGTGCCAAACTCAAAGGGCGCGGGTTCGATCCTGGCCGGAACGCATGCACCACTTAGGCAGTTTTCTAACCTAATGTGCATATTGTTACAATTACCCCGTGCTAACAACGGTGAAGGAAAACATCGTGATGCAACCTGCATATCGATTTAACCGATGTGTCAAACCTGCCAAGCCACCTTGGACAAGCGTGGCGGGTATACTGTCCATTTCCTATAATGGGAGGCCCTAGCCCAGCAGTGGGACATTTGGGCTGTTATTATATATTATATTATTATATAATTGCTGGACCTCATTAACTGACTGACTGATATCGACGCTCAGCCGAAACTGCTGGAAATAGGACCGTGAAAATTTGCATGCGGTTTCCTTCTATACTGTAGTATAGTATAATAACACATCATTTTTATCCATGCAGGAACGGAGAAAGAATACAATTTCCTGTAGCCGCGGCTTGTCGTAAGAGGCGACAATACCATCCACAGCCAGGTGGTAGGGTATTTACCCGTCTGGATGGCTATCACCCCTTGTTTAGAGTATGCCACCATAAAAACCTTGAGACGTGTTCCGGCATTAGTGGCCAGGTTCAAGTCTCCCTTAAGAGACCAGCGGATATGTAGGTAGCACCTTTGGTGTTGCAAATGTCTATGGGGGTTGGTAACCGCTTTCCACGAATCAGGTGGGCTGTCTGTCTGTCTGCTGAACTCATGCAATAAAAAAACATCAATCTAAACAAAATACTTGGCGCTACAATCGGCTTCTACGATTTTGTTGAAATTTTATGTGTGTTTGAGTGGTTTAGATTCACAATTAGACCCGGTAGGTGGCGCTAGAATCGGGCGCTGGAAACGTCTGCCGAGACGCTAGTATTTTATTAAACAAATAGTTGTGACCTACCTAGATGACTAGTCGTGACGATTTTATAAGGGATTTGTTTTTACTACATTTGCAACGAACCCCTAAAAGAGTCACGGTGGTCGTGTACTCGTTTATGCACTCAGGTTTCTAATTTGTATAGAAGTTACTGGATACTAGAACAATAGGGGCTTTATATTAATTTGAACAGGAATTTGGCTCCGTTTGGGCACGGTGATAAGCTTTGTGGAACACAAATGGTTCTTCGAAATTATTTCCTTTGTGTACAAGTGCACTCCACTCATAAATAATATGGCAAAATTTAATATTAACAACAGCATGTTATTGTATATACGTGACTATTGACGGCTTAGTATTGTGGTACTGACAGCAAAAACAAGAAGATAATCCGAGTTTTGTAGTTGACTTATTCAGTATCAGATGGCTCCGCAAGCGACTGTGCATATACAAAATCAAGTATTGCGCAATCTTCTACAGCTAATTAGGTGAGCCTATATTAAATTTGACGCGGACTGTTATAAATTAAATTTTCTATATTTCACACATGTGAATTTTAGTGTTTTCAAGGCGTACAGAATGACTGATTATGATACAACCTGGGATTTTATCTCGGAAACGACGTCATTACCATGGGATACTGTTCCTGAGTTTATCTATACTAGAATTATAAAGAGGAAAGATTTGCATTTTTGTATGTTTGTAACGAATATACTCAAAAACTACTGGAGCTATTTTGACAAATTTTTCACCTTTAGAATGTTACATTATCCCTGATTTATTACTAGAAAAGGGATCCCTATTCAAACTTCAATAACGTAACCCAAGGTGTAAAAAATTAGCCATAAAATGTCCTTAATAGCATGCACTGCGGAAACTATTGATGATAGAACAAATAATGTTCTACAATATTAATTAAGATATCAATATCTACAAAAAAATTCGCGATGTCTAACTGTTGTAGTCATGTCACTATAAGTACTTTTTTCATTTTAAACGTTGATAGAAATGCCGACCAAAATCAGACCATATTATCCATATCTAATACAAAGATATGGATTTGTTTGTATCTTGGTATTCATCCTTATCCAAATAAGTTTTTCGTATTCAAGGCAGTTTAAATACCTGTAGATCACTCAAAGCGGACATTCCATTCAAAAGATATTACGAATTTCAAAATGTCAATTTAAACAAAACACTTGGCGCTGGAAGCGGGTTCAAGTTTTTATTTTTTCAGGCCAGGAGACCGGCTGCTGGGACCGCTAGTAAAATATAAAAACAGTGGACTGCTCTACATGTAATTGAGAATTAACGCTAGATTGATGCTGACGGAAAACTATGTTTTTATTTGTGAGAAAGATACAGGCAGATGATCCATATTCGGTAGACATTGTCGTCTATATTATAGGCCCTATAACATTCAGACTTGCGCCAGAAATATACTGCCCATCTAGCGACAATAGTCTATCCTGCCCTTTTTCTAGAACACAGCACAACTGTTTAGCAGAAGAAATAAACAGGACGTTACTACCTAGGAATTTCACATAACCCTACTCCTCCGTGCTTGTATCCTCTTCACAACATTACGGATTAGTTATATTGCTTCCGTCGATTCATATTACTATAATTACCGCTGTGGCCACTGTGGTTATGTTCAACTTGATTACTGCAAGATTTCTAGTCAACGACATAAAAGGCAAGCTAACGTAATAACTTCTTTTCAAGAGACTTGGTCATTCTGGCTCATTGAATTTTAGTGTGAGGGAAAATTGGCATACATTGTGTTATTTAAAACGTGGGATTTACCGGCGGCTTCGTTGTTATATATTTTGAATCCATGTGGTGCAGATACACATTTTTTTACTTTTAAAATATTCTAAGTTTCTTCCCCTTATGGAAATTATATGACATACCAAATTTTATCATAATTGATTCCTTTGTCGTTTCGAAGAATTGATGTAATGTAGCTAGCAGAACACGAAGTACATAATAATTTAAATATTACATATATTTTCTTTTTTGCTGACGGTAATAACAGCGCGTCATTTGTCACGCTCAGAATAAAAAGACGCATTGTAGTAAAAAAAATCATAACAGCGTGTCGTGTTATAAGTTATTGTTGTTTTTGAATTAGTAAGTATTTATTTTTAAATTATTTATTTTAAATTAATATACTTTTGTTTTGGATTGTTAGTTATCAACTTGTTATTAAATAAAGCTAAATAGTTAATTTTTACAATCACATTAAAAAAGTAAAAAATAAAATATACCTATATATATATAATAATAATATAATAAATCGGCAGACAAACACACACATTGTACATCCCCAAATTAAGCAAATTACGCTTGTGTTATGGGTAATATACAACGGACCACTCTGGGGCCGAATACCAGACACCCAGACCATAGTAAATAACGGAGAAAATACGTTTCCGAAATTTACTATACCAGGAATCGAACCCGGAGCCTCGGCGTTGCAGTGATGTAAGCCGGCAAAGGCTTAGCCCGCTCAACCACAGAGGCCGTCATATATAAATATATATATATATATATATATATATATATAATATGTACAGCTTAGGGAATTTACGAAGATGTTTTTTTTATTGCATGAGTTCAGCAGACAGGCAAACGGCCTAGCTGACGGAAAGCGGTTACCATCGCCTATGGACATTTGCAACACCAAATGCGTTACAAATACACTGCTGCTCTCTTAAGGAGACTGGAACTTAGCCAATAATGCCGGAACAAGACTCAAGGTTGTTACGGCGTAACAATTTAATTACTTACTAGCATGTGCCAGCGAAACTTCGTTCGCGTTGCCCTGACGGCGGAGTATTTGTTGGTTATTTCCAACGGCGCACGGCGCGGCGACAACACCACCTTTTTCGCTGTATTCGTCTATCCCACAGAAACGACGTCATTTATCGGGGTAAAAAGTATCCAAAGTGTTGACTCGGGACGTAAGTTAGCTTTGCGTCGAGTTTCGTTTAAATCCGTTAGTAGTTTCACATGATGCTCTAACAGATAGACAGACAAAAATTGTATTCTTAGAATCTGCTGGTCCGACATAGCCCTTGATTATTTATCTCATTTTTAAACGTTAGGTACAAACTCGACTCCTCTAGAGATTTATTACATTATTAGTCTAGCTCGACTATCGTCGATGGTAGTGTATTAGTTTACCAGGTATTATGTCTGTGGAACTAATAGAGATCGTCGAGTACCTTCACTCTCATGCCTTAATAAAACGGCTAACCTTCAGAAGTTCTCATATAACTGTTACGAGCTACAGGACTCAAATTAAAAATGCCGTTGGAACTACTATCGAATTTATTAGAACTGTACAAACACGTATAAAACAAATACAAATAAAATTGGATGCAACCAGTTCACACTGCACGATTCAATACAATTCGAACGCGCAAAGTCCGTCGTCTTTATCGCTAATCGAGAGTACTAGAGAACGTCTTACTCGTTTCGTAGTCGTCGCTTGACTGCCCGCCCCTCAATTCGGGCATCGTCTTATACTAACTACACAGTACAAAGGAATTGGCCGCGCACACTGAGTTTCTAAGAAATACTAATTTGCACACCTGCGAACGGCTAACAAAGTCGAAAACAATAACTATAATGATTATAGTACGACGCTAATGATGGTTATAAAACAAGAAGAAAAAGAATAGCATGTTTTTCTTAATTGCAAATTCAAAACACAAAGAATTCCCTAATCCGGGATGAAGACAATAGACTGCGCTTACAATAGGCAGCTGTGCGCTTATCTTTGACGGCATGTAACATAACATTTCATAGGATACTTGGATATCACTCCGTATCATACTTGTAGGGGGTTTTCCTATATAGGATAGTAATGATAGATGCCAGATGTTGTTTGTTGCTAAGGTTATGCTAATCAAATGATTGTGCTAGGATCAGAGGCTGTTTTGCCGACTTGACCGAGTACGGTGCTAAACGAGTACTCATAAATGTTGTAAAACGCACGTGTCGGGCTCGAATCCAACTTAGATGATGATATACCATGTGAACCAGCTGGATATACAAACTGTATTAATCTAAAATTGAATTGAAGAAGAGTTATGGTGACGAAGATGAAGGGGCTTTTTAAAGTGGGGTATCCCCTCTTTGTGAGCATTGTAACAAAATAGAACATGTTGTGCATATTGTTCTAGAATGGGTGCCAAACCCAAACGATTAGAAGGACATTCTTGCCAGACTCGTCATTGCACATTGAATAAATATTACTAGTGGTCGCCCGTGGTCGAAATTCGACCATAATAATGAATGTCAAAGACTATACTTCTATAATCACCGATTTCGCCAAGGCTTCACTCTTAATTTGATTTGAACAATACACAAAAGAGTATATATGCGTGTGTGAGTCAAATACACGGTAGCGTGTGTAATGTTTTTTTTTTATTGATTTAATGTATTTATTTGAGTGCCAGAACCGACTGGTTACCATTTACTATTTATTTTATACACACAAACAGTACGACGCCTTAAAAGTCTCGTATGAAACATTTATTTTAATTATCAATTTAATGGACGACTAGCAAGTTGGTTTTAAATATGACAAATGAATCAATGTATTAATCATATCAATTTTTAAATACATTGCTGATTTTTTTAAAATATAGGTTAAATATAAATTAATGCGATTATGTAAAAAAAATCACCTTTATTGGTCGCCATTTTAAATGGTTACTCTTGTAGTGTATATGAATGTGTTCTATTGTGTTTTTCTTCATTTTTATCCAATTAAGTTGGTTTTTGGTTCTTTTTATGTTGATTACTGGCTTTTTTGAACTTTGAAAGGATTTTTCAACTTTGGACCTATGATAGAAGTGCAATATTAGCGAAAAAATCGGTGAAAATAAATGAGGTTATGTTTATTAAAAAAAATATATTTCAAGATCTCCGGACCTTAGGGGTTGTAGTAAAGGTAAGTATGCCTCCCCCCTCCCCATTTCACCACCCCACTACTTAAAATTTCTGTATTAGGATGCTATATATTTACCTATTTTTTTACTATTGTATATATATTTTTAAGTTAGGTTTATTTATAGGATAGTTTAGTTTTTAGTTTATCATAATAATTTAGAGAAGTTGTTTAATCTAACAAAAGAATTGATTAAAACAAGTAAAAAAATAATATCTATACATATATATTTTAATATATATATAATTTTGCCTCGTTCAGTTCCATCACAGTAGTTATAGTTAAGCATATAATTATAAATAAGTTTACTTAATGTATTAAAAAATTGCCATAATTTATGAGGCTGATATCGTCACTAGTGTGACGAAAAGCTTCGATATTTTTTTTTTTAAAAGTGGTGTTTGTTATCTTTTTTATGGCTACGTTCCAAAAGGGACGCACAACGATCACGTTTACAGCCGCGATTTTTCCTATTCTACTTGCTTGCGGACGTTACGATCATAAACTCCAGTCGAACGGATTTTGGGGCGTTGATGTTATAAACGACGAAATACACAAATGTCATTGGTCGGTTTGAAAATCGCGCCTTTTTAAATGTCAAGAGAAAGAGAGAATTAATGCTCTGTGGTCAACGCCCGCTTCGACCCACCTCTTGACACGGGTCGTTGTGAGCGCTGTGTGATCGAAAATGATGACGTCATTAGTGACGTTTTCGCCACGACCATAACGACCGCGATCTCCTTGTGGAACGGGAGACGTAGCATTTTGGGCGTTGTGAGATACTAAAGGAATGTGTCCTATATAGTCAACAAAATACTATCTATTTTTTCAGGTTCCAATAAGATGGATATCGAAAAGTTGCCTGTCTGGGGTGTTCATGTCGGTGAGTACTTAATATTTTTATAATAAGTTGTTCTAAGCTCCTCTAAAAGTTATTTTTATTGAGATCAGCAGACAGGTATGTTAGCAACACCAACATAAGTTAATATTATTTTTAAACTTGCAACACTGTCGTTGCTTTTTCTTCTTCCATTTTGGTTGTAGTCGATGGCACACGTATTTGTTATGAAGTGATTTATTATAAGTTTTCACCACAAACAGTGTTTAACTTCTATACCTACAACGGCCAGGGTATCGCCCACACCATCAGCGTAGAACAAAATGTATTATATATGCGACGAGTTGCGCACAGGCTAACGGCTCGTCTGGTGGAAAGTGGTTACAGTACCCAATGACTAGGTATTTGCAACATTCAGCGTGCCAGTGCCATTCGTGATGGTCTGTTACGTCGTTAAAGCGTGAAAGCGTCTCAAACAAACACACTGTCATTCATGTTTATAACATACATTATAAAGTAGATGTCGCTTCTCAATAAATATATTTAAAAAAAAAATGCTACGTTTGTGCGAGAAGGCTTATTGTACGACGAAAGATTTTTTTGCATGACCGCACAGAATGGATATAATTCGATCGCCACCAAGATCTTTCAGTGTTATTCATATAAATTACTATGTTAAACCTTGTATTAGTATAAACTACATTTAAAAAAAGACAAATAATAATTATTATATGAAGTAAAGATATGTTGCTGGGGAGTTTGTTGCGCCGCTTCTTCTCCGTAAGTACTAACTAAAATTGCTTTAGAAGCGGTGGCAGACTCATCACTTTCAACAAGTAATCTTTGAGATTCCATATTGAAATGAATACATTCATTTTCAGCCATAGACTGAGTAGTCAAAAGAAGTTAACAGATAAATGTATATAAAAATATATTATATTGTTACAACTTAGCCAAAATTCCACGAAGCACGCCGGCAAAAGTGAATGCACACCTGCCGGCCATAAAGCACGGTTTATGACCTGCCCGCAGATGGACTTCTTTTGTGTTTAATATTTGTAATTAGAAAAGCCGCCTATTGTGTATTGTACTAGTTTATGGCTGTTTGCAGGAATAACTAAGCAGGTGTGTAGATTATGTTTTCTCGGAATTGCGCCGACGCTTGACAGGTAGACATATGGCATCGGGGCATTATAAAACAATGCCCGAACGGAGGGGTGAGGCAGTCTAGCGAGAACCACGATCAAAGCAAGACGTGTACATTCGATAAGCGATATAGTGACGGACTTTGCGCGTGTTATTTAATTGTGCATTACATTTGGACTTATTGCGTCCGGTTATATTTGTACCTATGTTATACGTGTTTGTATAGTTCTAATAAATTCTATAGTAATTCCAAACGTCATTTTAATTCGAGTCCCACATTCGTAACAATATATTAGGGTGGGCCAAAAAAATCGATTTTTTTTTTCATAGTCATACTCAAAAATGGGTTGCTAGACGCCTTTAGAGAATTCTCACCAAAATGAGCTCTTAATTTCGATAGGAAGTCCTCCGCATTACAGTATTTGATTTTTTCCTTAGTCCAATATAAAAAAAGTCATATCTCCGTTAGTAATTGATTTAGCAGCAAAATTCATTGTACTTTTTTGTAGGAAATCAAACGCTCTACAAAAAAGTTCTGTTATGCTTAGTGGATGAAATTGAGTGTTTCAAAGATATCCATTATCAAACTTTGATGTATACACATTTTTAGTTTTTGCATGTTTAGAATGTTATAATATTGTAGACAACTAGCGGTCTCGGCAGACGTCCTGTACTGAAAATTTAAAAACTTGAACCCGATTCCAGCGCCATCTACCGGGCCTAATTGTGAATCTAAACCACCCCGGGACCACCCACTCAAACACACATAAAATTTCATCAAAATCGTAGAACCCGATTTCAGCGTCAATTATGTGGTTCAGATTGATGGGTTACGTTATTGAAGTTTTAGTAGGTATAATAAAACTTCGTTTTAACGGCTTTAAACGCGTTAATTAATTTAATTTTCATTATTCCGACGTTTCGCTCACTTTTCAGTAGCCGTGATAACGGAAGACATGTTTTGGCTTGAAGAGAACATGTTGCGAAGCGGTGGTACATTAGATTAGGCTCCCACAGAGTAAATAATAACCACAAACAAAATTAAACCTAAATAATTAAAATGAACAAGTTAGGCTAAATAAGACTAACAATACTCATTGAAACTTTACATCTTTGTCTTCCGTGATCACGGCTACTGAAAAGTGGCCGAAACGTCTAAGTAATAAAAATCAAATAAATTACCGCGCTTAAAATTGTTAAAACGTAGTTTTATTATGTATACTAGTCGCGAAAACTTAAAAAATATTTTAGTAGGGATCCCTAATTTTTATATAGTCTATATTAATCAGAGATAACGTACCATTCGAATGGAGAAAAAATTTTTGAAATCGGTCCAGTAGTTTTTGAGTTTAATCATTACAAACATACAAAAATTCAAATCTCTTCATAATATTAGCATAATAATAATAATTAATTTATTTGAAGACAACACAGTCAAATACATATTTATAAAACACACACAGTAATGTTATTAGTAATTAGTATTTTTTTTCCTTAAGGACCAAATCAGTGGGCAGTCTAATTTACCAGCTTATTCAGATCTTAGATTATAATGTAGTTTCTTCATTTCCATAGGCCATGTATCATGTTGTTGATGCCATTCAACGGAGTTCTTGTGACAACTCAAAAGGCCACATTTGACTATACAGTTCACATTTCTCACAAAACACATAATTTCTACTCAAAAACTATCAATATCCTACAACTGTTGTTCATTTTAGAGTAATTTTACACATTTTTAGAAAATAATGCACAGCACAGCATCTCCTCTCAGTTCCCGCCAAAAACTCAAATTTACCAGCTATTCCCTCCAGGATGCTGTTGTTGCTACCACGCAATCTGCTTAGTAACGAAGCTGTTTTTTACACCATAAAGTTTGCTTCAGCGAACATAGTCGACGCACTGCAGGAACATAGCCATAGATAAATTGTTTTTCTTTTCAGCCCGTTACATAATGTACATCCTTCTCATCGGGGGATCCCAGTCGGTATGCTTGATAGCGATGCACACAGTCAACTCTAAAAAGATGCCAGATTTGCTAAAGTTAAAACAACAATGGCATAATTACGTCGTGATGCTGGTAGTGGCGGCGGCCATATTGTTTTATTCGAACCAGAAAATATTTCACGAGGATTTCTTGTTTCTATTCATAGCATATATTGTTGTGAAGTATCCCGAAATGGTTAGTTATTTTTTAGGTTCTTTAGGTTTTTTAGATTTTTAGGGAGGTTCTCAACACGTCGTGTAATTCTATTTATGTATGTATGGGTTGACTTTTGACTTACGTAGTGTATAGCTCACAACGCCCAAAATGCTCCGTCAGCCGTTCCACCTGGCGACTGCGGTCGTTATGGTCGTGGCGAAAACGTCACTAATGACGTCATAATTTTTGATCACGCAACGCTCACAACGACCCTTGTCAAGAGGTAGGTCGAATAATCGTTCCACTAGAGTTTATGATTGTAACGCCCGCGAGCAAGTTGAACGGGAAAAATCGCATTCGTGAACGTAGTCGTCGTGAGCCACTAGTGGAAACGTAGCCTAGGTGAGAGCCCATGGTTCCATCTCCGCGGGAGCTAGGCTCGACCACTTGAGAGGGGAGTCAATAATAATACGATGAGTGTTGTACTCTAGGTGTAATTATTACTTAATTAATTTAAGACTATATAGAAGAAAGAAGAAAGAAAGAAAAAAACATTTATATAGGACAAGATACAAAAAGTTTTATATGATAATAAATCTAACAATTACTAAGTGATACCATGGCTTAGCTCCACAAAGCAAATTAAAAACAATAAACATTAGTTATAAATTATGCAATTAGTAGTGTATATGAACATTGTTATAATTACAAATACAAGAAAACGAACAAATAAACAACGGACAGAAGTGACTAACAAGACAGAATTAATAAATTTCTTATGGTGTACTAATCGACATATTATAATCGTTACATTAATACGAGAAGCAAAAAGTTTGTACCCCTTTTTACGAAAATTGCGCGGACGGAGGAGTATGAAATTTCGCACACTTATAATTCATATAGAGAAGAAGTGCACAATGATAATATTTTTTTACAATTATGCATAAAAAATACATTAAATCAATAAAAAAAAAACATTACACCCATGTATTTGATACACACACGTATATATACTCTTTTGTTTATTGTTAAAGTCAAATTAACAGCGTAGCCTTGTGTAAAATAGGTAATAATATAAAATCTGTGATTATAGAGGTTTAGTTTTTGACAACAGAACCTTAGTAGTGATCAAACTTATAATTTATATTAATTATTATGGAATTTCGACCACGGGCGACCACTAGTAAATAATAAATATACAGAAATCATAACTGCTACTTGAAAACATGTAAAACACTAAAAATGTTCGTAGATGCATCTCCGAAGGTTTTCTGTTTGCCGTATTGACAGGTTTTGGCACGTACGTGGACTATTTGGTTTTAATCTTGCTAATTATGTAACAATGTGGGGTGGGGGTGGAGGGGGCGGCATTGTGGGGCAAAGCCCTACATTAGAAATACCAAAAAGTAAGATAAATTATTATAGTTAAATTGTTTGTTCATAGCTTGAGATAAAACAAATTGTAGCGATAGGTATCTAAACTTTTCCGAACATACCACAGTTTGTGGCATACATTTCATATTATAATAATTATTTGTTCTGTGTATAGATGGCATTTGGAGCGCCATCACAATACATGAAGCGATGGGTCTATTTAATTATAATATCTGTGATGCAGAAGGGATCTCCCGTACCATTGATTGCAATATAGGCTATATTGCAATCAATGTTACGGAGAATCCCCTTTTAAACTAAAATAAACATAAACTAGAGATAGATTATGACAGATCAATTATGATTTCTTTTTTTACTTCCGCCCTACCTGTAACCAATGCTGCCCTACCTCAAATTCGACTTTAGCTACAGCCCTGCAGTAACTTAAGAGCTCAGCGGAAGATCGGCACTGGTTTTAAAAGACCAGCCTTAAGCTGAGCCTGATGCCCCTTTCAGGACAAGATTATGTTATTTTAGTATTTTTGTTAACAATTATATCTACACTATCCAATGTACTCGTAAATTGTCCTCAATAAAATTATTTTCTTTCTTCTCCTTTCTTTCTTACATTCATCGTGGATTCGTGTTCTGATCGATTAGCATGCACAGTGTGTGTAGTTTTCTAGCCTAATGACGCAACGGTGAAGGAAAACATCCTGATGACACCTGCACATCGGAATGGTTGATGTGTCAAACCCGCCAATCCACCTTATGGCCTGTTTCTATATATTACCGACCGTTCATTCGCCCATACAAGTAATGTCAAAATTCAACCGATGGTAAGGTAACTGCCGTTAGTCAAGCATGGCGGGTACACATCTCCGTTCTCCTTATAAATGGGAAGCTTGACCCCAGCAGTGGGTCGTTTATGAGCTATGATTATTTGTTACTAGCGACCCGCCCCAGCCTCGCACGGGTATCTAAATATCTAAAAATAACTTTTTTGTTGAGTTTAATTACCTACTAAGCGAATTCAAAATATTTCCCCTCTCGTACGGCCTGTACCCCAGTGACGCCTACATCGTATAAGGTGCTGTGTAGCTAGCCGAGCAGGGTTAGCGACGACCGCGCAACTTTTTTCTAATACTTACATTTTTAAACTCGTGATATCTTTCGAATGGAATGTCCGAATTGAATAATTCGAAAAGTTATATAAAGATATTGAAGCGGTCTTGAATATGAAGTAATTTATTTTGATAAGAATTACAAGCTATAAATAAAGAGCCTTTTCTAGCGGCGGCATTTCAATTAAAATTTTAAAATAAATGGACACTTATTGTGGCATAACTATAATAGTTAGACATATGCTGTCGCGACAGTTTTCGTAAATAATGATGTGTTCTGCAAAGTCGTAGTACATTATTTTATTCTGTCATCAATAGTTTTCGCAGCGCACGCGATTTTAGGGATTTTTTTTACACCTTGGGTTACATTATTGGAGTTTGAGTAAAAATCCCTAATTTTTTGAAAATGTAATATAGCCTATGTCACCCGGGGATAGTGTAGTTTGCCAACAGTGAAAGAATCTTTCAAATCGGTTCAGTAGTTTCGGAGCCTATTCAATGCAAACAAATAATCAAATCTTTCCTCTTTATAATATTAGTATAGATTACTATACTGTAGGGGAATAATTACTAGGGGAATTATATACGACAAAGAAAACGCTTTGAAAAACTATTCATTTGAACTAATGTCAAATTGTGACTTTTGTGACACGCGCACGTCGCTCGCTCGGCTCGTTCACTGTACTCTGAATGTACGGACCACGTACATTATGTATTGGCTTTAGTGTCGCGTACAGCACACTAATCATTCTATCATTTTATATCAGTCATTTATATCAATCATTCCATCATCATCATTCTCTCTTATCGTCATCACCATTTGTACGGGTGTGGCGCCGTAGCCCGTACACTGAACATTGTGATATTAATAAAAATGCATTATAATGCAGGAGAAACATACACCAAACATCTCATACGGCACCGGGATGGCTTGTAGCTTCTTTGAAGGCTACCTCACACACATACTGCCATCTGACGGCGCTAACTTTGTCGGATTTCTCGAAAACATTAACATATATGAGTCCAAGGAAGGGGTTGTGTTCCCTGTGAGGAGGCTCTTCATCATCATCACCAAGACCTTGAAATGCCCACCGGATCTTAAGGAGTTCAATAAGGAGAATAGGGATGACCTGCCGAAGATGGAAGCCTGTAAGGTCAGTTCTGAGGTTAGTTTAACTGTAGTTCAGACACATTTCTTTATGAGGAAGACGCCATAAAAGTCGTAGACTATAGTTGAATTTCTATTCTATTCATGTCTCTATACTAGTTGTTACCCACGACTCTGTCCGCGTGGAATTGTATTTCTCGGAACCCTAATTTTAAAATTAGCCTAAGTTACTCTTTATAACATCAGTTATCTGCCAGTGAAAGTACCGTCAAAATTGGTCCAGCTGTTTCAAAGATTAGCTGGAACAAAGGAATTTTTTTCGCAGAACCCCAAAAAAAGTGTAACCTGTGTTACTTCTTATAACATCAACTATCCGCCAGTGAATGTCCCGTCAAAATCGGTCCAGTCGTTTCAGAGATTAGCCGGAACATTCAGACAGACAGACAAAAATTCTAAAAATTTCGGAATCTTCGGGTCCGTATTATCCCCCTTGATTTTTACCACATTTTTATTTTAATATTACAAACAGACACTACAGTTTTATTTATCTGTATGTATAGATAGATTGTCATATAAATCGACGTTTTACTGCAGGAACTCATTAAGTACCATGTTATATGTATATCAGTTAATGTACTAATAATTATATTTTCTTAAGTTTTCGCGACTAGTATACATAATAAAAGTACGTTTTAACGGTTTTATGCGCGGAAATTTATTTGATTTTTATTATTCCGACATTTCGGCCACTTTCCAGTAGTCGTGATCACGTAAGACAGAGATCAACAAGACGGCTACTGAACAGTGACCGAAACGTCGGGAATAATAAAAATCAAATAAATTAAGGCGCTTAAAACCGTTAAAACGTAGTTTTATTATGGACTATCTTTACTCAGTTATCCGGTGCACAAATTTTAAGTAGTGGGTGGACGTAGTGGGTAGGGGAGAAGGTATGTTTACCCTTTCTGCAACCCCTAGGGCCCGGTATTCTTGTAAAATTTGTTTTTGGTATACATAACCTCACCTATTTTTTTTATTAACATTATTGTGATGAGTAGTGAAAGGTCGCGACCAGTGATTTAGGTTAAGTTAGGTTAGCTTTAGACCAAAGCGCACGAGCTGAGCGAGTGAAGCGAGCGTGCCGCAGCAGCGGCCGACGAGTGCCAGAACCGACTGGGTAACCATTTACTATTTATTTTATACACACGATTTATAATAACGTCTTTATTGACAGCCATTTTGAATATTTTCATGGTTACTCTTGTAGTTATAACTTGTAAGTAAATGTGCTCTGTTGTGTTTTTCTTCATTTTATTTACGACATACGCTGTTTTTGGTTCTTTTTCTGTTGATTATACTGGCTTTATTTTTGATTTTAAAAGGATTGTTCAACTTTATAAGTCCAATATTAGTGAAAAAATAAGTGAGGTTATGTTTATTAAAAAAAAATGGAAATCTCCGGAGCGTAGGGGTTGTCGTAGGGGTAATTATGCATCCCCCCTTCCCATTCCACCATCCCGCTACTTAAAATTCGTGCATCAAACACCTATATGCACTAATATACCTTATTATGTACTAATAATTGTTACTAAATGTTAGAATAGGTTCTACTAACTCTAGCTGTAAGTTTTTATGTAATTTACTAATAACTATCAATCGTTTATATATAATGAATGATTTGAAATAAATGATTAGTATTATTAGTAACCAAGGTCGGTTTACTGCAAGAACTCATTAACTGTGTAGCAGCGAAAGGTAGACGTTAAATGGTACTTCAGATGGCAGAGAATAGTATTCATTGTCGAGGCTGATTTGAACTGAAGTAAACTATTTTTTTATTTTTTTTTATTGATTAAGTTAAGCAGACAGGCAGACGGCCCACTTGATGAAAAGCGGTTATCATCGCCTATGGACATTTGCAACACCAAAGGTGCTACAAATGCGCTGCTGCTCTCTTAAGGGAAACTGGAACCTGGTCACTAATACCGGAACACAACTCAAGGTTGTTATGGCGGCATACTCTAGACCAGGGGTGGTAGCCATCCAGTCGGGCAAATGCCCTACCACCTGGCTGTGGGTTGTTTATACTAATTTATTTTGGAAACTAACCTTAAATACAAATATTAACAAATCGTACTGCTATAGTCGGCGCATTTTAAACTGAGTCGTCGGGCAATAAATGTCACTGTCAGTAGGAATGTGCACGCAATGCAACCCGTTATCGATACTTAGCTACCTGCGCACGCGGGGTCGATGCGTCATTGTGACCTTCATAAGCACTCTGACTCCTGATAGGTCGTTACGAGTAAGGGTTATTGTTTTTCTATAAATATAATATTTTTTGTTATGACGCTCATTACCTTACTTACGCTTCGTTACGCAAAACGCACAATGGAGAATTTATTTTCTAACGTGGTTTTCAAGAAATTAAATCGTGACATCAACGCTCTAGCTCGGGCTGTAATTCACAACGTGTTCCTGATTTTAAAAGAGTTGAAAACTGATCCCAAGAGATAAAAATGGCCCTTTTCAGGGTCACATTACGATCTATACAGTTTCTATATCATTACGTCGAAACAAACATTTTATCTTACAAATTAAAAACTTTTATTTTCGCGAAAAATTATTCCTATTAATACTTAACATAATTTAGCATATCGATCGTACCTATCCCGTTATCGATATGCACCTCTACAATTCTTACGCACGTCACTACACCTCTCCATAAGACCTGTAAGTGCGAGCGAGACAGACAGATAAATATGATTTATGACCCGAAGCCTCAGTTAATAACGCGTCGACTATAGTACAATATGTGCACAATGTGTGAGCGGGACGGATGATGTGCGAGCGAGATATAGAAACCATTAATATGTGCGCTCCCTCGTGCTAGCCAGTAGTTCGTTATCCGCTGCGACGACTAGACGTATACAGCTCCAATAACTGTATATAACTATATGTTACTTAATGAATTCTTGCAGGAAACAGACGATACGACAGTTCACAGCCTCCTTAATTGTGTTTGGATGTACTGCGTTACTAACGTGTCGTAAATTTTACTGATTCTTATTCTGTAACCAGTAATCAAAATGTAGTTTTAAATGCTATTATAATTATTCGTTCACAGTCGTTCAGCGACGTGAAGAAGGACGTTGCTGGAGTAAAGACTCGTACGTATCGCAACTCCGCGTACAAGATCATCCGGCCGCAACAGAAGCCTGTGTACATTGCAGCCGAGTGCGCAACGCCGTTGCACACGCTGCACGGGGTGTTGCAGAAAAGGAACACCCTGTATGAAGGTTAGACTAACTGCATTAGGTCTTTGAAAAGCAATTGTAATACAACTTCTATATGTATTGTTACGAGCTACAGGACTCGAATTAAAAATGCCGTTGGAACTACTATAGAACTTATTAGAACTGTGCAAACCCGTATAAAACAAATACAAATAAAACTGGATGCAACCAGTTCACACTGCACGATTCGATGCAATTCGACACGCGTAAAGTCCGTCTTCTATATCGCTAATCGAGAGTACTACAAACGTCTTACTCGTCACATAGTCGTCGCTTGACTGCCCGCCCCTCCATTCGGGCATTGTCTTATACTCGCTACACAGTATAAAGAAATTGGCCGCGCGCACTGAGTTTCCGAGAAATAGCAATTTGCATACCTGCGAACGGCCACAAAGTCGAAAACAATAACAATAAGGATTAGTTCGACGCTAATGATGGTTATACAACAAGTAGAAAAACAATAGCATGTCTTTCTTAATTACAAATTCAAAACACAAAAGAATTTCTTAATCCGGGACGGACAATAGACTGCGCTTACAACAGGCAGCTGTGCCCTTATCTTTGACGGCATCTAACAGTTTTTTTAAAATTGTGTGTGTGTGTGCAGTTCACACGCATTAGAAGTGAAACAAAGTGTGACAAGGGGTGGGAGGGATTCTAAATTTTTTGACGTCACATTTCATATATTTATATCGTTATAATATATTTAAGCTTAAATATACGAAATTTGAAGTATTAATGAAAAACTTCAAAACATTTCCAACACTATCTCTATGAACATAGTGTTTAAATGATTAAATATAATGTATTCTATCTCATTCTCTCGCAGGCTTAGTCCTATAGATTTGTGTGTTTATCTCTTTTTAATGTCGCTTTTTAGTTCATTGAGTTTCAAATCACAACGATTCTAAAGAAGTTTCACTTCAAAAATAAACAAAAAGAGCCTGAGATAATATATAAATAATTATGACGAAAAATCTTCTTAGCTAGACTACACTTTTGTTTTGTTCGTAGCACTAGTTCAAATGGTTTTAATTTAATTTAATTAATAAGTGAATTGATTTTATTATTATTGATTATTCTTGGTATATGATATATATGTGTGTATATTATTGCTTTGTTTTCCCAATAAGTATGTAAGCTCAGGAAGGAGAATTCAAGATGGAATGGCATGAATATGTGGGTAGATTGATGAAATTAAATTAATATATTTTATGAACTGCAACTTTACTTTTCTAATGGAATATAACGTTTCTATTGCGTAAATAACAATTATCACTCTTGAAATTAACTCTAATTATCTTATAATTCACTTTGATTAAGGCGATGGATGGCGATTCCTCGAAAACTTGGTGTGAACAATCTGCCTAATATGGCCGCCTCAATTGAATAGACAGGACGCTTCGCTAAAGTGACATTGACAACATATTACTCTTGAAAATGACATTTCATTGATCGGTCTACAAGTATAATAAATACACGAACAAATAAACGTTGCTTGCAGAATTATCAAACATAGATGTGGGGGAAGTCGTGGAAGATTTTACAAAGACCTTAAAGTCTATTATTTCGAAGAGTCCGGAGTGCAAAGACAAGTGCGAACTAGTGTTTTATGACAGTAAGTATTCTTTTAGAACAAAATCCTTTTACGCCTTGAAAGAGTGAGATGGCAGAGAATGTCACGTTAGGAAAAAGCGTTATGGCCTCTCCAGTCCAAGATCTAGAATAAAATTATATCCATCAGAGTAATAAACAGTGCTTTGAAATTACAAGGTTTTGTAACCGCCTTTATTCGGCCGCATTCGGGCGCATCGCCGCGCACGTGCCAACACAGAGAAGTGTTTTTTTTTTCATTTTAGTACTTTCATTGAAACATCCATAATATTGTTACGAATTACGGGACTAGAATTAAAATTCCGTTTGGAATTACTATAGAATTTATTAGAACTATACAAACACGTATAACACAGGTACAAAATATAACTGGACACAACCAGTACAAACGTAATACACGATTCAGTAACACGCGAAGTCCGTCACTCTATAGCTTATCGAATGTAGACACGTTTTGTCTCGCTTGTGACCATAGCTAGACTGCCGATCTCGCCATTGGGCCATTGCTATATACTACACCGATACAATATGACTTCCCCGCGTAGATCGACTTTCTTAGAATTCGTATGCTGCACAAGTGCCTAATTATGCCTGCAAACGGCCATAAATAAGTACAATATACAATAGGCTGTTTTCTAATTACAAATTTTAACATAAGGTAAACAAAAGAAGTCCAAATGCCGAAAAGGTAATAAACTGCAGGTGTGCATTGGTCTTTGTCGGTCGTAACAATATATTTGTTTTTGAATTTCAGATGAAGACCCATCTCAAAATTTGGCTGACGTTCTTCTAGATAAAATAAGAGAAATCGAACCTAAATTTGAACATGTGACGAGAAACAGTTAGCTCTCTATCGATATATGCCGCGTTTCTATATCGAGAGGTGAAAGGGTAACTCGTCTTAAGCGACATTTTGAAATTGGGTTGGGAAGAAAAGATTAAATTTTCAAATGACCCAATAAAACGCAGAATTTATGAAGTATATACAATATTACAATGAGTGGAATATCTATAGATTTATAGATATATTTCCTTCTTAAATTGAGTTTGCTATCTCCTTCGCGGTTTACCACATTGTTGACATAATTTACTTATGACAAACCTGTATTCCAAAAATCTTATCTTAAATTACGAATGTTTCACAAAAAAGTAAATTTAATTCAGGCAAGGTTACATACAAAAACAAATTAATTTATAGGAAGTCAACCTGTAAAACATCTGTGATTTTGTCAATTTATATCACTAAAAATGTTTGATACTTTTACATATGTAATATTAATAGATGTATTTATATATGTCTATTAAGTATAATTCTTACTTATATATTTTTTCACATACTCATATGTTTATTATTAAATAAAATATAATGTAAGTAACTGCATATCGCATAATAATTATGTATACCACCTTTGACAAATTGAATCTGTTTTATTCCTGCCACGAGTTGTCTGGAAGAGATCGTTTTTTGGTGATAAGACCGCTCGTTGTGTACATTTAGAATATTTTTAAGCTATAATTTTTTCTGTATTTTCTGTAATGGTGTACAAAAGTATTATCTCTCTCTCTCTCTCTCTCTCTCTCTCTCTCTCCTCTCTCTCTCCCAAAAATGTAGCAATGCGCGAGCGAGATATAGCTTATTCTTTACTTATAACGAACTCCATTTAGATCGCTCCTTGAGTCTAGACATTATATTGAAAAACCCACATTTTTTTTATTACTGGAGTACAACAGACAGACTAACTGTCCACCTGTGAAGGAAAGTGGTCATCGTCGGCTATGAACATTTATAACAGCTAAAGGTGCTACCATCGTGCTTCCGGACTCGTAGATGGGAGTGGAACCTGGCGACTAATGCCAGAACACAACTCTAACTTGTTGTGGCGGCATACTCTAGACTAGGTGGTAGCCATCCAGGTGGCTAAAATTCCCTACCTCCTGGCATGTTAGGTATGTTACCATCGCTATCTTCGAGTTTCTTACAAAATATCGCTTGAAACAAGTAGTCTTTCATCCCTTGATATATTTCTATGTATTTGTTACAATTTGACATAAAGTCCCATACAAGTCAATGTCAATTTTCTACCAATGGTAGAGGATGGTTAGTAAATAATGTATAATGCTCAAACAATTATTTTTTTATAAGGCAATATGAAGCAAATGTTGTAATTAGACGGCGCTAGGTTCAGAAAACCTACATTCCATTTATAAATTTTTAGAGACGTACTTCTTCTTTTTTGAAGGAATTATGGCTCCAACGCAGTTTGCATTGATTTGGCCAATGTCACAGTAGGTGGTAAAATGTCAGGTGCATAAAGAGAGACGTACTTTGCCACAGTTTTTTTATTTGACATATTACAGATAATATAATTACTGTCCAAGCTGTCAATGTCAAGTGCCAAATAAAACTGTCGCATAACATAACTTGCTTCTAAAAACTTAAAAATTGAATGTCTTTTAATGAGCCATTCGCGGTGCTGCATTGCGTCCTGCTAAACCGAGTAGAAGGCCTCTTCAATCCTGCAAGCCCCACCCACTGCAGGACTGCACCGCAGGATCGTCTATGGGCTCCTTGTACAACGTTATGACATAAGTTTGTACGCTCTTACAAAATGAATAAAGCTGCGACGTTTTGTACGATGTTTACAAACTATATCAGTTCGTTTCATTGTCGGCTAAACGATTGACAGCAACGTTTTGCGCTATCAAAACGTAATAGAAGAGAGCTTTATGATGCTCTATGGAATTTGTGAGATTAAGGGGCATTTCCAAAGCTTCTTTTTTTATTGAGTCCCTGTTCCATCTGCGATATAGTTATTTTTTAGTGATTATGGCCAAATGTGTCCTGCTTATGACGTTAAAAATAACGCCGTTAATGATTAGCTACATTAGTGTATATACAAATTTTATCTGTCAATGTTTAACGTCATTAAAATTTAATGAGAATGTCGCACCACAAATAACGAGTTAAACCTGTCGCTACATCTGGGCGAGACGGTCATTGAGTGATTTTCATTAATAATGAAAATCTTTGATGTAATTGAGCTTTATTCCTTAAGTCCATAATAGACGTCATTTATCTTTCAATTTGCATGAATCAATGAAAATGATCCATGTAAAAATAAATTTGAATCATTCAATGTCATTGAAGACAGTCGTGTCCTTGCACTTCTGAGGCTTTGCTCTCAAGAATGAGGTTTAATGTACTACGTATTAGTGATGGCGTCCGTAATAAGTTTATTTAAACACTCGTTGTGGTCTATAAGCAAAAACTCGCTTAGACCGCGCCGGGCTGTTGTCGGTTGTGTTTGAGTGAAAAGTAACTATTTAAAAAAAGCCTTCATGTGTACTAAGGTACTGTTCAAATCACCGAAGAAACTCAAATAAAAGTCAAAGGGTGACTTTTCACCGGTAAGTTTGTTGTATTCTCTATAAAGCAGCTTAATTAATTTTTAACCATTTTAACTCGTCTCGACGCGTCATCGCTGCGGTCATGTTCAATGTTCGGCCGCGACAAAACTATACTCTATAAGCGATCTAGCGCTGCATGTTTTAATAGTTTGATTAGACGGCATTTAGCGCTGCAGCAAATACATGAGTCAGTCCACGGCACGCTCGCCTCAAGCAGGCGCCAGTTTTCATGAAATTCGAACTTTTTTGTTTTGAATAGCTTCTCTAGTACGTAGTACATATAACTCAATGCTTGCAATGCAAACCCCTTTCGTCGTTACTTTTCGTCCGATCAGCTCAAAAGAGTCAACATTTTAGATAGAAGAAACAAAATCCAAAGATTTCTTTAAAACTGCAATAATATAGTCTATACCTAGTCTTGCCATAAATATTGTAACAAAGATTTTTTTTCCATTGCAAATAACATAAGTTTTACAGTGTGTTATTTTAATATATAAATATAAAACAATTTAAAATATAAAAAGCTTATTCGAAGTGGTTGTAAACGTTGAGGCCAGTTATCAATAGAAGCACGCACTCTTTCCATAGGAAAATTCGTCACTGCCAATCTTATGGATTGTTTTAGGGACTCCAAATTATCATGGCGTTTAGAGCAAGCCGTACTCTCTAAAACTGATCATAAATCATAATTCAGCGGATTAAGATCGGGACTAGACGACGGCCAGTCTTCAGCTCTGATGAAGTTCGAAACGTTCGTTTCCAACCAAGACTGCGTGGGCCGAGCTTTATGACCCGGCGTCGAGTCTAAGTTAAGTTAAGGGGCTTAACTACCTTCTCAAGAATGGTATCTTGATACATTTGCGCCGATGTTTTGATACCTTTTTCACAAGAATATGGCGCAGTCACTCCTTCATAGCTAACACCCCACTAAACCATCACTGAAGACGGATAATGCCCACGTTGCACTCTGTCGACTAATTGAGAAGCTTCCTTAGAGCTTTGAGCATAAATACGGTCATTTTGTTTGTTAAAATGTTGCTCAATTGTAAAAATTTTCTCATCCGTAAACAAAATTTTTCTGTGACCTCCCTTTCCGTGCCGCTTCATTAGTTGTTTCCATTTTACGACCCTATTCGGTTTTAAATTATGAGTTAAGAAATGACCAGTGCGTCTCTTATAGGCTGCAAGTCCTAAGTCATCTTTTAAAATACGCGACATGGTTCTAGGTGATATCTTCATCTCCCGAGATAAAATCTTTTGCTTTCGGACAGGATTTCTTCGAATTCTTTCCTTTACTGCTTTGACCACCTTTTTCGTACGAACACTACGTGGACGGCCAGATCTTTTTCTGTCCCAAACAGAGGAAGTCTCATTGTACCTATTAATAGCCCGGTACACAAACATTTGAGTAATACCAAGCGTATGGAGAGTTTTAAAATTTGCATTTGGCTCCATACCTACTTTGTGTAATGCAATCACAGCGATTCGGTTCTCTTTATCGTCCTACTCCATTTTAACATCGCAAAATGTTGTGTATTGGCGCCAAAATGAGAAAATACAATGTACAATCGTATAAAAAGGACAGATTCCAAATTCAAATGTAATATTTTGTTTCTTTTTAATTGTAACAGTATTTATGGTCAGACTAAGTATAACACGAAAATAAATGGAACTGTGTGAACAGTAATTAAATATTAAGTACAAAAAAAATTACTTATAATTATACATAAGTAAAAGAGACAAAGTCTCCAAATGCTTAACATTTTATACAATTTTATAATGACATTTGTAGATTTAAGAAATTAATCATTGTTAGACTTAAAATGATTAAATCATATTGATAATTAAACTAATTTTATTAATAAAAGTGTGAGTTTTTCTTTAATATAGATATACTTACGAAAACTAGAAACTTATCGAATGTAAGGCATTATCGTACTATGCGGCTAGCTGCAGTCCTGTCAGCCGTCCGATTAATAGCAGGGTGCGGTTATTTGTGCCGCTAGCGAGATAGCATCAGAATTCAACGAAAAAATAGAAGCCGTGACATATGAAACCACAGTATAAATGTGAAAGTAATTTCATTATGCTTTCAACGAAACCCACGGTATCGATTTTTTTGAAATTTGGTAGTAGAATTAATTTATATATATATATATATATATATATATATTATTTTATTTATGGACTCAATATCGATCAATGATCATGGACAGATACTTTTTATTTCGGAAAATGTGAAAGTTTGTTTCGCGGGACGGATGGGAAATGTTTGGGGGTGAATAGCGCCAAAACAAAAATGGAAAATCTAGGTTAAGATAAATTCCGATGCCCGAGACCAACATTAGTCAAGCATGTTAACTGGCGAGTGGGGCCCTTATAACATGTAAGTTTTATCTATGCCTTATAAGCTGTAATCACAGACTACTACGATATCTACTACAGATACTACGTAGTTGTAATTATTCTACGATTCAGTAGAAAAAATAATATCAAGTTTTAATTATTTCATCGAATCATGTTCAAGTGCACCCGGCGCACATATGTCCATCACTCCGACAAATGACTGAATTCTCCTATTATATTAACATACTATGTGGACTGAATGTAGCAAGGAACATATTTTTTGGCGGGAACTGAAAGGAGATGTTGTGCTGTGCAGTTTTATTTTCTAAAAATGTGTAAAATTACTCTAAAATAAACAATCGTTGTAGGATATTGATAGTTGTTGAGTAATAATTATGTGTTTTGTGAGAAATGTGAACTGCATAGTCAAATGTGACCTTTTGAGTTGTCACAAGAACTCCGTTGAATGGCACCAGCTGATAACCTACAGTTCAGCTGTGCTACATACAGGCTTAAGAAAATGAAGAAACTACATTAAAATCTATGATCTGGCTTAAAGACCTAGCTGCCAAGCCATAAACCTAAATAAATAAATAAAGTAAGGAACATACTAAACTCTCTTGAATGGAATTTAGTTAAGGAGCTAGCATTAGTTAAGACATGAGTTTTTTTAGTTTACATACATGCCAGTTTTCAAATTAAACTCTCTCTTGTTTTCTTTGTTAAATATAACACAAATGTAAATCAGGAGACGTCAACAACCATAAAACGAACTGTATTTCCCGACGTAGTGTAAGCTGTCAATGTCAAATTTTAAAATAAAGAAAAGTCATAACAATTTACAAGTTCCTTCTCTTCACGTGTTCGTATTTATTGTTTTAAATGAGATATTTGTAAGTGAATAAGTATCAAAGGATTGTTCTAAAATAAACTGAACATGGGAAAAAGAAAGTATAACAACGATAAAGACAGTCCAAGAAAGAAAAAGAAATCTGGAAATAACTCTGATAATGATGTGGGAGAACAACCTCAAAATGTTGAAATTTCTGATAATTTTTTAGAAACTCTTCCTAAAAACCTGAGTTTCGATATAAAACACTTTCGTAAGGAGTTAATTGGAAAACAGGGACAAACAATGGGTAATTTTTGATCTATGCGAAGGCTTTTTACGTGTAAACTTTGTATTTTATATCCAAGGTGAACTCTAATATTTTATGAGTTACAAAGTACTTTAATTCTGTCAAAAATGAACTAAAAAATATTCAAACGAACTCAGTTTCACGTTTATATATTAGTATGGATGGATATATAGAAGTATGAGTACTTACAATACTGTATTCAGTGCTTGTGTAGACCATGGAAGGAAAATTTTACTCACAAAGATTACCCCCTATAACTATACCGCTATGTCTAGTTACTATATAGCTAACTATGTCTAGTTCACTCTGCATTATAAAGATGGTAGAATACACAGAGAGATGTAAATTATTTCTTGTAGCTATGTAAAATACTGATTTGTTTACATAGCTATACACAACCACAACCCATTGTAGCTTGGTATAGCATTCTTGGCTTCCTGGTGGTAATTTTAGCCTTACATTCAAGGTACCCCCCTGAACTGCACATTATTTTTGATAGTCATAATTCTCTGACAGGTGGTAAGGAGTGGTTTGTGCAATTGAGGAGTATAAAAGAAATAATCATGCAATGCAGTTTTCAGGGCATCATAGGAGTTGATGAGCTAGGCTCAGTTATCTACTTATAAGTCTTTAAGATGTATAGGAATAATACAACATAACTATTACTAATAAGTTAGGTTTACTTAAGGTTCAGATTAATTATGCTTAATTGTACATTTGGAAATAAAATAACTATCAATACCTTGAAATTTTATAATTTTCAGCTCTTACACAATTCCTTCAAGTATGTTTGAATCCCGACAGTGAGATTGACTATCTTCTTGCATATCTTAAGATTGGTGGAAACTCCCATGAAATTCTCAGACAGATCAACAATGAGAGTAAGAAGAACTTGTCTCTAGCCACACCAGCATTCCATCTTTTCCATCTCATCATCCTCAAAGTTCAATCAACACTGCCACACATGATTCCAATAACAGAAGAAGCATGCCGATATTTCCTTAATACTTTCATGTCCACTGTCGAAATTATGATCAGTGAGAATTCAGCTCCACGTCATAGAAAAATCATTCTGAAGTTATTAACTTCAATGGTTACATTGAATCCAGATTTAGGAATAGAAGTGTTAAATCAAGCCCCATTAACCCCGAAACACCTTCAACATGTTGTTGAAAAGCCAAATTATAAGGAGAAAGATAATGTTAGAACAACTTTTGTTCACTTCATGACCTCATTCCTTATTGATGGACACCCGCTGCTTATAAAAGCTTTGTTAGAAAAGCAAGGTCTACTAGCATTGGTTATACCTGGCTTAGTCCATGATGAGGCTGAAGCAGTGTTGATGTTTTTAAATATTCTCAAGAAAAATGTCATTGAAAATAACCTGATATCAAAGAGCTTAAAGTTAAAAACATTCAGTCATCAAGTATTGCATAATATGTTCAAGATATTTTCATGGAAAGGTCCCCAAGAGTTAAGTGAAGTAAGGAATGAGCTGCGTCCAGAAATAATGAATCTAATAACCAATATAATACTTATGTTATTTACTTCTCACAGATTAGGGTTATATTTCATTGATAATAGTTTAGGAACAGCTGATTCAAATAAAAACCAGAACCTTTATAAAGCCTTACTTACTTTAAAAAGGCCATGGGAAAATGAATATGAGCAAGAAGTAATTTTGCAAATTGTTTACAAATGCCCAGATTTACATAGAGCTATTATAAATGTAATTGAACAGAGTTTCGAACCACAACACTCCCCTATTTGGGAAAGAACCACAGAGTTTTTCATAAAACTATTAGACTCATTGAAGCCTGAAGAAATAGTGCCGAGAATGTCAAATTTAAATCCTTCACAAATTGCTAATTTTGTTCGATTTGTTACTTTGCCTGTACCTCTGTTAAAATATATACAAACAACATTAGGGAAAAACCAAACTCTGTCACTATACTGTGTTAAAATATTAGTGAAAATGTTGCAAATGCTGAGGAGATATTTACAGATTTTAGAAGTATCTGATATGTTACAAGTTGTAGAGTTGAAAAATAAATTAGAATATTTCTTTCCAAAACATTTGCCTGCCCCAAGTTGGATAGTTCTAGTAACAGAAAATGTTATTAATAACAAAGGATATGAGGAAAAGGATCAGGGCTATAAACTGCCAAAGATAAATGATACAGATGCTATGATTTATTTAATAGATTTACTTTTACTGTATAATGACATACATCCAACATTATTTGAAACTCTGGAGGGTACTATTGACATGAAAAAGATTTTAGAATATTCTAATAAATTATCAGACAGCAAAGTATCACTTTTGAAATTTAAAATTGTTTCTTTGTGGCTTACACTAGATAGTTCAGTGATTTCACTGAAGAATAAGATGTTTAAAGAACTATTCTTGATAATGCTAGATGTATATATGTCTGATGATGATACATGGATAGAATCAAAAGACACTCTAATCACATTTTTCAAAAATACATCTATATTTGAAGGAGATGAGGATGAAATACATTTAATGTTATACACATTACGGAATGCAAAAGTGAGTCCATCATCTTTAATTGGTGATGTTGTTGAGTATATTTTGAAAAATATAATAGACCTAACAGAGTATGTTAAGAATCAATTGGTAAATTTTGAAATATCAGATGAAAATAATCAAAAATGTCTAGATAAGATGTTTGATGATCTAATTGAAAATAGAAATACAGATAGTAATGTCTTCCTAGAAAATAAAGTGCCTTCGCCTTTTATTGTGGGTTGTATGCAATATGTACAAAACAATAAAGAAATCAAGAAGAGTCTAAAACCATTTCTTTCTCTTTACATTGCAAATCTACTACACAGTAACTATACTCCAGAACTAACAGAGGTATTAATAGGAGATTCAAAACTTGATATTAGAAATTATGTAGCTAGCTGGATTGGACAACCCGCATCTTTACCTGAGAATCTTTTGTTTGACAATGTTTTAAGTAAAATTTCCATATCAGTAATCAACAACAAGGACTTTGCCATTCAAGATGTATTTCCACAGCTTGTAGAAGCAGAAGATGGATACTTAAAACTAAACAATAAGACATATAACATTGATATCATGAAAAATTTTGATAACTCAGAATTACTTATATGGACAAAATACCTCATCTTTTGCACAGTAAGATTATCAACAATAGATCAGTTACAAGTGGAACAGCAGAATAAAATAAATGATTATTTTCAGTGTCTAATTAAAATAGGAAGGAAGCATCACTTGATTGATATTTGTAGAACTATTATTATAATGGTTTTTAAAAACACACATATGCTTAAACTTTTCAGACCTTTAGATATGAACAAAAGTAAATCCCATTTACTGCCTACAAAGTTTTTACTTCAGCTAATAAATGACAACAAAGATATAATTAATTATTTAAATAATAAACAAAAATTGTTAAAAGCATATCAGCAAAAGAATTACATTGAGTTGATTAAAGCCTTTATTAAGATAAATAAACGTAGAAATATTAATAGCACTCATACTATTCAAGTATTGGAAGTTATAGGTTTGACCAATGAAGATGATCTACGCATATTTAACCAAATATTTACAATAGATGTTAGTGCCTGTTCTAGAGATGACAGGGAACCTAGTATAGTCTTGGAAGTCTTGCAGTATTTAGTTGAAAAATATTCTAAGTTGACTGTTGACCTACCACCACATATACTTAGAAAGTCTATGAAGTTATATATAGATTTATTAATCAACAAGGATTTGAATGTAAACTTGACAAATTTAGAAATATCTCTCACACTGTATTTTGAGTACAAAGCATATCAAGCAACGAAAATAACTGAGGACATATTTAAAAAGTTTTTTATTGTTAATATAACAAGAAAGTCTACTTCACAACTTGCATCAATATTACTGAAGTCTAATTTAAAATTGTGTAATGTTTTTAAGGAACAAATTGCTAATAAGGGAATTTTGAGTCAAAGAGAATTAATATTACCTTTGGGCAATGCTGTAGTAGATCACTATCAATTTTTAATTCAAAACAAAGATTTTTTGACAAACATTTTCAATGAGTATAAATCCAATGTCAATAAAATGCTAGAAAAGCCACACAAAGCAGGACAGATTTATGTGAATAATTGGAAGTTCATAAGCAAATTAATTTTCGAATGTATGGATACTGCTGATTGTGCTAAACTTTTCGAAAAGATGCAAAAGTATGAAACAATAGAATTGAGTCACATAAATTTAGTACAGAGCGCATTTTTAAAGTTATGTCTTAATAAAGATGTGCTAAAAAAGGATCACATCATCAATTATATTTTAACCTTACTAAATTCTTTACTCCTTACATTTAAAGATGACAAAGATATTAATACTGTGAATGAATTAGTTTTAAACTTGAATATTATTGTAAAAGTTAGTAAATATATCAACTTTTTTCATACAGAAAACAAAGAGAATTTTAAACGAGTTATAGAAAGTGCTACATGGCAGAATTTCTGCAAAGCAGTTTTAAAAGATTCACTTAAAAGAAAAACAGCAGGTGATATAGGTACTACGGGTCCAAAACTACTGTCTCTCCTATCTGAATTGGTAAAATTATTCTATCCAAAAGAACATGAAGATATCACCTCATTGTTTGACATGGTAACTTCTCATTCTGAATTCTTGAACATAATGCTAAGTTATCACAGCATTGAAATAAAGTCGAGACTTGTAGAATTTCTGTACACTTTGATTAGATTGAATAACACTGTAATGAAAACTCAACAGATACCAGTATATTTAAGCTCATACCATGCCACAAGAAGCCCTTGTG
This sequence comes from Dendrolimus houi, assembly GCA_039645545.1. NCBI lineage: Eukaryota > Metazoa > Arthropoda > Insecta > Lepidoptera > Lasiocampidae > Dendrolimus > Dendrolimus houi. Next base: position 1,388,678 of record CM077133.1, read on the forward strand.
ATAGGTTGCTTCTAGCAATACTGTTTTATTATGAAAATAATGGACTGCCAGTCAATGAATATAAGCCTTATGTCTGGGGAGACTCGGCAGCAAACTACTATGCAGTTCGTAAAAATAGATCAGCATCATTGTGGTCTCATCCAACGCCTAATCGAGTTTTAAATTTATTCGAGAAAGATATAATAGAAAAGACTGTAAGAAATTTTCCTGTTAACCAAAAGCTAGACTATAATTATGATCTTAAATCTTATTTGGAAGATGATGAAAGGCACAATGGTTCAGTTAAAACGATATTATATGAAATGGTTAAACAAGGAGTATTCAAAGCTACTCAAATTAAAGATACTGAGGGATCTGTCAAAAACTTGGTTACAAAGGCCAAATATGATGAAGATTTACAAAAATTGAAGAAATCTGATGTTGTTTCATCCAGCCATACTGATTTAGATGAGACTATATATGATCCTGTGTTCCTTTTTCCTTTACTAAGTCATCTCCTTACTCCTGGTTCGGTGGCGTCGTGTTTCAAATTGTTACGGATGGGTATTCTGTCAGTACCTGTGATGGCTTTGAGCTCCAATTGTCCTTTGATGAGAGCAGCAGCATATCATGTGTTACATAGATTCTGTCTATTGCTGGAGACAGAAACGTAAGTTTACTTTTATTTTTTATAACTTTATTAGATCTCTTTATGTTACAATACTTTTGCATATTCTTATAATCTGTATTCTATTTTTGGAAATAAAAAGTATCATATTTAATGTTTATCCCCAATATTGAAAGTACAATCAACACCAAATTTCATAATAATCATCTGTTGTAATATGTGTGTTTTTACATACTTAACATGGACAAATTATACATCATGTATAATATTTAGGAAATTCAAACAGTATGTTATTCTTACTCTAGTGTGCATGCGTATTTTGTTACCTTTGTGATTCAAGGTGCCTTATATTACCAATTATTCTCGATTTACAGGAGACATAAAAACGACAAACTCTTCCTCACCGATTTCATCAATACATTACGTCAGAGTCTAAGTACAGCTATCAATAACTCTGAGGATTGCGAAGATTTTAGAGATTTCAAAAACCCAAAATTACCGGCAGTAGGTGCCTTATATTTAGCTAAAGCACTTATGGTATCAACTGCTCCATTCGACCCATTATACAAACCTGTAAATAATTTCCTAATAGCTAAAGAATTTGTGGATTTGACGGTAGTTCCAGACTTCCTTAGTCTTTTCCATGACAGTGACGTGGAAGCGGCTGAAAGACGACTATGGGTACTCGATATCATTAAAGATGGAACAAAAACCATGACAGATGTTAACATAATTTATAAAACTATGTGCTTGAAAATGATCATGGACTATTACTGTTCAGTTCTTAGTGATAAAAAAAGTAAAGAGAAGATTCTTAACGCTATTAGTTCTGTTGCAGCAATACCTAGATCTTGCGAGATTCTTTTAGAAGGTTATGGATTAATTTCTTGGTTGCATTCTATTGTGCGACATTTGGGTAAAGATAGGTCGTTAATTATAGAAATTTTAAATTTGATTACAAATGTAGTTCAAAGTATGAAACTAAATTCATTTACTAAAAGCATTGCTGCTAAAAGTAATGCAAAAAATGGTAAAGTTCGTGATGTTTTAGATCTAAAGATTAATAAAGAAGTAGAGTTTGATCTTTTAATTATTGTATATGATTTAATTAGCGTAATAGATGATTTGGAAATGTGTGATGTTTTAAATTATATGAAGATTTATAAATTGTTCTCAAATAGGAGTATTAAATGTTTGACGAAGAAGCAAATGTTCCATATTGTTGATAAAGTTGGTGTTTTTGTGAAATATAATGATGGTATTAAAATAGTTATTAAAGCGTTAAGTAATAATAGTGCTAATGTGTTAAAAAGTAAGTTAGTTTACGAAAGTATGGACGATTTGAAAGACTGTTTGATGAGAGAAATGGTTGATGTAGTCACTAAGTTTATAATTTAATCTAATTTTAATAAATGTCTTTGTAAATACAATATATAACGTTATTTTAAGTTTATTTTTTATTTGTTAGAAACAAATTTGTACTTACCAGAATTGGGCAATTGTTAAACGAAGGGTTAAAATTTTATGAATTGATTTAACTATCAATCACCCTATTTTATACACAGCTAATTAATTAAAGAAAGCTCTCAGAATGGTTAATTAACAGATGCTTTTACTCAGTTACAGAATATTTACAGTTACAATAGGGTTATATGACAATATATAATATTGTTACGAGTGCGGGACTCGAATTAAATAGTCGTTGGAATTATTATAGAGTTTATTAGAACTATACAAACACGTACAGCACAGGTACAAATATAACCGAACACAACAAATCCAAATATAATGCAGAAGGTCGTAATTCAATAAAACGCGCAAAGTCCGTCACTATTAGATTTCCGAATATACACACGTCACGCTTAGATCGTTGTTATCGCTCGACTACCCTCTCTCCATCAGGCCACTGTTTTATACTGCACAAATGCAAATATGCCTGTATCGTATCGTCGACATAGTTTCCTATAATCAGCTTGTACTTAATCCGTAAAACCTGGCTAATGATACCTGCATGCGGCCATAAACGAGTACAATAGGCTGTTCTCCACAACAACTAGAAACGTATGCCAATAAATAAGACAGAACGTAAGATTGAGTCTATAATTGAGGCTAACTGACTAAATTAATTAAATTATATTATTAGAATATACCTGTAGTGTAAATTATGTTACAAATTATTAAATTAAATATTACTGATATTCTATAAAAAAAATAATATGCTTATATAAAATTTATGAAAGTATAATGATTAATTAACCTATGACATAATTATTAATTGTAATTATGTAGTTAACAAATATTATTTGTATGCTCTCATTGGGCCAACTGTTGCTTCTTCATTCTATACCACCTTTATGTATACAGTTTAACTACAAAGTATTCTATTCTAAAAAAAAAAATATTCCACAACTTGTACATATTTGTGGTACACTTTACGAAATAACTATCAGAAAGAGTTCTTTTGTAAAGAAAAAATTGAAAAACATCAGCAAACCTTATAATACCTTCTGTCGAAAATTACAGATAAAGACAAACTATATAAATGAACCTTGCCAGCCCTCAAAAGTATGTTTTTTGCATACCTGGGTGAATCTCCCGTAACACTAAATCTTCTATCTTTAAAAAAAAAAAATCCGTCTCAAGTGTTGTTGAGTAACAACTAACAATAATGAATGAGTCTTTTTTTAAAATTTTATTACATGAATTCAGCAGACAGGCAGACGGCCCACTTGATGGCTTGCGGTTTCCTCCTTCTGCGAGTCCGTCATGGCGCAGAAGGAGGCCGCAGAAAGAGTTAGGGAGGAGAACACGTACGCGGACCCCATCCGCAGGAGACGGACCGGCGGTCGAAGGCGCCGCTACGCGCATCTCCTCCCACAATTACCGTCACAGGGGGCCGCTGCTACGGGGTAGCAGCGGACTTCCCCCCTGATTGATCAAGTGGGTCACTCTGCCACCGGGGTGGCTTATTATTGCCGAGCGTGGGGGCGTCACGGTGCAGTAACTCTGTTCTAAATCCCGTGACGCCCTCTAAAAGCGTGGTTACAGGGGCGCAAGTTTAGGTTTAGTGGTAGTTTGGCGATCGGTTTCTCGCGACTGCTTCTGTTTGAAGCTAGCGTGGAGAACCGGTCGGTGAGAGTCCCACACACCCTCGATGCATGTTTCTGCGCTGCATTTGGTCCTTCCCCCGAAGAGCCCGAGGACGGTGTCCAAAGACATTCCCCTGCGTTATCAAAAAAAAAAGGCCACCCGGCCGCAAGAAATTGTATTCTTTCTCCGTTCTTGCACGGATAATCAGTGATATTGTAATCAAAAATGAATGATCTAGAACAAATTTTAAGAAAACGTAGTGAGGACAATGATGCCGCTCAGGAGTTCACCCATCTGCCAATTGTTCAACAATTAATTATAAAACGGCAAAAGTGTCATGGAACTCTGCAGACTCCCAATTGTATTTACGACATGTGGAGACCTCGTATCACAACGCAACCGATTCCCAATAGTGGCACATTGATTAAATACAAATGAGCCGTGAGAATTTGGCCATGTCCCACGTCAATCAAGGCCGCAAATCAATCGGATTCGGCATTGTATGCACGTAGTTGCCTAGTTTATGTGGCCAAAGTATGTCACATTCTTGTCGCTAAATCGAGTCTGTATGACTATGTTTTTGTTATTTTGCTCTAAGCATAATTTTATGATCTCCCTAAGTTAGTTCCGGAAAGCTCCGCTGGTAGTCCAGTCAAATTCGGGTTTCGCCTGGGAATGAAAGCTAATAAGCTATTGTTACGTGCGAGCGGTGGTACGCACTTAGGATTGGAAGAAAACACCTTTTTTTTCAACTAAACGCTTTTATTGTCTTACATAGTCGTGCGTGATTTTTTCTTGCAGGGTTGCCCCTTCACGCACAATTACTGGCACACTGGGGGCAGTGTCGGGGGATGATGAGTAGTTTACTCACAATACCGTCGCCGATATTGCGTAGACCACGAGCGTAGCTCGCTTTTGGATCTCCTCTTAAACTGCACTGAACTCCTTCACTGAACTGCCCACTAAAATCGTCACTGTCTTCTACTAGACTTCTCTTCCAACTCTCTCGTATCGCACTTGTCGCTTCGCTGTCTTCAACTAAACTCCCCGGTAGGCGCGCCTTTACGCTGCTTATATACCCGAAAGAATCTTCTGGAACCCATAATTTCGTTTCTTTTTGTTATTCTTTTATTTACTTTCTGTCCCTTTTAAATCATCTATCTCTGTGTTTTCCTTCCAGAATCTTCGACTTCTTTCTGAAAGTCTTGAGACCAGCTTACGCTGCCAGAACGTTCAATCCTCGATCGCCTCACTATGAACTTGTAAACAGCTTTATTTTGGTACTATTGTAAAAGCTATCTCGTGTGTTTCACAAGATCACGTGTACGTCTTAAGATAGTCAAGTCGAAAGGTCCGACAAAATGGGTTTTTGTAAATATCTCGCTTCCTAAGCTTTAAAGGATACTCGCATGTATAAGACGCGCTCAAGTTTGCCGATGACTACTATTATTGTATATACTTATGTAAAGTATATATATACAATAATAAATTTATTGTAACAACTATTTATGTAACTTTTTTTTGTGTACCCTACTGACCATCGACGCGTGACATCATGAGGCTATCGGCAAACCTGCACACGGGTAGTATTGTGAAAGTTGACGAGGAGAAGAAAATCTCGTTCATTTTGACCTATTCAGAGTGATTGTTATTAGGGATGGGCCGAAATTGTTTTACATTCGGCTTAACTGAATTTCGGCAGCTTGGGCCGAACTTCGGTTTAAATGCCGAACATTCGGTGCAAGAAAATAGTAAAATACCTACTTGCACTATTTTGCCTGAAGTTAATTGAAATCCTATATATCATAATCGTAATATAAAAATTGGCATCTATACACGTGGTCATTTATTTTAGTTAGGAACATGTAAACTTTAACGTGCAATGTGATAAAAAATAAACAAAATTAGGTCTTGATTAAGTCTTTGCTTTAATTAAATTGACATTAAATTAAAACAAAAATAAAATAAACTTATTACTCCTCTAAGAAACATCAGTAAATAGTGCAACTGCTTAATTACAATGCGTAACTTGAATAAAATTTTAAAAAACACGTCTATGGGACATCAGCAATTACAACTTTAATTTTGATTGAAATCACTTTTTACGAATTAAAAATTATGAATTTAGAATTATGAAATGGTGATTTTGTTTCAATCAAAGGTCTAAAAGTGTATTCTTTTATCCACCTACTCACACTTAAAATTTACGGCGTTATCAAGTCTCGACGTCAACAGGTCACAACGTGTTGCTTTTGAGAAAGCGTGGCGAAATCAAACCGAAGTTCGGCCGAAGTTCGTATTCGGTTCAAATCACATTCGGCCCATCCCTAATTGTTATATTACTACAAGAATGTCGCCTATATACGTTGGTATCGCCACGTTTTACTGAATCTGGCTACTTACGTGGGGAACACGTCCAGTTAGCCATGTCGCCTATCCTTTCTTCGGGGATCTGGCGGAGGCGACAAAAACTTGGTTTACGCCGTATAGGATGATACGCGTACCAATTGATCTCACAATTAGGGATGCCAAAGATCGCACGAAGTTGGGCAGAGAAATTAAGAAAGCGGACCTCGGGCTTCGAGGCAAACGCTCCGAACGCAACCGGGATTTAAAGCTAGGAAGATGATGTTGAGTCTGATTGTTATATTATTTTATTACTTACAATTTTTTATATATTTCTTTATAGAGAATACAAAATCTCGCTGTATTAATCATTATTCTTCCGCCATCTATGGAGCTTAGGTAGTTTTCAAGGTACAGATGGTTAAGGCTTCAGACGCAAGTTAACTAATCTTTTTATAGACAATTCTAGCGCCATAGACAAATCCAATATCTTAACGCTCTAACCAACTATTTTAAGCATGTTCTGGAGTTATATGCATATTATAATCAATAACTTTTAATAATATTGTGCTGACACGTTGGCCAATTGCTTGAATTGATTTAGCATAATAATTTATTATTCAAGACGAAACATGTTATTTTTACGTCAGGTTGCTTGAAAAAAAAATGTACTTGTTTTTAGGGTACTGTAGCTATTTTGACTAAGACCCTTATGACATCGCATATCCGTACTTTTGCTTATAGGTACATCACAGTGAACAATATTAAATTCACAAAGAAACTACATAAGTTTAGGAGTAGCCATCATATAACCGCCATTCCTACGTATACATATATATACTAGCTGATACCCGCCCGCTTCGCGTGCCGTAATATCCGTTCTTAGCTGACCTATACTTGGCGAAAGGATGGTCCATGCCAAATTTCACGTCTATAGGTATTATAGTTCCTGAGATATCGTGATGAGTCACTATATACGTGAATTTCAATTATATATCTTTAGATAAATTCCCTGTCACAGTGTTTTTTTTACCGCGATAAACTCCCGAAACTATTAAACTTAAATTAAATTGAAAAAAATCAATTCCATAAAATATTGCATTTCTTTGTTTTAAACCCAGAGGTAGGTAAGTAGGAGTTCTGCCGTCAACCAAGTTACATAAGCATCAAATAGATTTTATCCCGGGAATCCCGCGGGAATTTTCCCAGGAGCAGTTTGTAGTTGTCCAGGTGCATAAAAATTAGCTTAATCCGACACAGTTTTTAGTAAAACGATAGCTGCGCTACTTTGGGCCTCGGGAATCCCGCGGAAATTTCATGGCATATCCTAATAAGGAATAATAATATAAGTAGTAGTTCGTATAATTCCAAATTAAATCTAATTAAGTATTTACATAAACTATTTCTAGACGTCTCCCGCTAAACTCTTGATAATCAAACATGGCAGTATGCCTTATCTACATGAAAGGAGATTCATATCTGTGAAGATATGTGAAGGCAATGACACTTGTATGCAACTATTCTGATAGCTGACAGGTCGATCTAATCGCCATATTGTGCCGACTAATGAATAGCTTAAACAAGTACACGGACTTATTTCTGTAATTATTTCATAAAAACGGAACCAAGGAAATATATGTGGTGCCATCTAGTGATGTGACATTGAATAGTTTTTAAAGTTACATATTTAAGCTGCGATTGTTATTTCTAGTATTCATTAATTACTAAGAATACTAATAATATTAAATACTACGGGTTATGGCAGACGTTGTCCTGCCCTGAAAAAATAAAAATCTAGAACCCAGCGCCACCTGCCAGGTCTAATTGTAAATCTAAACCATCCCCGGGTACTCAAACATTTTATTTACACCTTTGGTTACATCATTGAAGTTCTAGTAGAGATCCCTATGTTTTCTAGTCATAAATATAGCTTATATTAATCTGGGATAATATAGCATTCTAATGGTGAAAAATTTTTGAAATCTATCCAGTAGTTATTGAGTTTTATAATAAAATTAATCGCATTCTTAACATTTACCCCATGCAACTATATGAGTGTAAGAAAAATCTAACTGAATGGCTCCTTACCCTTAATTATGATGAAGTGGAAGACATCTTGGTTACATTAGCGTGAAACTGATACATGCTTAATGTATACAATAAAACTCATAATAAATTAGTAGGGATTTGTGTTCCATTCAGACTACCACCCGCACACACACACACACACACACACACACACACACACACACACACACACACACACACACACACACACACACATACACTCACGCACACACGCACACACACACACTCACTCACGCACACACACTCACTCACACACACGCATACACGCACACGCATACACACACATACACGCGCACACCCGCACCTCACACCTGTTTGCTATTTACCCACTGCGTACACAATCACTCGAAACCCATCTATTTATCTCTTTCTTTATTTTCTTTAATATTTATAAAAGTAGTCTCTGTAATTCAGTAAATAGATAGTCTTAAAATTTAAGCAACATAGGAAGAGCGAGGTTTCCCAACACAAGTATCATTTGATTACTTTCTGGGAAGCCCCGGCAACTTACATGTATGGACTTATTGAAATAAATACATTTTTTTTTTTTATTTATTTTTAGTTTATTCGTTACAAACATAAAAAACAACAAATCTTTCCTCTTTATAATATTAGTATAGATTAACATTATAAACAACCATAATAATCCAGATATTAAAAACCACTTTACAATTGTACCTACAAGCCGACGCCTTTGCATCTTTTAAATCCTAACAATCTTACTCTAACAGATTGTCACCCAATAATATGCTATAATCTGACATGTAGTCAAACAGACCTCGGGGAACTGGTCTGGCGAGTTATAATTCCCAAACATAATACATAACTTGAACCAAATAAGTAGTGTTGGACACCTTGCCGAAAATTATTCAGCCATTTCTGCCGAAATCAATTTTTTTTTCGTAAAGTAGCACAGTTCTACAACATCCTAAAGATGGCAATTTTGATACCTATCTTAGGTATAAAAAAAATTACGTGAAAGTGACTTATGTTAAGTGTTTGTCTTTTCATCACGTTCCATAATCATCGGGCTATTGAACAATTATAGAATAAATATACAATATTATAAATATTTTTTTAAGACTTGTTTATTTTATAATTCTTATGTAAATATTTATTAAAAAATGTAAAAAATTGCGATAAATAAAGAAATACCATAAATATAAATATTATTAAGAATTGATATTGTTTTATAATTAGTAGCTTCTTGTAATTATTTAATGTTAGTTACTCGTAACAATATGGTAATTGTTACGAGTTTCAAGACGAGTCTTGCAACTGCAATATAGTAATTCCAACGGCATTTTAATTCTCGAATTAAAATGCCGTTGGAATTACTATAGAATTTATTAAAACTATACAAACACGTATAACACAGGATCAAATATAACTGAACACAATTAGTCCAAACGTAATGCGCGATTCAATAACACGCGCAAAGTCCGTCACTATATAGATTATCGAATGTACACACGTCTTGTCTCGCTAGTGGTTATCGCTTGACTGCCGATCTCTCCATTGGGGCATTGCTTTATTATGCACGATGCAATATGTCTACCTAATAGCGTCGACGCAATTTCCCAGAAATTGTAATCCGCACTCCTTCTTAATTATGCCTGCGAACGGCCATAAACGAGTACAATAGTCAGCTCTCCACAACAACCAATAAATAAATAAACAAAAGAAGACGGTCATAAAAGCGCTTCAATGTTATTAGCTCAAACATCGACGGCGGGTAATAAATGTGCTTTGTTTACAAATATGCAGGTGCAATATTACGGCAGCACGTTACGCTTTCAATACAATTGTATAACACCTGTATAAAAATATATTCTGGCAAATAAAGTTATTGATTTAAATTGAATAGGATATTTTATTGAGAAAATGGTGTAAGTAGTTAACGCAAAACAAAGCGTTATTGAATGCCCAAATAGATACAGGCGCCGGTTCTTAGTTTTAAGTGATACGGTCTAAAATATGTTTTAAGTAATTAAAAAGTTAAAAAGCGAGAGAAATAATTATCTGAGACACCTTCTCGTTATATACTTACTAGGAGCTTTTTCTAAATAGCTCAGAAAATCGCCCAGTAAAAAACAGAATACTGGATCTGCTTTTTACTGGGCGATTATGATTCTAATTATTTTTCTTCGATGCTGAAATTTTGTTCAAACAGTATAAATCCTACTAATATTATGAACGCGAAAGTTTGTAAGAATATATGTATGGATGTATGTTTGTTACTCTTACATATCAGAATAACACATAGGCTAAAATTTATAAAGATATAGTGTGAATTATCTAAAATATAACGATTCTCCATCACCACCAGCGATTGTTCAGTCGTTGCCTAGTATGAAGTAGGTATAACATCGCTCCATGAATTGTCTACCCTCTTTCTGCGTGAGTCGATGGCGAATGCACAGTAGGTTAATGGCAGTATTTGTGATTACTGGACATACCATAGTTAGACTTTGTACAAAGCAAATGTGTGCAACCTGAACCGAGCCAGGAGAGGGCAAATCTTAAGGTTGGTGGAGCTTCTGCTTTTCTAGTGTAAGGATCTAGGTCATATATTCCAATACAGTCCATAATTATCGAACCAGCACATTACCCGTGGGGTATAAGCGCACAAGAGGGATAGTGACTACTTTCCATCAGGTGGGCCGTCGGCCAGTCTGCTGAACTCGCGCAATAAAAAAATATACACTTTCGATTCGGCTTACTGAAAGCCGAAAATCGTCATTCGGCAGCCGAACGTTACTGCGGCCATAACAAAGAGCTGCACTACGAAAATAAGCCACCTGTCACTGGGAACTTGCTTGTCAATCTTGTAATTAACGGCTTTAACAAGGTATTTTTACTTAGTATTTTCTCTTTCAATATTTATAGTTTCGAGTCGGTTGAGTAAATATCATCACACAGAACTGTTTATTTACTTATGGTCTCATTATTAAGGATGCCGAAGATCTTGTGAAGTGGGGGAAAAAATAGGAAAATGGACCCCGGTCTACGATGCGGACTGTCCCAACACAACCGGGATTTAACGTTACGATAATGATAATGAGAAGACTCTTTGAGAAGAAAGAACTCTTTTTAACTAGCTAATATTTTTTTTTCACTCAAAAACTATAAAAAACATTTTCTATAATGCTCGGGCGTCACCTGCAATAATGTTACAGTTGTTGACTGTTAAAAATAACGCCATTAACGAATAGCTACATAAGTGTAATATATACATACGTTATCTGTAGTATATTTAACGTCGTTCACAATTAATAGCAACGTCTATAATTAACGCATCAAACCCGTCGCTATATCTGCGTGAAACGGTCAATAACTATAACATTATTCCAGATACAGTAGTAGCAGTGAATAAAAAAACGGCCAAGTGAAGTGGTATTGGCTACGTTCCACAAGAGACTCACAACGATCACGTTCGCGACCACATTTTTCCCGTGCCACTTGCTTGCCGGCGATACAATCGTAAATCCAAGTGGAACGGTTATTCGACCTACCTCTTGACATGGGTCGTTGTGAGCGCTCCGTGAGCGAAAATCATGACGTCATTAGTGACGGTTTCGCCACGACCATAACGACCGTGGTCACCATGTGGAACGGCAAACTGAGCATTTTGGGCATTGTGAGATATTGGAGGAACGCGCCCATTGTAGAAATAATGATCGTTAATTGTTTGGTTTTTGACCTTCTCCACGGAATCCTGTCAAAGCATCTAATAGGTAAGTATATAGTCCAAAATCTATATTATGAAATTGTAAGTGTAGTCTTTTGTATCTTACATTTTTTGTGTTTGTTTGTTCAGGATTCACGTAAAAACTACTGGTCCAGTTTTGAGACCGTTTTCACTGATCGATAGTACATTTCGGGATTTAAAATCTGCGATATTTTATAACCCGAGAATCCCACGGGAATTTTCTTGGGAGAAGTTTAAACTAGCCAGATCGAAAAAATTTAGTCCGATGCGAAATTACCACTTATTAACAAAATCTTTAGTAAAAAAAAATGTAGTTGTGTATGCCTTTAGTAACGTTACTTATCCCCGCGTTTTGACGGGAATTTCCAGGATTCATGTATTTTCATACTAAAAATCCATTAACCTGCCGAAAGTAACCTTTGACTTTATATCTAGCAAAGTAAATGTAATCTTTATTACCTGTCCAACAGGATAAAGTCACGAGCATATGCTAGCATCCAATATTTTTCAAACCTACTTCATGGATCTTATTGGAAAATGCTAGACTTAGATAATCGACTATTTACAATAGTACTATATCAAAACAATACCATGAAAGTTTTTATAAAGCTCCAATGATTATACACGGTCTCTTTTCCACATAACGATAGGTTATTAAGTTAAAAAGAGTAAACAAAAAAACACCGGTTTTAGGCCAATAGTGCCGCGAACGCCGGCTGTGCTACACGAGCTTTTTCAAATTCTCCATTTTGTTTATTGACAAAACTTTTATAAAGATAATTATCCTGAATGAAGTGTTTAATACCTACGCTTTGTTATTTATGAAAGTGTATTTACATATAAGTTATTTTCATATGATTATCAAAAGTTTTGCAAGTTATCCTGAAAATTCTAATAAGACTGAATAGAAAACTTATTAAAAGTGACTCTGTCAGTGTGTTAAGATTAAAAACTGTTATTGCAAAATATTTAAATACAATTTATTCAGAAAGCTGATGTTAAAAAGTGCTTAAAAGGTAAGAATAAAATGGTATTTTTTATTATTTTGCTATCATGTACTGGAGCGTTTCGTTCGCGTTGCCATGACGAAGTTTGTTGAAATTGCAATTGAGGACCAAAAAAGAAATCGCTGCGGCCATCTTTTTGATTATAGTGGTCTATCCTACGGAAATGGTGTTATTTATCAGGATATAAAGTATCCTAAATGTTGTCGTAGGAAATAAGCTAGCTTTTTTAATTGATAGTAAGGCAAACGAACGTTCGGCAAGATATAGGAAACCGCGGTAAGAGACATAAGAATTACTTATATTTTCGCAATCTGCTGTCCCGAATAAAGCCTAATTACATTGCTCCACCTACTGACTTGAGGAGCCGACTGACTTCGAAATATTCAGTCCAGAATATATATATTAAATTTATTTAGGGCAACGAACAATTACACCACTAAGAAAGTTAAATAAAAATATAAACATTGGTAAATACTACTTGTGGCGCAACCTACGATATTACCCATAACTATAATAATAATAAAAGAAATAGACGCGTCTATCTGTCAGTTAGTTACTACCCAAAGAATTACGAATTGATGTTATAAGATTTAGTATACAGTCGTCAATAGATGTGAAATTCACTACATTTTTTTATTTAGGTTTTTGACTTGGCAGCTAGGCCTTTAAGTCAGATGTTAGATTACAATATAGTTTCTTCATTTTCTTAAACCTATGTATAGCTCAGGTGACTTGTAGGTTATCATCTGACGCCATTCAACGGAATTCTTGTGGCAACTCGAAAGGCCACTTTTGCCTATACAGTTCACATTTCATAAAAACACATAATTACTACTCAAAAACTATCAATATCCTACAACTACTGTTCATTTTAGAGTAATTTTACACATTTTCAGAAACTAAAACCGCACAGCACAACACCCCCTTTCAGTTCCCGCCAAAAACTCCAAAATTCACTACAGTACTTGCCTACCTGTTAGTGATGGGCAACAGGTACATCCATTGACAACTCTACAATTTTCTTTTTGAACAAAGAGGTTAGAAAAATTATGTCAGTTTCTATATAGTATTCATTGTGACCTTTTATTATCCTGTTTAATGGGGCAAGTTCACTTGCGTTAGTTCTAGATACCTTAGCCGCAAACATTTCACGCGATAATGTAATACAATCAAATTTATCATATTGATTGAGTATTGAGGGACTATGAGTAGAATATAATACGAATAAGTTAAGTTTTCTTGCATTGTATTGTCAATATAATAAAAAAAAGGTGTCATATTGATTAATATTGAAGTCAGCACGGACTTGGTAGCAGGTTACTGACTTAAAATCAATAATACGATGCCATTAAAAAGTCAGTACTGGCTTCCTTCGGATTTGAAGTCAGTAGCTAGATCAATGTAAATCAGCTCTTAATCATGCTAATTTTTTCTTTTAATTCGTTGTACACACCAGGGGCGGATTTAGACATTTGCTGTCTGTAGGGTATTCAAATTTTGCCGCCCCTACCGACGTCTGTAAATCTATAATACCCTAATTCACAATTTAAAAAAGATTTCAATGACATTGTAACTTTATGATTTGTGTACTGGGTTTGTTACTGCCATAGCCAAAAGCGACTACTCAAATTGTAGACAAATCTATCTAATTAGTGAAACATATTTCATGTTCAATTATTTGTGTGAACTTAATACGTCTATCTTATTTTAATATAATATTTATCTTATTAAGTCTAGAATTTAAGTAAGTAAGACACAACTTCTGTTAGACATAAAAAATACTGACCTCAAATTTGCCGCCCCTACAAAATCTACCGCCCTAGGCTGGAGCCTACTCAGTCTATTGGTAAATCCGCTACTGGTACACACGTAACACTCCCAACTCCCAGATTTACTATATCATCAATTAAGTAGTTTACCTTTTACATACTCCGCTTACAGTAAATGGATCTATCAATTTAGCAATTGTGGTCAGTTTTTAAAGATATAAGCCAGTCGTGCTATCAGCTACTTAGATATCGATCGTGCCCTTTCTCCAATCACACAACTACGACGAAACGCAAAGGTCATGCTTTCGTAAAGCAAACCCTAACCCTAACATTATGAGGCGCCCTTTCAGGGCATCAAGCAGGTAAGTGGGCATCGTGAGTATGTAAAAATTAGTTAAAAGTATATCAGCTACTGGTGCTAAACTAGGCGAAGCCTGTATTTTGGAGAACAATATTGATGTTTATAGCCAGAACACAAATTATTATATGAATATATGTGTGAGTGGGTGTGCGTGTGCGTGTGTATGTAACTGCATGTGCGTGTGTGTGTGTTTGTACGCATTTCGTAGCGCACAATTTGGAGAGTAATTTTTAGTACACTTTCAGTATCTTCATAAGTTAAGCTGTTTAGCCATGCCTAAATAAATTTTTCTAACCTCTTTGACAAGCTTATTTTTAATGTCACAAGTTATGTATACATACTCGTTTTGCTCACTTCCCTCGCCACTTTTCTACTTACTGCTGTGGAAGTAGGCATAATGTAAGCAAAACTGGTCTTAGTGATACAGTCAGACCTTTTTTGCGAGGAAATCTGATTGACCATCATCAGCGATTATAAATGATTTGTCATCTGAAACGATTGCACATTAGTAATATCAAAAAAAAGTTCACATTTTTTTTCATTAATCAAGAGTAATCTTAAATTATTGCAATATTTTATACTCGAAGAAACCTCAGGCTAAATAGAGAACTATACAAAATGCTCTAAACACGTAAATAAACCTCCCGAGCAGCTTCAAACAGGATAATAATCGACATTCGTATCTTCCACTAGTGGCTTCACGTTATCAACCCTCAGGGTATGGTTATTTTGCGTGAAATTGGAGAATGGCTATCGGAAACATCAAGACTTTTCTGTATGCCTATCAGTTCATCTAGCTAAGTACCTAATTGTAGAAGTTGCAAGACAGTCGTTAGCCGGAGATGAGGAAAATCCAAATACCTGAATAAAAACACTATCATTTACAATAATTTTTGCCGGGAAAAAAATGTGCTTCGTTTTCTTAACGTCAAAATGTGACAGAATTATTTACGTTTATGGCTTGGCAGCTAGGCTTTTAAGTCAGATCTTAGATTACAATATTCTTCATTTTCTTAAGTCTATGTATACATAGCTGCTGCTGAGCTTATAAGCTTGGATGAACTGTAGGTTATCAACTGATGCCATTCATTTCACATTTCTCACAAAACTATATAATTAATATTCAAAAAATAACAATATCCTACAACTACTCTTAATTTTATATTAATTTTACACATTTTTAGAAGATAAAACTGCACAGCACAACATCTCCTTTTAGTTCCCGCCAAAAACTCCATCTGGCAGAATTATTTCTCCGCTTGGTTGATGGTGTTATGCGCCAATAGTGCTGTGAAAGTAGTATCGCTACATAAGTACATAAAATAAAATATATCCAGCAAGTAATGTAGTCAGTCTTCTGGGCATCTTACCCATAGAAGACGATGATCATGGCTCAGTATTCTACTTATAGTCTTAAGGTGTTATATTATAGGTAGAATATAATAGGTATTTATATATATTACTGTCCTCTTTCTTGGGGGTTGGTATATGCTTCTTCAATAAGATTCCGAGTGAAATGTTAGATCTGCCTTTCACTAAATTCAAAACCAAATTAAAAAGTATCTTGCTAAAAAAGGGATATTACACTATTGAAGAATACTTAAATGACAAAAATTCATTTACATAGCAGCTGGCTCTAACATCTTATACTATATTTTGTATAGTGTTATCTTGCCAAGCTCGTAAGGGATTTATGGAGATATATTGCAGCATAACATTTTAGTACGTCATGTCATTATTATAACTTTCATAATATTTTTCTTTCCTTTTATTGTGTCTTGGTCTTATTGAGTATGCACTGTTTGCTACAACTCCATTAATTCTTCATAAAGTAATTCTGTAACATACTTCTGTATAAAACTTATTAAAAAAAGACAACTTCGAGATATAAATAGAATAAGAAACTTGAAGAAAAACAATATTTAGCTAAACGTTTTGCTGGGGATTTTCTTGCCGCTTCTTCTCCTTAACACTTAACACGTTGCGAAGCGGTATAGATAGAATAGGAAGAAAAATTAAATTTCAACTTATATATATGACCTTCAAAAAGTGTTCTCCAGTGGAACTTATTTTGAATAAAAAACTTTGAATTTGAATTTGAATTAATTACTTAAGTTTATTTATGTTATCCAAGCCGTGGTAGCTTAGTGGTTAGGGCACTTGCGTCCCAAACTCAAAGGTTGCTAGATCGAATCCTAGCCGGAGTAAAGTATACGCCAGACAGTTTTTTTACCCAATTTGCATACTGTTACAATTACCACCTACTGACGGAAAACAACGTGATGAAACCTGCACATAGAAATAACCGATGTGTCAAAGCTACCAATCCGCCTTGGACAAATGTGGCCAGTTCTGTTCGTTCCCGTAGGAACTTAGCAGCCCCAGCCTATTATTATTTATTTATTAGGTACTTTATAATTCATGTATATTTTTATGTAAATAAATAGATATTTCATATTAATTCTCAGTATCTGAATCCACTTTCGTCACGCAATAAAACGCTATATAAAACCACAGCAGGTTTGAATAGAACACAAGGCTATTTTGGTTTTGAAAAACCACAAACACGCAGAGAAGCCTTACATAATTATAAGCTAACCGTTGAACAAATATCGATACCTGTTCAATGCGGTGTTGGTTTACGTGTTTGTAGTTCGCTGCCCACCTGCTAGGCTTCTGATAATCCCACTTTCAAATTGTTCGGTAATCGATTTTACTTCTTAGGGTTCCCTAGCTGTCATACTACCGGCCCTGTTAGGCCACTAATAGACCAAAAACGTCTTCACGTAGCTGATATGAGAAGTTTGAAATGAATGTGTGGTATTACAACATTAAATTAAGGTGAGAAATGAGTGCAATCCAAAGATACTCTATCTTTGAAAGTTAGCATGTTGGCATAGGGCTGCGGCAAGCTCCCGGAGGCGCAGATATGCGCAAGATCTCCTCCCGTAATACCGCTGCAGGGGCTCTCTAGCATCTAGGGAGCAGAGGATTCTTCACCCCTGTTGACGAAGTGAGTTTGCCTCTTCCGGGGCATTCTCAAGCACTGATGCGTTCGGATCAACGTGGGCGTAACTACGTTCTAAGTCTCACGCTCTTCCTGCCATAAGCGCGGGGCACATGGGAGGAGGGTGGTTTTAGTGGAGTATTGAGTAGTCGAGTCTCCAAACAAGCCGGCGATTTGACTCTGGTGCCCATTCGTGGTGTCACCTCTCGTCGCTTTGGTCTAATCCCTAGTAAAGGAGCCGGTAGTGTGCGAAACGCATTACCCCCGCCTCAAAAAAAAGGGCTGCGGCAGGCTTCTGTGAGGCAGCAATGTCACATAAGGAGACCGCTGAACGAGAAAGGGAGAGAAGTGCGCCTGCGGCTACGCACTATCTATGCGCACAATCTCCTCTCAAGATTCCGCTACAGGGGTCCACCTGCATCTGGGGATAAGGTGGAACTAAACCTCCGTTGACGAAGTGAGTTTGCTCTACTTCTCGGGGCACCCTCAGGCCTTGATGCGCGGATGAGCATGTGCGTAACTACGTTCTAAGTCTCGTACTCTTCCTACCACAAGCGCGGGCACATGGGATGCAGGGAGGTTTAGTGGAGTAAAAGCATATTCCGAACACTTTACCAGCTGAGGCTCTACACATGCCAGCGGCAATTTTGTTACACCACTTTCCAGTCGTGTCGTCTAACTCTCGCCGCTTTGGTCTAACCCACACAAAGGGCCCGGTAGTGTACGAAACATATTCCCCCTTTTTTTGATGACGCAGGGGGAATGTATTTTCTTCAGACACCATCCTCGGGCCTGGGGGGAAGGCTTTACACCGAGGGATGTGTGGGACTCTTAATCGGCCGTAGCCCCCTGTGGCCTCCGAGCAGAGAGAAGGGGGATGGTCGGTCGTCAAACTACCCACTAAGCCTAAGCTGCGCCTCTCTCCTATGTGCTTTTATGCAGTGTCACAGGAACTAGACCACAGGTACTATATCTGTGACACCCCAATGCCTGGGTATCTCAGTTAGGGTACCCTCTTCACCAAGAGGGGTGTCCGCGGGATCAAACGTTTTCCTCCTGCTGCAACAACAAAAAAAGGCATGTAATGAGGAGGGTTTAAAAGTCTCCTGACAAAACGAAACAATGTTATGTGTAATGTTAAACGATTGACAGGTATAAATGTGAAGGTAGACCAAAAAAGAAATGGATGGATTATGTAAAGGATGCCTATGAGATATTGTATCCAGAAAAATAAAATACAATCAAAATGGTAAGCGCTAGCAATAAAAATGGCATAATTACGTTCAGACAAGAATTTGCTTATTAAATAACATTCACACGAGCCCCTCGGATCACTTGACATGAAGGTGTCAGTTCGCGTATACGGTTACTTAAGTTACTCTCCTCCTTTTAACAAGTCTTGGCAGTTGCGTTAACGTAACCGACATCGATACGCATCGCGCGATACTAATTTATAAATTTACAATAATCAGACTTGCATACAATTTACATATTCAATTCCTTAGCTTGTTTATTGAGATATCAAGAGGGAAGAAAGATAATAGGAGAAAAATAGCAAGATATTTTAATTAGGGGCTCGACCTCGTAAGCCTGTGATACAGAACATGAAAGCGTAACAAACTACTAACTACCTCGTGTCCTGCTGGTCTTCAAATTGAGTTTTGGATTTATTTCCCCATAGCGGAGAAAAATAACCAAAATGATACTATTTGGGCCACTTTTCACTAAATATCAATATTCCTTTAAATTACAATCGATTTATATTCGGCCATTTTATAAAGGCACATTTGGCATCTATCAAACTGATTTTAGTAGTAACGTGAACTAACGATGATTATACAATTAAAAATTCGAATCGATATAGGAAGTCACACATTACTAAATCGATTAAAATAAAACGATTTATTATTCTAAAAAATATATTTTACGTTCCGTTGTTTTTAATATCATTAAAATGTAGAAAATATGCATAACTTAATTACGCAAAGTTAGTTCGTCAGTGTTTACTCGTATATGAAATTTCAAAAAAGGATTCTTATTAGAGCGGGTCAATTTATAAAGTTATATATCAACTTCAAGAAGTGTAATAGGTATTATGTATTAGACTAGAAAATTAATAAAGTTGGCATAATTAATAATTATTATGCCAGAAGTGATCTGACATTAACAGTATCATTATTTTTATCTAGATTCTCAATTTAAATTTTGTACGGGTTGTCTGGAAGAGATCGCTTAATAGCGATAAGACCGCCCATTGTGCACATTTAGAATATTTTTAGGCTATAAGGTTTTCTGTAATGGTGTACAATAAAGTGTTATCTATCTATCTATCTATCTTCAATTTGTAAAGTAGTTTATGGCTCGAATATATTACATAATACATTGCAATGCTAACAGTCTAAACCCCAATAAATTCTCCAAAGATTGTCGAAACGAATTTTGACCCCAAAATGGCGAAAAAGCCTTCCAATCCAGAGACCCTGCTCATGTTCTCATTATCCTTTTCTTACGGTATCGCTTGCCTTTGCTTAGATGTTAATTCGAATTCCTCGAGTCGATTAAATAAATAGATTCCTATGCTGCTTTCCTTATGGGTTTAGTTTAATTTTAATTAAAAATACAATAAGTAAAATAAAAAAGGGAAAAATTGCTAAAGATAAAAATATTGGTCCCAAGCCACTGTCACTTACCCAAAAGGCTGGCGGCGTTGCGACGTTGTTTTTTTTTTAAAATATAGATTCGCGTTTGACCATTATCTCGCTCGATTTGAGCGGAGATATGGTCTAAGATCGAGCACGCTTACCTAGAAGGTACCTATTCACACGAGGCTTGAAGACACCCAGGTTGTAGGTTTCGAGAAAAACAGTTGTATATCTTTTGGTAGCGTAAGACGTCTATGAAACATTTGACGACGTCACGGTACAGCTTTCAAGCGGACTCCACGGACCCAGAGTTTCCAGCCCCAATGGCGCAATATTTCCATTGACGGCATATTTGCGGCGCTTGACGGCCTCCTGTTCGGCTGCAGCAGAACTAGCGGTACTTAAGTATGTATGTATCTAATGGCTGTGGATGCCGCTTGTTCATGTCTTCTAGATCTTTCAAGGTATCGAAATGAAATCTCAATATTTCAGATATCGTACCTGTTTCTTATAATTTATCTCCTGTCGTCGTCAGATAGAAAATATTTCTAGCACATCTCGACCAACACTAAAATGTATTGTATGAGTTGTTGGTGGTATTGTCTGCAGTATGATCACAGTTATTTTAATTCAAAGAGTATCAAACCGTACAAGATAATAGTTAATCACTTAGGCAATTAGCTGTGACGGTATTACTTTCTTGTTCGAATGTTAACTAATGCATAGTGTAATTCACATCAGTGGAAGCAAAATATAAAAGAATTACATCCATAACCTTTAAATATCTTTTTAAGAGTTTTGTTATCTAAATGCCTAAATGTATAATAATTATATAAAAGTCCCATTGCTGGGCTCACGTCTTCCTTTGTAGAGGAACGGACAGTATACCCGCTACGCTTATCCAAGGCGGCTTGGCAGATTGACACATCGGTTATCTCGATGTACAGGTTTCATCGCGTTTTTTTCCATCACCGTCAGTAGGTGGTAATTGTAGCAATATGCACATTAGGTCAGAATACTGCCTAAGTGGTGCATGCGTTCCGACCAGTGTGTACTAGCCATTACGCTACCACGCCTAAAGGTATAAAGAACCTTAATGGTTTTATTCTGACGTCTTTGTCAGTGTATCACAGCTATCACATCCGCCCTACTATCTCATTATTACCCCCCTTTTCTATCCTAGACTGGTAACTCGAATTTGCATAAAACAGAAGTTAAGTAAAATCATCGGATGAGGTAGTGAATCGGTTCGTTTAGTGTAATTCAAAATTTAAAAAAAATGTCTCGTACATCGTGGATAGTAGTACTAAGAGAAGTGTATTATTTATTGTACAAGTAATCATCGACATCTAATCTTTAAATAGTAGCCTCGCTTTGTAAGGTTTCCTTTTGCGTTCCATTTCCTGATCCTGTGTTCCCTCACACCAGCGTCTTCTTTTTCTGCAAATATGCATTTTATTATCATTTTGCCTTTGTGCATAACTCCGTCATTACTTACTATTTCTAAAATTAATCTCAAAGAGTATTGCTTTTTTATTTTTTATTGAAGGAGTTCAGCAGACAGGCAGACGGCCCACTTGATGGAAAGCGGTTACGGTTACCATCGCTTATGGACATTTGCAACACCAAAGGTGCTACAAATGCGCTGCTGCTCTCTTAAAGGAGACTGGAACCTGGTCACTAATGCCGGAACACAAGTCAAGGTTGTCATGGCGACATACTTTACACCAGGGGTGGTAGCCATCCAGTCGGGCAAATGCCCTACCACCTGGCTGTGGGTTGTTTTGTTGCCTCTTACGACAAGCCGCCCGGCCGCAGGAAATTGTATTCTTTCTCTGTTCCTGCACGAATAAAATGCTTTGAGGATTTTGCTCATTTCACGTACAAAAAAAATGTTACATAACTCCTCCATCGACGCATGTCCTCAGATTTATTTTCTGATAAATGTTAACTTTTTAAATTTCGAGAAATATTAAGTGTATTACACAAAAATATATTTTTTTAATTTCTAAAAATGTTATAAGTACATCTAAATTGATCCCACTAAAAACATTGTTTACTGTGTCCATCGCAATCTGTACGCCGTGACGAACTAATTCAATTATCAATTTGCTTTAGTTTGTTATAAATGCACACTTAATTAATGCTACTAAAATGTCATGGCTACGTTTGTTTGAGTTATTTCGCTAGTTTGTATGTTGGTTTATGCGTATGTTAATGCGCGTAACTTATGTGAGAATTGTTAGTAGTGACTGAATCCTTAATATGGATTATACAATTAAAAGAAAGTTTTTCTTGTAAGTCATTCTCTCACTGCTAGGCTTGGGCCTCCTACTATTAGAGAACGGATAGTATACCCGCAACGCTTGTCTAAGGCGACTTGGTGTGTTTGACACATCGGTTATCTCGTTGTGCAGGTTTCATCACGATGTTTTCCTTCACCGTCGTTAGCACGTGGTAATTGTAACAATATGCGTTCCGGCCACGATTCGAAACCGCGCCCTTTGAGTTTGGGACGCGTACCCTAGCCGTTACCCTACATGACTATTATATTTTCTTCAATTGTTGTGTTATCGTGTGACATTGGTGAATAATCGCTCTCCGCCACCGAGATCGATTTTGAGCACGACGGAGGACCGAATGTATTAACACGTTCTGCTCATTCCACCTATTTGGAGTTGGAGATCTACTACGAGCTGTCGGATTCTAAGTTAAAAAAATCAGTTGTTGTGTAAATGTTTGTTACATAACAATAAATAAATACAAATTACATTTTTTTTATCGCAGGAGTTCAGCAGACAGGCAGACGGCCCACTTGATGGAAAGTGGTTACTGTCACCTATGGACATTTGCAACACCAGAAGTGCTACAAATACGCTGCTGCCCTCTTAAAGGAGACTGGAACCTGGTCACTGATGCCGAAAGATAACACAAGGTTGTTATGGCGGCATACTCTAGACCAGGGGTGGTCGCCATCCAGTTGAGCAAATACTCTACCACCTGGCTGTGGGTTGTTTAGTCGCCTCTTACGAGAGGCCGCCCCAACGCAGGAAATTGTATTCTTTCTCCGTTCCTGCACGGATAAAATTTAATAAAAAATATATAAAAATAAAAATTACATAGGCTTACCCA
The DNA here is from genome assembly GCA_039645545.1 of Dendrolimus houi. Lineage (NCBI taxonomy): Eukaryota > Metazoa > Arthropoda > Insecta > Lepidoptera > Lasiocampidae > Dendrolimus > Dendrolimus houi. Next base: position 1,412,439 of record CM077133.1, read on the forward strand.
AACCTGTAAAATGTCCAAACACCATCTCCAGAAGTATATATTTCAGAAGTATATATCTTGCATTTGAAACCAGCTCAATCAATCACTTTCACCAAATTCAGTAATTCTTAGGGCGGCCGCCATTTTTAATGTAAGTTCACCAACTCAACACACTTGCCAAAAATCCATTATTTCTTACACGTCTGTTTATTTTAACACTGCAAACGAAATCAGACGACACAATGACGGCATCTTCGTGAAGTAAACCATAGTTGGGGTGGACAAAGATAGATCATACATACCAGTATACAAAGAGAATGAAATATGCATGCATGAAGCATGAACAAGAGATAGCGCGGGCGCGACGCGATGGCCGGGAGAAGGCAAAGAGACGCGGAAGAAGAAGCAGGAGAAGAGTAAGTTATCTCTCCCCAGTCCACCGCCACACTAAAATCGTCCCCGGGGGGTTTACACACACACTAGGATTTGCTAGGAGAATTAAGTTATTAAATTAAAATGTTTTCTTTGTGTCGTGTTCCAACTTTCACTATATATTCCGGTGACAGCACTGGCACTAAGGTGAATGTTTTTCTTGTTCTGCGCATTCTTCATTTAAAAGTGATGGGGTTACCATGACTCTAAATCTATAAATAATATTAAATAATAAAAGGTGTCTTGCCTTCAACTTTGCTAGTGACCACAAGTCGAAGTGATGATACTGTCTGGGTTCTTGCGGGCTATGTGGCCAAAGTACTTCAGGATCCGTTGTCAGCATACTGTTAATATCCTGTGGTGATCTCAGCTGTCGAGTTCTTCCAATATGGACGCTTTCGTTCGGCGAGGTGTCCATGCAATCCTTAGCATCCGACGCCAACACATCTCAAAGACCTCAAGTTTATTTAGATGTATAATAATTATGATTTTTTCATAGCCTCATATACTATAATACCAGGAATTTATGGAGATTTGTATGAATTCTTAGTATGCCATTATTGCGACGGTAACAAATTTTTTTGTTTGTTACAACTCTATTATTTCTTTGGAAAGTAATTGTAATATAACTTCTATATGTCGGCTCAGTCGCGACGAATAACACAATAATAATCTGAAATATTATATAATCAAAGTTTATTACACTAGAATTATTACAATTACAATATTAAATACAGCAAAATAATACACAGAAATATTAGGACAAATCCAAGAGTTGTATCCACGCTTGTGAGGTGTCGAGCAGCAATTGGCCCTCAAAGAATACTGCTATTATCGGACAGTAATTATTGACCACAACATATGTGCTCTTTGTCCAACAGAGCTTTCGCGCTCTTCGATCGACGAATGTAGAATGTCGAATGTCCCGTTTAGGCGATTTCACCTCCTTTTATATTGTCGAACCAACAACACAGCGTTTACCCTTTAGTAATCTGGTAAACTGAAACTTAATACAAAGGTTATTAAAAGTCCTAAAAACATTTATAAAGTGCTCAACAATATAAATCCCATCATATAAATACAACCCAGTTTTTATTAAACTAAAACACCACTTAATAAAATCAAGTGCAGGTACTTTAAGAAAAACATAAGTACCCTCAACTTAAAGTCACAGTATGTTCTTAGCACGACAAATACATAGTTTCAATTTATTAAATACCTTCATATTACCTATCACGGCCACACCGAAACCTCCCATATGAGATATTACTTTACGAATTCTTTTACAATTATATCGCAATCTGCGACACATATATATATTGCAAAAAGGCTGAGACAAATAAATTTTTGCTAGACGTTTTGCTGAGGAGATTCTTGTCGCTTCTCCTTTAAACAGCGATAACACGTAGCGAAGCGGTGTACATAGAATAGGAAGTAAATTTAATTGTTAGATATTGTTGTTTCATTTACTCCTAAGTTGGCCTATACTTATAAGCAAGACAAAGATATATTAAGGAAACATTCTTTTTTCCTTACTCCTATCTATGAGAGTTATTATTCTGAGGGTACAAGAGCAAATAGTAATTTTTGCTAAGAAAAGAGTTACGACAGCGCTTGACTTGGCCAGTGTTTGATTAATTTGCCCAAAAACAGTCGTGTATGTGTAAAGGAGATTACTCGTTGTATTTGCTTCATTTGTACAAATAAGGGAAATAATGCCAATCGCAAAAAACGCGTTTCCATTGATTGTTGATTTTAAAGACACATCAAAGGACTCCAATTAGCCAAATATTTGCCGCGACCGTCCCCATTTGGTTTGCTCACTAGCTTCATTGCAGCCGTGCGTTTAAACGTGTTGTTTATGAAATTTTAAACTAACTTTTTTAATCAACTTCATTTTTAAATTTGGCAAACTTGTGAGCATCCTCTAGCGACTCCTTTGCCGAAATCGTTTTAGTAACTTTGTGGTTTTTTAAATATACAAAGTATTGTTGTTCTATTAAAGTAAAAATAAGTAGTTGCTGCTGTCGACGCGTCCATATCGTACCTTTTCACGACAATGAGAAAAACAAATATATTTAGTGTGTTTGAGGTCTTTGCTCATTCAGGCTATGTATAGATGGCATAATTGTGATATTTGCTGATACATCAAAATGTTGGTCAAATACAGTGACAAATACTCTAAGCCAAACGAGGCGCCGATATTACAAGAATTTTCCATAAATGATATATCTTAGTGATACAACATTAAAATTACAATTTAATCTAGGAAATAAGACTAATGAGCCATTTAAATCTGACCTAAAATAACTAGATATAACTTAAACTAAGAATGTGTCCAATAACACGTTTCCTATTGTCTTTATTAAGGAGAAGACATTTTGTTCATGTGTTCTTTGTTAATGTTTAACATATACACTACACTTTATTAGTATGAGAGTATTATAACACTAACTCAAATGGTTTTGCCTTTATGAGTCTTCTTAATAAATCTATATTATTATCAAGAAGCTCCACATTTACATGTTGATGAAGCCGTTGCTGGTGGGCTTCAGAGTATTTTTTAATTACGTTAATGACGAGGTACACTTTTAAGTTTTGATGAAGATCGTCTGAAGAATGCGACGTATGCACTTCGGAGGTGACGGGAGCCCCCTAAGATCCGGTGCCCGTGTACGATGCACACGCTGCACTATAGGTGAAGCAGGCACTGGCTTGATGTACACTTAAATACCATATATCGTGCAAAAACATATTAATTTAATAGGCCAATTAAAGCAGGCTTTTATGGATATAAAAAGCGCTTTAAATGGCATAAAAATGTTACCGCCGAGCACAATAGAATAAACGTGCCACAAATAATGATCGTTATTTTACTCTATTAGTTTAGATTGCCCTTCAATTATAACATTATTCAACAATTAAATAAAGACTGCGAACTATTTATTTTAAAAGTGTAGCCAGGCGTAAATTTAAAAAACAATTACGCTGGAACCGACCGTTCATTGTGAAATGTATTGTAATAGTGTACCTGTTAAACACTTCTTTAAATATTATTTTTTTGTGGACTGTAAATATTTTAATTATAAATTAAAACTGCACGTCAGTAATATAATGACGATTTTAATAGTAATAGGGAGATAAAACAGATAAAAAACAAAAGAACATAATAATATATGTTCTAAATTTAAACATTTAGCATATTTGGTGGCCAGTACCATACCACACCAAATTAATAGAAACTTTTTGTTAGAGATTCCAACAGTACCTGCACTACTCACCTGTGAAATTTCAAAATCTAGTCTATCTAATCCTAATCTTGGAAAGTCAGGCAGATTGACAGATGTTATAGCACCGATAATATATCTAAGAGGTTCATTGAAATGTCATTGTCAAGAATATGTTGTCAATGTCACTCTCACAGAGCGTAGTGTCTAAGGAAGCGGGGTTGGCAGTAAAAAAGTAAGATATACCCTCTTGTGGAGAATGGTCGCCAGCGCACCAAGTGTTCGACGAACCGCGATCCATTACTTTAATCAAGTGAATTATAACGTAATCAGTGTTAATGTCAAGAGAGATGATTATTATTTAAGCAATAGAAACATTATAAAGTTATTGAAGATCACAAAAGATGTTAATTTCATAAATATACTCACATATTCATGTAATACCATGATGAATAAAGCCTTCCTGAACTTACAAGGCTCTGACGAGCTTACATATAATAAGTTTTCGATAAACTTAACAGAGTCACCATCTATCTATCAAATCTCATCTCAACTGTCAAAATACGGCTGAAGAGATCGCGTGCACCTTTGACACATACGATGAGTTTATGACATACATTTAAATTATACAAACAATTAACGTGTAACAATGTTACCAATAACATGATTTATGATTTAGCCGCCTTTACCTGGGGGTGCAAGGGGTGAATGGCACCCGGACACGGCTACTAAAGGGACGCAAGCCGACTGACTTTAATGTTACGAGCTACAGGACTCGAATTAATAATGCCGTTGGAACTACTATAGAACTTATTAGAACTGTACAAACACGTATAAAACAAATACAAATAAAACTGGATGCAACCAGTTCACACTGCATGATTCAATGCAATTCGACACGCGTAAAGTCCGTCGTCTATATCGCTAATCCAGAGTACTAAGAGAACGTCTTACTTGTTTCATAGTCGTCGCTTGACTGCCCCCACCCCTCCATTCGGGCATCGTCTTATACTAACTACACAGTACAAAGAAGTTTAAAAGAAGAAGAAGTTATAAAACAAGTAGAACAACAATAGCATGTTTTTCTTAATTGCAAATTCAAAACACAAAGAATTCCTTAATCCCCCGGAGGACAATAGACTGCGCTTACAATAGGCAGCTGTGCGCTATCTTTGACGGCATGTAACATTAATAAAAAAGTCACTACTTAAAAAACATTATGATTTTTCAAGATCCATCTAAGAACAATGTGTAGCGCCATATATATTACATCTTCCTGTCGTCCATTCTTGTATAAAACCCAGTATTTTTTCAGAAAAATGACTGCGACATCCAAAGAGAGTCGGACAGACGGACATGGCAAATGCATAACGATAATTCCATTGTTGCCACACAGCTATAGATTCTTAAAAACGAAACATAAAAACTAAACGTTATTTTTTATTTTTGAGGGATGGGGGGATGCAAATTTCCCTACCCAGCGCCCAATACCGGCGCATGAGCATAGTCCTACGGGTTATATGACACCGTAACCTGCTGGAGGAGCGATTCTAACTACAAAATATCGCAAAGAGCATCAATGTCCATAACATAGTGGATTCAAAACCGGGGAAAACATCCCAACGAGGCAATGTACACTTACAAGCCAATAGATGGCGCTGTACAATAATTGAGGTCGCAAACGATTCGGAAACGTACAAAGAATATATTCAAATTTCCAATAGTAATAGATGCGCCTAGGCCTGCGAGGTACCTACAACAATAGCTTCGCTGGAAGATCTTCCTTTGAGAGGGAGTAGCATTCCACCTCGCTCCTCCACCTAGTCGGGACATCCCTAAAGCAATTATCCCGGGTTTTAACTATATGCTATTTGTGCTTGTTTAAGAAAATTTTGAAGTTAATTCAGTTTTTGATTTTAATAAAAAAACGTATCAAACTAAGTTATAAAGCAAAACTATATATTATTAACATTCAAAGTAAGTCAAAATTTAAATCTACTTCCTATTCTATGTACACCGCTTCGCAATGTGTTATCGCTGTTTAAGGGAGAGAAGAAGCGGCAAGAAACTCCCCAACAACATTACCTAATAATTATTATTTATCTACATATCTCGGGGTCTTTTTTTGCTCATTTGAAACATTGAGCTCTTGCATAATGAATTAAACTGAGTTATCTGTCGATATGAAATAAGCGTGAAGTTGTTTCTAACATATCCTTATAAAATTGTCACGTTTTCTACATGCAAATCAAAGTATAATAAATTATATAACATCCTTTGCTAAGGCCGAAAATCGATATTTTATCAATTTCAATTAGCCGTTATGGCGGCCGAGCCATTTAAGGCGTCGAATTCGAGCCCAGTCCTGATCGGACCATACATACTGGTTTTTTAATTACTGAGACTTGTGTAATCGATATTAAAAGATTTATGTTTAAATACCTTTTACTTTGGTTAAGTAAATAAGCTGCTGTGATAATAGTCATATTATCTTCTAGTCTAATATATAAAATTCTCGTGTCACAGTGTTAGTTACCATACTCCTCCGAAACGGCTTGACCGATTTTTATGAAATTTTATATGCATATTCAGTAGGTCTGAGAATCGGCTACTATCTATTTTTCATACCCCTAAGTGTGAAGGGTTGTCCACCCCTAACATTTTTTTTTAAATTTTTTGGACAAAATTTTATTTTTTATATTTTTTGCATTAAAAATACATACAACCCTAAATTTTCACCCTTCTATCACCAACCCCTATTTTTTAATAGCGATATTAGTATTTTAATAATTTTCTACTCTCGCGAGCGTCTTAGATTTTAATTTTTTAAAAGCAGGACAACGTCTGCCGGGTACAGCTAGTAAAAATATAAAACACACAAGCGTTTGTTTAAGTTACTTATCATCCGGGCAGGTACGGAGAAAGAATACAATCTGCGGCCGGGCCGCGTGTCCTAAGAGGTGACAAAAACAACCCACAGCCGGATGGTAGGGCATTTGCCCGTCTGGATGGCTACCACCCCTGGTCTAGAGTATGCCGCCATAACAACCTTGAGTTGTGTTCCGGCATTAGTGGCCTGGTTCCAGTCTCCCTTAAGAGAGCAGCAGCGCATTTGTAGCACCTTTGGTGTTGCAAATATCCATAGGCGATGGTAACCGCTTTCCATCAAGTGGGCCGTATGCTTGTCTGCTGAATTCGTGCAACAACAAAAAAAACTTTGAAAACGAAAAAATTGACTTTGAAGTACAATAAAACAATAATTTCGTTACTTTATCGGGGCGATTGGAACTTGACCCCTAATACGGGAACACCTCATATTCCTGTTTTTGAAGTGATAACTTCTTATGGAAGGGTAAACCGCTTCTTTACGTAACGCGTTACGGCGCCAGTCTGTCTGGCTTCCCTTTCTGTCACGCATACGGCAGCGGTAGGCAGGCTCCTCCTCTCTCAGTCTAACCCACGCGCTATGTACATAAAATTTAAGTAATAACCTAAGCTTTTCTCAAGTTAAACAATTTTAATATTAAATAATTAACTTAGATTAGTTTCAGTTATCACTTCTGTCGGGCGTCCCGAGACGGACTCGTTTTTTTTGTTATTGTTTAGGGTGACCCCCGTATAGGGTGGTGGAGCGACATGGAATGCTCCTCCGTCTCAAAGGAAGATCTTCCAGCGAGGCTAGTGTTGTTCCTCGCAGGCCTAGGCCCATCTGTTCTTGTTGAAAATTTGTATATATTCTTTGTACGTTTCGGGAAACGTTTGCGACCTCAATTATTGCACAGCGCCATCTATTGGCTTGTAAGTGTTCCATTACAATTGCTTGAGTTCAGCAGACAGGTAGATGGCCCACCTGATGGAAAGCGGTTACCGTCGCCCTTTGATTATATAATCAAAGCCGTCGCCTATGAACATTTATAACGCCAAAAGTGATATCAATGTGCTGCCGCTCTTTAAAGGCAGACTGGAACCTGGCCACTAATGCCGAAACAAAGCTTAAGGTTGTTATGGCACCTTATTTTAGACCAGGGGTGGTAGCCATCCAGATAGGCAAACCTACCACCTGGCAGCTTGAAGAGGCTGTTTTTAAAGAATCGCTCAGTGATATTGCTACATATTTAGATATACAGGTAACTGTAAGATATAGTATAGTGCTCTACTTTATTTTGATACTTGTGACATTCGTAATACGATTCAGCTAAAGCAGCCGCTTTAGGTCCCTTGGCTCTGGGTTGTCCTGTCGCCTCTTACGACCGGCCGGCTGGCCGCAGGAAGTACTCTTTTTCTTGTACAGATAATCTTATTTTTCGAGCTAGAATCCTTTATGCATATTTCTAAACCCGTGCAATGAATACGGCCCAAATACTGTGGAACTTCCCATGCAGTGGCCTATTAAAACCAGCCCCGCTTGTTCTTGTAGACTGCAATATTCATGCGATCTGACCATGGAGTTTGAGCAAGTAAAGCCTCAAAAAAGCCTAGCGAATTTTAGGACATACAAGCCGCGCGCAGAAGGTTTGCCGAGGACTACTTACTATTATTGTATATATTTATGTAAAGTATAAATAATAGCAGCCCATAAATGTCCCACTGCTGGGCTCGGGCCTCCCACTACAAGGGAACGGACAGTATACCCGCCACGCTTGTCCAAGGCGGTTTGGTAGATTTGCCACATCGGTTATCTCGATGTGCAGGTTGCATCACGATGTTTTCCTTCACCGTTATTAGCACATGGTAATTGTAACAGGTAACTCCACATTAGGTCAGAAAACTGCCTAAGTGGTGCATGCGTTCCGGCCAGGATCGAACCCGCGCCCTTTGAGTTTGGGACGCATGCACTAGCCATTACGCTACCACGACTTCATCATGTACAGTTTATACTATAATAAAATTATTGCAACAACTATTTATGTAACCTTTTTTGTCAATCCTCCTGACCATCGACACGTGACATCATGAGGCTATAGGCAAACCTTCTGCGCACGGGTAACATATAAGTATACAATTATACTCAATCTAAAGTATTGTCTTTGAAAGCTTTTTAAGAATTCTTTGAATGAAAACTTGTATACACAGTACTATTGAAATGTAGTGTACAAGTTTAAGCCAATTTCGTTTGCATTGAATACCTTTACATTTCCAAGCCATGTAATAGAAAATATACAGAAAATGTTAATGCGGTCAACATGTACCGCGCGTTCCATTAGTAGCTCACAACGCCCAAAATGCTCTGCTAATCGTTCCACAAGGGGACCGCGGTCGTTATGGTCGTGACTAAAATGTCACTAATGATGTCATCGTTTTAGACCAAACAATGCTCACAACGACCCATGTCAAGAGATGGGTCGAATGATTGTTCCATTTGGGTTTACGATTGTAACGCGGGCAAGCAAGTGGAACGGGAAAAATCGCGGTTGTGAACGTGGTCGTTGTGAGGCTCTAATGGAACGTAGCCGTAGGGGACTCTACACCTTTGGTCATGGTATGACGTTTGAATGACTAAAAGTTAAAATCGACGTCGATATTCAAGGAGTTGTCAATTAGGTTTGTTTTATTTGATTGCATGAGTTCAGCAGACAGACCCGATAGAAACCGGTTACCAATACCTATTGACATTTGTAACATCAAAGGTGCTGCCAATGTGCTGCCGCTCTGTAAAGAGAGATTGGAACGAGGGTTCCCAACCGTACTATAATATGTAGTATCTTACTATATTTTAGCCAATTGTACTATACTAGTGGTCGCCCATTGGTCGAAATTCGACCATAATTAATTTAAATTATAAGTTTGAACATCAATAAGGTTCGGTTGTCAAAGACAATATTTCTATAATCACAGATTTCTCCAAGGCTACTGTTAATTTGACTTTAACAATAAACAAAAGAGTATATATGCGTGTGTGTGTCAAATACATGGTAGTGTGTGTAATGTTTTTTTTATTGATTTAATGTATTTTTTATGCATAAGTTTAAAAAAAAATATTAGCATTCTGCACTCGTTCTCCATATAAACTATAAGTGTGCGAAATTTCATACTCCTCCGTCCGCGAAATTTTCGTAAAAAGGGGTACAAAGTTTTTGCTGTGTTTTTGCTTCATGTATTAATATATAGATATTATAGAAAAATAACATAGTACGAGATACACTATATTTTCATCACTGATTCAATTATTGCACTTTTCATTGTGATTCTTGTAATTATTTTAAAAATAACAGAACTTTGCTGGCTAAAGCAAAAAGTAATTCTAAATATACATAAAAAAATCAATAATGAGTTAAATAAAATAATTAATGAAAAATAGATGTCTACTATTTTCCCTAACTTTCCCAAAAGTACTATATTTTTAGGGTAAAATTCTATATTTTCTTCAAAAAAAGGTGGCAGCCCTAGCTGGAACCGGACCACTAATGCCGAAACACAACTCAAGGTTGTTATGGCGACGTACTCTAGACCAGGGCTGATAGCCATCTAGACATGCAAATACCCTACCCATGGATTGTTTTGTTGCCTCTTACAACAAGACACCCGGCCGTAGGAAATTGTATTCTTTCTTCTTCCTGCACGGTTTTAATGAATAGTAACCTCTTTCTATCAGATGAGCCTTCTACCTGTCTGCTGAACTCATGCACGAAAAAAATAGGCCAATTTTTCACTGAGCAACTTAATTCTAGTTAATTATTAACATTGTTAAATCGGTCGCTGAATTTCCTACACTGTGACAATGGTACGATGTACGAGAGATATGTGCCGGCGCATTCGCACTGTGACGGTTGGAGTCGTTGACCCGCTGCAATTCGTCTGGCCGAGGTACACATGTCGCATGGACATGTATTGTTGTTTATTTTAGAATGAGCAGACTTAAGTTAACCTTAATCAAAAACTTACCCTTTGCAAGTAAGCAAGGACCAGATAATCTATTATCTTAAAGTGAGGTCAGGCATCGAAGTAGAATCTTATTTTTATATGCAACCGTCCAATAAAAAAGTCCTGAGATAGCGTTACAGGTCAATCTTCTATCGCTTGCTCAAGTTTTAAGATTTAATGTTTTCGAAATATAATTTTTCTTCGATCAAATCAGTCGCAAGTTGAAAAGAAACCTATTCAAACTTTTAATTTAATCTATCTATTTTCTATCTATATAAATAAAAATGACTCGTGGAAATTTATGTACGAGCATAACTTGAAAACTTGAATGAGTCCCCGGGTTATTTAGATTCATAATAGGAACCGGTAGGTGGCGCTGGGATCGGGTTCTATCTTTTAATTTTTTCAGGGTAGGACAGCGTCTGAAGGTACCGTTATTTTATAATAATTTATTATACAAAGCCAGATAGAGTGACATAAACGTTTTAGGACTTTAGCATAATCACCACGATACAACGCGGTAATGCAGCGAGTCACGCTTCCCTTTGGCAGCCATTTGTTACATAGTCTATATTAACTTATTTACAACTTAGTTTATTCTCGTATTTTTTAAAATTAAATTAAATTGTATTCAGGTTTTCACTAAAAACTCAATGCATGCAGAAGCTCGGAAGCGAAGTTCAATCTTAATAACGCATCAGGCATACTTATCGTCTGTAATTATAATTTGCACAATAATTAACAAATTCCAACGTATAACTGACAAAAACTTCACCTTATATAATGGAATGAGTGTTGTTTCTCGAAACAATGTTTTGACATTGTTGCAACTTAATTAAGAAATAAGATTCTTAAATATGTCATTAAGTTACATGAGGAAATACATTGATTTTCGGACCTTGGGCTTGCAATATAACACTGAATACAATAGGACAATATACAATCAAATAATTTGTGGCACTGTTTATCAAAATAAATAAATAAACTAATACATTATAATAATCAACTAATATAGAATATTAATTTTTCAGTTTAGGAACTACTCAAATGTTAAAGCAGTTTTTTTTAATATAGCTACACCAACAGCATAGTACACATTAATAAGACTATGACATAATAAACATAACAATTATATAAATGCATACATGCCAATAACAGGCGAACACAGCGTTTTCTACTGCTTGTCAGTATTAAATTAGAATTTATATAAATTTAAATTGATTTAGATTATAATATTTTTACGAGCTACAGGACTCGAATTAAAAATGCCGTTGGAACTACTATAGAATTTATTAGAACTGTACAAACACGTATAAAACAAATACAAATAAAACTGGATGCAACCAGTTCACACTGCATGATTCATTGCAATTCGACACGCGTAAAGTCCGTCGTCTATATCGCTAATCCAGAGTACTAAGAGAACGTCTTACTTGTTTCATAGTCGTCGCTTGACTGCCCCCACCCCTCCATTCGGGCATCGTCTTATACTAACTACACAGTACAAAGAAATTGGAGGCGCACACTGAGTTTCTAAGAAATACTAATTTGCACACCTGCGAACGTCCACAAAGTCGAGAACAATAACAATAGGGATTAGTTCGACGCTAATGATGGTTATAAAACAAGTAGAAAAACAATAGCATGTTACAAATTCAAAACACAAAGGATTCCCTAATCCGGGAGGACAATAAGCTGCGCTTACATAGGCTGTGCGGCTTATCTTTGACGGCATGTAACAATATCAATTAATGAGGTGAATAATTAAATTTTTATGAAAATATATGATTAATTTCCTTTTAAAAATTACTAAAGAGTCGCAAAAGACATCTATTTTCGGAATCCTACCGGCTATTTCATTGTATTTGTTGCACATTCTTGACAATGGTAGGTGCTGGCCGAGATTGGTTCTGCACGAGGGAATCCGAAATACTCCAGGCCGAAAATTGCGTGGACAATTATAAGGGACATTGATGTGAATACGAGCAAGGAGATGTTGACATTTGATTTTATTATTGATCATCTTATGCAGAAATATTAAGTCACTCATTATACGACGATGACGAAGGATGGACATGTGACAGAATTTCAGTCTTTCCACATACGGTTGAGTGCGCACGATTCCAGGAATTATATAAGCCAGATGGCGGGTGAAGGCACGTTGTATACTCTCAATTCTCGGGCAATTTACACTGTACACAGGGTTCCATGCGACACTAGTAAACTCAAGATGACTTCGAACAAAACTGTTATACAGAAGTATGCGTGTGCTAGGCCGCTTAAACCCTCGCGTACTGCGTTTCAAAAAACCTAACACTTGAGCAGCTTTACTAATTTTTAAATCAAGTTGGGTAGAAAACTTATTAGAAAACAAGATGGGTAAAAAAGGAGTTAAATATTTGAGGGACGTTTCAGTATTCGGCCGTAAGACATTGTAAACTATTATATTGTATTCAATCTATTATCCCTGTACGGTGCAGGTGGTGTACTGAATGAAACACCCTTAGCAATTGACTGTATTTATTTATAGGTGCTACAACAGCAATAGGTATGATCAGCACTACTGTCCTAAACGACACGTTCAAGGTCAATCAACACAGGTTAGCACTAGAACTCGAATGTTCCACTGAACACAGATAGCACTAATTGTATCGATTAAACCGATCAATGCGAGTGGCACTATTCACAATACACTGGTATCCACAAGATTCACGAAAATCACGCTGAGAGTCCAAATGGCTGTAGAGTCTTCGGAATGCAGGGAGCATTCGGTATTCCTTGTTCGGAAACAGTTTTGTACTTGACCGACTACGATATTGGTTCGCACCGCGCTTACTAAAGTACTACTTTTAAGCAGACGCTTAGCAGCTAACCGAGTGAGCTACATATTTGCGGTAAGCGAGTTGTGAGGGTACGTGAGTTCCGGAGGAGAGGTCAGGGGGGTGAGTCTCGTCCGGGCTGGAGGTGAATGCGCGAAATTGTTTAAGTTTAAAATAGTAAAACGTTGATTGAAAGATTTCATGGTGATTTTATATAAAAGCAAAAACAGTCTGATAACGCCAACTGTGATTGCAGAATGTGTTACTTTTTTCTGAACTTTTTTAGTCCTTAGTAGTCTTCCTCCATGGTAAGATTAACACAAAACAGGTAAAAGGAACAAAAGTGTTAGTCTTCTAGACTTGAAAAGTTATGCATCAAAGCATAGAACACAGCCGGGATTTAATGCTAGGATGATTACTTTTCATTTTGATACAATACTGATATGTCCGCGACGTCGTTCACGTTTGACTTGAAATTCCCGTGGGATACCCGGGGTACAAAGTACCGCAGCATTTAAAAAAGAATGTAAGCTATCTTTTTAGTGAAAATTGTGTTGAAATAAGTAAATTTTGATATACCCGAACAACTACAAATCGCTCTCGGGAAAAGTCTCGCGGGATTCTCGGAATAAAAAATATCACACATTATTTATTAATCAGTGAAAAATACACATTGAAATTCGATTTTTTTAATCTGGCCATTTTAAGTCATTCCCAGAAAAATTCCCGCAGGGCATAAAGTTGCGCAAATTTGAAATCAAAGAATTTGTTGTCGAACATCGAAATCGGCCTAGTGGTTATTACGTGAATCCCAAACAAGCAGACTAAAAAAAATTGCATACACAGTGGTCTACTCCAGTTGTTTTTTTAAATAGCTTCCATGTACAGATACAGCATTTTAAAAATTTTATAATATTATAGATATAATTATTCTGTCCTCGTGTATGTCACTGAACTTCTCCTAAATAGTTCTGTCTGATCAAAATCGGTCTGATTTTGATTTAAAAAAATGTGTGTGGTTTAACTCGATTCACAGTTGGACCCGATAGGTGACGCTGGAATCGCATTCCAGGATTCTGACGGAAATTGTTTATGTTTATTTGAGTGGGATCCCTCGTTGGTTTAAATCCACAATTGGACTCAGTAGGTGGCGTTGCAATCAGAACTTAGATTTTTGTTTTTCAGTCCAGGGCAACATTAGCTGGGTTCACTAGTTTTTGAAGTGAAACTTCTTTAGACTCATTGTGATTTGAAACTCGATGAAACAAAAGCGACACTAAAAAGAGATAAACACATAAATCTATAAAAATAAGCCTGCGAGAGAATGAGATAAGAATTTTACATTGTGCAGCACATGCAGATTAGAGAGTCAGCAAGACTGATGATTAAACATAGGTCCAATTTTGACCGAAATAAGACTGATAATATTTTTTAGACTAAAACAGTGAAAAATTGAAAGTGATAAGAAGTTTATTTTGAATTATAATATGCTAACGGATGTAGGCTAAAGGAATTGTATTGTTACGAGTTGTAGGACTCAAATTAAAATGCCATTAGAATTACTATAGCGTTTATTAGAACTATACAAACACGTATAAGACAGGTACAAATATAACTGAACACAACCAGTCCAAACGTAATGCGCCTCGTATCGATCGTACCATCGTAATTCCATAAAACGCACAAAGTCCGTTACTAAATAGATTACCGCATTGGGTAGACACGTCTTGCTTCGCTCGTGGTTATCGCTAGACTGCCGATCTCTCCATTGGGCCATTGCCTTATACTGCACCGATACAATATGGCTGCCCGACCGCGTAGACCGAATTTCTTAGAATCAATTCGACACACCTGGCTGATGACTGCCATAAAAGATTACAATACCAAAGGTGTAATTTCTAATTACAAATTTTAAACACAAAGTAAACAACAGAAGAAATGCGGAAAGGTAATAAAGTGTGCTTTTATGGTATGCAGGTGTGAATCTACTTTTGTCGGCGTGTAGGTCGTAACAGTATTTATATTAATAAAAGTTAGAGAAGAATTATCTGTGAGTATATTTTCTGAAGTTTCACTTCTACTGCACGTGTTCGCACACACACAATTTTTTAAAATAATTTTCATATTGCAGTCTAATGTTATATTGTAAGAGATTATCAAAGTCTACAAACATAATCCCATGAGAAAACAAATTTAAGATGAAATTTCTTTGATTCAAGTAACCCTGTCCACTTCATAGGTCTTAAAACCAGTTTCAATGCCCATTGTCTGGCTTTCCTTCCCTGAATCCATACTTATACCAATAAAGAACAATATTGTTGTATAAAAATGTAAGTGTACATTGCCGGCTATGACTTAATTTGAAAAAGGAGTGAAAGAAAGGAGCAAGCAATGGATTGGAAATGCAACGTAAAAGCTTTTGAGCGTCTTGTCGAGGTTGCTTTTAGCCCGAGGGTGTGCTGTGTTGGACGTACTTGGAACTTTTATGGTTTTGGTTCAAGTTACAAGCGTTTGCCATCCAAAATTACTATATATTAATATTATAAATGCGTTTTAAGGCTAATTTAATCGATGTTCCATTATATCGATAATTGTAAGTCTAATCGATAATTATCGCACATCATCTATAATCGTTTATGAAAGAAGAAACTTAGGAAACTGTTAAAGTAAAAATTAATAAAAAATTATGAAAGGAAAAAAGAAAACGGGGTGTTGACTCATGAATACACACACACACTCACACACAGAGACAAATACACGTGATCTGAGAGGGAAATGATTTCTAAAACACAGGCCTAGTGCCTAGCTCGGGAATTAGTTACTTCAACATTACTTCCTGACTTTTCTGCAATAAAGATTTATTGCAACGAAGTCCTTTTACGCGGCTTACAAGAGTGAACTGGCAGAGGACGTCATGTAAGAAAAAACGTTATGTCTCTTGCAGACAACCTTTAACGTAATTTTTATTGTACAGTTTCAAACTTTAATGCAATGAAATAAGATGTAAACAGTGTATGTATACGGTGTTTTGAAATGAGGTCTTGTAACCTTCTTTATACCTGTCTTGTATTCGGACGCATTCGGGCGCTGTCGCCGCGGACGTGCACATATTTTTCATATAGTTTACTATTTTATATTTCAATAAATGAATATTTTTCGAACCTAACCATCCTAAGCAACTTCGTTCCTGTCAGGGGTCCCCCGACCGCAGTTTTTATTTACTATCATTTCTAATGTAACTATGTTCTCATTACTTTATGTTTAGTGTATAATAAATACATAAAATCTTAAGACGGTCCTGGTAAAGTATTGGTCTGAATATTAACAAGTTGCGTTCAATAGGTCAGTTTTAAAATAATTTATTTTCATTTTAAATTTAATTAATAGAATGTAAAGTATTTACTAGCAAGCATTATAGTTATTTATATGTAGAAACAATTAAATGGTTATAGATAGTAGTATGTGCTTAGTTATAAACTGTTTGTTTTCCGAATAAAATAAAATAATAATAACCACTACCGTCCCACTGGTGGGCTTGGGTGTCCCAACTTTTAGGGAAACGGACAGTATAATCACGATGCTTGGCGGCTCGGTGGGTTTGACATATCGGTTACCTAGATAACCTATTTAAAAATAAAAGTGTACAGAACTATGAAGAGTATAGGTTTTTTATATTTATTTTTTATTGCAGAAGTTCAGCAGACAGGCAGAATGGCCCACTTGATGGAAAGCGGTTACCATCGCCTAAGGACATTTGCAACACCAAAGGTGCTATAAATGTGCTGCTGCTCTCTTAAGGGAGACTGGAACCTGGTCACTAATGCCGGAACACAACTCAAGGTTGTTATGGCGACATACTTTATAGGGAACGGCCTCTATGGTTGAGCGGGCTAAGCCTTTGCCGGCTTACCTCAGTGCAACGCAGAGGCTCCGGGTTCGATTCCTGGTTATAGTAAATTTCGGAAACGTATTTTCTCCGTTATTTACTATGGTCTGGGTGTCTGGGATCGGCCCCAGAATGGTCCGTTGTATATTACCCATAACACAAGCGTAACTTGCTTAATTTGGGGATATACAGTGTGTGTGCTTGTCTGCCGATTTATTTATTTATTATTATTACTTTATACCAGGGGCGGTAGCTATCCAGTCGGGCAAATGCCCTACCACCTGGCTGTGGGTTGTTTGGTCGCCTCATACGATACGGATAATAATAAGAGATAAAGAGAGTATAAGGAGAACCGTCTCATATGGGATATTGGTTGAAGACGTGTCCAGTTGTACTACCCATGCGCAGAAGGTTTGCCGATAGCCTCATGATGTCACGCGTCGATGGTCAGTAGGGTTGACAAAAAAGGATACATAAATAGTTGTTGCAATAAATTTATTATTGTATATACTTTACATAAGTATATACAATAATAGTTAGTAATAGAATACAATAATAGTAAGTAGTCATCGACAAACCTTCTGCGCGCGGCTTATAAGCTGTAAATAACAGTTCATAAACCGTCCAGAATGGCGCTGGTGTAGACAAAGGGTATGGTATGAATGTAGCAATTATAGACGAATTGAAGTAAGCCGAATTTAAAAAAAAAAACATTTATACCTATTTAATTCTTTTATCAACTAGAGTAGTTGGTGACAGTACATCATAAAAACGTCAACTATTTACGCAGTACAAAATAATTTAGTAAATACATCCGCAAAGAATTGTTATGTAAAAACGTGAAGAGTGATTTAATTTCGTGAACTTTGAACAATACGCTTTATAAAAATATTTATAAGAAAGAAAGAAAGAAAACTTTATTCGAAGAAATAGCGATGTAATTACATTCCTTATACATTATTATACACAGAGCATGTTTTGAGAATTTGTACGCCGCATTTTCAGTAAACAAGGTATGCACTCAGCGTATTGCTGTGCCGGAATTATATCCGACACAACGCTGATTTTCAGTGTGTTGGCGCCACCTATTTCCCAGTTAGCAATTGTGCCTTGGGTTTATAATAGCAACCCCCGCACGTTGCCGCCGCCCGCTCTGCGCGTGATTCAGTACGTTGCCAAACGCCACGCTACCGCGACGCACGTGAAGTAGTGTCGCACCACCCGCCTTTATAAATATACATAATAAGCTTTCGAAGATTCCGCGTTCAGTTAGTTAGTAGGACATTCGCCTCAATCACTATAAAAATCTGCGTCCTTTGCGCCCCGGGGCTCGTGTAGAAGGACCTTGCCACCTTTGTGTATCACCACGTAATAAGCAGCGGGAGACCCCCTGAACCAGCGCTGTCGTGGGCTGGTAGCTAACTGCGAGGTAAGTGCAAAATTCTATATCCTCCGGGCACCAGTTCTTAATTGGGGAATAAGGCATGGCTATATATTGAGCACATAACCCCTTTGTCGCGGAGATTGCTTGATTGCGTCTCCACTGTGCAAACCTTCCTCTTGGCGTAAGACCAAAACGACCCAATTTTCTTAAATAATAATAATAATTAATCAAACTAATTCTACTTTATTTAATTTTACAAAACTCAAATACTACTCAAAGAACTTTTGAGGCTTCCTTTAAAATTCACCCTGATGCTAATGTGGCGCCACCCTAATTTAATACATTTCAATGGATAATTCCAACATTTATAAAAACGACTTATTGACTCTTCAAGTGATCAGACGCTGGTGCTTACCTCGGGCAACGGATCAGTATGGCGATCCAGCCTTCTGGGCACCTTACCCATAGAAGACGGCGATCTAGGCACAGTATTCTACTTATAGTCTTGAGGGACTATGGGTAGAATACAATAGAAATAAGTAAGTTCTCTTTTATTGTAATAGATTATTACTACCTATGTTAAAAAAAAATGGACAATTATTCATATACAGAGATGGTTCTTTTTACCTCTACACTCCATAAGTTGAACATAACTTGTTGCAGACAGAATCACCCCCTGACCTCTCCCCCGGAAATCCTGTACCCCCATGCCCCGCCTACCGCGAATATGTAGCTCGCTCGGTTAGCTGCTAAGCGTCTGCTTTTAAGTGGTACCTTAGTAAGCGTGGTGCGAGCCTCCGGCAATAGTTGTTCCCGGTCGGTCAAGGAATAAAACAGTTTCCGAACAAGTAATACACACAAGGAACATCAGGAATAACAGGAAGCATTTGAAAGACTACAGTCATTGGACTCTCAGCGTGACTGTCGTGAATCTTCTGGATACCAGTGTATTGTGATTAGTGCCACTCGTATTGGTCGGTTTAATCGATACAATTAGTGCTATCTGTGTTCAGTGGAACATTCGGGTTCTAGTGCTAACCTGTGTTGATTGACCTTGAACGTGCCGTTTAGTACAGTAGTGCTAATTATACCTGTTGCTGTTGTAGCACCTATAAATAAATACAGTCCACTGCTAAGGGGTGTTTCTCAGTACAACACCTGCGAACGCAACAAACATAACTCTTCGAACTCTCCCCAAAGAGTATTTTGTAACAATTGAAAGTGGTTTTTCCCCACCATAAATTCCAACATAACTAGCCGCTGATAATTACATAAATGTCTTATAAGATATGCCGATCTTAAAAGACTTAATAGCATTAATTTAATATGGGGGTCTTTTAAGCCGACCCTGTAATTTTGGGCCCCAATTGTTACGACGTGAAGGCAAAAAAGGTTAAATGCCAATAAAACTGGTTTTTAAATATCTTCATTGTCACTTTCTGTGTATTGGTGTCATATTTTAAAATTTATTTTCCAACTACCGGGCCCGGTGGACGTTGTCCTGCCATTAAAATCTAGAACCTGCTTGCAGCGTCACCTAACGGATTCAATTATGAATCTAAACCATCAAAAGACCCCCGCGCAAGCAAGACAAAAATTTCAATAAAGTCCTTGAACCCGAATCTAGCGCCACTTACCTTGTTCAATTGTGTGGAACCCGATTGCAGCGCCACCTATTATGAATAAGCTATAAGCGTGCATGACATAAGCTATCAATTTCGGAAAAAGGCGGAATTCCAAACCTAATGGATTAAAAAAAACAATGTTTTCGATGTATTTATATTTATTCTGTTATTAGACGGACACAAATCGGGATCAGATCGGATTATAAAAATCGGTCCAGCCGTCTTTTAGTTTTAAATTGTGTAAATAATACCGACTTTGTCTGTAATATTATAAAATTCTAAACATGCCGTGTATGTACATTAAAGCTATTAAAAAAAACCCACTGAAATACACTATATAAAAAATGGAGAACACGAAGATTTTTTTAGATTTCTTGTCTGTTTGTCGGTTTATCTGTTTGTTCAAGATTCCAAAAATCGAATTCCAATGCGGTTTTTTCACTGATCGATAGCTAATTTTATGTAATAAAATGTGTGATATTTTTATCTTGGGAACCCCGCGTGAATTTTCCCAGGAGCGATTTGTAGTTGGTCGTGTGCACAAAAATTTGATTTTTCCGACACAGTTTTCACTAAAACTTACTTTGTGAACCGGGAATCCCGTGGGAATTTAAAATCAAGCGTGGATGTAGTCGCGGGCATATGCTATTTTTATATATGCGATTCAAATGAGAATAGGATCGACTTTGCGCCATATAGTGACGTCATAGCTGTTGAATTATGACTTTCAATAATTAAATATTATATCAAGACAATTTACTACTAATTGAACCTTTTTATTTAACTTTGATGTAAGACTTATTATTGATATGCAAATAAGATTTTTGCAAACCATACTTTTCAAGTGACATTTGACAGATAGAGGTTATTGACATTCCTATTCTTATTTGAATCGCATTATACACAAAAACATTTCGACTGTAGCACAGAAACCTCATGGGTTAATTCGTGCCGTAGAGAATCGTGTAAGATACATAAAACTTATGATGCATAGTGACACTTAGAAAATAAATTGCCCCAATATCATTTAGAAGCAGATGCAAAGAATTGTTATCATCATTCTAGTGTTTACTTTTGATTTTTTATTAATAATCGGAGTTATCATAATGCCAGTATACAGTTCTGATTTAGTCCCAGGTCTGCACTTGTGAACCCGATAGTCCTTTGTGGGAATTAATTATTAGAACTGTACAAGCACGTATAAAACAAGTACAAATATAACTGGATACAACCAGTACAAACTGCATGATTAAATAACACGCGTAAAGTCCGTCACTATATCGCTTATGGAATGTACTTGCTCGTATCGTAATCGTCGCTTGACTGTCCCACCCCTCCGTTCGGGCATTGTTTTATACTAAACTGTATAATACCGACAAAGGGCCGCGTTCACTGAGTTAATCCGCACATCTGGCAAGCTTCGACGCAATGCAATAAAAACAAGGATTAGTTCGACACTAAAGACAGCCATAAAATAAGTACAATAATAATAGGATGTTTTCAAAGTAAACAAAAAGAATTCCTATATCCGGGAAGGCAATTGCTGTTTACGACCTGCAGGTGTGCGCATTTCTGTATCGGTATGTAACAATATATTGTTAGAACTTAGGCTCCGACAAAAACATATTACACTCTTAATCTGTAAAAGCACATTTTATTACCTGTCGGCATTTGAACGAATTGTAATCCTTTTATGATCGTTTTCTTTTGTTCACTTAACTATTGGCATACGTTTTTAGTTATTGTGGAGAACAGCTTATTGTTTTATTGTACTCGTTTACGGCCGCTTGTAGGCTGCATTAGCCAGTTATTGCGGGTTACGATTACAAGCTAATTCTAGGAAATTGTGTCGATCTTGCCGGACGCGCACAGTTGCATTGGTGAAATATAAAACGACGGCCTGATTGAGAGAGGAGGCAGTTGAGCTACGACTACGATGCGGGCGTGACGTGTGTATATTCGGGAATCTAATAGTGACGGACTTTGCGCGTTTTATGGAATTACGACCTTCTGCATTACGTTTGGATTTGTGGTATTCGGTTATATTTGTACCTTGTGTTAAACGTGTTTGTATAGTTCTAATAAACTCTATAATAATTCCAACGGCATTTTAATTCGAGTCCCGCTAACTCGTAACATTATAATCTTTTCATATTATGTTTGGTCGATTTGTGGTTATTTTTCTTCATTGATTGCATGTCCTCTGGGAGATCATTTACAACGATTAGTGTTACATATTATGTGCGTGGATCCGAAGTTAAAAAAACCCCCGGATATTCCGTACACACGAAACCGCTGAAGATTTCTTGCCTTCAGTTGCTGTGTAAATGTTTGTTGAATTATAATAAATAAGTACAGAAATTATATACACTCACCCAAACTCCGTCGACTAAGGATGCCCACCTTGGCTTCATAAGTATATATCTTGCACATATCGTGAAACCAGCTCAATCAATCACTCTCACCAAATTCAATAATTCACCAATTCACTGCACTTGCCAAAAATCCATTATTTCTTACATATCTGTTTATTTAACACCGCAATCGAAATCCAACGACACAATGGCGGCATCCTCATGAAGTAAGCTATAATTGGGGAGACAGAGATAGATATATACCAGTATACAAAAGAGAAGGAAATATGCATGCATCAAGAATACGTACTGAAGTATGAACAAGAGATAGGGTTATCATGACTCAAAACCATTGTTCAGCATTAAATAATAAACACACATACTTCAAGCCTTGTCCCATATACGTTATTGTACTTAGGTATAATATATTGTTACGAGCGCGAGACTCGAATTAAAATGTCGTTGGAATTACTATAGAATTTATTAGAACTGTACAAGCACGTATAAAACAGGTACAAATATAACTAGACACTACTAATACAAACTGCACAATTCAATAACACGCTTAAAGTCCGTCACTATATCGCTTATCGAATGTACGTCTTGCTCGTATCGTAATCCTCGCTTGACTGCCACACCCCTCCTTTCGGCCATTGTTTTATACTGCACGGTGCAATATGTCTACCTCATCGGGTGCACCCGATTTCAGTGGAATCACACCTGGCCACTGTCTACCGGAACAGATTACAATACACAATAGGAGGCTTTTCTAATTACAAATATTAAATACAAAGAAAACAAAAGAAGTGCAAATGCGGTAATAAAACTTGGGGTTTATGACCGCAGGTTTTTATTCGCATTTGTTGTTGTGCTTCGTGGAATTTTGGCTAACTCGTAACAATATTTATATGCGTCAGATGTGGGTGTCTTGTAGTTAGGTCTACTCTTACTAACTTTTGTAGTAAGTTTAACTTTTTAAATATAACTCATTTTACCTTCAAACCACTATAATAGCATAGCCACAATAGCTGGCGTACTGTAAAAATAATGTAAAGTCATGTACATTAATATGAGATATTAAATATGGCGGAAGCTGCGAACTGATTTTTAGCTAATAGTCGAAATTGATTCAATATATTATAAACACAAAACTAGCTGTTACCCGCGGTATCGCCGGCGTTTATTTTTTACTTTCTAAAAAGCATAATTGTAACGCTGAAACGAGTATTGCTTACCAACCAACCAAAGGCCAACGGCCTGGCCACAGACTTGCGCGTATTGATGGGCAATGCAAAAAGCTACGCGACAGATGACTATAGCTATGCCACGCTCACGTACTTCCCAGTAGCGACAGCGGCGGCAAGTAAGTTATAACGTGTTCAGGATTTCAGAGTGCCGCCTTTATCGCTGTGAGCCGTGATCTCTCTCCAGTTCGTAATGTAGGAGCATGAAACATAATTATTGCTACCATCTGGCGCATTACTCGTCACTAAGGCCTTACTTTCAAATATTTTTGGTCGTTCAGTTTGTTTAAACTTCTTTTGCTTGTTTTATTTTATATTATTAACAATTAAATAAAAACTAAACTTAATTATAACTAAGTATATATGAAAATTAAAATTAAATTATAAAATCTAGTGCCAGACCGCTGTCAGTTGAAAACGTGCCTATAAGACTGGCCATATTACCTCGCCACATTTTATATTTGTGTACATTTTACATTGTATATTACATTTTTGTTAATAGACTTCATTATTTTAGTTCTAAATAAACCTTTGTTCTTTCTTCTTTCTACACATTGGATTTTTGGGTAGATCGAACGACGCGAGGCGTTTGAGCATAAGACCTCCGACGCGATTCGCTCTGCACAAATATCCCGCTTAGGGCCAGTTCCTATATCTTACTAACCGTTCATTTGCCTTACTACTGGTTGAAATTAGATATAAGCTCTTAATGTAAAATTTTGCCGATAGTAAGGCAAGCGTATGAAGTAAATAATACATTTTTCACGTAGTATGACTTCATACATCTTAATATTTTTGTTTTTGTCGCCCGTCGCGTCGCACTTAGCTGTCGCTCACAGCGACAAGTCCGTGGCCAGGCCATATATATGAGTTAGGTTTGCCCATACATATATTTAATCGTCAACTTATTACTTAACTGGAAAATTACTGTAAATCAGGCTTTAACTTAAAATCACCCCTAACAGCCGCGTACACATAAGAAGTTTCTTTGGTACTGTGTGTACGCGGCTTTACAGTGATAAAATTCGATACGCATAAAAAAAGAAATAAAATAAATTAAAAAACGGTTAATTTCTTAAAATTGTTATAATTAAAAAGCATGCCTTTTTCGAATCATTATATTAAGTTATCTAATCTAAAGCATATTCATGTAAACTTCCTGACATCTTAACCAG
The DNA here is from genome assembly GCA_039645545.1 of Dendrolimus houi. Classification (NCBI taxonomy): domain Eukaryota; kingdom Metazoa; phylum Arthropoda; class Insecta; order Lepidoptera; family Lasiocampidae; genus Dendrolimus; species Dendrolimus houi. The sequence continues at coordinate 1,437,425 of CM077133.1, forward strand.
AAAGGCTATTAAAACATGTCGTTAAAGTGTGGACAGAAGTATTGTATTTCGTGGCCATAAAAGATTTAGAACTTTATTGTTTCGTGTTACTGACATTTTTATTATTATTATTAGTGTTACTTGGATTATGTAAGATTATTTATTTCAACTTCGACTGCCGTTGTTGTATTACGGAGCAATAATTGATACAGGTCAATTAGCTTCGAGACGTTTTGCGTTTGTAGTAGTATAAGTGTTGTAGTTGTATATTTACAGGACTTCTAAACTTATAATTTAAATTTCCTTGAAATTTAGTATTAAAAATGATTATTTTTTACCATTGGAAATTATGGTGTTTTATTCAATCGTTTTACAATAAAAGAAAGTGCTCTCATAATTTACGCCCTTCTACTAAGCTTAAATTGAACACTCCTGCGCACAACTCAACTTTTTACAACAATTCTTTTACTGTTAAGGCTATACAGCTTTGGAACACGCTTCCTGTTACTATCAGACAAGCAAAATCGCTAGCGATATTTAAAGCCATGAAAAAAAAATACTAGCTGTCGTTGGAATATGATATTTAAATTCATTTATAAACATTTATATATTCTGTAGATATGTTTTTGTATGATATGTATATTACGTATATATAAAATATCTACATATATATATATCATTTATGTATTTATTATTAAAATGTAAGTAGTTCGTACTATATTCGTATACCACCATCGCCATTATCATCTGAATTCATTCCTGGGTTTGTCTGGAAGTGATCGCTTTTTAGCGATAAGACCGCCCTTTGTACATTACTAGTTATAATTTTAGTCTTTAAGTTCATTTTTGTATTGGTGTATAATAAAGTATTATCTATCTATCTATCAAATCGCTCTGCCGCAACAAGACTTATGTTTGATATTAATATATATTAGTTTAGTATCGTTTAATATTACTCCTTTCATATTAAGTTTATTTATTATACAGTATACTACTATAAACGCAAAAACGTCTCGAAGCTAATTTAGCAGTACTGTAATGGTCCGGTCAAAAGGGCCAAGAAAACAAAGGTCTGTCTTATAAAACAAATAACATGTAAGACAAGTTGAGTAATTTGGATAATTCTATTCAAGTTCTGGCAAAAAGAGGGCGTCAATAATTTTTTATTTTTAAAGTGCATTAATTATAGTTTTATAATTCTAGCAAAATGTAATATTAAATCAAATGTGGATATGTAATATATAAAAAAATATACAAAGTGGACAAATTTTATTTGCGTATTATACTGTTATTATATTGTTGTATGCGACATTATTAATGACATGAAATATTGACATATAACGTATGTGTATACAGTAATGTGGGTATGCGATAACGTTATTTTTTAAGGCTTTAAATGAGACGCATTCGGCCACAGCCTAAATCTTGAACACTAACGCAGATGAAGCCTCAGCAATAGAATAAATACGTGCGCACGTTAAGTCTGCTCGGCCGTGTTATATATATCTTATGCTGATAGAATTAACTTAGTACATTAATTATAATTAGCTAGTCAATTTTCAATTACTTTTAGTCTGAATAATGATAAATTAATTTTAATCAAACGACGGAAAAAGGATTAGAAGCTTTCTATCATTAAATACGCCACCTGTCGTATGCACACTTGTCTTGCGCGCAGTCTATTCAGTAGTTTTTGCGTGAAAGAGTAACAAACATACATCTATACATACATTCTTACAAACTTTCGCGTTTGTAATATTTACAGAGATAAAAACTGCTTTTAAGATTGCGAAGCAAATAACTTTATGCCCGCAGTTATCTGCTGAGCTCGTTTCATTTTAAATGTCGTTTGCTGCAATATAAATTAGGATTTCGAGTCGGAGCAGGGATTTTGTGCCACCATAAATTCGTTCTCAAGCACAACCGATATATATGAGAATACTTTGAGCTTATTAAGTTGTTCGGATAAGAAACGTAATGTTTTATATCTTTTTGATTTCATGAAAGAGAATTTTAAATCATAATCGCTATATGATACTATTTATTAATAAAAGTATTATGCAACTAAAAGAAACTTAACTTAGGTTGTAATAGAAAAAGAGCTAGATAAAGATAGATAAATATGAAAAACAAAGAATCTTTAGCTAGCTAATGTGTTGCTGGGGAGTTGGAATGAAGGAATGAAAACACTTTATTGTTCACCAAAAATTAAAACTAGATACAGTAAATGTTGAACAAAGGGCGGCCTTATCTCTTAAAGCGATCTCTTCCAGGCAACAACAAGACAACAGTGGCGGTGAAGTCAATAAATAATAAGAAACATTCCAAGAATAAATGAAAAATAATGAATAATATACTTTATATACTATACAAAAATCAGCAGCATGTTTTAGACTTGCGAGGACCAAAGATATTTAGTAAACATCAGTTAAAAAGACAATATGGATTTAACTTGTCTGATGTTGAGTGGCAGTGAGTTCCAGAAACGGACAGCCTGTACTGTGAAGGAGTTGTCAACGAAGGAAGAAGTGTGTGCAGGTGTCATTAAGGAGAGATTATTACTAGAGCGCAAATAACGGGAATGAGAAAGATACAGGAAATCAAAACGTTCCTTTAAATACGGAGGGGTACGACTACGAGGATCAAAAAGGATATTGTACAAAAGAGAGAGTAAGTGAACATTCTGGCGAAGGCGAATAGGTAACCATTTAAGCTTCTTGCGATATTCGGAAACATGGTCATATTTGTGCAAGGCAACCCAAATATGAACCGTATACAGATATTTTGGAGTCGATCGAGCTTGTTCAGTTGTTCTTGTGCTAAGTCGATATAACTGGCATCAGCATAATCAAGTATGGGTAATGAGTTTATTGCCGCTTCTTCTCCAACACGTTGCAAAACGGTGTACATAGAATAGGAAGTAAATTTAATTTCTTACTTATATATATGACCTTCAAAAAATATTCACCAGTGGAACTTATTTTGAATATGTCGTATTCTTTTTTTATTTATAATGAATAGGTTAGCGTTTGATTGACATTGCGCCTGATGTCAGGTGGAAAGGCAGTCTAAGATGGAGCACGCTTACCTAGAAGATACCTGTTCGAGACTTGAAGACACCTAGATTGTATTCTTGAGGAAAAACAGACGACGGTAAAGAGTTCCGCTCTTCAGCGGTGCGTATGATAAAAGTGGAAGCATAGCGTTTCGTCCGCTTTGTTGGTATTTCTGCCATATATCGGTGGCGTGAGCGCGTACGTCTGCTTGTCCGGTGGTAAAATGATGACGGAGCAACCAACTCTTTGCACGGTTTGCGTTGTGATGACTCGACACAACACGTCACGTCACTTGTTTATTACGATGGCTTCGCGGACCACTTGGAATGCCTCCAGGGACCACCGGTTAAGAACCACTGCCCTAAAGGAAGAGAACCAGCTATTAGTGGCTGAAAGAAAAGTTCTCCGTAAGATTTTGGGACCAACAAGGAAAGACGATGGCAGCTGGAGGGTCCGAACCTACGTCGAAATTGAGACCTTCGTGGCGGAGCCTAACATTATAGGAGAGATAAAATCTCACCGCCTCCGTTGGCTCGGTCACGTGGAACGGATGGGAGAGGATCGAAGTGTGAAAAGGGCCTATTTGGGACGATCGGATGGGCGACCCCAAGAACCGGTGGAAGGACAGAGTGGAGGCTGACCTTTGTGAGCTTCAAGCCCATAACTGGCAAGAAATCACACAGGACAGAAGCAGGTGGCGTGTTCTCCTCTCGGAGGCCAAGACACATTCTGGGTCGCTGAGCCAACGGAGTTAGTTAGTTATGCGGAAAAATATGGACACAGAGAAATGTATACATATGTACTACAATACAATTAGATATAGATACATGGATACTTATTATAGTTCCTAGAAAAAAGTGTTAAATTGAATAAAAGAATATGTAAAGTGTATAAAATACAGGTACGTATTATATGTGGGTATGTACTCGTTCATCTTCGCCGGACTGGCATTGCTGGAACACCACCACCGTCTCGACGGCGGCAGAAGGAGCACACGAGTGCATAGAAACATAGAATATATAATATATAATCTAGACAAGTATAATATATATATATATATATATATATATATATATGTATGTGTGTGTGTATATATGTATGTTGGACAGTATATATAGTATTTCCATTTCCAAAAGGCTAGAAATTACGTAAGACCTAGTATAATAAGAACATGCATTAGTATATAAGTATTTTTTTGTCTTTTTAACTGGTATGTATATACTTAGTTATAAGTGACCTATGTATGTACGCCCGTCGCTTGAGAATACGAGTTCTGAGTAATAAAAAATAGAAGACACGTGACGTGACACGAGACGAGAAGTAACCAGCCTTCTGCACTTCAACCATAGGTAAAGTGCAGAAGGCTGGATATGTTACTTCTGAATCGCCGTACTGACGTCGTCTTGTCCAAGGTAGGCATCAGCCTTCAGATCACCCGAAGAGTCGATAAGCCGTTTTGATAGAGAGGCGGGGTCCTAAGGTCACGACCTCAGGAGCGGTTCAGGCGTTTCAACAGCAAACAGCAGAAATAAATAACTCACATTGAGAGTTTTACAATTATAGAAAACTAGCTGACCCGACAAACTTCGTGCCGCCATATTTTCTGAATTCCTAAAAGACTTTATTTCATGACACAAAAACAAAATCACCAAAATCGGTCTAGGTGATTAGGAGGATTCTAGAACCCGATCTCAGTGCCACTTACTGGTTTCAATTGTGAATCTAAACCATCCGGGCACCCACTCAAACACAAAAACAAAATCACTCCAGATGATTAGGAGGATTCTGGAACCCGATCTCAGCGCCACCTACTGGTTCCAATTGTGAATCTAAACTATCCGGGGACCCACTCAAAGACAAAAACAAAATCACTCCAGATGATTAGGAGGATTCTGGAACCCGATCTCAGCGCCACCTACCGGTTCCAATTGTGAATCTAAACCATTCGGGGACCCACTCAAAGACAAAAACAAAATCACTCCAGATGATTAGGAGGATTCTAGAACCCGATCTCAGCGCCACCTACTGGTTCCAATTGTGAATCTAAACTATCCGGGGACCCATTCAAACACAAAAACAAAATCACTTCAGATGATTAGGAGGATTCTGGAACCCGATCTCAGCGCCACCTACCGGTCCCAATTGTGAATCTAAACCATTCGGGGGCCCACTCAAACACAAAAACAAAATCACTCCAGATGATTAGGAGGATTCTAGAACTCGATCTCAGCGCCACCTACCGGTTCCAATTGTGAATCTAAACCATCCGGGGCCCCATTCAAACACACAAAACAAATATCATCACAATCGGTAAAGTCGTTCTCAAGTTATGTGCGTACATACATTTCTACGATTCATTTTTATATATAAGATAATAAAATTAATTGTAATCGACATTAATTTTGATCATAAAACCAGACAGCTTAGGTTTTTAATCAAGAAAACTGGCTTTTCTGAGGTTTACGTTAAGTTGTAATTTTGACTTCTTCCGGTTTTTAATTAAAAATCTAGGTCTATCGATAAATAATCGGCCAACAAACACATATTGTATATCCCTAAATTAAACACCCAGACTATAGTAAAAAACGGAGAATATTACTTTTATTTTACTCTGTGTTGCAGTGAGGTCGGTCGACAAAGGCTTAGCCCGCTCAACCAAAGGCTGTCTTTTATTTATTTTAACATAAACTTGCGACATATGCAGAGGAATTGAAAACTTTTTTCTTGTTTTAAAATCGGTTAAAAATAAAGTCGTACGCAATAATCTAGTGACGACAAACAACACCTTTGACAACCGTTATGATATGAAATGGAAAGTTGTGTTGATGTGTGCATATATAGTATGTAGATAGATAAATACCCTCTTTAACACCAAACCATAGCCAAACAGAAGTAGAAAAAGACAAAAGAAAGTTCAACCGGCGGCATTATCGCTAAAAAGCGACCTCTTCCAGGCAACCTTTGGCATGGATTGATAGATTTTTAATACTGAATGTAATGCAGTTAATAAATAAAGATAAGTGATAAGTATACACACAGTACAATTATTCTATTATATTTAAGTACAAAACAATATAGATATATGTAAATTTGTATCTACATACACACACATATGATAACCCAAACACACATATTATATATAACAGTATTATGAGTACACAGAAATTTTATAGGATACTAGGACTTGCCTGCGACTTCTCCCGCGCTTGAATTGAAATTCCCGTGTGATTCCCGGGACATAAAGTATCGCAGCATTTCAATAAAGAATGTAACCTGTCGTTTTAGTGGAAACTGTGTTGGAATTAACTAATTTTTATGCATCAGAAAAAATTTCAAACCGCTCCTAGGAAAATTCCCGCGGGATTCCCAAGATAAAAATCACATTTTATTACATTAAATATGCTATCGATCAGTAAAAAATCACATTGAAATTTGATTGTTTTAATCTGGCCACTTTAAATCATTCCCAGAAAAAATCTGGTGAGATACCCAGGTTAAACAGTAGCGTAGAGTTTAAGTCTATGAATTAGCTGTCGATCAAAGAAAACCGCATCGAAATCGGTGCAGTAGTTTTTAAGGGAATCCTAACAAACAGGCAAAACGTCAAACAGGCAAGAAAACTAAAAAAAATCCATCGTTTATATAGTCTATTCCTGTTGTTTTTTTTAATCACTTCAATGTACAGACATGGCATGTTTAGAATTTTATAATATTATACATATTGTTACGAGTTGCAGGACTCGAATTAAAATACCGTTGGAATTATTATAGAGTTTATTAGAACCATACAAAGACGTATAACACAGGTACAAATGTAACCGAACGCAATAAGTCCAAACGTAATGCAAGAGATCGTAATTCAAATACACGCGCAAAGTCCGTCACTAAATAGATTACCGAATGTACACAAGTCTTGCTTCGCTTGTGGTTATCGCTCCACTGTCTCTTCCTCAATCGGGCCATTGTTTTATATTGCACAAATGCAAATATGTCCGCCTGGCAAGCGTCAACTCAATTTCTTAGAAATCACACAATGGGCTGTTTTCTAATCACCAATTTTAAACATAAAGTAAACAAAAGAAGTCCAAATGCCGAAAGGTAATAAAATGTGCAAAACAGGTATCCAGGTGTGAATTTATCTATGTCGGTCGTGACAATATCTATGATCACAATATGGAGTTTTGTTACACGCAACTTGGAAGTCTTTCCTTCCATTTTTTTTACACAATAAGTTCTTGATAAAAAAATGTAATTCAGAATTAAACCCAAGCCACTGCGGTGGTCGAGCCTGTCACTCCTCATCTCAGATTACGGCGGCTACCCTTCGCGTCACAGGAGCTTAGGCATCTGTCATATTAACCGAAGTAACACTGACGCAAACGCGTTGTGACTTTGGTAATTCTTTTTGATATACCACCAACGGCGCTTTCAGTAACAGAGTATATATACAGATTTTATGAATTAAAAGGTCAGAAGACATATAGAAACGAGTTCAGTTTTAAACAATGTTTATCCTGATAAAATTTATCCGTGCAGGAACGGAGAAAGAATACAATTTCCTGCGGCCGGGCGGCCTGTCGTAAGAGGCGACTAAACAACCCACAGCCAAGTCGTAGGGCATTTACCCGACTGGATGGCTACCACCCCTGGTTTAAAGTATGTCGCCATAACAACCTCGAGTTGTGTTCCGCCATTAGAGACCAGGTTCCAATCTCCCTTAAGAGACCAGCAGCGCACTTGTAGCACCTTTGGTGTTGCAAATGTCCATAGGCGATGGTAACCGCTTTCCATTAAGTGGGCCGCCTGCCTGTCTGCTGAACTCCTGCAATAAAGAAAAACAATACATTATGTGGGGCAGTTATATGTGCCGCCAATGTGGGTTCTGTGTCGTGGTGGAGATAAGGTAAAACGGATGGACTCTCGTAATATTTTAATCTTTAATTCGGTACACCAATGGGCACTGCGGAGTGCCAGCGCGGACTGACTCATACAATAAAATGGGAAATGGGAAAGATGCCACCCCTCGATACAGTTACGTAAGTGTCGTACTTACATAACTGTATGGGTATGTGTCCTTACACATTATACCCTGTCCAACCATTTATTTTACTTTTGACAGGTCAAACAACTACCAATTAGTAACGCGCTAAACCATCAACATTTTAATTTTTATATGAAAATAAAATGTCTTTATGAATAATTTTTAATAAATGTACTTAGTACACCTATTTGCTAAAAACACTATTGCGTAAAAAATAAGCCATATGATCGACGTGTTTATAGTTAAAAGTAAAACAAAAGAAAAATACGACTTGAAATCTAAATAAATGCTGAATTAATATTTTCTTTAATTTTCGCGACGTGCATACATAATAAAACTACGTTTTAACGGTTTTAAGCGCGGCAATTTATTTGATTGTTATTATACCGAAGTTTCGGCCACTTTTCAGTAGACGGTTATTTAGTCTTTAAGCAGCTGACTGTGTTTTTAAAGCGTCCTGATAAGGTCTCGTATTTTAAAATTTGCACGCCACTTTTACAATTCTTGTATTACAGGCAGCCTCAAGGCTCGCGAGTGTTTTATTTTAATAACTCGTATAACTTTATTAAAATAGTTTTGTTATTAAGAACTATGATTATTATCATTACTTGAATTTCATTTAACCTATTTTCACTACATATTAATTTAACTATTGCAACTCGATTACTGCGTCCTGTTTTTAAACTGAATTACCCTGTAGTTTCTAGCTTCAAATCCTAGTTTTTTAAATTTGAGGTTGGCAACTCTATGTTACGTCCTGTTTGTCTACACTTTATTTTCTTAAATATTAGTGATGTGACCTGGAGATTTATGTATAATCGAAAAGTTTAAACATAAATCGCAATTAACTTATGCGTATTGTCTACATTTTAAAGATTAAAAAAGTAACAAAACGTAAGATATATTTTGAAAAATAATAAATCGTTTGATTTTAATCGATACGTGACTTACTATATCGAGTCCAATTTTTAATTCAGATTGTATCATCACCGATAGTTTACGTAACTACTAAAATCAATTGGAGTTTTTGGCGGGAACTGAAAGATGTTGTGCTGTGCAGTTTTATTTTCTTAAAATGTGTAAAATTACTCTAAAATGAACAATAGTTGTAGGATATTGATAGTTTTTGAATAGTAATTATGTGTTTTGTGAGAAATGTGAACTGTATACTTAAATGTGACCTTTAGAGAGTTGTCATAAGAACTCCGTCGAATGGCACCAGCTGATAACCTACAGTTCAACTGTGCTAACATAGGCATAAGAAAATGAAGAAACTATAGTGTAATCTATGATCTGACTGGAAAGCCTAGCTGACAAGCCATAAGCCTAAATAAATTAATTACTAAAACCAATTTGATAGATGTCAAATGTGGCTTTAGAGAACGGCCGAACTTTAAAGTCTTCCACAAGAATCTAAAACCACGTCATTAGAATAAGATACGGATATTTTAACCACTAAACTACTTATAATACCATTTAAAAGCAATCAAATACAAGTGTCTTGACCAAACTGCTGGTTTAATGTAAGAGTGATAATGACCGCTTTTATCTAATTGACTAAATTATGTTTGACACCTGGTCACGTTGGCTGAATGGTTTTCAAGATAAATAAAATACTTTTAAAATTAATACGACATACTTAAATAATCGAAATGTGGTATTAAGTTAAGAAACATTTAAAATGTCGTGTTAATACAATTAAGGTTTATTACAATCGCTTCATCAAACATTTGAGTCGTGTGTGGTTTTTTTGAAAAATTGTTTAAATTTTTGAAATATAATGAAGTATAGTTTAGCTTACGAGTCGGGGAAGCGTCGATGCTAGCGCATGCGTCCCACACTCAAAGGGCGTGGGTTCAAATCCTGGCCGGAACGCATGCACCACTTAGGCAGTTTTCTGACCTAATGCACCACGCTTGTCCAAGCCGCCTTGGACAAGCGTGGCGGCCAGTGGCATAGCTTGCCTCAGACGGGCCCTGTGTGAAATGTGTTTAGGGGGGCCCAAAGAAAGGGTAAAGTTTTTTAAATAAAAGAAACAATAAAATACTCGAATTGAATTAAAATAATTATACATTGATTATAAGTTATTACTTATACTTAGTGCTCCTAGGAGCTAAGTTAGACAAGCAATTCAAATGATACATTTTTCTCGCCTTTTTCTTGGCAAGCTTATCAAATTATCCATAGCTGAAGACGATTTCAGTTTTTCTAGATTTTCTGCCTCTTCAATGACAAGTCTTATAGCCGTTTCTATTAGCCCAGCAGTTAATCTCAAAGATGTTATTAATCTATAAAAGATTATAGATAACATTTTAGGATATTTTGCTTACACACTTTGGGGGCCCCCTGTAACTTGGGGGCCACGTATCCTTGATACGGCTGATACCGCGGTAGCTACGCCCCTGGGGGCTGGTATACAGTCCGTTCCGCCCCTATAGTGGCAGGCCTGAGCCCAGCACTGGGACATTTATGAGCTGTTATTATTTCTGTAATAATATTGTTGCAACTTAAGTCCCGACAAAAACAAAATCCACCGGCTTTTAACAACCTGCTTTAAAAAAAAAATTTTATTACCTGTCGGCATTGGAACTAATTGTAATCCTTTTATAATCGTCTTCTTTTGTTCATTTATTTATTAGTTATTGTGGATAAAATCCTATTATACTCGTTTATGGCCGCTTGCAGGCATAATTAGCCAGGTGTGCGGATTACGATTTGTAGGAAATTACGTCGACACTTGCCGGCCGGGCATATTTGCATATGTGCAGTATAAAACGATGGCTTGATGGAGAAAGAAGGCAGTCGAACGAGAACCACGATCGAAGCGAGACGTGTGTACTACAATCGGGAATCTAATAGTGACGGACTTTGCGTGTTTTATTGAATTACGATCTTCTGCATTACGTTTGGACTTGTTGTGTTCGATTATATTTGCACTTGTGTTATGCGTGTTTGTATAATAATAGCAGCCCATAAATGTCCCATTGCTAGGCTCGGGCCTCCCACTATAGGGGAACGGACAGTATACCCGCCATGCTTGTCCAAGGCGGCTTGGTAGGTTTGACACATTGGTTATCTCGATATGCAGGTTCCATCACGATGTTTTCCATCACCGTTATTAGCACGTGGTAATTGTAACAATATGCACATTAGGTCAGAAAACTGCCTAAGTGGTGCAATAAACTCTATAATAATTCCAACGGCGTTTTAATTCGAGTTCTGCGACTCGTAACAATATTTTATATTGATGTTTTGTTGAAAAACAAAACCTAACTCATACATCAAAGTCACGTAGGTACACTAAAAATTAATCTATAATGTATATATAAATCTGTTGGAGGTGTCAAGTTTGTTGTTTTACAATTAATTTAATAGTAGTGTTACGAGCTACAGGACTCGAATTAAAAATGCCGTTGGAACTACTATAGCATTTATTAGAACTGTACAAACACGTATAAAAAAATACAAATAAAACTGGATGCAACCAGCTCACACTGTACGATTCAATGCAATTCGACACGCGCAAAATCCGTCGTCTATATCGCTAATCTCTCGAGGTAGTACTACTACAAACATCTTACTCGTTTCGTAGTCATCGCTTGACTGAGGGGTGGGGCCCTCCATTCGGGCATTGTCTTATACTAACTATACAGTACAAAACGAAATCAGCCGCGCGCACTGTGTTTCCAAGAAATAGTAATTTGCACACCTGCGAACGGTCAACAAAGTCGAAAACAATAACAATAAGGATTAGTTCGACGCTAATGATGGTCATAAAACAAGTAGAAAAACAATAGCATGTTTTTCTTAATTACAAATTCAAAATACAAAGAATTCCTAAATCCGGGAAGACAATAAACTGAGCTTACGATAGGCAGCTGTGCGTTTATCTTTGACGGCATGTAACAATAGAAAAAATCAGTGGAATTATTCGGAATAGCTGATTCCGAAAATATAATTTTTATGTGTCTGTTTGTTGATCCGTTTAATGCCAGCTTTAGGTAAAGATTTATCAATAAATAGTAAAATAACGGTTATAATACTATCTTGATTAATAAATTATGTATTGTTACAACCTAAAAGCCAAATTCACACCTGCATACCTGCAGACATTTTATTATCTCTTTGGCATTTGAACTTCTTTTGTTTACTTTGTGTTTAAAATTTGTAATCAGAAAAACAGCCCATTGTGTATTGTAATCTTTCATGGTAGTCATTAGTCAGGAGTAATTCTAAGAAATTCAGTCCGCGCGGTCAGGTAAACATATTGCATTTGTGTAGCATAAAGCTATGCCCCAATGGAGAGATCGTTAGTCAAGCGATAACCACAAGCGAAGCAAGACTTGTGTACATTCGGTAATGTATTTAGTGATGGACTTTGCGCGTGTTATTGAATCGTGTATTACGTTTGGAATGGTGGTATTCATTTATATTCCAGTACCTGTGTTATACGTGTTTGTATAGTTCTAATAAATTCTATAATAATTCCAACGGCATTTTAATTTGAGTCCTGCAACTCGTAACAGATAGCAATTTCCAATTAATCTTACTTAACGTTTTTTTAAATACATCTCGACAGAACGAAAAAAATAAATATATTTTCCTATTAAAAAAAAGAAAGACTATCATTTTATTCAGGGCAAATTACAGCAGATACAGTATAATTGTTAACATATTTAAAAAGTAAAGTAATATAATTTTGTCCCAGAAGGGGCATTAGTCTCAGCATAATGCCGGTCGGTTAAAACCAGCGCTGATCTTCCGCTGTGCCCTTAGGCCATGTGTCCACCGCACGCCCATTTTTTTTTTTCAGGGGGAAATACATTTCGCAAATACCGGGTCCTTTGCTAGGGATTAGACCGTTGTTGATAATGGAGGCTTTCCACTGAGGCAATCCAAACAATAATCAACCGGCTTGTGTGGAGACTCCACTAATCAATACTCCACTAAAACCACCCTCCTCCCATGTGCCCCGCGCTTATGAGTAGGAAAGGCATGAGATACAGAACGTAGTTACGCCCACACCGATCCCAGCGCACAAGTGCTTGAGAGTGCCCCGGGAGAGGCAAACTCACTTCATCAACAAGGGTGAAGACTCCTCTGCTCCCTAGATGCTAGAGGGCCCCTGCAGCGGTATTTCAGGGGAGAAAATTGTGCGCATACCTGCGCCTCCGGGCTCCCAACTGACGTCGGCGCCCACGAGACGCATGCGCACTTCCATTTCTCTCCCTATCTCGTTCTGCGGCCTCCTTTTGAGACATTACAGTCTCGCAGAAATTGGCCGCGCCCACCCACCAATCGTCGCTGTGCAGCATGGTTTGCACCAGATCGCTCAGCGAATCGATCGGTCCTACTAGTGTCTCGAGTTCAAACCTCTGGGGTGCCCATGCTGCGCACTCGACTAGTGTTTGTAACGCCGTGTCCAGTGCGCCACACTAGCGGCATTGGGGTGAAGGCAAGCAGCCCGCAATCTGACATAGATACTTATCGAAACAACCGTGCCCGGTAAGTATCTGCGTCATTCTGAAGGTCAGGATCCCGCGTTTCCGCGAGAGCCATCGCAACAGCTGCGGTCGAACCGCTTCCACCATGTCAATGCCAGCAACAGGGTTTTCCAACTCTATTGACCAAGATTGGATCATGGCTGCGGTTTCCCGCGTCCTGATCACCTGAAGTTCGACCTGGCCATAGACCAGGCCACGGGCGAGGGCATCCTGTCGGGAGCGCCGCACTTTGGCAATCACGTCCGCCTGGAGAGGCTAAGGCAGATCGCCCGCCGAGAGTGTCGACGCCGTCCACCACACTGTACGGTATCCTCGGATGGTCTTCACCACCAGGACCCGTTGTGCGCGGCACAACAAAGTCCTATTGTGGCGATGAAGTGCAGTGGACCATACGGGTGCACCGTATAGGGCCATACTCCTAAGGATGCCCATATAGAGTTTCCTAGTCGTCGTCCCCGGTCCCCCCACGTTAGGAAGAAGCCGAGAGAGGGCGCCTGCGGACCTCATGAGTTTGGGAACTAGCTGCTCAAAGTGCGCTTTAAACAGCCATTTCCCATCGAGAATGAGCCCCAGATATTTCATCTGGGGACCTACGCGAATATCCACCCCTTGGACTGTAACGGACAAGTCCGCAGGGGATTACGAAACCGTCTGGGGAACACTGATGGCGTTCTTTCGCGGGAGAGACCTTCATCTCAGCGCCTATTCTTCGCCCACGATCGCCAACCCGGCGGGCGAGGTCCACGGATTCCGCGGGTGCCGTGAGTAAGGCAGATTAGCCCTATTCCGGGCAGGACCGGAACCCGAAGGTTTTCCCTGTGGGACGCCGCACGTCACCCGAGGCCGTCATTGATTTTCGAGTCGAGTCCGCTAGAACTCGGCACGATTTTATGACGGGACGATGTGCCGGCAATACAAAACCGGTTGATTATTGCCGTTCGCCCCGTGCCTCAGTGGCTAAGAAACTCAAATACCATTTATACATGATCAACAACGGTCTAATCCCAAAGGATATGTCAAAGATGAAATTTTGAGAAAAATGCGTGGCGCGGTTTGCGTGTGAACTTTGAAATGCATTTCGAGCTCTAGAACTGAGCCACCGATATATCGGCGCGGTGGACATACGATCGCCGTCAAAAAAAAGGACAAAAAGGTATCGTCACGATAGACATACATCATTTTTTGTTTGTGACAAAAAACAAAAGCGTATTTATTACACTAATATATTTATTCCCGATCATTAGTTTCCCTATATCTGTCTATCGTGTATGTTTGTTATATATACACGATATTTGTGTGTATATAGAAAGAAAGAAAGAAAAACTTTATTCGAAGAAATAGCGACGTAATTACATTCGTTATACATTATTATACACAGAGCACATTTTGAGAATTTGTACGCCGCATTTTCAACGAACAAGGTTTGCACTCAGCATATCGCTGTGCCGGAATTATATCCGACACAACGCTGATTTTCAGTGCAAACCTTCCTTTAAGCGTAAAACCAAAACGACCCAAATTTGTTAATTATATAACTAATAATAATAATAATTTATAAAACTAAGTCTACTTATATAATATTTAATTATTAAAAATAAATAAATACATTCGAATAAAAACCAACAATACGTTACTTCTAAATTAAAATTAAAATAAATCATCATGTAACAAACTTGTATCGAATCATTTATTCGAATACAATTCGCTATATATATATATATATATATCATATATATATATATATATATATATATATATATATATATATATATATATATATATATATATATATATATATATAGACAGATATAGGGAAACAGATATAGGGAAACTAATGATCGGGAATAAATATATTAGTGTAATAAATACGTTTTACAAAAACTAAAATAAATAACCTGAAACGATATTACAATTAAACTAAATTACCACTTGTATCATGTTTTAGGTTGTGAAAGTTGGTGCTCTTTTAAAAATACAATGTAAATTCTATATAACGACACTGAAGGGAATGTGCATTTTATGGCGTCATAGAGAGTTGTCGTTCAATACAGAGAAGTCTGTTATTTTTGTCTGACGTCTTTTGCTGCATCAGTGATTTTGTTATATTTTTTACTTATTTTATTCATATCTTGCGATATTGAGGCATCTTAGTGATAAAGGAAGTACTTAGAAATTTCGGTATGCACGATGCCGACAGTCGAGTTTATTACGAGCTAGGATAATAAAGCGATAAAAGAACTTACACAGCTGCGCTGTTTTTATTAATTTTGGCAACTTAAAAGGTACTTTTTCGTTGGTAGGTGTCGTTATTGAGAGTGAGTGTAATGCTATATAGAGTGTATCATTGTATAGAAGACAAGCTAAACCAACCAAAGCCAAATGATTTCGACGCTTAAGGGAGTTTGTCGTTAAATCGAGTGACGTTACATGGAGTTTACACTGTATCTAAGATATTGCAAATTTTAAAACTTTTAATACATAGTTATAACTACATATTTCTAATACAAACAACAGTGTGTTATTATTGAGCTCTATTTGAGTGGTAATGCTTATTTAAATGTACAGTGCATAGGGCGGAGTCTTAAATTCATACCGTTTTAAAAATTCCTGCAAGTCCCACATTTTCGAATACTCGTTATTTCTTATGAGTGACATCCGCCTTAACCAGTTGCTTTTATGCATATTAATCTCATAAAATCACATATTTGTTTTAATGATTAGAAACGCGCATATATTTGTCGGTTTTTCTTAGCTTAGGAATTTTTTTATTGAATAATATCATTAAATACAAAATTAGCGGCGTTTTTACATTAAAACCTCTCTATAAATAGTATAAACACGAAAGTTTATAAGAATATATGGATGTATGCTTGTTACTCTTTCACGCAAAAACGACTGAATGGATTTCGATGAAACTTTACAATAATATAGCTTACATATCAGAATAACACAGGTTTTAATTTATAAACATTATAGTGTGAATTATCCAAAATATAACGATTTTCCATCACCATGCGGGTGAAACCGCGGTCGCAGCTAGTATTTCCTAAAATGTAGTCTAAAGACTGATAACAAATCTTTTAAATTTATACAAAACAGCAAAATTTTGTCGTTTTGGTCTTACGCCAAAAGGGTTTACACTGAAAATCAGCGTTGTGTCGGATATAATTCCGGCACAGCAATATGCTGAGTGCAAACCTTGTTTGCTGAAAATGCGGCATACAAGTTCTCAAAATATGCTCTGTGTATAATAATGTAATTACGTCGCTATTTTTTCAAATAAAGACTTTCTTTCTAGATTCTTAAGCCGCTTTTTCTCTTTAAGTCACAACATGTTGCGAAGCGGTGGTAAATTATATAAGTCTCCCATAGAGTAAATAATAATCTTAATCAATGGTAGGCAAAATATAACTCTAACAATACTCATTGACACTTGACATCTTTGTCTTCCGTGATCACGGCTACTGAAAAGTGGCCGAAACGTCGGAATAATGAAAATCAAATAAATTACCGCGCTTAAAGTCGTTAAAACGTAGTTTTAGTTTAGTTGTACACTAGTCATGAAAAATTATGAACTTTTTTGAATGTCATAAATTTCATAACATTTACGAAGTTATAAAGGAGCTTATTAGGAATTTCAATTTATGACTAACAATTTTTTTTTAGATCGTATTTGCCTAATTTTGTGCCTTGTCTTTTAAGAATTATAAAATAAAACTAGGTTAATAAACTATACTAAAAATAAACCTATAAGCTAATTAAAGACTATGTACGATATCGCTGCTAGAGGGAAGCGTGCCCAGAAGGCTGGCTGCATTGCCACGTTGTATGGCAACGGTAATTCGCTGTGCGAAGCATAAGCCCACCTAACAGTTATCAAATATTTTCCTACAAATTTCTTTGTAGAATCTGTTTGCTAATGGACCCCACGGTTCTAGTATCTCAACTCCTAACGACACAAATATGTATCCTCTTTTTAAGGATCTATATTTAGGCTTGTATGAAATTAGACGTGCATGTATGAAGAGGTTAATGAAAGTAGATGAAGCGAAAGTTGTTTGTCAAGATCGTTGCAAGTGGAGATCTATAGTCTCTGCCTACCCCTATGGGAAACAGGCGTGATAATATGTATGTGTGTATATTTAGGCTGCTTGAGGGCTTCAGGTGATGAAGCAACAATCCCAGTCTCTGACTCAGTCATTGAAAGATATGACAGGGTCAAAATGTCGACTCTTGTTGCGTCCTACACAAGTGGCCGTCCATTTTCCAAGGAATAAGTGATATTCCACCTGGCCTTTTCCTATCGTCGCGTACCAATCGGCTCTGATGGTATGCCGGCGCTGACAAGAGCTGGCGGATTTAAGTTTAAAAAAATCGAAATGTGTGCTGGGACACATAGTAGAAGTGACACTTCAACGGACAAGTGGAAAAACGAATCGCAACGGACAAGTGGAAAAAACGAATCGCAACGGACAAGTGGAAAAACGAATCGCAATGGACAAGTGGAAAAAACGAATCGCAACGGACAAGTGGAAAAACGAATCGCAACGGACAAGTGGAAAAACGAATCGCAACGGACAAGTGGAAAAACGAATCGCAACGGACAAGTGGAAATAACAAATCGCAACGGACAAGTGGAAAAAACGAATCGAAACAGACAAGTGGAAAAACGAATCGCAACAAAATTTTAACTTAAAGTTTTACGGACAGATTGTTAATGTACTTGTTAAATTTGAAAACCTATATATAGACGGGGGTCTATAAAGTTTTTAAATAATATCACGTTAATAGAAAGTTTTAATTGAGATTTACTATGAAGACAAAAAGAACTGGTGGCGCCAACTGTAATTGCAGCTTGTAACGAGTTAGGTTTTTTAGAAGACGATATTAATTTCTTGCTATTCTTCTTCTATGACATTGTAGAATTTATGCAATTGCATGACCGTGGTGCGTGAGATCGAGCTTAAATGAAGTTAAATAAGCTAAAACCAGTTCTATCTTCTAAAATTGGACATAAACACCCATTTATTTGGAATAAAAGCACACAAGCCCATACAAGGTTCGTGCAAAACGGCAATTTTGATCTTTAAGAACTCACATACAAGGCTTTGCATATCTAATTTATGCGTACTGCATAACCTGTATTCAAGAGAGATAAGGTATGTTTTGAATTTTTGAAATGTAAAGTAAGTTGGTGTTATTCAAATGTAAATGTGCAAACTCTGACATCTCTATGCGATAGGTCTGTGTGGGTGTACTATTGTTTGATTTTGATATATAGCTATAGAGGTATGTTACGAAATGATACAATATATATAATCTATCTAATTTATCCGTGCAGGAACGGAAAAAGAATACAATTTCCTGCGGCCCGACGGCCTGTCGTAAGAGGCGACCAAACAACCCACAGCCAGGTGGTAGGGCATTTGCCCGACTGGATGGCTACCACCCCTGGTCTAGAGTATGCCGCCATAACAACCTTGAGTTGTGTTCCGGCATTAGTGGCCAGGTTCCAGTCTCCCTTAAGAGAGCAGCAGCGCATTTGTAGCACCTGTGGTGTTGTAAATGTCCATAGGCGATGGTAACCGCTTTCCATCAAGTGGGCCGTCTGCCTGTCTGCTGAACTCACGCAATAAAAAAAAAATATAAATTCTTGTGTCGCGGTGTTTGTTACCAAACTCTTCCGAAACGGCTGAACCGATTTGTATGAAATTTTATTAATATCGGGTAGGTCTGAGAATTGGCCAACATCTATTTTTTATACCCCGAAATGATAAGGGTGACTCTCCCCTAAATATTTTTTTATTGTCAAAATTTCTTATTTATATTTTATTATGATTTAACATTGAAAAATAGATGTATATGGCAAAACAACATTTGCTGGGTCAGCTAGTAATATTCTAAACATGACGTGTCTGTACATTGAAGCTATTTAAAAAACAACAACTGGAATAGACTATGTAAACGACGGAGAACACGGTGCAATTTTTTTTAGATTTCTTGTCTGTTTGTTCGGAATTCATGTAAAAACTACTCGGCCGATTTCGATGCGAAATTTGTCAAATGCTGTGGTACTTTATGTCTCGGGAATCCCCGGGAATTTTAAGTCAAGCGTGGACGAAGTCGCGGAATATTCTAATATATGATAAAAATAGTCAATAGAATTTGACACAACTGAACCACAGACAATAAACGAACACTTGCGCATAGAGAATCGCTGTACAATTTTCTCGGCATAGACAATTTATATGTTGCGTCGCGTGCGTTTTTTTTGTAATTGTAAGTAAATTACAGCCGGTGGCGATGCAATTTTCATAATTTCATATCTTTTCGAATAACAGAGGAGTAGACGAGATGAGCCCTTTTAATGTCTTTATAAAGAATCAAGTGGCTCTTTAGTACATCCAATGTGTATTTTTTATTTTATTTCTAATGGGACCAATTGGTTTCATTCTCAGAAAGACATTGACAAGCTTAATTGACGGTTGCAAGTTGTTTCCGAGAACTAACAGACTCGAAAGTTGAAACTTACGCGACCAAAGACAGTCAAACACGGGTGTACTATACAATTTAAAAGTATGTAGAACAATTATAATTTGTTCATAGGCCTGATAGGTTAAAAATGGTGCGGAGTCGTGTAGGAACAGCTCTAATTAATTTATGATTTTCAACTATTGAACTTATATTAGAATCCTCATCCCACTGATGCCTCTTTCAATTTTATTACTTTCATAAAATTTAAAGACTATGATTATAATTGACTAGATGCGTCCACGACTTCGTTCGCGTGATTTGTTTTTCGCGAAACCCTAAAAAAATAGCGTAAGTTACTCCTAACAACATCAGCTATCTGCCAGTGAAAATCCCGTCAAAATTGGTCCAGCCGTTTCAGAGATTAGCCGGAACATACAGACAGACACAAAATTCTAACAATTACATTTTCGGAATCTCCTGGTCTGAATTATCCCCAGAATTTTGTTCACATTTTTACTTTGACCTTACAAATAGACACTTCAAATTTATTTACCTGTATAGATAGATATAAAATACATATGCGCATTTCATTAAAACACAAAAACTATTTTTTCCATGAAAATATTCAAAATAGCGGCCAATAAAGACGAAATTATAAATCGTATGTATGAAATAAATGGTTATAGTCCGTTCTGGCACACGCCGACCGCTGCTGCGGCAAGCTTGCTTCGCTCGCTCTGCTCCTGCGCTTTGGTCTGAAGCTAACCTAACTTATATCACTGTTCTAGTCGCTGGTCACGACCTTATACCACCCATCACAATAATGTTACAGAAAAAATAGATGAGGTTATGTTTACCAAAAATAAATATTTCAAGAACTCCGGAACCTAGGACTTGCAAAAAGGGTAAGTATACCTTCCCCCCTACCCACTACTTAAAATTCGTGCACCGGATAGCTGAGTAGCATCCCTTACTTCACTTTTAACTGTGGCTTCGCTTGCGTTAACGTAGATTTTAGTAATCAGTTCAGATTTTTTCTATCCCTCGTGAACATTTGCTTCAGGTGAAAGTATCCTATGTCCTTTTCTGTACTCCTCAAGATGTGTATGCAAATTTTATAATCAGTTCAAGGCCTGAAAGCGTAACAGACAAACTGACAATCGTATTTATAATATTAAATTAGGATTACTGCAGTTTAAAAACCTTGTAAAAATTACAGCACCACTTAACGTTTTATGACATAATATACTACCCGCTGTGATTTGATTACGTCTTTACGCACGGACGAACATAGTTCAAATATTAATTTTGAGTAACCCGAGACCACCTGCTGGGCGTATTGTTTGGCTACCGACATATACCTTCATGCTTTCTTGCCTCAGAGATTAATCCGGTCAAAATAGACAAAAAACTTGTGATAAGTTTACAATAATTGGGTACTGACATGACAGTTAACCTCTAATGGTCTTATTCATATTGAGTTTGACTAAGTTTATAGGCTACTTTATAGGTTGGTTTGAAAAGGGGTGTGGACTAATAAAATTGAATAAAATGTGGGAAACCGAATACACAAAATGTCACTGTCAACTACTTTGACATTAAGTTTTTTATTTACGCCCGCAACCAGGCTTTGGCTTTTACAATGGTTAAATTTTTTTATGGTTAATATTATTTAAAACTAAATAAATAAAATGAACAAGATGGCGATAGGCTAAACAAAACTTTAACAATACTCATTGGCACTTGACATATTTGTCGTCCGGGATCAGGCTACTGAAAAGTGGCCGAAACGTCGCAATAATAAAAATCAAATAAATTACCGCGCTTAAAACCGTTACAAGGCAGTTTTATTATTCTTTGTGATTTTTAAGGAGCCTACGAACATACTCTAACTCAATATGAATAAGACCGTTAATAATTTAAAACATACATTTAAACTTAAATGAGTTAATTGAAAGACCCGATTATAGTGGAGACTCAATTATCCGGATTTGCAGTCATTTCATGATTAAGATTGCAATGTTTTAGTAATTTAAGTAAATATGTAGCTACATTCATATCGTACGAATTTGATTTTCGTCTAATTTGGTTGACGCTGAAGTCCGGGCTACGGTACGATTGACGCATCATACGTCATTAAAAAATGCACTCGCCCACGCTCTTGAAGTGCAAGCCGTTAGTCAAGATACACGAGCATTCGAGACAACTTAAGTGAATCGGAATATGTGCAAGCGAAAGAAATTTATATTAAAGTATAAGAGCCTCTTCGCTACCGGCAGTGACTGCGGGAGAACTGGACTTGTGAAACACAAGATCGACACGGGTGACGCTAGGCCTATTAAACAGAGACCTCGTCGTGTACCATGGGCTAAAGAATCGGAAGTTACATCACTGATAAAAGAAATGGCTGACAATAAGGTAATAGAACCTTCTACGAGTCCGTGGTCATAGCCTGTGGTCTTGGTGAAAAAGAAGGATGGTAGCACGCGGTTTTGCGTCGATTACCGGATGCTAAACAAAGTGACTAAAAAGGACAGTTATCCACTACCTCTAATAGACGATACTTTGGATATGCTCAGCGGTATGAACTGGTTTTCTACGGTGGACATAAAAAGCGGTTACTGGCAAGTAGAAATATGCCCTGAGGACAAAGAAAAGACAGCCTTCAGCACCGGGATCGGAAGTGTCTTATGGCAATAAAATGTTATGCCTTTCGGCTTATGTGACACTCCAGCGACGTTCGAGCGACTTATGGAGAGAGTTATGGTTGGACTATTAGCAGACGTGTGCTTAGTATACCTAGATGACGTCACCATCATGGGAAGAAGTTTGAGAAAGCACTTGAATAACCTAGAGAAGGTCTTTGTCAGGATAAGAGAAGCTAATTTAAAATTAAGCCCGAAGAAATGTGAACTGTTGAAAAACAAGGTAAATTACCTAGGTCATATAATATCTGCAGGAGGCAAACCAATCCTAAGACCATTGAAGCAGTTTGAGAGTGGCCTATTCCAAAAAGTAAAACAGAAGTTAGATCTTTTCTCGGCTTATGTACATATAATAGGTATTTTGTAAAGAACTTTGCAGATATAGTAAAACCGATGCACCGCCTAACTGAAGAAAAGTGCGAATTTATTTGGAATTCAGAGTGTGATACGGCTTTTCAAACACTAAAGCAATACGTATGCCAGACGCCTATACTAAGCTATCCGAGTAGAGAGGGTAAATTTATCGTAGATACAGACGCGAGCAACATTGGAATTAGAAGCGTACTGTCAGACGCAGGGAGACCACCAAGTAGTGATAGCCTATTTCAGCAAGGCACTTACTAAACCGGAGATAAATTACTTTGTAACTCGTCGAGAGCTACTAGCTGTTGTGAAAACCCTACAATACTTCCATAAATACCTTATCGGGAAACAGTTCACCCTACGGACCGACCACGCTGACTTAAAATGGCTTCTGCAATTTAAAAATCCAGATGGACAAGTAGCAAGATGGTTGGAACAGCTACAGGAGTTTAATTTCAAGACCGAACACAGGAGTGGAAAAGGCCATAATAACGCAGATGCTTTATCACGTAGACCTTGTCCAGATGACTCCTGACCTTGTAAGAAACACGATTTACGAGAGGTTGTAAACGTTATAAGAACCCAAAGAATCGATGACGAATGGACAAACGATAGCATGAAAGAAGCACAAAAGGAAGATAACGACTTACAACCCATTATTTCTTGGATGCAGAGTGGAAATAAATCTCAATGGTGCGATATATCTGCCCACAGCCCGGTTACTAAAGGATACTGGGCACAATGGAATAGCCTAGCAATAGAGGAAGGGCTATTATATAGGAAATTTGAATCTAACAATGGCAAAGAAACTACTTTTCAGATTGTTGTTCCACGGTCCAGAGTGGCGCCATTGCTTAGACATGTACATGACGGAGTGTCTGGTAGTCATTTAGGCGTGAAGAAATGTCACGTCAAACTACGACAACGGTTTTACTGGCTCCGTTGCGGGGAAGATGTTGAAGACTGGTGTAGAAAATGTGAGGCGTGTGCATCAGTAAAAGGGCCACACACTATAAGTAGAGGCAAACTTAAACTATACAATGCACCATGGGAACGCATAGCAATTGATGTGGCTGGGCCGTTTTCAGAGACTGACGACTATATGCAGCATACTGTTGGACACCTTTTCAACTTCCCCTTCATACTTGCGAGACAGGTGGCTATATCTTACTTGTCATTCGCTTTCCTTACTATCACTTGAATTTTGACATTACTTGTATGGAGGAGAAAAGGGCTATTAGAGTACAGAAGCCAGGCTGATAGTCCACTTGATGGAAAGTGGTCACCGTCGTGTACTTGGACATAAAGAGAAGAATCAATTGTTAATACTAACTTCCTTCCAAAATCATCAAATAAAATCGCTCAAATGAAAATCTTCTGCTAACGATACCTAAACACACTTCGTCCTTCGTAGAAAATTCTTTTGCCGTACAGGCTGTTCGCCTGTGGAACTCCCTCCCCTTGAAAATCAGACAAGCTATATCCATTTCTACATTCAAACTCTTGATCACTGACCATTATTTGTCCATTAAATAAAATATGTTGCAGTAAATGGAATTGTATTATTGTTCGCATGTAAGTATATGTAATTTATATTATTATAATCTATTTCATTATGTATATCTATATAAGTTTATTATTGTTATTATTTTGTTTTTTTTCTTTAATTACGATTGAATTAGTTTTAATTTAGTTAAACCACCAAATATTATTTGATTTTTCTTGTAATGTCTCCTTAGACACCGGGTTGCCTGGAAGAGATAGCTATAAGCGATAAGGCCGCCCATTGTTTTAATGGAAATGTATTTATCTTAAATATCTAGGTTTAAGTTATGGTGAACAATAAACGGTTTTCATTAATTCATTCATGTTATCTCATAGTCACATAATATAGTACGGAATGTTTGTGTATTTATAGAAAAAGGCTTCTTCAACCTTTAGCATCGCGATATCACAGGAATGGTGTTTTTCTATATTATAACACACAGTAAAATTAATAACTACCGTTATAATATAACCATTATATACCGAATAGCAATTTAATTAAATAACCAATAAACCAGTTAGAAATATCTTCATAAAGGTCAATTGATATAAATCACTGCTCTAATCACTTCTATATAACTTTTTATATTATCATCGTGTTTGTGGTCTTGAATACTGGTTCATTTGCCTACGGACTGGTCTTTTGCGGCGTGAGACCCATGTACATACTTTATGGGCTAAGAAATCATTTAGGTTGCGGTTAGACAGTAAGCTGTTTTTGAATCTCGCCCATCCTGTTTTTATTGCAAATGATCAATGATATTAGTCTAGAAATCTCCAGCTTATATGCTGTACTTCAGAAATACAAAATATATTAGATGCGTAATTTGCATAAGTTATTTGTTACGGCATTGTCGTTCGCACGTCGTCTATCCGCTCGCGCTCATCAGGACACCACAGCTTTAGATCGGAGAAATTATTTCTAAATGAACTTGTTTAATGATATCAACAATTCTAGCTTAAGGTGTTTGTTGTATTATAGCACTTAAGTATAATTTTAACTTATAGGCCATAGAATGCGCGTAATGGGAGAAAATTTGCAAATACTGGACACAGTGTAGGCAATACAGCAAGTGCAATACAGCAAGTTATATGTGAGCATATTCTCTAAAATTTCAGTTCTACCACGTGTGAACTGCATACACTCACAATTTTGTTTTACTACTCGATTACGATCAAGTTAACACAATTTCGTATGATAATGACATAGCACCGTCTTGTGAGCGCGAGGGAAACATAAAACGTGCCATATAAAATTGCGTTAACTTGAACGTGATGGAGTGGTAAAAAAAATCGCACTAAGCACTCGGGTGATATGTAAAGAATCAACTGTATATGGTAATTTCGTGCGTTGAACCGATCACTGTGTTTTTGGGAAAACTGTAAAGATCCGAAATGGATAAAGTTAAATCAACTTTGGAATCGCACATTTCTTGCAGTAAATTTACAGTTTTCTAATCGTCGCGAACAAGCGGGAAATTATTTTTTCGAAAGCAAATTATATTTAGAAATACAATTCATGTGTAAAAAGATTCTATTTAAAATTACATTTCATATGTCACACTATTAAAAAGAATAATGTGGATAATTATAAATTCCCAAAAACTCGGATAATTTTACAAAATTCGCATAAATCGCAGAAAATATATATTTATAAAATGTTATAAAGATATTCGAGATATATGTTTTTGAATACAGGAGAATATAGTTTATCAATATAATTGTGACTTTAATTTTGGCATTTTTTGTTTGTTTAACGATTAGACGGCTTACAGAAAAACCTGGAGAAAAAAAATAATTTTATAAAGTTTTTTCACCGAATTAAATTTTACTGTGTTATTTTACCTCGATAAAAGTGTTACCATTTTCTTATATGGCCATAAAATAAAACTTAAAGAAGATTAAAAATGGCTGGGATTAATGGATTTAAATTAAACTTCAAGATTATGCATTTAATAAGCAATTAAAGTGTGATGTAACTATAGCGCTAGTTTACTTGTTAACTTAGAATTGAAAGGGCCGTGCTTGCTTATCGAGAACTCGCGTTTAAAAGAGGTTTTTTGTTTTCGTCAGTTAAAAAAAAGGCCCTTCCCAGATATCAGAAATATTTTTTTCATAACAAAGTTACACGTCAATTACTATAAATATAATTATGGTCACGATTAAAATTAGATCATAATCTCCGTTATCCTTTTACTTTATTGTATTGTAGTATGGTACGGGTGCTGCTCGTATTTTTGAGGTGGTTGTAGTGTTAAAACTACATTGTCCCAATGTGACTGATTATATACTACACTTATTCTAAGTGTGCAAATACTTAATTATTATGCGTTGGGCCCCCTTACAATGAACAAACAACACAATATATACAATATATTAACGGTTCCGTGACATGCGTCAATCTCCCGTTAAAATTATTAAAATTTATTTAAGGAATAGTTTTGTTACGAGTTACGGGACTCGAATTAAAATGCCGTTGGAATTACTATAGAATTGATTAGAACTGCACCAACACGTATAAAGCAGGTACAAATGTAAACGGACGTAATAAGTCCAAATGTAATGCACGATTTAATAACGCGCGCAAAGTCCGTCACTATGTATCTCCTCGAATGTACACACGTCTTGCTCGTATCGTAGTCGTTGCTTGACTGCCTCACCCCTTCGTTCGTCATTGTTTTATACTAACTATACGATACAACAATCGACCGCGTGGACTGGATCTTCCAAGAACTACAACTGGCTAACGACCATCATAAAGGATTACAATACACAATAGGCGGCTTTTCTAATTACAAATTTTAAACACAAATTAAACAAAATAACTCCAAATGCGGGCAGGTAATAAACTGTGCTGTATGGCCGGCAGGTGTGCATTCACATTTATCGGCGTGCTTCGTGGAATTTTAGCTAAGTTGTAACAGTATGAAGCAGGACCGGTTGTCTGCTTTAGGAATTAGATCCAATAAAGCAGAGTTAGCTTTAAAATCAAACTACAAATCATTACTAGAACACTCCAGCAAAGCAAAGAGTCACATACTATCACGCTTATTCCCTTTGAGGATAGGCAGAGACGATGGATCTATACTTGAGACGATCCTTAAAAATACGTGTAACTTTCGTTTCATATACTTTCGTTAAAACTTCCATAACACAAGCGTAACTTGCTTAATTTGGGGATATACAATATGTGTTTCTCTACGAACTAGTATTATTCTAATTATGTACAAAGGGCGGTCTTATCGCTAAAAAGCGATCTCTTCCAGCCAACCTGTGGCAAGAATATTGCTGATTAGGAGTAGCGATGGTGGAATCATTTTGATAATAAATATATAACTATACTATATATACAAATATACACATAAGTTGTATATATAAATATTTATATATATACATATACTAGGTAGTGTAATAAAATGCAACTATTTAAACATAATAAACATATAGGTATATGCAATATAATACTAATTATATAAGCTTACATATCATTCATTATATTACAGATAGTATTTCCCGACCATATTCTTAAATGTTATTAGAGATTTTGCTTGCCTGAAAGTAACAGGCTATGTATTCCAAAGTTGGACAGCCTTAACAGTGAAAGAATTATTGAAACACGTTGTATTGTGTCACATGAAAGCTTTGAAATAGTGTTATAGTTATTGAGTAGCATAGTTGTTCTTGTCGTGTTTCTTTTTAAAGTTAATAATTGATTTTGTTATGTACCCTCTTATTTCTGTACGATCCCTCTGATTTCTGAACGATCCCTCTTATTTCTGAACGATACAATCGGCCATTTCCTTAATTGAATCATAATGTTGTAAGGTAATTAGCGCCTGTTTTGTATAGAGTAGTTGTCTATAATTTACAATAATTTTGTTACAATATTTATCCTTTGTATAATGTGATAATTGTGTACAGATTATAATTCAAACCTCTCAATTGTATATAGACGGTATTCACTATATTTTATTTTCATGTTGGCAGACGTGATAGATTTATACTGTGTTCGACTTATTTTATTGCATATAAAACTTTAAGTATAATATTTTATACAATATCTTATATGAAATATTATCTGAAATATCCAAACAACAATAATGTATTAAATTCTTGTCATGCATAACCCTTAATTAAAATAGTTTATGAATGACTTAAATCCGCTATAGGTTGTGCCAATATGCTAAGTTTCATATACTGTAAGATTTGAAGGATGTCAAGATGTTCTAAAAATGCTTGTCGAGTTTGAATAGTCAGTGTATGAAATATCACAAACTACTATGGATACTACGTATTGAAATATGTTAAAACCGTAGGTTACTGGGAATATAAAGTATTGTGACCAGTTGTTCTTCTTTTACTACCATAAACCCTTCTGTTTTGTTGCAAGTATTACATTAGTTCACATTGACTAATTTCTATAAGAATCGAAAGACAGAAACGACTCGTCTATTTTCGGCATTACGAGTTTGAAATATCTTCAATTATTTTAAAACACGCTGGTCTGGTAAAGACATTATTCGACATGAAGAATATTAATTAGAGAAAGGTAATCGCAGGTGTGGGATTGAGATGCTATATGAATTAACCAATCGCATAATTAATTAACAACTGAAGGTTTTTAAAGTTTTAAAACGTGATATCAAACTTTTATAGTATTTTCCAATTTAGATACCAAATTCTTTTTTTAATTTCAAAGCCTATAAAGCATATATCAAACACACACACACACACACACACACACGAACTCACAAACACACAGACATTAACATTACAAAGGTACTAATGAATTATGGAACAAAAAAAATGTTTTTTTTCAGCATGATGTGACAACCTATAATTAAGTTTGCACTTAGACCATTAACTCAATGTAATAATATAAACAGATGTATGTACTAGTATAAGCCTTGTTGGTTGTTCTCAATAAATTAAAAAATAAACCTGCAAACATGCACTCGTCCCAGATAAAGAAAAATGCTTGCCGTACCTTATAGCCTCTATTAATTCTTCAAAATGTAATTATATAATAGCAGCTCATAAATGTCCCACTGCTGGGCTCGGGCCTCCCATTATAGGGGAAACGGACAGTATACCCGCCACGCTTGTCCAAGGCGGCTTGGCAGGTTTGACACATTGGTTATCTCGATGTGCAGGTTGCATCACGATGTTTTCCTTCAGCGTTATTAGCACGTGGTAATTGTAACAATAAGCACATTAAGTCAGAAAACTGGCCAAGTGGTGCATGCGTTCCGGCCAGGATCGAACCCGCGCCCTTTGAGTTTGGGACGCGTGCGCTATCCATTACGCTACCACAACTTCGAGACGAGGACTTTTGGGTCAAAGAAATGTACACATAAATTAGCTTCGAGACGTTTTTGCGTTGGTAGTAGTGTACTGTCAGCATATAAATATATGAACTAATACTTTATATATATTTTTATAGACAAGTACTTAATATGAAACTAATAATATTACACGATATTAAAATAAAAAAATATTAAACACAATTTTTAATATTAAATTGTAGGGAAATTTAAATTTCCAGTTTAGAAGTCCTGTAAATATACAAATATTACTACATACGCAAAAACGTCTTGAAGCTAATTTACCTGTTATATAGATTATTTATAATGCCTAATTTTATTTTGATTACTTTAATTTTAGTGTTTAAAATTCACTAACTACTTTAACTATGTAAAGGTAAATAAGGCCTAAACGACAGACATATATACATTATATAACAAGACGGGAGTTAATGAACATAAATTATCACAGACAAGTACCAACCGTCCTTCGGAGCCAGTGGAATCGATTTCTAGTTTGACAAGATAATTATTTCTTTTTAATAGCACAGAGTAATTAACAGTCGTAGTCTTTGTGATGTGGCGAAAATACCGCACTAGTGTAGTTCACACAGACACTTCAATTTCAGCCGTTTTTTATGATCTTTTTTAAAGTGAACTCCTTTAGAATTGAAAAGAGATAAACGCAAAAATATATAGGACTAAACATGCGAGAGAATGAGATACGAGTTTTACATTGTGCAGCACAGATTAGAGAGTCAATAAGACCGATGATTAAACATAAGTCCAATTTGGACCGAAATACAACTGTTAATAATAATTTTTAGACTAAAACAGTGAAAATTGAAAGTGATACATAAGAAGTTTATTTTGAATTATAATATGTAGGCTAAAGGAGTTATATTTATATTAATAAAAGTTAGAGAAGAATTATCTGTGAGTATATTCTCCGAAGTTTCACTTCTACTGCGTGTGAACTGCAAACATACACATTTTTTTTTTATTTCAGCACCAATATGTGGGGGAAATCCGAAAAAGTCTGATCTCCTCCCCTAATTAAATATGTAATGAAAAATTGTAAAAATGTCTTCAAAATCTTCACCTTGACAAGTGAAAATACCCTACAAATTTATGAAATCTGAAGTTCTGTTGTATAATAGTTTAAGAAATTTGGTGTATTTTCAGGTAATAGCTTTGTTCAGGGTTCCATAGTCAAATTACTAAGAGAGTAGGCGTTCGTCGCCTCTACGGAACAGACATAACGCGTGGACTGCACGCACTTGGTGCGATCTTCTATAGCTGTTGTAGACAAGACGAGAGCATAGCGATCGATTTATCAGCTTGTCAATACAAGGCTTCAAAGCCTAGAGCATCGACGCCGGGTTGCTAGTCTATCGGTGTTTTATGATTCATTTCGGAGAATGTGTGGTTGAACTGTTCGATCTGATTCCCCCTACGCCATTCCATCTTCCGACTATAAGGCGCTCTGGTCTACGCCATCGTTTCACAGTGGAAACGCCACCAGTGTGAACGGAGGTTTCACTTCCACGTTCCTTCTACGTACGGCAGAGTTGTGGAATGCACTACCAGAGAGTCCATGTTTCCCGAAAGGTACAATCCGGGTATCTTCAAGTCTCGTGTGAATAGGTACTATCTAGGTAAGCGTGCTCCATCTTCGACCGCATCATCGGACTTGATCGTGCTCAACAAACCTATTTAATGTAAAAAAACTACCTAACAGAAAGTTGTTACTGATGTCTATAGTCATTTACAACACCACTGATGTTTTTACAACACATTTGTGACTCAAAATGATCTGTGACACTGTTTAGAAAAGAAAGAGTTTATAAATTAGCGTAGCGAGTCAAGAAAATAATAATGAATTCTTAGCCAAGAAAGACTATATCAAATCTAAATGATTCCTTGAAAATATTTAGGACAATTTTATCATCAGCCTGGCGTTCTAGAAGCCGGTTGCGTTCTGTTATAACCCATATAATAAAAATAGACGATACCTACCCATCTTCTCTTCCTGTTTTGTCCTGAGGCCCTTGCCAACGGCTCGAGGAGCCACGGCAGCCCTTCTCTAGCAATCTCCGCGCCCAGACACTAGTTTCAATTTCCCTAATTATCTGTTTCATTGTCAATTCTATTTTTCGTTCTTTGTATTTTATAATTGAATTCCCTAATTCCATCAATCCTTTTTCCAGTTATAAATGTGCTTTTTAAAAGGCTCCTATAAAAGTTGGAAGTCCCATACCTACTGTATCTTCTCCTCCTTCCGTAGTCTTCGAAATCCCTTACAGGTAGGTACATCATTGGCACGAATGATCAGGACTTAGAAAAGGCGATTATTCATGCAGGGACGGAGAAGGAATACTATTTCCTTAGGCCAGGTGGCTTGTCGTAAGAGTCCACAAAACAACCTACAGCCAGGTGGTAGAGTATTTGCTCGTCTGGATGGCTACAACCCCTGGTCTATAGTATACCGCCATAACAACCTTGTGTTGTGTTCCGGCATTAGTGGCTTGGTTCCAATCTTCCTTTAGAGAGCGGTAGTACGTTGGTAGCACCTTTAGTGTTACAAATGTCTATAGGCGATAGTAACCGCTTTCCATCAAGTGGGTCTTCTGCCTGTCTGCTGAACTCATGCAATAAATAAAAAAATTGAAAAAAGGCGGCATGACTAGACATTTGTTCCCCACATAACTGCCGCGAATGCAAGAGTTCCATACGGAACCCTTCCACATGATTTCATTCATCTCCGTTAAACAGCTTTTTAGTGATTTGTTAATCAATAAAACATTTGCGTGGTATAAATTCTATTGAAGTAAGCCTGGCTGCAGTACCTTTTTGCCGTTCGGAGAAATGTGAGTGGCAGATGTCATTATTCTTAAATAATCGCCATAATTAATAAATTAATTGTTCAAAGTTATCCTCTCGATACACAACAAAGTCTAATATTAAAGAAATAGCTTTAACAAAACAGAAATATTGTCTGCTTTAATTTCCTAAATTAAATTAATTAATAATTCCTGCGTATGCCGAAGCCTTGAACCGAAAAATCGGTTACGATTACGCTGCTCTTTGGTTAAACACTACATCTCATTACAAGCGATGCGTATGCGCAGCGTGTTCAGCGGCTTTATTACTTTATGATATTTAAGCAAAGTGGAAATGTCTAGTCACGTTCTGAAGACAAAAGTTCAAGTTCCGAAGTATATCTGTATAAAAGAAGATGAAATAAAAGCTGTCATTTAAAACGAATATCCTTTCAGATTTGTTTTATACTCACTCTCTTTCAAATTTAAATTCAAACGTGTTTATTCAAAATAAGTTCCACTGGAGAACACTTTTTGAAGGTCATACATGTAATGTACACCGCTTTGTAACGTGTTATTGCTGTTTAAAGGAGAAGAAGTGGCAAGAAACTCTCCAGCAACACGTCTATCTAAAACTTTTTTATCATAATCATTATTTATATATCTCACGGATTTTTAAAATACACATAGAAGTTGTATTACAATTACTTTTCAAAGAATGAATGGAGTTGTAACTAAACTAACTAAATCTTCATAGATTCCTTACATGTTATGCAAAATATAAACTTTATACAGGAGATGAAAAAGTTTCTTCGCATTTTATATAACAATTCAAAAAGTTTTTTTATAAAGTTTATTTACATTTAACTAAAGTATGTAGGTGCCATTTTGTTGGATAACTTTTTTCCATCTTGTAGGTAGGGACGTGATCCCATTGCTATAAAAATTTTGGGGCTTCTGATCAAAAAACTGCGACAAGTGGTTTTGGCAGTCCTCTCGTGATGTTAACCTGACACTGCCTAAGGAATTCTGCAGAGACCGAAACAAGTGAAAATCAGAAGGTGCAAGATCAGGACTATACGGCGGATGCATTAACACCTCCCAGCCAAATTGTCGTAATTTTTGCTGAGTGGCTAAAGATGTGTGAGGTCTAGCGTTATCATGGTGAAAAACCACACCCCTTCTGTTGATTAATTCCGGCCGCTTTCTCTCAACTTTTTAATTTAATCTCATCAGTTGTTCGCAGTACAGTTCAGAATCGATGGACTTGCCTGGCGGTAACAGCTCATAATGAATAATGCCCTTCCAATCCCACCATACACACAGCATCATCTTGGTACGAGTTAACCCGGGTTTCGCCACAGTCTGTGAAGCCTGACCGGCCTTTGACCACGATCTTGTTCTCACGTTCTTGTCGTACGCGATCCACTCTTCATCACCAGTTATCAGCTTCTTCAAAAACAGTTCGGTTTCAATACGTCGTAATCAAGAATCACAAATGAGTACACGGTTCATTAGGTTTCTTTCAGTGAGCTCATGACGCACCCAAAAATCGACCTTTTTTGTGTACCCAACTCTTGTCAAATGCGCCAAAACCATTTTGTGGTCAATTCCCAGTTCTCCAGCTACATAGTAACTACTAATATGCCGATCTAGCTCCACTTTTTCAAAAATGTCATCAATTTTGTCCGCAACAGGGCGACCAGAGAGACGTGCATCTTTAATTTCAAAATTTCCGGATTAAAAACGCTTAAACCAAATTGGCGCTACTCTCACAGATACTGCATTAGGTCCATAAACATCACATTTTTTTGCGGCTTGTTTTGCATTTTTATCTTTTATCAAATTTATTCTTGATAATTTGTATTTATCATTTTAACAAGAATAAAAACAAATGAAAATCACACATTTTCCTAATTTAAATTTGGAGTTGTCTTCTTTGAAATTAAAACTTTTTAATGATACTAAAACCAGCCAAATACAAATGGTATAACCAAAGAGATCTTATTACAAGTTCATACATACTATAATGCGAAAAGACTTCTTCCCCAACCTATTATAATAAAAGGCAGCGAGCAAGCAGCTATGTAAATGCAGTTTTGTGATTTAAATATTTTTCAATAGTTTCTTTTCTTTCACCTTCTTCCTATTATTTGAGGTTGGCACAATTTGTCTTTCCCTTCCATACTCCTTTATTCTAACATACGTCCTCTGTAACACCACAAATCATCATATAATCATCATATAATCCTTCACACAATCGATCCATCTCTTTGTTGGTTTACCTTTATATAATTTAATACTAAGAATGTTATATTTCAATTTTTATTGCGAAGCTGGCAAACGGCCCACCTGATGGATAGTGGTTACCAACGCCTATAGAGGTTTGCTACACCATGGGCGATGACAGCGCGTTACCAGCCTTTACGATGGTATATGGAACTGGAAAGGGGGAGATGATAGGGAAGATGGGATAGGAGGAGTAGGAAGTGGGCCATTGGAATTCTCGTTTATTGTACGGAATAAGAATAGCTTTAGGCTAACCATTTCACGCCGATATTCTGTGAGAGAGTAGTATCAAAACGATCGTCCCGGTCCTAAGAGCTGTAACTAAGATAATCATGAGCATGGCTCTATCACGCATGTATAATGTCGACACTCTAGAGCATAGGCTCCCAACGCGGGCCGTACCGCCCCCTACGAAGGCACTGGAGCTCTTCGTGGGGGCGGTAGCGGCTCCAAAGGCAAATGGAGGGGCGTTATGATAGTCAAAGGGGCGGTCGCAGCGTAACTATCTAATTAGAAATATAATATAATAAAATACTTTGAAAATATTTATCCATAGGTTCAAATCCGGCTCGAAGGACCACATAAAAGCATGTGGGATCCTTGATTAAAACTACACACTATATATACCTGATTTATTTCAACCCTTGATATGGATGGAGATGCCTTGATATGCACCGCAGAGCATGCGCGTGCGTTACCTTGATGAGTGACGTTCGTACTGATGGTAAATTCGCGTGTGTTCACCTATAACTAAATACTGAGTCGGGAAAATGTTAGTACTTGCTTCGTACACGGTTAGATAAAAAAAACGCAAAAAAGAAACATTTTATCTAACCGTAGTTTATCTTATAAAATTTACGTCAGTGTTTTAATGCTTATTTACGCCGTAAATAAACATCTTTTTCTCGAATAAAACTACGTTTTAACGGTTTTAAGCGTGATAATTTATTCGATTTTTATTATTCCGACGTTTAAACAAATTAGATTAGGCTCCCATAGAGTAAATTATAACCATAAACAAAAATTAAAACTAAATAATTAAAATGAACAAGTTGGTGGTAGGCTAAATAAAACTTTAACAATACTCATTGACACTTGATATCTTTGTCTTCCGTGATAACAGCCATTAAAAATTGGCCGAAACGTCGGAATAATAAAAATCAAATAAATTATCGCGCTTCAAACTATCAAAACTTAAGAAAATATCCCTTTCTCTTCATAAAATCCCTATAACATATCTTATTTTCTATTGTTGACCAGAGTGAGACAGAAGTTAATCTTTTCTTGCTTTTTAATACCAAAACTGTACTTCTAGATCAATTAAAACAGCTAATAATTGTCACAATTGGTCTCGGACATCCCAATTTCTTAAGGAACTAGGCGTTATACCACCTTTGTCCAAGGCGACATTGACACATCGGTTTAATCTCAATGCATCATCACGATGTTTCGTTCATCATTAGCAGATAATTATAACAATAAACACATATTTAGGTTAAAAAAGTGCCTAATTGGTGCATGCTTTAACCATTAAGCTACCAAGGCTTTAGATCAAACTAGGTAGTCATAGTTTATATTTTCAAAGATTTACTGCCTACTACCACATATTGGGAATTTACATGATTATATATAATACAAAAATCAAACATTGCTTTTAATCTATACTAATATGTAAAGCTGAAGAGTTTGTTTGTTTGCTTGAACGCGCTAATCTCAGGAACTGCTGGTCTGATTTGAAAAATTCTTTCAGTATTGGATAGCCCATTTATAGAGAAAGACTATAGGCTATATATCATCACGCTAAGATCAATAGGAGCGGAGCACCAATGAAGAATGTTTCAAAATCGGGGGGTTTTTTTTAACTTCCTTTTATTTTTATCTTTCCACGCGAACGAAGTCGCGGCCAGAAGCTAGTTTTATTACCAAGATAAGATATTATGAACTAATGCCATAAAATACCTAATTCTAATACATAAAATACCTAAAATACTGAGCCTAGGTCACCGTCTTCTATGGGTGAGGTGCCCAGAAGGCTGCCTACGTTTCCCCTCTGGATCACCATACTGATCCTTTGCCCGAGGTAGGCACCAGTCCTCTGATCACCTGAAGAGTTCAGGAATTGTTTTGATATGACATTACTTCGCTGTCATATTCATCATTCAAATAATTAACATTTATTATGTAAACTCTTAACATTACATTTAATATCATTACTTGTAACCTGCATTTCAACTTAACAAATTGCAACTTAGCCTTAAAAATACGAAATCAACTTGTTTTTTGTAACGCATCAAAAGCTTTCTCGTCATCGAGCCTGCATCCATTAATCATATCTGTTTGTCTCTTTCAGATTAATGCGGGTTTTCCGACAAGAATGAACGAGATAGGTATATCAGACGGAAAGGTGCGCACGCGCATGTTGCTCGTAGTACACAGGGTTGCCAGTCAATGAAAATTCTGGGTTCTTAGGATTCCTGTATAAAAATTTTAATCTAGATAGATCACATTCATTATTTAAATTAATTATCATTTTTAACTGTATGAATTACTGGAAATTGAAAAAATATACCCGTATACGTCAATCTCCATTTAATGATTTTTATTTTTTAAATTTTCGTATAAATGCAATTTTGAGTTTTTATCCATTCTCAAGTAAAGTCCTAATTGGTAATTGAGTCAAAAATAATATCTACCGTATAATTTACAGAAAACGGCAGAAAGCCTTGATTACATGCTAAGTGTTTTCCTTAATGCTGTGTCAATATCAAATTACCAAGTTCAATTGATTAATTTCTATAGACATTTTAAGCTATTTGAAGTCAAAGTTAAGTCAAAACTTTTAGCTGAATATAGTTTAAAAATGATACTTTAGACCTGAGATATTGCGCGTGATTTAAATTTTAAGACTAAAGCAGACATTTTGGTTTTAACTGTAATATATATTTTTTATTATGGTCTGGGTGTTACTGAAATCAACACATTATTTATCCATTATCATCCATCATAACACAAGTTTAGCTTGGGAATGTACAACAAATGTGTTCAATTGCCAATTTATTGTCGATGGTAATTTTTAAATGGTGTTTTCCCGGGAATTTTAAATATAAATACTGGCAGCCCCGGGAAAGGTGCACGGGAGCATGCTGTAGTGGCGCCGCGTCGCGTCAGTTCATATAAAACTCTAATAAGAGTTACGTGTGTGTAAAGTTATAAATATTATATTATAGTGTGATTTTTTTTAAAAGAGCAATTTTATGGCATCAATCAGTTGTGTAACAATGTGAAGTGTTGTCAAAGTGGTTTGTAATTAAAAACATAAAGATTATTAAAGTGAACTTTGTGTTTTTTATTATATGAAGTATAGTCCAAAGGAGTGTTCTGTGTTATGTTTTGCGTAATTTTTGTGTTCAAGTATTGTTGGGCAGTTGGAGTTTGATGCTTTGGAGGTAAGGTCATGTTTTGAATATATATTTATTTTACATATATTTTTATTGTGAAAAGGCCGTGGTAGCGTAGTGCTTTGGACATGTATTCCAAACTCAAAGAGCACGAGTTCGAATATTAATCGATATATTAACTTTTTAATAATTTTATATGAATATGTTGAAAAATTTGTAGAAAAATGTCATGTATTTTTTTAAATGAATAACACTACAAAAAAACTTAAAAATTAAATACTATTATAAACATATTTACTAGTTAGAAATGTAGTCCAGTTAGCTGTCGGTGGGGAAAGTTCCCTATCAATTAGGTTGACCCGTCTAATATCAGTATTACAAAACGCCGGAGTTGCCTAGATTTTCTAGGAGCGTAGCAAGTTAAGACGTCATCTCTTTAGCGAGTCAAATATCGTATGAATTCCACTAGCCGCCATAAAATAAAAAGTGGAACGCACTTTTGATCAGATCTATCTGTATGTATTTCGATGCGCTGAATTATTTGATCCATAAACCCTCAAAAATTTGAGGGTGTATGGACCAAACTGACCCCAGATTCGGATTCAGCGCATGGACCAAACTCCCCCAGATTCGGATTCAGCGCATGGATCGAACTGACCCCAGATTCGGATTCAGCGCATCAAAATACATAAGAATAGATGGATCTAGTCAAAAGTACAGACCACTGTTTATTTTTTGTGGGCAGGTGTTGTCATTTAAACAGTAATTAATATTATTTTTAACAAGATATTTTTAAAGTACGACGATAACAAGGTATTTTAACACCCACTCTTTTATATGAATATTAATTTATAATTTATTGTACATCTACTCAAATGCTCAAAGATACAAAAAAAAACACAATCAATCGACGCCATATTAAAAATTTATTATTGAAATACATAATGAAGACATAAATCAAGATTGTTAATGTCACGAGAAATTTTGATTGAGGTTTTGTGTCATGTATTTTAGATGAAATTTCATTTACTTGTTATGTGGGAAGTTTGTTGAAGAGATTTTTTTCAATAACCCGAAAAAGACACATATGTGTTGAATGTTAGTTTTTCGTGTGGCATTGATGGCTGATTCTTGGAATATTTATTTGGCGGAAAATATATTTTCTTTGAAAAAACTTTTTTCATTCTTATCCGGTTTGTATGGTCCAAATGTCATGAAAGTCCATGGTGAGCTTTCCAAGTATAGCGAAAAATACTGAAAGGAGCCTCGGGACAGATTTCGATGAAAAACAAAAGGGTATCGTTAGATTTTTAATCGGGAATTGAATAAGCTGATTTTGAAAAATAAAGATTATGATTACACCTACACCAACTTATAGCGTAGCTTGTCAGAGTCTATTTGTGTAAAAGAGTGTCAAATATTAAACTGGTGGAAATGGTTGTGTTTGCGCCATTCACACGCAACCGCGAAAAAGAAAAAGTGATTTTTTGTTAATATCGTCCCATTGTCCTCTCTCCCTGTCTGCCCTATCCGCTACAACACTCGCGCGAACGAAACGCACAATGGGAAGAAATATAGTCTATGGTACTACGTTTCCGTGGCTGTCAAGTCTCATCCAGTCTTGCAACGCTACCGCGGGAAGTAGACTGACTTCTAACAAAAATACCAAATTCATAAACGAACCATCAAACCCGAGAAACAAGTGAGTGTCCCATATTATTCCCATTATCCTGTAATGCATCACCATGTTGATTTTTCTTTTTATGAAAAGTTGAAAAGAGGAATGAAATCAAATAAACAAACTCTCTTTTATATAATATATATAATAATAATATCAGCCCATAAATGTCCCACTGCTGAGCTCGGGCCTCCCATTATAGGGAACGGCCGCTTATCCAAGGCGGCTTGGCAGGTTTGATACATCGGTTATCTCAATGTGCAGGTGTCATCACGATGTTTTCCTTCACCGTCGTTAGCACGTGGTAATTGTAACAATA
Organism: Dendrolimus houi; assembly: GCA_039645545.1. Taxonomy (NCBI): domain Eukaryota; kingdom Metazoa; phylum Arthropoda; class Insecta; order Lepidoptera; family Lasiocampidae; genus Dendrolimus; species Dendrolimus houi. The sequence goes on from CM077133.1 coordinate 1,477,901, forward strand.
TGCACAGTAGGTCAGAAAACTGCCCTAAGTGGTGCATGCGTTCGGGCCAGGATTCGAACCTGCGCCCTTTGAGTTTTGGACGCATGCGTTTGCCATTACGCCACCATGACTGTTCTCTCTCTTACTTTTGTATAAATATGGTGTTGAATTTTTTTGTAACCGCAAATCTTACATCACAGATATTATGGTTAACTAATACTCCTAATTTACATAGCAGCTCGCTCCAACCTCTTATACTATATTTTGTATAACGTTTTTATCTTGCCAAGCTTGTAAGGAATTTATGGAGATATATTGCACCATACATTTAGTACGTCATATCATTATTATAACTTTAATAATATTTTTCTTTACTTGCATTGTGTCTCTATCTCATTGAATATGCACTGTTTGCTAGAACTCCATTAATTCATCAAAAGTCATTCTGTAACATACTTCTGTATAAAACTTTAAAAAAAGAGAATTTGAGATATAAATAGAATGAGAAATATAAGAAAAACAAGTTTTAGTTAGACGTGTTGCTGGGGAGTTTCTTGCCGCTTCTTCTCCTTAACAGCAATAACACGTCGCGAAGCGGTGTACATAGACTGGGAAGTAAAATTTAATTTTACCTATATATGACCTTCAAAAAGTGTTCTCCAGTGGAACTTATTTTGAATTTGAATTTACGAAGTAATTACACCAAAATCTGTTATTATGCAAACAAATAGCTATACTTAAACTGCACGATGTCTATGAATGAAACTTGTAATATAAATTTCATATCTATTTTGTATTGTATGGGCGCTTATAATTGGTTTATTCGTAAATCTTTTGCACGAGTTAAAAATAAGATCTCGTTAATATCCAAAGTATAATTTATCATTATAATTGTAGTGGAAAATCGTGCATCCATTTTGGTTTGGCCTCTATTGGCGGTCATCAATCATTCTACTCTATTACAATGCGTCGTTAGTCTAGAGACGAGTCCGAAGGCCGCCACGATTTCATTGGTTTATAATAATATAGTCTATCTATCTATCTATCTATCATTTAAGAGCTATGCTCTTGTCGGTGGAGCCTCCTCCAATCTTCTCTATCATGGGCCAGTTGTTTTACTTGTATGTATGACACGACACCCGCTTTTTCTTTTATTTGATCCATGAATGCTCGCCTTGGTCTTCCCTTCCCTCTCCTTGCTTCCACTTTGCCTTCGATTAACGTGCATAAGAAGGTGTCGTATCGTAGCAGATGGCCAAACATTTTCCCCCTTCTTTCCTCCAGAGTTTTGAAAATTGTGCGTTTCTCCTTTACCATGACCAGTACTTCTTCGTTGGTCTTTTTTTCTTTCCAACTTATACTTTCCATGCGTCTATATATATATATATATAAATATATTGTAATATATGAAATATATTATATATTGATAATAACTAATATCAGCCCATAATCTATACATATAATAAAACTGTAGAGGTCGTATTTCTGTACAATGAAAAAAAAACGCTAAAAACCGAGTCGGGGGGGATGTAAGAAGGGAAATAGAACCAATTTTGACTTTTTCAAATTTTTTTTTTCTCTGTCTGTCTGTACCGGCTAATCTCCAAAACGACTACACCGATTTAAATGAAATTTTTTATGGTGGTAGCTTATGTCTCTGGTCAACATATAGGATACTTTTGATCCCGAAAAATTAAAGAGTTCCCGTGGGATAGTTAAAAAACCGCACCACGCGGACGAAGTCGCGGGCATCAGCTAGTAGTCAATAAACACCATAGTCATCTGATGTTGGCACTCATGCAGAGGACCAAATCGTTATTCTGTATTTAAGCTCTACTAACTATAATAAATAAATAAATATTTGGATCTAGTTGTCTGTACATTTCAATGTATAATATTATAAAATTCTAAATATGCCATGTCTGTACATTGAAGCTATTAAAAAAAATCATCTGGAATACACTAGTTGCGCCCTACGGTTTCACCCGCGTGGTGATGGAAAATTGTTATAATGATAATCATTCACACTATATCTTTATAAATTATAGTCTATGTGTTGTCTGATTATTTGTATTGTGTGTATTCTGATGTATAAGCTATATTATTGTAATGTTTCATCAAAATCCTTTCAGTAGTTTTTGCGTGAAAGAGTACCAAACATACATCCGTACATTCTTATAAACTTTTGGGTTTAAAATATTATGTAGTAGTAGGATGATGATGTAGAATAGAACACGATACAATTTTTTTAAAGTTCTTGTGTATTTATTCGGGTTTCTTCGCTGATCGAGAGCAAATTGTATTTAGTAAAATGTGTGATATTTTTTTAATTTCCCAGAGAGGGATAAAAATTTGCTTATTCCGACACAGTTTTCCCTAAAATGATAGCTTACAGTCTCTTTCAAATGCTGCGGTACTTTGGGTCCGGAAATCCCGCGGGAAATTCAAATCGACCGTGGACGAAGTCACGAGTATATCCTAGTAAATAAATTCTCTTTAACTTTTATTAGCCTGTCCTCTATGTATGTATGTCGGTATGTAACGAGTGTTTGCAACGTAATTTACATCAGTTTCGAAACGTCCGATTAACCTAAAGAATTGCACACGTGTTAAGAACCGATAACAATACAATAATTTTCTGACTTTGTCCTCAATCCCGCCAGGATCACCAGGATAAAGCAGGTTAACTATAAAAGTACTACCATACTGTATACTAAAACTTTAACAATACTCATTGACACTGACATCTTTGTCTTCCGCGATCACGGCTACTGAAAAGTGGCCGAAACGTCGGAATAATAAAAATATAAAAAATACTAGGTTAACTGAAAACTACCCGTAGAACGAGAGTGCCACATTTTAGATCTATTGTCACCTAGTACGGTACCCTACGAGCCGAGTTTCTTGATTATAATTGCTTTTAGTTGGTTTCGAGGGTTCTCTCACATCCATGTTACTTATAGATTATTGACATTATACAATGGATTCTATGTGCCATTAAATAAAATACATACATTACTCGAGCAATAAAGCTTGAAATAGGCAGGCGAATCTGCGCTCATCTCTAAAGCGTAGAATGTTTCCGTTCTTATTAAATAATTTAAAATCCAGTTTCAAATCTCAAATACTAGTTATGAACGCGATCTTTATCTAAAAGACATCAACGCACACCTCTTGAAGCAAACAAAATTAAAATAGCGTAACCAACAACACGATTTCTTATTGGAATACGTATCAACGCCTACGCTTTTTGTATTTCGTTTTAAACAAATAAATAATTCAAGGATGAAAGGGCTGAAATTATTATATCATAAAACATGCCACTACTGGGTTCAACGCTCTCTACGCATAATACTGAGATAATATTCTCTTTCAGTCTTAATTAATAATTCTCCTTCCCTTTTACTTTTGGAATACAGTGTAGACAATCTTAAACGCAAAAATATTTTCAGCTAAAATCATTTTAAATGTTATTTTGATGGTATAGATTAATGAAAGAAAGAAAGAAAAACGTTTATTTGGCAAAGGCGACACACATAAAATATATATTATTTTAATGAAGCAAAACAATTGTGTAGTTGCATGCCGCAGTTGGACAAATAAGGTCACTCAGAATATTGCTATGCCGAAAGTTACTCCGACACAGCACTGATTTTTAGTGCCTACCTCTTTCTTACTCTATACATATTTTATTGAGAAAGAATAAAAATAGAAGAAGAAAAAATTGTCTGTTATTTATTAGTATTATAATTATATATGTTTTTATTACTAAAAATAAGAGCATTATATGTATATCGCGCCGAAAAATCGATGATTTAACCTTCCCAGCTCGTATTGTAAACTCACAGAAATTTGATTGTCCCGATTTACTTAAAAAAATAGATATATATATATTCCTCGACAATCTTTCCGTCATAGTCCCTATTTTGCTTTGAAATCGGTTGACACGAACTATCGCCAAAACAGTTCTCTGCATCGATCGTGTACTACCTATAATAAATTAATTCGCAGCTATGATTTGGATATAACGGGTACCTCAGTGTCTGGTTTTAGGAATAAACTCAAGTTTTCTAAGATGTGAGATTTTTTTTTCATGTTTAAATTACATTTTTTTTCTCTGTTTATAGTTCTCTGATGTCTGATTAGATATCTTAATTTATTTCTATCTGTGGTGACTTGTTAATAGCTCACTATCACTAATGTATTATTATTATAATGTGAATAGCTGATAGTCATCCAAAAATTGTAAAATAAATAAATATACAAGAATGAATAACGAAAATAATGTGATCTAGTATCCACAGAAGTTTTTATATACATATATCCACTATATATAAACTTAAATATGTATAACTAATCACAGGTAAATGTCTATAAACACAGCATAATTATATTATAAACCCGCTTATGGCTCTATAAAATGATATTTAGTACCTATTCAGCAATTATAATCATACATCTATATATTAATACATGAGGTAAAAACTTTGTACCCCTTTTTACGAAAATTGCGCGGACGGAGGAGTATGAAATTTCGCACACTTATAGTTCATATAGAGAAGGAGTGCAGAATGCTAATTTTTTTTTACATTACACACACTACCATGCATTTGACACACACAGGCATATGTACTCTTTTGTATATTGTTAAAGTACAGTCTTTGACAACAGAACCTTAATAATGTTCAAACTTATAATTTAAATTAATTATGGTCGAATTTCGACCACTGGTCGACCACTAATAAAGATAAATATATATCTCAGAGAATTTATGACGTAAAAAAAAAAAAAATACGCACATATTGTTGATCATGAACTATGATGTTTTCTTTTTATGTTATAGAATGTATGTATGTAAAGAAATATTTAAAATAACTATATTATATACAAATACGTAACTTAAAGAGTTGAACCTATATACTTTTTTAATTATTTATAATTTTGTTTAATTTATAATCTAGTTTTATGTTAGATAGTCACATTTAGTTTAAATGTAAACCAATGTATACTTTTTGAGATCTATGTAGATATCTTGACGTAGTGGAGACAGGGTGGCATCATTATCTTGAATACAATCCTTAGGGTCGGCATGACCGATGGGATAATACGCAAACACAGAATATCGGCGTGAAACGGTTAGTCTTCACCTAGCCTATTCGTGTGGTTACATACATACATATGTACATATTTAATTAGTATCTATAATGGTGGGGCTTCATCTGCGATAGTGTTACAGTATAGGTCGTTTCATGCAGATATGGCGATGGGTTCAATGCGTTATCCTAGATGCGACATTGTTAATGACGTTAAATATTGACAGATAACGTATGTATATACGTTATAGTCAAACATCGAAGCTCTGGCGCTCCTAAGTTTGACTGGTCAAACCTTAGGTCTGACATGTCTTGGCAAAGTCCAAATAAATGACGTTTTTCTGCCTTTGACTAACGAATTTTTGTCTAACCTAGGAGAGACTAATTTATAGTCATTAAACATATAACAAGTGCAATACAAATCGAGGTTTTTTTATTGCACGAGTTCAACAGACATGCAGACGGGCCATATGATGGAAAGCAGTTACCACCGCTTTAGGAGATTTGCGGTGCTACAAATGCGCTGCTGCTCTCTTAAGGGAGACCTGGAACCTGGTCACTAATGCCGGAACACAACTCAAGGTTGTTATGGCGACATACTCTAGACCAGGGGTGGCAACCATCCAGACGGGCAAATACCCTACCACCTGGCATAGTGGTATTGACATTCGACCGAGTCTGTCTTAGTCGCTTCAAGGATCGACTAGGCAAAGCCCGAAACAGATTATTTTACGTTCGATTTTGCCTAAAAAGTTAGGTACTTCTAGGTTTGACTAAAAATGCTTTAGTCAAAGGCCGAAATAGAGATTCATTTCCAGTTTTGTCGAAAGGCCTTGGTCAAACCTAGGATAAACCAGTCATTCCGGGAAGAGACTGCATAACGACCTTTGACTATAACATATACATATCGCGAAACAAACCTTTTCGCCCACTGGCTGGCAGGCCAGTTTTTAAGTTTGGGATTGACAACTGTCATGTCAGGTGATATAGAGAGAAAAGTCGTCACTAAAATGTGGATATTAGGTTGGGGTAAAAGTTTCTTCGCATTTTATATAAAAATTCAAAAGGCTTTTTTATAAAGTTTATTTACATTTGACTAAAGTATGTAGGTGCCATTTTGTTGGATAACTTTTTGCCATCTTGTAGGTAGGGACGTGATCCCATTGCTAGAAAAATTTTGGGGCTTCTGATCAAAACACTGCGACAAGTGGTTTTGGCAGTCCTCTCGTGATGTTAATCTGACACTGCCTAAGGAATTCTGCAGAGACCGAAACAGGTGAAAATCTGAAGGTGCAAGGTCAGGACTATACGACGGATGCATTAACACCTCCCAGTCAAACTCTCGTAATTTTTGCTGAGTGGCTAAAGGTGTGTGAGGTCTAGCGTTATCATGGTGACAAACCACACCCCTTCTGTTGATTAATTCCGGCCGCTTTCTCTCAACTATTTGCTTTAATATCATCAGTTGTTCGCAGTACAGTTCAAAATCATTAGTCCTACCTGGCGGTAACAGCTAATAATGAATAATGCCTTTCCAATCCCACCATACACACAGCATCACCTAGTTGCGAGTTAACCCGGGTTTTGCCACAGTCTGTGAAGCCTGACCGGCCTTTGACCACGATCTTATTCACACGTTCTTGTCGTACGTGATCCACTTTTCATCACCAGTTATCAGTTTCTTCAAAAATGGTTCAGTTTCATTACGTCGTAATAAAGAATCACAAATGAGTACACAGTTCATTAGGTTTCTTTCAGTGAGCTCATGAGGCACCCAAATATTGAGCTTTTTTGTGTACCCAGCTTTTTTCAAATGCGCCAAAACCGTTTTGTGGTCAATTCCCAGTTCTCCAGCTATATCGTAACTACTAATATGCCGATGTTGCTCCACTTTTTCAAAAATGGCATCAATTTTGTCCGTAACAGGGCGACCAGAGCGACGTGCATATTTGATATCAAAATTTTCTGATTGAAAACGCTTAAACCAAATTTGCGCTATTCTCCAGATATTGCATTAGGTCCATAAACATCACAAAATTTTTTTGCGGCTTGTGTTGCATTTTACCTTTTTTGTAGTAAAATTTTAAAATGTATCGAATTTCTTCATTAGATTCACTCATTTTAACAATAAGAAAAACAAATGAAAATCATACATTTTCCTAATTTGAATTTGGGATTGTCTTCTTTAAAATTAAAACTTTTAATGATACCAAAACCAGCCAGATACAAATGGTATAGCCAAAGAGATCATATTACAAGTTCATAAATACAATATGCGAAAAGACTTTTTCCCCAACCTATTATGTTAATCTCTTTAAATCCTATTATATATTTGATACTATTACTTTCGGCTATGTAAATATTACATATCAAATTATATGTTTTACAAATGAACGGGTTGTTTATTCCTGCAACGGCCCGTAGTACACATATGGCTATTCATTAGCGGCGTTATTTTTCAACGCTTTAAATAAGAAGCATTCGGCCAAAATCTAAATCGTTAACACTATCGCAGATGAGTCCGCACCATAAGTATAATGGCTATCGTTGACTGAAATAAAAGAAATTACGAAACGTCATGAAACTAATACCACAAAAAGTAGAAAAATAAAACTTGTCACTGTGCCCGCATACAATAATGAAATAATAAACGTGATTACGATGCGGTCGACCGCAGGCGGAACCGCGAGACTGTTGAAGACGGTGCAATACTGTTTCAATTGACAGAAAATGACGTTCCTTCTTTAAGGTGCTCTTACACGAGCAACTAAACTTGCTCAATCCCGAGCTATTAACGTCAACTATAACGTCACGATCATACAATCTAGGGCGATGGCAATATGTAGCAAACTGTTGCTGAGATACGGCCACGTCGTGTGGCCGTATCTCAGCAACAGTTTGCTGCCATGCAATGTGAAGCATCTTAAAAAACTAGGCAAACAACCGCGAAAACAAGACGTAGAATAGAATAGAATATTCTTTATTGCACACAAGAACATAATACACATGAGTTAACAATCATTTAACTAGTGCAATCGGCGGTCTTATCGCTAAAAGCGACTTCTTCCAGAGAACCTTCTGGAGATAATTTCACGTTCTAATAGTGGATCGGTATTCTATAGTTTAAAAATATATACATATTATTACGAGCTACAGGACTCGAATTAAAACTGCCGTTGGAACTACTATAGAATTTATTAGAACTGTACAAATACGTATAAAACAGAATACAAATAAGACTGGATGCAACCAGTTCAGACTGCACGATTCAATGCAATTCGACACGCGTAAAGTCCGTCGTCTATATCGCTAATCGAGAGTAATACAAACGTCTTACTCGTCTCGTAGTCGTCGCTTGACTGCCCGCCCCTCCATTCGGACATCGTCTTATATTAACTACACAGTACAAATAAATTGGCCGCGCACACTGAGTTTCTAAGAAATATTAATTTGCACACCTACGAACGTCCACAAAGTCGAAAACAATAACAATAAGGATTAGTTCGACGCTAATGATGGTTATAAAACAAGTAAAAACATGTTTTTCTTAATTACAAATTCAAAAGAACAAAGAATTCCTAATCCGGGAAGACAATGGACTGCGCTTACAACAGGCAGCTGTGCGCTTATCTTTGACGGCATGTAACAATATATTAATAGTAAATAAAAATACACAGACATAAATTACTGTTTACAAATTTAAATAGTGATCTAAGACGTAGTTAGACGTACAAACGAGATAGAAAAAATATATTGCCTAAAAATTTCCAAACCGATTGTATATTCGGCAACTTATGTGGCGACGTTGAGAATTGTGGAATATATGGAGCAATATTCCCGAAACAATTAACAATTGCATTTTATTACACTTGCTCCAGATTGATCCATTACTGTTGCCAGGCGATAACGGCGAGTGTACCCTTAAAAAAAGATATATCAATCAATGTAGTACATTTCTATATCGAACTTTTAACGACATTTAATAGTAAAAGTGACATTTGAACCTAAGTATATTTCTTGTTGCAAAAGGTGTTTTAAACTTATATATTGTTTTAAGTCTTACAGTTTTTGATTCAGTAGGGTCTAATCTAATGAAATATGAAAGTCTTAATATAAAATAAGAATTTTAAATACCTTTTGCAGCAAAAGATATGGATCGAAATGTTGCTTACGATAAAATGGGGGTAAAGGCTCGAAAACATACTGTTACGACTCAGGTCCCGACAAAAACAAAATCCACCTGCATATCTGAAACAAAACACATTTTATTACCTGCCGGCATTTAAACTAACTGTAACTCTTTTATGACCGTCTTCTTTTGTTCACTTTGTGTTTAAAATTTGTGATTAGAAAACAGCCCATTGTTTTATTGTACTCTTTTATGGCAATTTGCGGCTGAGTCATTAGCCAGGTGTGATGGATTAAGCCGACTTAGATACGGGACATTGCATTTGTGTAGTATAAAACGATGACCTGGTGGAGGGGGAGTCAGTCGAGCGAGAACCACAAGCGAAGCAAGACGTGTGTACTACAATCGGGAATCTAATAAGTGACGGACTTTGCGCGTTTTATTGAGTTACGACCTTCTGCATTACGTTTGGACTTGTTGTGTTCGGTTATATTTGTACCTGTGTTATATATGTTTGTATAGTTCTAATAAACTCTATAGTAATTTTAACGGCATTTTAATTTGTCAAGAAATATTCAAAATATATATATATAACACCGTGTCTGAATAATGATCTATAACTAAATAGCTTCATTAACGATTTAGACACTACGATACAGTAAGATAATTTTGGCAGCTCAGACTATGCATGAGACAAACTTTGAGCTGCCAAAATAATCATTATAAAGGAGACGAGGACTTTTGGGCCAAAGAAATGCAATAAGTTGTGATATAGCTTAAAAAAGAAAACATCAGCCCTAAATTCTATTTGGAAGACGAGAAATCTTAAAAATAAGCTCAAAAATAAAATAAGTTATCGATTTATGAATGAATTGCAACAATTAATAATATGAAACCATAAACACCACACGAATGATTCACTCAAAATTATTAAACCCATTTTTTTTCATTCACCCCTTTCATAGTTGTAGTAACTATTAAAAATATCAACATAATAAAAACCATTTTACCCATACTTGATTATGCCGACGCCAGCAATCAAGATTTAACTCAAGAACAACTTAATAAACTTGAGCGCCTCCACTTTTCTATAAGGTTCATATTTGGGTAACGCAAGTATGGCCACGTTTCTAAATTTCGTAAAAAAGTCAAGTGGTTGCCAATTCGTTTTCGCCGGGATACTCACATTCTTACATTGTTTTATAGTATTTTATTCATCCCTACTACTCCCCAGTACCTAAAAGAACGCTTCGAATTTATTTCTTGCTCTCACAATTTACGCCCTTCCCGTCAACATAGACTTATTACTCCTATTCATAATACAACGTTTTTCAATAACTCTTTCACGGTCAAGGCTATCCAACTTTGGAATACATTGCCTGTTGCTGTCAGACAAGCAAAATCTTTAATAACATTTAAGAACATGATCAGGAAATTCTATCTGCAATATAATGATATTTAATATTATATAATTAGTATTATATTGCATATAACTATATATTTATTATGTTTAAATATTTGCATTTTATCACTATATCTTGAATACGTATATAACTTATGTGTATATTTGTACATATAGTATAGTTATATATTTATTGTTAAAATGTAAGTAATAATACAATGATTATGTATACCACCATCGCTACTCCTAGTCAGCAATATTCCTGCCACGGGTTGTCTGGAAGAGATCGCTTTTTAGCGATAATACCGCTCTTTGTACACAATTAGAATAATTCTAGTTCGTAAGTTTTTTGTAATGGTGTACGATAAAGTGTTATCTATCTATCTATCTATCTATATAATAAAAATAAATCTTAAAATCATTCTCATCTTGTTACAATCTAGGCCCAAGAATGTATTCAAATTCAAAAGTTTTTATTCAAAATAAGTTCCACTGGAGAACACTTCTTGAAGGTTAAAGCATAACCATATAAGTTAAAATTTAATTTTACTTTCCAATCTATGTACACCGCTTCGCGACGTGTTATTGCTGTTAAGGAGAAGAAGCGGCAAGAAACTCCCCAGCAACACGTCTAGCTAAAAATTGTTTTTCTTTATATTTCGTATTTTATTTATATCTCAAGTTCTTTGTTATAAGTTTTATACAAAAGTATGTTACAGAATTACTTTTGGAAGAGTTAATGGAGTTGTAGCAAACAGTACATACTCAATAAGACAAAAGCCACAATAAAAGGAAGAAAAATATTATTGTACTTATATTATTATAAGTACATGACATGACGTACTAAAATTTTATTCTGCAACATGTCTCTATAAATTTTTTACAAGCTTGGCAAGATAAAAACGTTATACAAAATACAGTATAAGAGGTTATATATATATATATATATATATATATATATAGTGTAGCTGACCCGGCAAACGTTGTTTTGCCATTTAAATTATTTCTAGTAATTTTAAGTAAGTTAAATTATTAAAGTACTGATATCACTATTAAAAAATAGGGGTTGATCATAGAAAGGTGAAAATTTTAAGTTGTATGTATTTTTTAACGCTAAATCATAATAAATATAAATAAGAAATTTTGTCAAAAAAGTTAAAAAAAATATTTAGGGGTGGGTGGTCACTCGTATCATTTAGGGGTATGAAAAATAGATATTGTCCGATTCTCAGACCTAGCCGATATGCACACAAAATTTCATACAAATCGGTTCAGCCGTTTCGGAGGAGTTTGATAACAAACACCGGGACACAAGAATTTTATATATTAGATGAAAGCGTAACTGTCTCCTTACCTAAAAATATAATCGAGACATCAAATCAAAGACATAATATCAAAATAGTATTTATATAATCATCATAAAATCATAAAAACTTAAATCATTGAATAAAGATGAACCTATAGCCAGTACCACCATTTGTAGTATGGGGTCCAGGCACCCCATCTGATGATGGTCTTGGTGGGCCACCACGCGTCCGTAGTCATCGTAGAAATGTGCGGGTTGGGGATCCGCGCGGGCAGCTCCAGGGTGCCGTATATCGTTGCCGTTATCATGGCCTTGAAGGAGAACACAAAACGGAACTGCAAGAACGCCGTTGTCTTGAAGTATATGAAACATTCCGATCTGAAAACAGTTCAGACACTGTGTATTCGCAATATAGTATATTATTTATTAAGGACAAGAAACTAAGATACATTTGTATTTCAAAAAAATATATACAATCCTGATAGTAGATTATATCCTCAACGAAAAACATGAAACTGCTTATCAAGTCCCCCTATTCCTTTCAACTTTTTTTTGATAGCGCAGGGGAATGTCTTTGGACACAATCCTCGGGCCTAGGCGAGGGACACCGAGGGACGTTTGGGATTCCTAGCGGTCGGTTCTCCACGGACACTTCGCCGAAGCAGAAGTAGTCGTGAGAAACCGACCGCCAAACCTAAACCTGCGCCCCATTACACAAAGCTTACAGAAGCTAGAGCCACAGGCTCTAGTACAGAGTTACTGCACCGTACGGCTCTTTTAGGACACCCCGGTGGCAGAGTGCCTTACTTCATCAATGAAGACCGCTACAACCCTCGTATTCAGCAGCCCGGTATGACGGAATATTATGGGAGGAGGACCCTATTCACCTGTCCCGACGATAACTGTTTTCCATTAGGTGAGTTGTCTGCATATTTGCTAGCTTTGCAATAGAAAAAAAAACAACTCGTATTTTTTTAATGTAGATAGTATAAAGTAGGCAGAAGTTAGTAGAGAATGTTGAATTAATTAAACAGAAAGGTAAATAGCTACTACTACTGTACTAGGTAAATAGAAAATAACATGTTGTCTCGCAGATTCGCTCGAATCACAAATGAAGTTACAATTACACTTTTTAAGATAGACTGTTAGACTTGTTACTCGAGTGGCCTGTGGGCGAATACGCAACGAGGCATCCACGCCCTACAAGTAAAGTACAGTAACGCCTTCAGAATGCTGCTGGAGTTGTCGCGGCACTGTAGTGCGTCGGTGATGTTTACGGAGGTCCGCACACAATTTGCACAAGTTTGCTCGAAAAAACTCGCTTCCCTGATCCAACGCCTACGTGGCAGCACCAACAGCCTTGGCTATGGCGGTTAGATTCGACTGCCCTTCCAAAACATTTAGATAGGGGTGCAGTCATTGGTATTAAATAGTACATTGGCGTAAGATGCTATAAATCAATAATTTTGTTTTAAATATAATTAACTAACAATACCGATCCAAAATAATGTTTTATTATAGATAGAGGAAACAGATAATATACGGTAAAATCATTAGGAATAAATAATGTTAAGAATAGACGCTTGGCCAGCTCTTTAAGTGTCACTTATAGATTTCTTTAAAATACAGCATGTATGTCAAAGTTTAGATACCATCTCATGATTAATCACTTTAAAATAGATTGCCTGGAAGACATTGCTCATATGATTATAGTGATAGTCTATTGTTTGAATGTAACCATCCATTTTTGTGATCTATAATGTGTTATTTATCTTACTTCAAGTGCACCTAAACAACCAACGAAATGTGTTCAACTAGAATTTATTTCAAGTGCTTTTTGCACTTACATAGAACAACATATTATATTTTACATCATACCTATGCAACTAGTATGATAAAGGATGTATCTAACTAAGAATAGCGGAGTATGTAAGAAAAAGTCAATTCCCCCCCCCCTAATGATTCGTAAAAATGGCAGGAAAATATTACTTGGCGTCGCCGAAAATGGGCCCCCAGCCCGATTCCTCTTTCCTTTCGACGGGCATGGGGCCGAGGTCCATCGCTTGCCGATCTCTGTGACAGTTATGCTCGAGCCACATCGCCGCGTTCGTGCGCTGCGTCACCTCCAGGTCCACTATCGCGCAGCTGAACTGGGCTACCTGGGTTATCACCACCTGGAACACATTATATTATATTTCCTTTTACCTTATCCCGATCACTTGGATTAACACAATACATCTTTTCCTTCCATGTTCCTCTATTCTGATATAGGTCTTTTGTCACATCACATATCATCATGTCATGATAGTACGAGATCCGGCTGCAGAATTAGTACACTCATCAAGTGTTTATGATTAGGAGAATATACATCTACCAGGTTGCCTATCAAAATGTGGCCGCTAGTATTTTGAATTAAATTATAAAATAGCTTAAATTATTAAAGAACGTACTTTAGAAACCAGAAAATAATTAAATTAAACTATACTATAAATAAAGCTATACTTACAAAATAACAAATCTATAAATAAAAAATTGACTCCAAATCGCTGTCGGCGGGGAGCGTGCCCAAAATACTGGCCGCATTTCCGCGTTGGATGGCAACGCTAATTCGTTGCCCTAGGTGCAAGCCAGCCTTTTGGTCACGCGAGACCTCAATTAGACGCGTTGAGAGCTCTCGATAGAGGTGATGAGCTCCAGGCCCCCACGGCCCCAGGGTCTCGACCCCGAAAGCCACAAATACGTACCCATTACCAATGGACACATATTTGCGACATTTCAGGGCTTCCTGGTGTGCAGCAGCAGCCCCGGCTGTCACGGCTGTGTCTGGAAGATGGGATGCCGCCAAAGTATCGACACAAGTTGCGTCCCATACTAGGCGGCGTCCCATCTTCCATGGCACCAACGACATCCCATCTGGTCTCTTACCATCGTCGCGACACAGCCCATTTGGTTCAAGAACAGCTGGTGCCCCGGCGGTGACAAGAGACTGACGGATAATGTCATTAAGTGTAGCATGTCGTGACATTCTGCCAGCGCTCCTTGCGCATGACAAGCCATGGTGGCCGAACTCATCAACTCCATCTCCGCACCAATAGCGATGAGGGACTACAACACTTGCCCCCAGACGAATGCAAGCAGCAATCCTGAATGTAGTGTCATCCAAGAGAGTTCCTAAATTCGCCGAGGGCAGAGCTTGGAGCCACAAACCTGACTCCCATTTAGAGACAGCTAAAAGACGGGCTCGGTCAGTTTCGCCAATACTAGAAGACAAAAGGTTCTCATGTATTAGCTTGCTGAGCGGCCCGTCCCATATCTTCTGCGACTTCGGTTCCAAGGGTAAATTTTGCGATGGGCAAGCCAAGGACCAAGCATTTCTGGCCTCAGTCAAGTATGGGACCTCAAGGCCACTAAGTGACGGATTTAATATTTGTCCTATGAGGTCCACAGTACTATAAACTGAGGACAGGAAGGCAGGTAATGCTATGTCGGAAATTTTGCGTACACCCAAGCCTCCTAAGCGTATTGGTAAGGATGCTTGGGTCCACGATCGATCTTCCAAAGGTATGTTTATAATGGAGGTTAAAGTTTGTCGAATAATGTTGTCTAGATTGTATAAAATATTTGGATGTCTCCAAAGTGGAGAGCACCGCAAAATGTATGTGAAATTTGGAGTAAACAAGCAATACCGAATAATAAAATAGGCACTATGTGCGCTTATTTCTTTTAAATTTTTTATTTTTGACTGGAAGTTTTGGATTTTATCGTCAACGAAATAAGGAAAAGATTCATCGAAGATACGGGACCCAAGGAGGTTTAGATTGTCTTTCTTTACTAATCTTAAATTTGGAGCCAGAACTTGAAAATCGGAAATGGTGTTGTTGTCTTTTTCGTTAGCATTTGGTATAAAAAGTTCACATTTGGAATAATTCAATGACAGACCTATTTTGCCAAACTCACTAAATTAAATTATTATTAATTGATTTTTTGGAAAAAAAATCATTCACTTGTTTTTTAAATAAAATATAGTCCACTTCACGTCAATATATATAAAGACTGAAAACTCACGGTTGCCGTTGTGCACTTGGCCGCACCTCTTCGCAGCCAGGTGTAAACAGGTATGATTTTGATACATGTATACGTTCATAACGTACATTTATTATTTATACATCAAATTGAAGCAATTTTTTTGCTGTTTATTATGATATATGGTTTGCTTAATGAAATCTGGCTGCAAATAAGGGTCGCTGACTGCTAAAGATAGTAAATATTTAATGTAGACTGAAAGAGAGTTGAAAAGAAAATTTTATTGTGCAAGTACTGTTTGACAAAATATTAGATTTTATTCAAGTATTCAATCGTCTGTTACATATTAATATTGCCGGATCTTAGACTATGATTTACACAATTTAACTATCTCTTTTTTGGTCTATTTTAACTTTACATCGACCTCCAAAACTCGGACACATCTACCGATGAAATTTTTCCATTTTAATCCGTGGGAACGGAAAATAAAACTAAACTACGGCCGAGCGTCGTGTCGTAACAGTCGACAAATAAAACAACCCACAGCCGGGTGGTATTTGCCCTTGTCTACACAGCATTTGCCAGTCCGGATAGCTACCACTCCTGGTCTAGAGCCGCTTGAACCACTTCAAATTGTACTCCGACATTAGGAGCCAGATTCCAGTTCCACCTTTCGAGTTCGGCAGCACAATGGCAGAACCTCTGATGTTACAAACATCCATAGTTGATGGTAATTACTTGATATGGGACTTTATGGGATCTTGTATTTATGTACCATGTTTTAAGCGAATAAATTGTTTTGCACACTCGTAAAAACTTACATTGTAGAAACCTTGTGCGAAAGACTTGTCACAGACGATCTCAGAGTTCTCTCTGAACAGAACACCGCCTCGTTCGCCTTTTTTGCACTGCCCCAACTCTTTACTTTGCGGTCTTGAGTATCTTATATCTACGATAATATACAATATAAATATGAAATATATTCAGTATTAATTATTATTTAAGACCCTATTAACTTTCATCTTCCTATACATTAAGAGATTAATGAAAGTAAATGAAATGAAATGTGTTTATAAAAAAACACATTCAATATCCCCAAATTAAGCAAGTTAAGCTTGTATTCTGGTTAATACAAAACGGAACACTCTGGAGCCGATCCCTGACATCCAGACCATAGTAAATAAGGGAAAGCTCGTTTGCAAAATGTACCATTCTATGAATCGAACCTAGGACCTCTCCCTTCCAGTTAGCAAGGCCAGCAACGACTTAAGTAAAGATTCCGTCTATATTGTATGTCTTTGAAGACCACGGGCCATAAAAATGGCCCAAACTTTTGGAGGACTTGCGTGGGGCCATGAGAAGGCCAACACGTAAAGGCCCTTTGACAAATTTAATGTAAATGTGGCGTGACACTGATCGGCGATTATCCCTGTTTAGACCATACAGTAATGCACCCAAGGACAAGCCCCGGCCAGTGTAGGACTATTGTGGGAAATGAGGACAAAAAGTACCGGGCTATTGGGGTGAACTGCTAGTGGTACTAGGGATCTGGGAATATGGGGACTATGGAGTCTGCCCGTCACAATGTTCGGGGAACATGGAAAAATGGGCAGAAGGTGACTCGCCACTCCCTGCATGGACCCCAAAAAATGCCGTAGAAGACAACGGGGCAACATGGGTGTGAGTGGCTAAGGGGTGTTGAGAGGTGGGCTGCAGGTTCACCGAAGCTACTTCTGACGTGATGCCATTTATCACTTCCACAACTGGAGCTTGAGTCTTAGCTCTAGCGATCTCCACTCCGTGCCGGCTGGCTAAGGCAAGCATGGAGGTGGGGGCCTTGTCTTGGCCCCCGGAGTCAGGTACGAGGTGTCACTACTCACCTAAGGCTTCGCCACAAAGCCCCCCTGCGGTATATTATTATGTATGTAAGACCTTCGGAATCTGCTTTTTCTTTCACCTCCTCGATCATCAGCTTATAAATAATAAAGCTAGCCACATCCTTCCATCCTCGCCTAACATCTTCCATTCTTCGATAGGGATACCATCTGGTTCTAATGCTTTACTATTCCTCATCTTTCGTAATACATCTTCATCCACAATTAGTGTATTCAGTAGCCCCATATTTCTGTTCAAGTATTCTAATTCATGTTGCCACATATTTTCTTCATTCAGAAACTTTTTTAAATATTACAATGAATCAATAACAGATAACGGCAGTGGCGAGTCATCGTTTACCCATTTTTTCCATGTTACTCGAACATTGGGTAAACGCCATAGTCCACTAGCAGTTCATCCCCATAACCCAGTAACTACACTGATCAGGGTTTGTCTTTGGGTGCATTTTTGTATGGTGTAGACAGGGATAGTCGCCGATCAGTCACGCTACATTTAGGTTAAAATCAAGGGGCCTCTACGTGTTCGCCTTCCCATGGTGCTAAGCAAACCCTCCAAAAGTTAGGCCCATTTTTATGGCCTGTGGTCTTGAGAGATACAAAAAATCGGAAAATGAGAAACTTTCCAAGGAGTACACGTTGCAACGCGAGATGATAAACCCTAGTAAATTATTGTTTTTAATGTAATATTTACTTTTCGTAAGTATCATTTTTATTGGGGATAGTCTTCTGAGCACCAGTGAGTGCATTTCATCTCGAGTGGAGATTGGCACCATGTCGATGATGTCGCTGAGCCATGGTACGTAGTCGTGGATGTTCAGGAACTTTGCTGGTGCACCGCACCCTGGACCACGGAGACCGAAGCCGATCTACATGAGCCAAAAAAACTAAATGAATGTCTTTTGTTGCGAAGCTAGCTTTTTGACGCCGTAGGCAAACACGAAAAATGCCGCTCCCACCGAATCCCCTGGGCTGTATTCAACATCGAGTCGTTCGCGTTGTTCATGATCCTATACTCACAGACAATCTAGATCGCTTGGCCTTAGGAGAGACTTCGCTTCTCTCTGCGTATCCTACCGACCGTATAACGGGGAGTGTTCCGAAGAACTGTTTAGAATGGTACCTTCGTCTTCTTTCTACCACCGCATCGGTTGCGATCGGCTGAGCGTTCATCCGTCGCTTCGCTCATGTATGCAACGGTTCTCTATAACGTTTTTCTTGCGTACCGTGGGGACTTGGAATGAACTCCCAGCTGAGGTTTTCCCACAGCGCTACGACATGGAGTTTTTCAAAAAGGGTGTCATAGAATCTCTTTGAGACCGGCAGCGCGTTGGTAACATCTCTGGTGTTGCAATCGTCCATAGACGACGGTAACCGCTTTCCATCAGGTGGGCCACCAGCCCGTCTGCTGTACTTCAGCTAGCAAAAGCTTAAGAAAACTTCGTTAACCAGAAAGTTAATATATAATTGAGTTACGACATTAATATTACGCAAAATTGTTTTATTGTAAAATAAAGTTTGTTTCCTTTTTTTGGCTTCAGTAGTTCAAGCGTTTTTGCAGAAATTTTTAAAGGCATTTATGCCGCCTCTAAATTTCGCGCCATAGGCAGTTGCCTGCCGTCTCGAGTCGCTCCTGCCACTGGTTTCAATGATGAAATTGAAGACCCGAGATAGAGAGATCAGACAGGGGTATGTAATAAGAAAATGGAATAGGGGTATGAGATAAGGCAGTGAGATATCAACTCCAGGATAACCATTCCATGACAATATTCATCTGTGCAGGAACGGAGAAAGAATACAATTTCCTGCGGCCCAGTTGCCTGTCGTAAGAGGCGACAACCCACAGCTAGGTGTAGGGTATTTGCCCGTCTGGATTGCTACCACCCCTGGTCCATCGGTATGCCGCTGTGACAACCTTGAGTTATATTTTGAGTTATTAGCGGCCAGGTTCCAGTCTCCCTTAGAGAGCGGCCGCATATTGGTAGCACCTTTGGTGCTACAAATGTCCCTAGGCGATGGTAACCGCTTTCCATCTGCTGGACCGTCTAACTGTTTGCTGAACTTCTGCAATAAAAAAATAAAAAATCTGGGAGAGCGTGGTATCACACCGTTTGAGCCTGCCGTTTGAGTCAAGATAACGACTCTAGCATAGCTTCACCACGTCCAAAAATTGAAATATGAAAATACATTTTTTTTTATTGTGTTTTTCTGATAGAGCATCATGTGAAAACCACTAAACGGATTTAATAAAACTGGACACAAATTCAAGGGTCAAGGGTCAAGACTTAGGATACTTTTTATCCCAAAAATAAAGTTTCCGTGGGATAAACAAATACAGCCAATAGATGAGGTCGTGTGTTTTTCTTGGTACCGCCGTTGTAAATCAGTTACAAACACATCGTTATGGCAACGCCAACGGAGTTTCGCCAACACTACTAGTAGACAATAAAGTTAAACAATACCAGCTTCCAGTGTCCCCACGTCTGCCTGGCGATGAGCACGTACCCGCCGTCCCACACGCATGGTTCCTCCAGTGTTTCAGACACCGCGCATATTGGTAGCACTGGAGACATCTTCTTGAATGCCAACTGATGAAACATATAGGTGTTGTTACGAGTGCGGGACTCGAATTAAAATGCCGTTGGAATTACTATAGAATTTATTAGAACTATACAAACACGTATAACATAGTTACAAATATAGCTAGACGGAATCACTACAAACTGCACGATTTAATAACGCGCGTAAAGTCCGTCACCATATAGCTTATCGAATGTACACGTCTTGCTCGTATCGCAATCGTCGCTTGACTGCTTGCCCCCCCCTTCGGGCATCCCTTTTATTTTGTACAAATACAATATGCCTCGACGCAAAACAATAACAACAAGAATTAGTTCGACACACCTGCCTAATGACGGCCATAAAACAAGTACAATAATAATAGAATGATTTTCTTAATTACTAATTCTAAACACAAAGTAAACAAAAGAAGTGCAAATGCGGTAAAGGTAACAAACCGGGCTTATGGCAGCCAGATGTGCATTTACTTTTTATTGGCATGTAACAGTATATTGTATATTTCTATCCGTGCAGGAACGGAGAAAGAATACAATTTCCTGCGACCGGGCGGCCTGTCGTAAGAGGCGATAAAACAAACTACAACCAGGTGGTAGGACGGTCACCACCCCTGGTTTAGAGTATGCCGCCATAACAACCTTAAATTGTGTTCCGGCTTTAGTGACCAGGTTCCAGTATCTCTTAAGAGAGCAGCAGCGCATTTGTAGCACCTTTGGTGTTGCAAATGTCCAAAGGCGACGGTAACCACTTTCCATCAGATGGGCCGTCTGCCTGTTTGCTGAACTCATGCAATAAAAAAAGCCTTGGCATGTTTGAATACAAAGACAGCAAACTTCAAACCTCTGTATTCCAATAAAGGTGGGGCTTTATCTGGGATAATGTTACATATATAGGCTGTTTCACAAAGATAAGATGTATTTAACGCATTACTTAGATGCAACATTATTAACGACGTTACTTTATATACACTAATGGGGTATGCATTAACGATTTTATTTGTAATGCTTTAAATATGACATATTAGGCCACAGCCTAAACACACACACACAGGATTTAGAACAATGGTCCCCAAACTATTCCGTCTCGTAAACCCCTTACCAATTTTTACTACTTTTAGTGGAACCCCTATTTTTATATTCGACTTCAAAAATGGAGGAGGTTCTCAACTTGTCATGTAAATATATATTTTTATATTGTTTTCAGTAATAACTTTTTGATTCTGAATCGATTTTGATATTTCTTTTTGCGTTGGATTATATTTTTTAAACGCACACTATAATATTTTATTATTCTATTTATGGAGAGTTAAAAATTTCGTCACGATTTTCTTAAATGGACTTGTCTATTGAGGACCTCTATTTGCAAGTCGCAAACCGCCAGATGTTGTGTTCGCTGACGTGGACTGCTTGAAGATCGATATAGACCCCCCGGGGTCCATATGGACCAGTTTGGGGACCTATGATCTAGAATACTTCTACCGATGCCATATAATAAAAAATGTCTTACTCTCTAATACAGTGTTTCTTAATACTACGTTATATACTAATCCGTGTTATATTGGTCAAGATTAGTTTTCATAAAACGCTCTGAGTAATATTTAATACTCCAGGGCTCCTATGCGTGGATATCGATTTAACATGGGGGGAGGAGGGTGGTATTTGTCATAATTACCTTGTTTTTGTGATAAAAGTCGTTACATTCATCTTCTGTCACGTATTTCATTCTACGAACTTCCTTCTCCAGTTCTTGATGTTCTGAAAGTAATAACAAGAAACATTTTTATAAATGTACTATAATATAACTTCGAAATAGTGACCTGACCTTTAGTGACCGTGATTTTTCTACTACAACTTCTAAAACAATTATTATAAGGGCGCAGAAAAGTCAAGCATCATGTGTTTGATATAGTATGTTTAAAAATTAGTTAAGACACGTTTGGTAATGTTTAACTAACATCAAAAAGGAAAAGGTTCTAAATTCGGTTGTATAATTTTTTTGTATGTTCGTTACACAATTTCTCCGTCAATTGTGAACTGATTTTCAAAATATTTCTTTTAATCAAAAGGGTATAATCCCGAATTGGTTCCATTGTCACCATGTCAGGATCTGATGAGTGGATCCCAATCGAGAGCAGCCCTTGTTGACGAGCGTCTACGGCAAAGAGTGAGATAACAACCTTGCATACGCATGCCAGTACTATAATTTCTACAGGCGCTTAATATATTTTTTCTAAAGCCATTCAATTATTTGCACAAGTAAAAAGTATTTTTTTTTAACAAAAAAGAAACAGACTTCGTATTAAAAAGCAAAAAACTAAATATTTAATCGACTTCTTTCGACAACATTTGAAGTCGGTGCGAAGTAAAACGAAAAAATTACTACATTTTGCAAATTTGTTGTTGTTTTTAAGATTTACTTGGCACCGACTTCAAGATGTTGTAGAAGTTGGTTAAATATTTATTTATTGTTTTTTAGTTTGAAGTCGGTTTGGTTTTAGTTATTTTTTTATTAAAATAGCATACATACCATCATACATTCTGACCATGTACAAATCAGAGAAAGAACCATATCCTTTCACTGGCATACACACTGGAAGTACTGGCACTGTAAAGTGAAATATAGAACTCCATTAAAGCCGAAACACAAGCGGTACTTCAACTTTAAAGAGTGCTCCCCATTCACGCACACACGTGCGAATGTTAAACAAACCCGTGAAATATAAATGTTAATTTAATTATTCTATGCAGGTACGCAAAGTGTTCTCAGATATTTGTCGGTTTTAGTCCGCTTCAAAGAAGTCACGACTGCACGAAAAGGCATGAATATTAGTAATATATACCCCCGAACGCTTCTCAATAACCCACGATTTACTGGTATAACCAAACTATAAGTTTCAGTCATAAACCATATAGTATTATGTATCAAAATGAATGTGATAACATCAAATACAACAAACAAGGAACACTAGTAACGTAATTATTATTCTTGGATTAATAATAATAATAACCTAAACATATTTTAGATTATTATTTATTATTATTAAAACAAAAAAACAAGTGTGAAGGAGTGTAAATACGATCTTTAACAAGTGTGCGATCTATGGTTAGAACCAGTTTCGAAGTTTTGGACAGCCACAGCATCAATTTTGACGATTAAATAGAATTAGCGACTAGAAACACTCAGCGAATCTCACGAGCAGTATGGAGCAGACATGAACTATTTAGGCACTATCAATTGTTACTGTTAAAAAATAAAAAAAATGTGTGTGTGCAATTCACACGCAGTAGAAGTGAAACTTCAGAGAAGATACAGGCGAACATAATTATATCTACAACGCTTAGTAGACAAGAGTGAGGAGGCTACGAAGCACCGCACAAAATGTATTCTATCTCATTCTCTCGCAGGCTTGTCCTATAGATGTATGTGTTTTTATCTTTTTAGTGTCGCTTTTTCGTTTCATCGAGTTTCAAATCACAACAATTCTAACAAACGTTTCACTTCAATAAATATACTACATTATTACATAAAAACACATTTCTATAAATACAGACATCTTATATTATATCTATAACTAAAACAGTTTTTGAGATAATTGCATCTAACAGACGGTCACCAGAATGAGGCCATTTACGTAACGTACCATAGCAACATATTATCTACTACGATATCTTCTCCAAGAAATTACGACGTTAAAGAGCCTTGTATGGTTACCTGCTGCATCTAATTGTTAATTGAAAAACTTACAGTCCGTTTCACCAACTCCAGTAACTCCTATTGATGCGAGCTCCAGTAGAGCGATAGTGGCATATGTGATATCCTCGTTGTACTGCGGGTGGAGGAGGTAGTCCAGCACGTCTATAGCATACTTACTCTCAGCGCTTTGCCATACAACAAACTTCGTGTTGTTTCTTAAGGAAAACATAACAATATAATATGGTTAAAATTCTACATTCATTATCATTATTGTTATCGAAGTATCAGCTTAGAAATTCGGGATTTTTGGTGTCACTTTTCGTGAGACCATTGGAACGCATGTTCCTACACGATGGAGGAGAACGCGAGAAAATCACGACAAACATAAATATAAGACATATGAGAATCGATTGGGAATTTATATTTTTCCATGATTTTCTAGCGTTCCCATGAGAATGTACAGCGGCCTTTAAGCTAATATTTCTTTGGCCTACCCTTTCTACTGGGCTCTCTCGGAACGGGTGCCAATAGACATCTATTCCCCACATCGGTAGTCGGTAGGTTACCGTACATTACCGCTTCCCCATTTATATTTCTCGTGATTTTCTCGCATTTCCGCGAGATGTAGAGCGCCCTTTAAGCTAGCAATTCTAGACCTTCCCTATCTATCAGATTGTACTAGAGAGACCATCAATAGACAGACGTTCATTTCTCAGATATTTTTATTCAGTAGGTTTCCGTTAATTACTTCTAAGAAAATATTGTAATATTTTTTTATTGCTTGAGTTCAGCAGACCGGCAGACGGCCCACTTCATGGAAAGTGGTTACTATCGTCTATGGATATTTGCAACACCAAAGGTTCTACAAATGCGTTGCTGCTCTCTTAAAGGATACTGGAACCTGGCCGCTAATGCCAGAACACAACTCAAGGTTGTTATGGCAACATACTTTAGACCAGGGATGGTAGCCATCCAGACGTGCAAATACCCTGCCACCTGGCTGTAGGGTTGTTTTGTCGCCTATTACGACAGGCCACCCGACCGCAGGAAATTGTATTCTTTCTCCGTTCCTGCACGGATAAAATAAAATTTTGTAATCGTAAAATATTTACACTATATTATCAGAGACAATCTTCGCCATGTCCTCGGCTGGTGCGATGGCATAAGCTGGATGTATCAACACACCGCCTGTTATTGCAAATCTTGTCTTTCCACCAATATCTAAACACAAAAGACACGTTGAACAAGATTGAATAGTTAATAATATTAAGTATAATTCTTATTTATATAATATTTTACATACTTATATGTTTATTAATGAATAAAATATAATTTACGTGTGTATATCCTATAATATTTATGTACACCACCTTTGACAAATATAATCTGTTTTATTCCTGCCATGGGTTGTCTGGAAGAGATCTCTTCTTAGCGATAAGACCGCCCATTGTGCACATTTAGAATATTTTTAGGCTATAAGGTTGTCTGCGTTTTCTGCAATGGTGTACAATAATGTGTTCAATCTCTCTCTCTCTCTCTCTCTCTCTCTCTCTCTCTCTCTCTCTCTCTCTCTCTCTCTCTCTCTAAAATTTTGAGTTTAATACTGATCACATATAAAAGCTCCTTTGTAATAATTATTAAAGAATTATAGAGATGAGATGAGAAACTATATTATAAAAATGACAGTCCAATATATTAATTTACTCTGTGCTTTACAGCAAGAAGATCATGCACTTGGTAGAAGCGCCGTCTATTAAGCCAGGTTCTGTCTTTTTTATTGTTCTACTAGATGTTCCGACAGACATTGTCCTGCGCTGAAAAAAAAATCTAGGACCGATCCCAGCGTCACCTATAGGTTCAAATGTGAATCTAAACAACCCGGGGATCCACTCAAACACACACAAAAAATGTCATCAAAATTGGTAGTTGTTCTCAAGTTATGCGCATACATAAATTTACATTTTTATATACATAGATGATGGTTTTATTTTTTATTTTTGTACGTGGCGTACCTAAATTGATTACTCAAATTACTCTTTCACATTTCATATAAGCGCCGCATAACATGTTATATGCTTATAGTATTGTAACTTATCTTTTTCCAATAATAATAATAATAATAAACCGGCAGACAAACACGCACTATATATCGCCAAATTAAGCAAGTTACGCTTGTGTTATGGGTAATATACAACGGATGGTCCGTTGTATATTACCCATAACACGATACTATGATCTGGGGCCGATCCCAGACACCCAGATCATAGTAAATAACGGAGAAAATACGTTTCCGAAATTTACTATACTACCAGGAATCGAACCCGGAGCCTCTGCGTTGCAGTGAGGTAAGCCGGCAAAGGCTTAGCCCACTCAACCACAGAGGCCGTCTGTTCATTGTTTTCTCTCAGTATATATTATATTCGTTTCTGGCATTCTTTTGCTAAATATTTGTTAATTTTTCTGTGAATGTGACGTTACTGCTATGCACTAACGGAAGACTAGCGCTGGTTGTTATCAAGAAGAATTTGCTGTTAGAGACTATTAGACTTAAGTTAACCTTTTTTTATTAACCTCATTATGATATAATTCTCATTTAAATAACTATAAACAAACATCGGTTTTTATTTTGTTAAAAGTTATCAACTCACAAAAGGTTGTTTTATTTTGTTATAAAAGTTATCATCAACTCACAAAACGTTGTTTTATTTTGTTAAAAAAGTTTCAATTCACAAAAGGTCGTTTTATTTAGTTAAAAAGTTATCAACTCACAAAAGTTTGTTTTATTTTGTTAAAAAAGTTATCAACTCACAAAAGGTTGTTTTATTTTGTCAAAAAAGTTATCAACTCACAAAAGGTTGTTTTATTTTGTCAAAAAAGTTATCAACTCACAAAAGGTTGTTTTATTTGGTTAAAAAAGTTATCAACTTACAAAAGGAATGCTGAACGATCCCGAGCCATGGGAACCGGCCGATGTTAGGCTCCGTGCCTTCAGGCATCTTCTGTTCCGTGTCCACAGAACAACGTATTCGGTCCCAATTGACGCAGTCAATAAATTCCACTACAACAATGTAAAACATTTACAGCCTTATTCATATTGAGTTAGAGTAAGTTTGTAGGCTTGTTTAAGAACCTTAAAGAAGTCTACAAACTTACTCTAAGTGAATATGAATAAGACCTTTAATGCTTTTTACTATTATTGGAAGCGGGCAAACAGACAGAACGCATTGCCAACTTTTCAACTATATTCTTCTATCCCACGGAAATGTGACGAGGTTCATTTAAATCCGTTTACTAGTTTTTACGTAATGCTTTAAATGATCTATTGCTCCGAATTAGATCCCTTTTCACATTGTTAAATATATTGTAAAGTAGTGGTATGAAATGTTCGCCAGTTTTCAAATTGATTCATTTAACGTTCCGCGAGTACATGTTACCTTTTCAAACTAAGTCATAGAATAGACTGTTCCACAGACAATTATGTTTAACTATTTGACACTAAAGTTTAAAATTACTTAGATCCAAGTTGTTTGATTTTCTATCGTGTCTAAGAAGATGGTTTAGACATGTAAAACCTTTTTATTGGTTTTAATATTTATGTTAAGCGTAGTAATTATATCTCTTTGTTTCTTATTTGCAGTTTTCTTTTTTCACGTTTCTATAACGTAAAATTTATTAAAATGTTGGCAGTATTGTTTCTTGTACTCGTGTAAAGTCGACTTAAAGATGGCGAACATTTTCGTTCCGTGACTTTACAAACTCGAACCATTTACAGGTTTATTATATTATTGAAGACTAGCAGTCCCCCCGGCTTCGGACGGGTATCTAAAAAGAACTTTTTTGTTGAACATTAATTACCAACTAAACGAATTCAAAATATTTCCCCTCCCGTACGGCCCGTACCCCAGTGACGCCTACAGCTAGCCGAGCAGATATCTTGCTCGTGCTCTATCTCGAGCTCGTGATATCTTTCGAATGGAATGTCCGAATTGAATAATTCAAAAAGTTATATAAAGGTATTGAAGCAGTCTTGAATACGAACTAATTTATTTTGATAAGGATGAATACCAAGATGCAAATAAAGAGCCTTCTCTAGCGGTGGCATTTCACTTAAATTTTTAAAACTAAAGAACACTTATTGTGGCATAACTATAATAGTTAGAAACGCTGTCGCGACACTTCTTGTAGATAATGATGTGTTCTGCAAAGTCGTAGTACATTATTTTATTCTATGATCAATATTTTTTGCAGCGCACGCGATTTCTTTACACCTTGGGGTACTTAGTACTACTACTTACTTGGATAGTGTAGCTTGTGTAATACTTGCAACAACTCAGAAAGGTTTATGGTAGTAAAAGCAAAGCAACTGGTCACATATTTATAATCAGAGAACCTTACGGTTTTAACACATTACAGACACTAACTTTTAACACTCGACAAGCATTTTTAGAACACCTCGACATCCCTCCAATTTTACAGTATGCGAAACTTAGCATATTGGCACAACCGATAGCGGATTTAAGTCATTCATAAACTATTTTAATTAAAGGGTTATGCATGACAAGAATTTAATACATTATTGTTTGGATATTTCAGATAATATTTTATATAAGATATTGTATAAAATATTAGACTTAAAGTTTTATATGCAATAGAATAAGTCGAACACAGTATAAATCTATCGCGTCTGCCAACATGAAAATAAAATGTAGTGAATACCGTCTATATACAATTGAGAGGTTTGAATTATAATCTGTACACAATTATCACATTATACAAATGATGATTATTGTAACAAAATTATTGTTAATTATAGACAAATACTCTATACAAAACAGGCGCTAATTACCTAATTAATAAAAATATAACATTATGATTCAATTAAGGAAACGGCCGATTGTCTCGTTTACAAATAAGCGGGTACATGACAAAATCAATTATTAACTTTAAAAAGAAACACGACAAGAACAACTATGATACTCAATAACTGTAACACTTGTCAACAGTGAAAGAATTTTTCAAATCGGTTTAGAGGTTTCGGAGCCTTTTCAATGCAAACAAACAAGCAATCAATTATTTCCTCTTTATAATATTAGTATAGATATGTAGATGTACACCTGTTTATACTTCAAAGCCTAGCCTATAACTTTAATTTCGTTCTGACATCTCCGTATCGCATGCGCGCCTTTTGTAGACAGCACGCAACCGAATACCACAAGGCCAACAGCTAACGCGGCCTCTGTAGCCGGAAATCAGTTGGAATGAACATACATGCATATGTATATATATACAAATGCAATTGGATTGATTTTAGAAAATGACCACCTTTACATTGTACTTACATACACATGCATACTTGTAGTACTCCGTATTTTTATATTATTTGATTTGTACACTAGCTGTTAGCGTTCGGTTAGCTTTGTCGTCTTCTTCCCGTAATATTTAAAGACGAGTCTTCGAGCAGTGCGTCCTCTTTTTTTGATAACACAGGGGGAATTCGTTTCGAACTGAATATGGATCGGTGGGGGTAACGGACTGGTAGAGAAAGACGTTCATAACTACCTCACTAAATCTTAACCTGCGCCCCTTTAGCACGCATGGACTAGGACGACACAGGATCTAGTACATGGCCGACACGTGGACAATGACGGCAGGATTGGTCCAGAAGTTCCAAATCGATCAATTGGCTATGGAGCGAGCTATGTTGGGTGTTTCTCTTATGGATAGAATTAGAAATGAAGATATCCGTAAGAGAACGAACGTAATCGACATAGCTCGCAAAAGTAGCAAGTTAGATCGGCAGTAGGCCGGTCTTAGTAGTTAGTTAGATGGCAACATAACAGCAACTACAATGTTGGATATAATGCTAAAGAATGAAGAAAATTGGAGCAATGTCCAACAGCATGATGACCGAAAATGTCCAAAAGACTTGTGCCGAAATAGAAAGAAAAAAGCCTCTCTTCCCCACTGCAGTGAAGTAATGCTTAATGGTATAGCACTGCAGTGCGAGGTTTAATTTAAAAAAGTAAGCCGGTCTGCCGCAACACCGATGGCCGATGGAGCAGACGAGTCCTGGGGTGAAGACCGCGTTTCGGTAAACTTAGTCTCGAACGCCCTCCACCCCGATGGACTGACGACCTGCCCGAGGTGGCCGGTAGGCGCTGGATGAGGAAGTCAGAGGACAGGGATGAGTGGAGTAGCCTCGGGGAGGCCTACGTCCAGCAGTAAACTGCGATTGGCTAACGACGTACACTAGCTGCTGTCGTTGGACTTTATTTTCTTGTTAATTGCAAGAACTTGGTAACGTGTGGACTACACGTTACCAAGCTAAACCAGTGTCAAATGTTCAAATAAGTTGCGTTTACACATTCGTGCTGCTCATTGCTCATGCTCGCTGCCGTGGAAATGGCCATAATGTAAATGAGTCAATTTCAAACAATTCATTTTTTTTAATATATTCAAATTTCAAATTCCAATAAACTATTGTGAAATTTTTGGCGGGAACTGAAGAATATAAGATAATATGTTGGCAAATCTATTTTCAAAAAAATTAACAATAGTTCTAGAATGATGATAGTTTTTTAATAATAAGTGTGTTTTTGTACGAAGTGTGAACTGTAGTAGCCAAATGTGGCTTCTCGTGTTGTCACAAGACCTCCGTTGATTGGCGTCAGTCGAAGATCTACAACTTGGATAAGCAATATTGAAGACTTAATACATCAGACAAGGCTGTATGGACTAAGTTCGTTTGGCTGCCATTGTAACGAATAAAATAACAACAATCAATAAAATATTGCAAAATACCTTCCCAAATTATAACACTAAAAACCACGACGGCCTTCAATTGGAATGAACACATTGCTGTTTCAATCTCATCTATACTTAAATCATTTTCAGAAGATTTGTAGCACGCGGATTTCAAGCACACTATTCCTATGAGAATTTGGACCATACTAATCCATTCACAAAATACGAAAGCTAAATAACATTGTCTAGTTTACAAAACACGGTAGGAATTTACAAACCAAGCGTACATAGAATTTTGATACATACATTACATTCCCACGCTATTTAGGATGTGTCTGTACATTGAAACTATTAAAAAAAACCGAAATAGACCATATAAGTATAGACAATGGAGAACACGATACATTTTTTTTTATTTCTTGTCTGTTTGTCGTTTTGTCTATTTGTTCGGCATTCACGTAAAAACTACTGGGCCGATTTCGATGCGGTTTTCGCTGATCGACACCTAATATTTACATTTAAACTCTGCGCTACTTTTTATCCTGGGATTTCAGCGGGAATTTTTCTGAATTTTTTTCCAATGTGTTTTTTTTTACTGATCGATAACAAATTTAATGTCATAATATATGTGACATTTTTTATCCCGGGAATTTTTCCGGGAGCTGTTTGAAGTTGTTTGGATAGCAGCTTATTCCGACACAGTTTCCACTTAATCGATAACTTGCATTCTTTTTGAAATGCTACGGTATTTTGTGTCCCGGGAATCCCGTGGGAATATCAATTCAAATATAGACGAAGTCGCGGGCATATCCTAGTATTAATAATAATAATAATCGGCAGAGACAAACGCACATATTGTATGTCCCCAAATTAAGCAAGTTTTGCTTGTGTTATGGGTAATATACAACGTACCGCTCTGGGGCCGATCCCAGACATCCAGGCCATCGTTATATATCCAGGCAGGATATATAACGGAGAAAATTCGTTTACGAAATTTACTATACCAGGAATCGAACCCGGAGCCTCTGCGTTGCAGTGAGGAAAGCCGGCAAAGGCTTAGCCCGCTCAACCACAGAGGCCGTCATTACATATATCATCTGCATATGGACAATAATGTAGAGATGGACTTAGCTTGTCTAATTGGAAAGGGGAGGGAGTTTCAGAGACGGACAGCCTCTATGGTAAAAGAATTTCCTGTGAAGGAAGAGGATTGTACAAGTATCGTTAGCAAATGGATGTCTCCAAGAATACAATTACTTACGTGTCTTTGTGAATAAATTTAAATCAATTTAGTGCATCTTATAGCATTTGCTAAAAAAAACAATGTATTGCTTGATAAATATGTCATAGGTATAACCCACGTGTTTATACTTAAGTGCAAACTACATTTTTTTAAATCTAAATACATGCCATCTTACTTTTTTTAAATGACATCAATTCCATTTTTAAACGATTAATTTATTTATTTTTTTTGAATTCGCCACAAAGGCAGGAAAAGGAATCCTAGTCCATACAGCCAAATCTGATGTATTAGGTCTTCGTATAGTAGCGCAGTTGTATTGCAGGCTACAACCGACGCCATTCAATGGAGTTCTTGTGAAAACTCGAAAGACCACATCTGACTATACAGTTCACATTTCTCACAAAAATACATAATTACTACTCAAAAACTATCAATATCCTACAATTATTGTTCATTTTAGAGTACTTTTACACATTTTAGAAAATAAAACTGCACAGCACAACGTCCCCTTTCAGTTCCCGCCAAAAACTACTTTAAACGATTAAATTTAGATACGATAACAATAGCTGATAGTCTGTGCATTAGAGTAGCAGAAGAATTCGCCACAAAGGCAGGCAAAGGAATCCTAGTCCATAGAGCCAAATCTGATGTATTAGGTCTTCGTATAGTAACGCAGTTGTATTGTAGGCTACAACCGACGCCATTCAACGAAGTTCTTGTGGCAACTCGAAAGTCCACATTTAACTATACAGTTCACATTTCTCACAAAAATACATAATTACTACTCAAAATCTATCAATATCCTACAAAACTATTGTTCATTTTCGGAGTGATTTTACACATTTTTAGAAAATACAACTGCACAGCACAACGTCCCCTTTCAGTTCCAAAATCTCCGCATTAGATGACTCACAGAACAATACTAATAATGCGTCGTCTGGAACAATGAAGTATGACAATTGTGACAATTTTAGCATGTGAAATTTACTGTCAAAAAGTATACAACTTTAGCTACGTTCCACATACGACTCACAACGATCGCGCTCACGTCCGCGGGCATTACAATCGCAAACTCAAGTGGAACGGACTATTCGACCCACCTCTTGACATGGGTCTTTGTGAGCGCTGCGTGAGCGAAAATCATGACATTGTGGCCGGTATGTGGAACGGCTGAAGGAGCATTTTGGATGTTGTAAGCTACAGGAGGAATGCGGTCTTGATAGGCGTGCAAACGTCAAAACTAAAATTAATTGTTGGACACAGTATAGTATTATATAGTCGAATTTTTATAGTACGAATAAAGGTGAAATAGTTTCCAGTGGATATATTATTATTAACCACACGGACGAAAACCACGTGTATTGACTCGAGACCTTGTGTTATCTTACCTACAACGTTGTTTCTTTCAAGTGTTTAGATCTTGATAAATATATGTGAATTATTTTGATTCGAAACAATCAAATATCTCAAAACAAGTTTTAGATTGATAGATAGATAACACTTTATTAGACACCATTACAAAAATGAACTTAAAGACTATACACCCTGCAAAAACAACTTTACTGTATAAGAGTATAGTATGCATGGCCCCAAAAATATATAATAAAATCCCAAAAGAGCTGAAAGCTCTGAAAACTAAATTGTTTAAACCACGATTTAAAAAAGTACTAATAAGAAAAAGCTACTACAGTGTAACTGAGTTCCTTCATCATAAGTTTTAAATACAAGTGAAAGTTAGAATGTTGTGTTTAAATAAATATATTTATAATATTAGTACCATATAAATATTATTGGAAACATATCTAAATTCAAATTGTGTGTCATTTAGTATTCGTTAAATTTAAGGATATACCTAATTATAAGATTAAAATATTACTGATAATAATTAAAACCAAATAAATATGTACCTTTAAGATATAAATTAAAAAAAAAAATTATACGCCCAATCGGCAAAAAACATGTGCTCTGTATAAAATAACAAGACCTATTGTATAACCATGTTTTTATGCAATAAATTATTTGATTTGATTTGACAAAAATTATATCTAATTATGTACAGAGGGCGGTCTTATCGCTAAAAAGCGATCTATTCCAGACAACCCCAGGAATTAATTGAGATGATAATGGCGATGGTGGTATACGTAACATATAGTACGAACTACTTACATTTTAATAATAAATACATAAATTATATATATGTCTATATATATATATATATATATATATATATATATATAATATGCAGAAATATTTTCTATATTAAATAGATATATACTTAATGTACATATCTACAAAATATATAAATGTTTATAGATGAGTTTAAATATCACTAGCGATTTTGCTTGTCTGATAGTAACAGGCGCGTTCCAAAGCTGTATAGTATAGCCTTAGCGGTAAAAGAATTGTTCTAGAAAGTTAAGTTATGCGCAGGAGTGTTCAATTTAAGTTTAGTAGAAGGGCGTAAATTATGAGAGCACGAAAGAAATTCAAAAGTCCTTTATGATAACCAGGAGGAGTTATTGTTTCTTTTAATTTGTTGCTGATGTTGTATAAAAAATAAATGTTCTGAATGTTAATAAGCTCGGCTGAGTGCGTGTAGGATCACGCACTTTGAATGATACCATAAATGATGGACGTCCACTTTTTTGTAATTCGGCTTTAAAACCCTAAATGAACTTTTAATCGAAAGTACCCTAATAATATTCCCTTTGGCCTCTTTGTATTTAAGTGATGAGAGATTTGCTTCCAAAGTCATAAAAAATGTAACCCCTCTCTAACTTTCAAACTATAGACTAGAAAATTCTGGAAAAAATCAAAATGGACCTATTATTTAATTTTTGTTAAAAGTGTATTTTTCACACTTTGAATGAAAAGTAAGTGATATAAAGTTAATTGGAATAATATACGCACGTACAACATTAACATAATGTTAGACATAACATACGTATTCCATCGTAGATGTAACAGTTTTACTGAATTCAACATGTTCCTTCAAAATCATGGTCTTTATGTAATCATGTACATAATTTTATGGCTCTCCCTTCTTCAAACAGAAAGTATTGACGCCGTCAATGATATAAACAAACAGAGAGAATAGAGATTGTACTAAACTATACATTCGGTGTTATACCGAAAAATAATTATTATATATTACAAACTTTCTGCTAAATTCAATACCGAATTCTCAAAAAACACAATGTGATAATTTACTGTCGAAAATTTAGCATACGTAAAATCGACCAATAGCATGTATTTTGTCATTTAGGTATAAATCCCCAAAGAAAGGCTTAATTAACCTTAATCGAAAAGATCTTATATCTCAAAACGTATATTCAACAGCATTCAAACTAATTTTCGTTTACATAATAAAACTACGTTTTAACGGTTTTAAGCGCGGTAATTTATTTGATTTTTATTATTCCGACGTTTCGGACACTTTTCAGTAGCGGTGATGACGGAAGACAAAGATGTCTAGTGTCAATGAGTATTATTAAAGTTTTATTTAACCTACCGCCAACTTGTACATTTTAATTACTTTCAAAAAATAACCGTAGTTTTATTATTTATACTAGTCGCGAAAACTTAAGAAAATATTATACTTTTCGTTTAAAGATTTTTCAGAATTTCGTATTTCACGATACGATATTATCTCGCGATCTATTGGTTTAAATGCAAACGTCATCAAAACTTAACCTAACCTACATATGCCTATGATAATATAATTATAATAGTAGTAATTAATATGAGAGACAATTTCTTTTATTATTAATAGCTGTTTTCTAAAACTGAGCTATGCTTCATAATAAAAAAATATTTTGTTGAAGATTCCAATGACCAGTGTACATTACATTTGACTAGAAAATATTTTTTTATTTTAGGCTAGGTCGCTCTGGTTTTTAAAGCATCTACATAATAAAAACTAATTAATTACGATCTTGTAATATTAAATAGACAAAACTTGTTGAAACTGCTTTTGGAAATAATTAATCATTCCTCTTTGATTATTTCGGCATGCCGAAAATCACACCGAAAGCTTAACCACACTAAAGTATTCAATGAAACCTCTCATGGTATAGCTGTACATAACTATTGCTTCACAAAACATCATCGTATTTTCAATAACGCTAAGTATGGTTTCCAACGCATTTCAACATTGTTTTCATAAACTATTAACATGTTTTAGGAGTAACAGAAGCGAAATCTTAGAGGTGCGAAATGTTGTCAAAGAACTTGGAATGGTAAATATGGCCTAAAAACACGTAAGGAAACCCACGGTTTTAGAGCTTTGTATTAAGAAATAAATAATATCAACCCATATGCTCCAGTGCAGGGCTCGGGACTCACTTGCGTAAGACGGATTGGAGAGTTTTACACATCGTATATCTCGATGTGCAGGTTTCATCACGATGTTTTTCTTCATCTTCATCACGTACCGTAATGTAACAATATGTACATTACTTCAGAAAATGTATTGTATAGTTACATAATTTACATTTTTTTTTTCAATCGGCAGACAAGCAGACACGCTATATATCCCCAAATTAAGCAAATTACGCTTGTGTTATGGGTAATATACAATGGACCATTCTGGGGCCGATCCCAGACACCCTGACCATAGAAAATGACGAGGAAAATACGTTTCCAAAATTTACTATACCAGGAATCGAACCCGAAGTCTCTGCGTTGCAGTGAGGTAAGCCGGCAAAGGCTTAGCCCGCTCAACCACAGAGCCATTTATTATAAAATATTAATATATTTTATAATTAATAATAATTATATGACTAATGTAATACTTGCAACAACTCAGAAGGGCTTATGGTAAATAAAGAACAGCAGCTGGTCACTATACTTATAATCAGAGAACTTTACGGTCTTAACATATCACATACACTGACTTTTTACACTCGACTAGCATTTTTAGAACACCTCGCCATCCCTCCAACAGTTTTTACAGTATCAGAAACTGAGCAAATTGGCATAACCGATAGCGGATTAAGTCATTGATAAACTATTTTAGTTAAAAGGGTTATGAATGACAAAAATTTAATACATTATTGTTTGGAAATTTTAGATAATACTTTATATAAGATATTATAGAAAATATTATATTTAAAGTTTTACATGTAATAAAATAATTCGAACACAGTAAAAATCTATCGCGTCTGCCAACGTTAAAATAAAATGTAGTGAATACCGTCTATATACAATTGAGACATTTTGAATTGTAATCTACATAATTACCACATCATATTAGAGATATATATTGTTCCATAAAATTATGGTAAATTATGGAGAACTACTTTATACAAAACAGGCGCTAATCACAGAATAAATAAAAATATAACATTATTATTCGATTGTATCGTTTAGAAATAAGAGGTTACATGACAAAATTAATTAATAACCTTAAAAAAAACATGACAAGAACAACTATGCAACTAAATAAATGTAACAATATTGTACAACCAAATCTGAATACCTTTCTAAAATATAGGGAGTTTAAATTTTAAATATTTTTACGAGTTCGGGACTCGAATTAAAATGTCATTGGAATTACTATAGAATTTATTAGAACTATACAAATACGTATAACACAGGTACAAATATAACTGGACGCAACCAGTACAAACTGCACGATTCAATAACACGCGCAAAGTCCGTCACTATATAGCTCATCGAATGGATACACGTCTTGCACGTATCTTAATCTTCGCTGGATTGCCGATCTCTCCGTTCGGGCATTCCTTTATACTCAGCTATATGTCTCAACTGTGTAAACAACGATTTCCAAGAATCACACCTGGCCGCTGCCTATTATAAAGGATTACAATACACAATAGGCGGCTTTTCTAATTACAAATTTTAAACGCAGGTAATAAACTGTGCTTTATGTGCTTCGTGGAATTTTGGCTAAGTTGTAACAATATGAAAAGAATAAGCTTCATATACATATACAAAAACAAACGTGGCGACGTATACATCGCTTAGAAATGAATGATTACCCCGCCGCGTTCATTGTTCGGCGTGGGCGTATGTACAGACGACCTCCCGCCGATTCCCATCACTCCATTTTCTATGTGAATACATTAAAACAATAGCACTCATGGCGGCTGTGTTAGGATGAATAGAAACGTGCTCGTGTTGTTCGGGGCAATTAATTGTTAAGGCACTCCTGTACGTGTCGGAAACGGAAGTAAGTACTTAACGTCATAGTATAATTTAGTAAGTAATGTAATAGAGAAGAAAAAAATGTGTGTGTGCAATTCACACGCGGCAAGTGAGACTTCAGAAAAGGAACCTACGAGAGAATGAGATAAACATTGAGTATTAGGAGTATTAGGATAAATACAGTTTATTATTTTTATGATATTTTTACGAAGCTCAAAAACTGCTTTATATTTTATTGCAAAATATTACATGTCTATATTGTAACACATATTATTCAGACTCCATGTTTTCACTTTGAACAGATGCCACGAGAGGCTTGTTAACTAAAATAGGAAACAAATGCTCTAGTTTCAATTTGATTTATGAACTTCAAAATATTTCCAACTTTATCTTTATGAGCATAGTGCTTAAATCTATTGTTAGTGTCGCTTTTATTTCGTTTCATCAAGTTTCAAATCACAACGATTCTAAAGAAGTTTCACTTAAAAAAAAAAACAATTTCATATAATGTATTGTTATACATTGTTATTTTCGAAAAAATGACAACAATTAAACATTTATATCTTCGAGTTAAAGTAGATGAAACGAAAGGTGTTTATTTGTCGTCTCTGCCTACCCCAATGGGAGGAAACGGGCCCGATATCTATATATATAAAACAAAGTCATGTTAGTTACACCATTTATAACTCAAGACCGGCTGTACCGATTTGGCTGAAAATTGGTGGGGAGCTAGCTTAGAATCAGGAGACTGAGGTAGGATACTTTAATCCCGTTAGAACCGGTAGGTGGCGCTGAGATCGGGTTCTAGAGTGCTCCTAATCACCTGGACCGATTTTGGATGATTTTGTTTTTGTGTGTTTCAGTGGGTGCCCGGATGGTTTAAATCCACAACTGGAACCGGTAGCTGGCGCTGGCATCGGGTCCTAGATTTTTATTTCTTCAGAGAAGGACAAAATCTACCGGGGCCGCTAGTTAATAATAATAATCGATTGACAAAACCCGCAGGGGGCTTTGTGGTTACTCGATTGATCGCTTTCAGTATTAAAGTAATTTTTTTCTAGACACATCAGTGTCTACATGTATGCTAAATTTCAAGTCTTATAGGCAGGTTCATATTAAATTCAAATTCAAATTTTTTTATTTAAAATATTTTACACTGGAGAACACTTTTTGAAGGTCATACATATAAGTTTAAATTTAATTCTACTTCCTAGTCTTGTCGGCAAGAAACTCCCCAGCCAGCAACACGTCTAGCTAAAAATTGATTAATTCTTTTTTATTATTTTTATACAGAAATATGTTACACAATTACCTCCATGAACTTTTTACACGCCTGGTAAGATAAAAACGTTATACAAAATATAGTGTAAGAGGTTGAAGCGAGCTGCTATTTAAATAAATACTATGAGGATCACATCATATGTGTGACGTACAAACAAACACCGGAGTGCGGCTATAATGGTTATTGGTTTCTTTGTTACCTTTAGGTACGGAAGCCTTAAAAATACATTCAAAATGTTTCTACCGAAGCAATGCTTAAAGAGGTGGTTAACCTCCCGCCAGTTGAACTTTGCCCCAAGCCAGGTATATCTATCCTCCTTGTGTTGCCAATGTATCTCCATGGCAACGTTGGATCGATCCTGCAGGTCGTGAGGTTAATTGGGTGCTGCATTTGCATACGGTATTGAGGTTCATATCTTACTTATTTAACGACATGTCAGACGAATACGCTGATAACAAACAACATTGCTTTAATAGCACATTCCATACTAGCTCAGCTGTGCAATTTTAAAATCCATGGAAATGATGCCCAAGAAATGTTAGAACACAACAGAAAAAATGGCATAAAGTATTTTTTTAAGTTTTCACGACTAGTGTACATATCGAGCCTTTGCCGTCATTTTATCGTAAGCGACATTTGGACCAAGTATATTTTTTGTTGCAAAAGGTATTTTAAACTATTATTTTGTTTTAAGAATTACAGTTTAAGTTAGACTAAACCCTATTGAATCAAATATTGAAAGTCTTAAAACAAATTAATAGTTCAAAATACTTTTTGCAACAAAAAATATACTTTACTTACGATAAAATACCACGCTTAAAAATTAAACAATATTTAAAACTACGTTTTAAGCGTGGCATTTTATTTGTTTTTTATTTTCGACGTTTCGGCCACTTTTCAGTAGCCGTGAACACGGATGACAAAATGTTAATGTTAAACTTATTATTTAGAGCACCCCCAACTTGTTCATTTTAATTATTTAATATTAATTTTCGTGTTGGTTATTATTTACTCTATGGGAGCCTAGGCTCATTTTACCAACGCTTCGCAACATGTTGTGACTTGAAGAGAAGAAGCGCGCATAAAACTATTCAGCAACATGCCTTGCTCTAATAATCTATACATATAATAAAACTTTAGAGGTCGAATTTCTGTACAATGGAAAAAATGCTAAAAACCGAGTCAAGGGGATGTAAGAAGCGAAATAGAACTAATTTTGATTTTTTCAAATTTTTTGTTTCTCTGTTTGTCTGCCTGTTTGTACCGGCTAATCTCCGAAACGACTGGACCGATTTAAATGAAATTTGGTATGGTGAAAGCTTATATCCCTGGTCAACATATAGGATACTTCTGATCCCGAAAAATTATACTTCCTGTGGGATAGTTAAAAAAACTTTCCACGCGGACAAAGTCGCGGGCAGAAGCTAGTCTTCTATAATTATATTATTGCTTGTATTACCTACCTTGATTCATTGTTTCCAGAATATTCCATATCTCAATTCAAAAGTCAAAGAGGGGAACACTTATCATTCTGCAGCGTGTATCTTATAAAAATATTTGAACAGTTTCTTCTAGTGAAATCTTGCCATTTGAAGGTCAATAAACAGATCAGACGTATAGGAAACTGGTTATATCAGAATGAGATTCTTGTCTCATCATTATAATTCCCAAATTAACAACGAATAATTAAATGTTAAAGCATAAATTAATTAACGTATTTTGAATATTCCTCATATTATTTAAGCGAATTTATTAGATACTGATAAAATCGTAAGCGAAGCGTATTATTTAAGTTTTATAAATTTAAATGTAATTTTAAATCAGGTAAATAAATGTTAAGTGTTTGCTTATGATTTGATTTCATTTTTTGCTGGAGTACAACAGACAAGCTTACAGTCTACCTGATTAAAAGTACCAAGATGCTGTGCCAACATGTTGGACCAACGTGAAGAGATCTAGTTGGCGGTATTTAGTAGTTGGCGACAACACTGGCTTGAGGACCTAAGCCGCGACAAGGGCAGACCCTTGGGAGGATAATTCGCGATCCGTGTGTGGGATTCGCGACATCGGGGGTGGCACTAGCTTGCCCAGTCAGAACTGATGCCATGCCATTTGCTACTCCCCAATTAACGATACCCACTTAAAGTGTTCCATCCTGCGCCTTATGCCAGGGCTGCGAAAGCGGGAAGCGGTCCCAACTCTGCATGCCCTGGCAGGCAGAGGGCTCACGCACAGGCGTCTTCCACTGCCGGTGGACTTCTTTTATCCCCCGGCATCGTCTACGTCTAGTCCGGGCGTGGGGCGGTTTGTAACGCGCCCCACGGGAAGCGAGGTGAGCGCGCGCGAAACACTCGCGCTCTCATCTCGACGGCATGTGCAGGTGAGTGAGAACCCCTATACCCCAAGGGGCCCCGCGCCGCCCGCTTACGGCGGCCGTAGGTCGATTCCCGCCCTCCGGCACCGGCGCGTCCTCCTTTGGCGGGAACGGAGCAAGGAAGTCCGCCCACGCTTCCGCGACACTGGCTCACCTACTGAATAGTGTCGGTTTTCTTGCACACGTTAAAGGATCGGGACGCGCTCCGCAATTAATGTTCACATGTTGTTATTCGTCAGCAAAGACAACGTGGCGCCTAAGTGAAAACGTTCTCGAGTTGTGCTAGCGATGACGGCGGAGTGGACTTGCAATGCTTCTTCGAAAAGTAATTCTGTAACATACTTCCAAAAACTTAAAAAAAGAACTTGAGATATTGTGACGAGCTACAGGACTCGAATTAAAAATGCCGTTGGAACTACTATAGAACTTATTAGAACTATACAAACACGTATAAAACAAATACAAATAAAACTGGATGCAACCAGTTCATACTGCACGATTCAATGCAATTGGATACGCGTAAAGCCCGTAGTCTATATCGCTAATCGAGAGTACTACAAACTTCTTACTCGTTTCGTAGTCGTCGCTTGACTGCCCCACCCCTTCATTCGGGCATCGTCTTATACTAACTAAACAGTATAATGAAATTGGCCGCGCACACTGAGTTTCTAAGAAATACTAATTTGCACACCTGTGAACGTCCATAATGTCGAAAACAATAACAATAAGGATTAGTTCGATACTAATGATGGTTATAAAACAAGTAAAAAGAAGCATGTTTTTCTTAATTGCAAATTCAAAACACAAAGAATTCCCTAATCCGGGAGGACAATAAGCAGCGCTTACAATAGGCAGCTGTGCGGCTTATCTTTGACGGCATGTAACAATATAAATAGAATTAGAAATCTAAAGAAAAACCATTTTTAGCTAGACATGTTGCTGGGGAGTTCTTGTCGCTTCTTCTCCTTAACAGCAATAACACGCTGTGAAGCGGTGTACATAGAATAGGAGGTAAATTTAAATTTTAACTTATATACTTCATATATTACCTTCAAATAGTGTTCTCCAGTGGAACTTATTTTGAAAAAAACTTTTGAATTTGAATGAAATTTTACAATTTATAGAAATGTACCAAAATGAACCAATAATATGGAAATCAAAGCATACAGAGCATAAGAATAAAAATAAATTGCCGCCGTTGCAAGAGATTCTACATCAATCTCTAACAAGGCGCCGATGCATATGAGATCCGATGTTTAGGCCCAACATGTTGGCACAGCACGTTGGCCCAATGTGTACAGCGAACATAACACCAGAAGTGCTGCCAATGTTTTGCCAGCCTCAAAGGGGATAATCCTGTTTCGTACGATGACCGAGAGTTCTGACGACCCACTAACTCATCTCCCCCTATTTATTCTACTTACCATTTTTCCGGTTCGATCCTCCTTTTCCCATCCCCTCTATACCTTCATAAAGTCTGGCAGCACGTTGGCTACGCACATGGTATTGGTGTTATCGCATACGTCTATAGGCGACAGTAATCACTTTCCATGAGCTAGGCCATCTGCCTAATTGACAGATTCGCAATAAATAATAGCTCACACGCAGTAGAAGTGAAACAAAGTGTAACAAGGGGTGGGAGGGATTCTAAATTTCGTGACGTCACATTTATTTTATATCATTCTCTCGCAGGCTCAATACTATAGATTTATGCGTTTATTTCTTTTTAGTGTCGCTTTTACGTTTCATCGAGTTTCAATGCTCAACGTTTCTAAAGAAATTTCACTTCAAAAACATATTTTCGGGCTACTTTCATAGAATTTTCTATTTACTATAGTCACCGATTTCTTCTCACTTC
Organism: Dendrolimus houi; assembly: GCA_039645545.1. NCBI lineage: Eukaryota > Metazoa > Arthropoda > Insecta > Lepidoptera > Lasiocampidae > Dendrolimus > Dendrolimus houi. Next base: position 1,521,664 of record CM077133.1, read on the forward strand.
GACATTAAACTACTTTCATGTACACGTGCAGACAATGTCACAGACAAATACTATCACATAATTAAACATAATTACTCGCATTGTTTAAACAAACTTGTTCACGGATGATTAACCTCCATTTTATGCTCTGTTAAAACAACATACATATAAGCGTCAAAATTGTTAGTAAATAATGTTAGATATACACTGGGACTATGCACGCCATGTGTATAATAAATTTTCAATACAAGATACTACATTTACTTCATATCATACTAGAGGTTTCTGTGAAACCCTAGTGGGTAGCTCTATTTATATGTATATATATATATATATATATGTAGGAATGTTAAGAATGGTTGGATGGATAACGGAACGCATGACTAGATTGAATAAATGATGGAGATTTGATTGATTTGAAATGAACGGTGAGCAGGGAGTCGTGAGTCGAAAGCCGAGGAGGGTGGTAGGTTGCGTGAGAGGAAGTTGTTTTTTTAAAGGTATTTTTGCTAAGGTGTATCTATTCAGAAGATTAAAGTGTTTATTATCCGAAGATCTGTTTTATTCAGAGCGAGCCAATTTCTAACACCACGCACCCACCCTCCCATATATATATATATATATGTATATGTGTGTGTGTGTGTGTGTGCCTTTCCTTCACACCTGTACAGCTCCTAATAATCCTCCCCTTATCCCTGGCGGACGACCCACTCTTCGATTTATTAGGGCGGAACAATTACGTGCGCGTGCGCCACCCTCTTGCTACCCTTAGTAAAGTGCTGTGCAAATTATTAATAATGTACAATCAAATTGTGTTGTGCTTCCTGGCTTCCGTCATCGGCAACAAGACAAAAAACCGGTAAGTCCTCTCTCGTATCCTATCCTCTCTCATTCTGCCATTTTTGGCAACGCGACGAGACATTTTTAAAACCAGCGTGTGTATATATATATATATATATATATATATATATATATATACATAACATTTTAGTACGTCATGTCATTATTATAACTTTAATAATATTTTTCTATCCTTTTATTGTGTCTGGGTCTTATTGAGTATGCACTGTTTGCTACAACTCCATTAATTCTTCAAAAAGTAATACAGTAACATAATTCTGTATAAAACTTATTAAAAAAAAGAGAACTTGAGATATAATAGAATAAGAAATATAAAGAAAAACAATTTTTAGCTAGACGTGTTGCTGGGGAGTTTCTTGCCGCTTCTTCTCCTTAACAGCAATAACACGTCGCGAAGCGGTGTAGGTACATAGTCTGGGAAGTAAAATTAAATTTTGACCTATATATATGACCTTCAAAAAGTATTCTCCAGTGGAATTTATTTTGAATAAACAAAATTGAATTTGAATATATATATATATATATATATATATTAAATAATTATTTTATAACATATAAAAAAACCTACAGTATATTTGTTTACGGTTCAAAAATCATCTCCATTTATTTCAATACAAAAACACGGATTTGGTAAAATTTTGAATTTTAAATTTAGCTATTTTTGCCGTGACGGGGATGATTTTAGAAAATATTACAGTTTCCTTTGGTTAAATTATTTTTTATATATTTAAAAATTTGAGTAGTCTTATAAGTAATTTGAATTGGTTGATAGACGTCTCTACGTCTTTAAAACATCAAGTGCCTTGTTCCGTTTTAATTGCTTTTATAGTAATTAAGGCATCTTTTGTTAGTCGACAGATAAATGTGGAGGCGGATGTATGGAGCATTAGTGTATGTAAGAAAAATGTATGGGCGTGGAATCTTAGAAAGAACAAGCTCTTGAGAGTTATCTGGCATATTAATTACAATACTGATGCGAACCGATCCTTTGCAGGGGTTTTATTACTGTTAACGCCGACCTATTTGGTCACCGCCTCTTTGTTTCTTCTATTTTCTTTCGCCGCATCTGTCACTATGTAATGTGACATAGTCTACGTCCGACCGCTGAACGCGCCGCAGCATCCGCGCAAACCTCGCCGCGTTTTGTGTGTTATGCCGTATCGTTCCAGCTGGTCCACTTATCGAAGGAACCGCAAGACGCAAAGGGAAGAAATGCCTGCCGCTGCGAAGCCCGCATCGTTCGTAGTGTCTGGTGCGGCCAGTTTTTTCCTGTAAGTCCTTTCCTTCTCTTCTATCCCGCTCGCCGCCCGCACGCACATATTTCCCTTTTGAGGGATCTATTGTTCGCGCTAATCTTCTTTGTTTGCAACGCCGCAAGACGTCATAAAACGACAAATGAAATCAAATCATTTATTTGCTTAAAAAACATGGTTAGTAAAAACATTAGATATCAATATGTAATTTTGTTTCACATGTTTTTGCCCTTTCAGGCAAATAGTAATTAAAAGTTGAAAATCAACTAATTAGCAAAAACAGATTGTAACCCACTCAATCCACAGACATTACTTTACTTTTCTAGAATTATACAGTAATTATAGATAATATGTCAAGTGCAGAGTTATTCCTTAGAAATACAATGTCAAAAATGAAATATTAATTAATAATAAAATATGTCAAGGTATATATTATCTATTGTCAAATTTAATTTAGGATTGGTCATCAAGAAAATTTTTAACGTCGTAATAGCATTTTTCGGATAATATATTTTGTAGCCTCTTTCCTAACGTCATTCCTTTTGTTTGTATTTCACGCAAATTCATGGAAGCCATAAAGCTTATAAGGTCATTGGGCATTTTGTTCGGACATATGACCCACGGCGTACACAAACGAAATAGGGCTAGGTATGTAGATAAATGTACCTGCTACTCAGTGGTATGGGTCGCATTCTTGCAGGCCCTGGGAAAATTGAGATTTTTTTAATTTGTTATCGTTATAGTATTTTTAAAGCATTTTTGTAATTAATTATGTAAAAACTATTGGATCGATTTCGAAAATATTTTGAACCGCAATTGTTTTAGACAATTTCTGTTCAAAGTACAAAAATAAAATACATTTCTACATAAATAATATTTTTATTCTACTTGATCAAAATCAATGGTTAATTCATCGAAAAAGGCTCACGCGCTCTTATGTACCTACCTGCGAATATGCGAGCGAGAGAGAATGACAATCCTTTATGCTATACAAGCGTTTATTATGCTTGTGCCTTATATTTTCACATGCTGATACTTTACACACATACTGTTAAATAACTATTTCTGCCGGTCATCACATAAAAAATATATATTTAGAAAAGTAGGATTTTATTCTTCAAAGTAAAATTAGTTTGGTGTCTGTACGTTTAAAAAAAAGTGAGTCAGAAACGCCTTTAGAATTCGAAAAAACTCTTCTTCAAACTTGCCTAGCTCTAATAATTTTATCTTACGCCGCTTCTTCTCTTCAAGCTCCCATAGAGTAAGTAATAACCATAAACAAAATTAAAAGTAAATAATTAAAATGAACAAGTTGGCAGTAGGCTAAATAAAACTTTAACAATACTCATTAACACTTGACTTCTTTGTCTGCCGTGATCACGAACGAAACGTTGGTATAATAAAAATCAAATAAATTACCGCTCTTAAAACAGTTAAAACCGTAGTTTTATTATGTATAAAAGTCGCGAAAACTTAAGAATTACGTCTTTAGTTGCTACTTTTATTGCCAGGTGATAAAAACGTTATACAAAAGATAGTATAAGAGTCTTGGATGGACATCTTGTAGTCCACCACAGTAGTCATGAGAATCATAGTGTATATTAATATGACATAGACAATCGTCATAGATAATATTTTTAGTCGATTTATCAGACGATTCGATTTATAATTAAATTATCATTTTCTAGCGGTTAGTTAATTTTATAAGCCCAATAAATTATCGTCTAGATAATTTAGTGCATCAGTAACTAATTATTATAATTGTTTTTATGATCCTGGCAACACTATGATGTAATTGCTATTTTTAGCAATGATGCAATGTTATTGTTTTGTAGGGTAGCATCTTCGTATAAAAGGCGTAGTGGCGTGTAGACGTGTTCATTTCTCTAACTATCGGGTCACTAGACATGACAGGATAGGCCGTGGTGGCGGCACCCTGATCTATTTCAGAAGATCTCTACACTGCATGCCTCTAGTCACCCCACCACTAGTAGGTATGGAGGTATCCGCCTGCAGACTAGCAATGACTGGCCACCAACCTCTAGTCATAGTCTCAGCATACCTCGCGTGCCAGAAAACCCTTATTAAGAAAGACCTAGAAGCCCTATTCAACTTAGGCCCAGCTGTTATAATAGCCGGAGATCTGAATTGTAAACACGAACAGTGGAATTGCAATACCACTAACCCCAATGGCAGAGCCCTAATAAATATATCAGACAATCTTTTGTTTGATATAATAACTCCCATGACCCCCACGATACCCCCAACCGCGACTGGGGACCCCAAACACTCTCGACCTAGCATTACTGAGGGGCGTAACTCTTCAGTTCCATTCGATCGAAACGATGGACGATATAGACTCGGACCATCGCCCGGTTATCCTCAAATTAGGACAACAGACGGACCAGACATCTGAAACTAGGACCTCTGTGGACTGGTTGAGACTTGGGGACCTCCTCAAGGCAACCGAATCACAAGACCTGGACCGCATCCCGGAGCACATCGAATCCCACCAAGACACGGAGACGGCGATCGAGGCCCTCACCAGCCACCTTCAATCCGCAGTGCGGAACTCGTCCAGACAGGTGCCAGTGGAGAATGACCGCCACTTATGCCTGCCGGACGAAGTGAGGGTACTGCTGAGGGAAAAGAGAGCCGCCTCCAGAGCTCACGACAGATATCCCACCGTAGACAACAGAGTCCGACTCCGCCAACTAGAGCGCGAGGTCAAACTACGTATCCGGGAAGTCAGGGAACAACGTTGGGACAGAACGTTGAGAGATATCGAACCAACTCACCAGGCGTACTGGAAGCTGGCTAGAGCTCTCAAATCAGATACCCTCACTGTCATACCCGCGCTAGAAAGAGCCGACAACACCGAGGCGTTCGATGATGAGGAGAAAGCCGAATGCCTTGCTCAGAGTCTAGAGCTTCAATGCTCCCCCACTACACAAAACGTCGACCAGTCACACCTGACGGAGGTGGACTCCGAGGTTGAACGTAGATCCTCCTTACCAGCGGAAACCACACTCGACCCAGTCACGGTGGAAGAAGTGCAAGATCTGATCAAGTCCCTCAAACCACGAAAGGCCCCAGGGTCGATGGCATTAACAATCGCGTGTTAAAACTCCTCCCCGGCCACTTGATTATAATCTTAGTGAGCATCTTCAATGCCGCCATAACAAACTGCTCTTTCCCGCGATCTGGAAGGAAGCAGACGTCATCGGTATTCACAAGCCTGGAAAACCGGCTAATAAACCGTCCAGCTACCGCCCAATCAGCCTACTGAGCACACTCAGCAAGCTTTACGAGAGGGTCATCCTCTCTAGACTAAGAGATTTTGCCATCAGCAAACATCTACTACCCGATGAGCAGTTTGGATTCCGTGCCAGACACTCATGCGTCCAACAGGTGCACCGCATCACGGAGCACATACTATCCCACTTTGCCCATCGCCCTCGTCGCCCTATAGGAACAGCCGCACTGTTCCTTGATGTAGCTAAGGCCTTCGACAAGATCTGGCATAACGGTTTGATTTACAAGCTGTACCAGTTCGGTGTACCAGACAGACTCGTGCTCATCTTACGAGACTTCCTCCTAGGCCGTAGCTTCCGTTTTCGAGTGGAGGGAACACGCTCGTCCCCTCACCCACTCACAGCCGGTGTACCACAGGGCTCGGCACTATCTCCACTACTCTTCACGCTGTACACCAGCGACATCCCAAAAACTCCAGATGTAGAGTTGGCCCTCTTCGCGGATGACACCGCACTCTATACATCAGATCACAACCGACAAATGGCTTGCGTCCGGCTACAGGTAGCTGTAACAGAGCTAGGCGAATGGTTTCGCAAATGGAGGATAGAGGTAAACCCGGAGAAAAGCGCAGCAATGTTCTTTTCCCCGGGCACGCTTCGCTCTCCCAAACGCGCTTGCCTTCGCTTAAAAGCCATCTCGCTCTACGAACAAGAGATCCCTGGGCAAAGTACACCAAATACCTGGGTGTCACTCTAGATCAGAACTTGCGCTTCAACGAGCATATCACTATAGTCCGGAATAGAGCGCGATTTGTGATGGGTCGTCTAGCACCCATGATAGATAAACGAAGCAAAATGTCCCTCAGACACAAGCTTACTCTATATAAAACATGCATCCGCCCGATCATGACATACGCGAGTGTGGTATTCGGCCATGCCAAGCCTGCCCTTCTAAAGAAACTGCAAATCGTTCAGAATAAATTCATGCGCAGAGCCGTCGGTGCTCCCCTCTATATGCGTAACGTCGACATCCACCGCGATCTGGAGCTTCCCTCCATCAAAAACTACATTACGTCGCTCTCGCGTAAGTATTTCGATCTAGCGCCGCACCATCGAAATCCCCTCGTCGTGTCCGCGTCCGATTATAAGCCTCGACGAAAGGCTCTCGTGCGACGACCGCGTAACATCCTCATGGACAAGGTCGACGATATCACAAAACGGCTAGCTCGGATCAGCCCGCCCGCGGTTAGGACGGCAGGCTGGCAGGCACCGACAGACAGACACAGACGGCGGCGTCGACGCCGCCAATCACGATCTCTCCACGTCCCCGCGAGGGACGCCAGGAGACACAGCCCCCATAGGATAGACTAGGCGTGTTGCTGGGAAGTTTCTTTCGCCGTTTCTTCTCTCCCAGCCATAACACGTTGCGAAACGGCAGTAAGATAGTATAGGCCACCGCGAACCGCCGATCCCGGTCCGCCGGGATCCTTCCTCTCGGGCTTTATATTACCCGTCGCCCGCTCTCAATTAGTGCATTGTGTCGCCTTATGGTGGGCATCATTAGATTCATCCCCTCTCATGGCAACAGTCCAGCCGAGGTGAAACTCCCTAGGAGCCCCTCGAGCAAGTTGCCTCCCGGCTCGAGCGCCTTCGCTTCGCAAAGGCACTCGCCCCGAAAAACAGTAAAGTTGTGAGGTCTTCGGACCAACAACATAAAGTCAAGTCCAATAAAAAAAAAAAAAACGTGTTCATTGCTTACTGTGCTGTGTGAATATTCACATCAAAGGCTGAACAATAAAGGGGAAACCCTGTCCAAATAGTTAATATTTGGTATATTTGGTACTTTCTTACTGAAATCTCTCCTTGCATTTTACACAAGGTACTTTTCATTTTCTGTTTATATTTAATGAAGGGCAGATGTAACACTACATTCAGAATTTTATTGAAGAAGCGTATACCAACCCCCAAGAAAGAAGATAGTACTTTTTGTAATCTGAAAGATGGCAGTATCAGTCTATTATTATGTCTGGTGTTGACATTGTGAATATCCTTTTATTGTTTGTAGGCACTCATATTATGACGAATGTAAATTATGTTATTAAAAATATATTTGCAATTGGGCATCATAATTCAGATTTCCTTAAAGCGTTCTCTAAGAAACTCCTGAGGGCTGAGGTTGTAATTAGGCTACGTTCCAGAAGAGACTCACAACGACCATGTTCACGACCGCGATTTTTCCCGTTCCACTTGCTTGCCGGCGTTACAATCTTAAATCCAAGTGGAACAGTTATTCGACCCACCTCTTGACATGGGTCGTTGTGAGCGTTGTGTGATCAAAAATGATTACGTCATTAGTGACGTTTTCGCCACGACCATAACGACCGCGGTCGCCTTGTGGAACGGCTAACGGAGCATTTTGGGCGTTGTGAGCTAATACTGGAACGCCTTGAATGATAAACTCTATTGGAACGGATAATGGAGCGTTGATGTCATAAACGACGAAATACACAATTGTCATTGGTTGATTTGCAAATCGCGCCTTTTTCAATGTCTATTGATAGAGAGAATTAATGTCCTGTGGTCAAAGTTCACTTCGACCCACTCCTTGACATGGGTCGTTGTGAGCGTTCCGTAGTCAGAAATTATGACGCCATCAGTGACGTTTTCGCCACGACCATAACGACCGTGATCGCTAGGTGGAACGGCTAACGGAGCATTTTGGGCATTGTGAGCTACTAAAGGAACGCGCTGTTAGTATAAGCGACGGCAACCATTTTGGTTCAGGGCGATTATCATACACAGTACTTTTCCTCTAAGTTACTACATAAATGTAAATACTAAAGAGTAAGTGGTCGAGTCGACTAATCCGAGTATACATTTCATTTACAACTATCATAATAAAATACAGGTTTCACGCTATATTTACAACGTAATTTATGTTGACATTTATGTTTCTAAAACATATCAATTTCACGTATCTCTTGAAGTTTATTATCATTGAAATTAATGCATAATATGTATCTACAATATATGTATAAAATAGCTCCTATTATTGTGATTAAGTTATGTATTTACCCCCTTATTCATAATTCCCAAAATTGACGGTTCATTTCTGCCTTTCAATTTTGATAGAAATGACAGATTTTTCGAATTTAGTTATTAAAAAAAATGTGTATGTGTGCGTGTGTGCAATTCAAACGCAGTAGAAGTGAAACTTCAGAGCTACCGCCATATCAATCATACGGGGCCCCAGGCTACAGGGGCCCCCAAAGTGTGTAAGCAAATGTTCCCAAAATGTTATCCACAATCTTTTATAGATTAATAACATGTTTGAGAATAACTGCTGGGCCACCAGGATCGGCCATCAGACTTGTCATTATTGTCGATAGAGGCAGAAAATCTAGAAAAACTTAAATCGTCTTCACCTATGGATGTTTTCATAAATAAGCTTGCCGAAAAAAAGACGATAAAAATGTATCTTTGATTTAAATATTTTAAATAGTTTATCTAACATAGCTCCTAGGAGCATTAAGTACTATAAGTTCAGGGGAGTGCCCCGGCTAGGTGGAGGAGCGAGATGGAATGCTCCTTCGTCTCAAAGAAAGGTCTTCCAGCGAAGCTAGTGTTGTTCCTCGCAGGCCTAGGCCCTGTTATATTGAAAATTTGTATATATTCTTTGTGTTTCGGGAAACGTTTGTGACCTCAATATTGCACAGCGCCATCTATTGGCTTGTAAGAGTTCCACTACGTAAGTAATAACTTATAATCAATATATAATTCAATTTGAGCATTTTTTGTTTCTTTTATAAAAAAAACTACCTTTCCTTTGGTTACCCAACAGATTTTGCTACAGGGCCCACCTAAGGCAAGCTATGCCACTGCTTTAGAGAATACACTCACAGATAATTCTTCTCTAACTTTTATTATTATAAATATAATTTTTTTCGCCTTCATCCGTCAACATATTATAATTCAAAATAAACTTCTTAAGTGTCACTTTTAATATTTCATTATTTAGTCTAAAAAATATTATTATCAGTTTTATTTCGGTCCAAATTGGACCTATATTTAATCATCAGTCTTATTGACTCTCTAATCTGTGCTACACAATGTAAAACTTGTATCTCATTCTCTCGCAAGCTTAGTCATATAGATTTGTGTTTATCTCTTTTTAGAATCGCTTTTTCGTTTCATCGAGTTTCAAATCACAAGGATTCTAAAGAAGTTTAACTTAAAAAAGGTTTCATTGGCGACTTTCCTAATTATGTGCGTTTTGCAACTTTTTACAATAAAATAAAAAACAAGAAGCAGCTAATAAAGTCACTTACGAATTCATAAAAAAAATCAAGATCGTGTTATTTTTTTAAACTTTTATCTCTCATTTCTACGCAAATTGAGAGACAGAAAAGAACCTGTCTATTTTCGACTTAAGTAAACATACATATATACATCTATATATAAAACAAAATCGTGTTAGTTACACCATTTATAACCACCAGTGATTTTTTTGTTTTTAGAACTGTCTTCGTCCGGAATAGGATAATAAGTATAAAAATATTATATTCATGAATAAAAATTCATTAAAAAAACTTCAGTCTAACCATTCATTTGTTATGATCTCTCCCGTCCGATTTCGACAATTGTTACTGCATTTAAACTCATTCTCATTTATCTACTTTAGGTGAATTATTATTGTGTGTGTTCAAGTGGGTCCCGGGATGGTTTAGATCAACAATTGGTCCCGGTTGATGGCGCTGCGATCGGTTTCTAGATTTTTATTTTTTTAAGGGCAAGACAATGTCTGCCGTGTACACATAGTATACATATAAAATATAACATAACGAAACATAAAAGTGACATTAAACATTCCTCTACGTGTTCTGTTTTGCAAATGGCTGTTCGCAATGGAATTTAATCGTAAATATCTGCGACATGTATATTGTAAATGTGATAAATTTATTTAAAGCGTTCTGTTTAATAGAATACATAATCTTTTCGTCCGTAAATCGATTTTAGCGCCAGTCACTCTAATTTACTATTTATTTATACACTGATTGTTTTATAACGTAGAAAGAGGTAGGCATTTCCAGAAGCGAACAGCGCGTTTCGTACGATGAATAAGGTTCCAATGGCTCACTGTCCCCTAATACCGCAAAAGAGCGCGTAAGTGCCTGCGAGTTCCTCTCAGAGCCGGGGACGTTCTACCTCTAAAAAGGAGAGGCCCGCCCCAGCAACGGGGGTGGGTGGTGCGGTAATGCATTTCCCCAGGTAAAAAAGACCTACTGCCCTATCTCATTATTTCAGTGTAATCCCTCTGTACCATCCTCTTTACCCAATTCCTTCTATCCCATCCTATACGTCTACAACGCGTTGACTTCACTCTCGGTGGTGCAAAAATCTATAGGCGACTGTAACTACCTTCCAATAAGCCCGTCTGCCTCTACCGTGCTTGCCAGCCGGCACAGAGTGCAGATCGCTAGAGCTAAGACTCAGGCTCCAGGGGTGGAAGTGATAATTGGCATAACGTCTGAAGTAGCTTCGGTGAACCTGCAACCTACAGCCCACCTCTCCACACCCCTTAGTCACTCGCACCCATGTCGCCCCTCGTCAATATTGTACGAACATTTTTATAGGGCCCATGCAGAGAGTGGCGAGTCACCGTCTGCCCATTTTATCCGTATTACCCTAATATTGTGACGGGCAGACACCATAGTCCCCATACTCCCAGATCCCTATTTCCATTAGCAGTTCATTCCAATAGCTGGATACCCTTGTTCTCATTTCCAACAATAGGTTGTACTTTTATATGGTATAGATAGAAATAATAGCCGGTCAGTGTCACGCCACATTTAGATTAAATTTATCAAGGGCGTGTTGGCTTCGCATGGCCCCACGCAAGCTTTCCAAAAGTCCGAGCCATTTTTATGGCCCCTGGTCTACAATGACATACAAATAAGCAAGAAATCACAGCACGTTATAAAACGGACTGGTGTGGGTGTAATCGCATAACAACGAGAGATAGACAGGGCCATCTCACTCCACTTTATAGCCCTTTCGTTGGTATATTGTTTCTTTCGTAATATATCGACAGAGCCCCTCATTAGGTGGTCTCCCATATGCTTGGGATATTAATAACATGGGCCGCTCTAATCGGATACAAAGAGGAAGTTGAGTTGTTTTATTTTTATTTCTGTCAGTTATTTCTGATTGAATAATTTTTATCGTCCATGAAGTTGTCACACGCTTTTAATGGTTCATAAAAAAGCTGCCATACAAACAAAGGCGGATTGTTTTTTTTTCTATTGGCGTATCGTTAGATATGTTTTAAAAAATCATAACCATGCTTCTTGTGACTTTTTTATTTAAGTCATTAATTGGTGAAATATTTGCTTACATATTGTAACCTTCCTCCCTCTTCTAATTTATGAACTATGCAGTAAACAATTCTGCAAAAATTACACTAATTTTCAAAAAATATTCTCAAAGATATCTGACAATATCTACGTATTTTGAATGAAATGCTCTTTTAAAAGTTGAGAGTTGATGACATCTCCACAGAATGCTTCAGAATACATGGTCTGGCACACACTTATTTTTATTATATAATAAGATAGGTGAAAAGGATTACTTAGATAATTCTTTCGGCGAAGTGCATCTATGCACGTTGGATACTCTGGTTCCTGGAGCACCCCAATTACACTGGTTGCGTCAAGGCGTTGCTGCGAACTACTTAGGACAGATCCCGTAGCGTCTCCCAAAGTCGCGGAGGGCGCTGGAAGGATTAGTGATTTAGATTAGTTTTTTATTGCATGAGTTCAGCAGACAGGCAGACACCCCTGTTACCGTCGTCTTTTGTAACACCAGATGTACTACAAATTTGTTGTTGCTCTTTTAAGGGAGACTGGAACCTGGCCACTAATGCCGGAACACAACTCAAGGTTGTTATGATGCCATACTTTAGAATAGGGGTGGTAGGCATCCAGTCGGGCAAATACCCTGCCACCTGGCTGTGGGTTGTTTTGTCGCCTATTACGACAGGCCGCCCGGCCGCAGAAAATTTTATTCTTTCTCCTTTCCTGCACAAATAGATGCGGTGCTGAAAAAGAATTCCACCCAGCGACATATAAATAAATTTGGCGAGAATGAAATATATACAGGGTGTCCCGAAGCTATAGTACCACATGGAGACATTTCAGCGTTCCTGAAGGATTATTAAAATTTAAGATACTAACTTCCTTAAAAGGAATTAATCCTTGTTACCGACACTTTCAATCGACATCATAAAAATACTCTCCGTTTTTCTTTTGACATTTGTTTGGTCGGTTCGACTCCCAGGTGAGGCAAACAACTTTTTAAAAATCTTTGAATGCTGTTTCACTTGTATTCGAAAACAAAAAATGTTTTCATTGCGCAAAAGTACCATGTGGCTTAGTTTTGTGGTACTCAATATATCGTGAAGAATCGTAGCATAATTTAAGACCATTCTATTTAAGTCGCTTGTATTTATTGTACACAAAACAGTTTAAATAAGCTTTCTTGACATTAACACGAATACTGTAGTCATAAATTAAGATAAACTATAGTATCATTAACGTAATTAATGGCCCCATTGATGAAATATATCTAATTATCTCGATGAAAAAAATATATGAAGAAATATGCGCGTACGCATAATTAAACGAGATCGCCATTGAATCAGATAGAAGCGGTATGCTGTCGGTAGCTGGTCGGCGTCGACCGCTCTTATTCGGAGCTTTACATGTAAGTATTTGTACACATGCTAACCACCACGATATTTCGTGTATTTCGTTCGTTTTATTTGTTTATTTTTTATTGAGTAATACTGCAGAGAGTCGCTGGAGCGTTTCAAATACAGTCATGATAGTAAAGGTGGGGACTCATCGTGTCACGCAGATATGGCGATCGGTATAATTCAAAAATTAAAGACCTTTTAATAGACATTTGGGTTAATAAGGACTATCATGATTGTTTTAAATAAATAATAATAAAGTAAATTTTTCTATTAATTTTAAAGGATTTTTTTGTTTATTAAGGTTATTAAATTGGTTTTTAAGTTTCGTTTCATTTTTAATATTTTTGAATGCAGTTGAAAAAATTGATGTTGTAAAAAGTATGTTGTTTTAAGTCTAGTGCTTTTGACCCAAAGGCCTACCAAAAGGTTATCTATTGTTACAAGATGTTCACCACAGAAGTCATGAGAACCATAGTGTATATTAATATGACATAGACAATCGTCATAGATAATATTTTTTGTCTATTTATCAGATGATTCGATTTATAACTAAATTACCTTTTTCTACCGGTTAGTTAATTTTATAAGCCCACTAAATTATCATCTAGATAATTTATTGCATCGGTAACTAATTATTATAATTGTTTTTATGATCCTGGCAACACTATGATGTAATTGCTATTTTTAGCAATGATGCAATGTTATTGTTTTGTAGGGTAGCATTTTCGTATAAAAGGCATAGTGGCGTGTAGACGGTGTTCCTTGCTTACTGTGCTGTGTGAATATTCACATCAAAGGCTGAACAATAAAGGGGAAACCCTGTCCAAATAGTTAATATTTGGTATATTTAGTACTTTCTTACCCAAATCTCTCCTTGCATTTTACACTATTTTTGTCCTTTTTTCCCTTGTCTTCGTTCACCTGAGACAAAAAAAATCATACTTGTGAGATTACTTACTGTAAGGTACAATTTTTAAAGTTCCAAGTCTTGGATTTTTCCATTGAAACCTTTTTTAAGTAATTTGAGTGTTTAATTCAAGAAAGCGTTGAAAAACCTGGGCGCTAGTAGGTTAATGCATTGTTTGTGATGCGACATTGTTAATGATGTTAAATATTGTCAAATGACATATGTTAAAAGCCATGCGTTAACGGCGTTATTTTGTAACGCTTTAAATAGGACACATTGGCCACGGGCTTCTTTACAGTTCTTAAAGAATGCTTCAAACTTACTCATATGAACAATATCGTAAATCTTTAACACCAACGCAGATGAAACCCCAGCATAAGACGTAGAATTACGTTGGCTTTCAATACTTCAGAAAGAGGTGAAGTATCCTTAACGTAGGACAATTCTGGGTTATCCGCAGTATCTTTTCTAAAATTCAATGCTTATAATACATAATGGTTGTTTCTACCGAAATCGGTTTTACCATAAAGTAAGTAGGAGTAGTAGAATTCGCCACAAAGGCAGGCAAAGGAATCTTAATGCATACAGTCAATTCTCATGTATAAGTCTGCATATAGATGGCGCTGTTGAATTGTAGACTACTAATGACGCCATTCAACAGAGTTCTTGTGACAACTCCGTGCATTATCCAAGCAGGAACGGAGAAAGAATACAATTTTCTGCTGCCGGGCGGGCTGTCGTAAGAGGCGACACAACAACTCACAGCCAGGTGGTAAGGCATTTGATCGTCTGGATGGCTACCACCCCTAGAGTATGCCACTATAATAACTTTGAGTTGTGTACCGGGATTAATGGCCACGCTCCAGTCTCTCTTTAAAGAACAGTAGCGCATTTGTAGGTCTTTTAGTGTGTGAGACATTGACATGTGTTGCAAATGTCCATAAGCGATGTTAGCCGCTTTCCAGCAGGTGGGTCATCTGCGTGTCTGCTGAAGTCTCGCAATAAAAAAAAAAAAAAAGGCCATATTTGACTATATAGTTCACATATCTCACAAAAACACATAATTACTACTCAAAAACTATATATATCTTACAACTAGTGTTCATTTTAGAGTAATTTTACACGTTTAGAAAATAAAACTGCACAGAACAACATCTACTTTCAGTTCCCGCCAAGAACTCCCCATAAAGTAATTTTATACAGAGACCAAATTGACATTTGTCAAGGTGAAACTTTTTTAAGGAATGGCTTCAATGCAAGTCATTGATTTTGCCAATTACTAAATATTTGGAAAAGGCAGTTGGGGAAAAGATCAAGAGCCGTGTAATTAACTTAGATACTTTTTAAAAACAACAGAACTTCGCAGACTCATACATTTGTACGCCCGTACCTACTTACATATTTCGTCATAAGTAGGTTATTATTTGAAAAGTAATTAAAATTATTCCTATCATGAGAAAGTCAATTATTCGATATTTAGTGTAATTAAACTAAATACTTAAAAATAAACTAAATTATAAACAAATTAATATAAAGTATGTAACAAATTGCGGCCAGAGGTAAGCCTGCCCAGAAGGCTGGCTGCATTGCCATGCTGTATGGCAATGCTGATTCGTTGCGCGAAATACGAACCAGCCTTCCGATCACGGGTGGTATCAAAGAATTTCTTATAAATTTCTTTGAAGAAACCCTTTCCGATGGATACCACGGACCCAAAGTTTCAACTTCCTATCACAGTATTTTAAAAGTTTGACTGTAAGATGTTCTTTTCTTTTATATGTAAATATATTCTATTTTATCGAAACACTAGCTTCTGCCCGAGACTTCGCCCGCGTGGAATAGTAAAACAAAAAGTTAAAAAAACCCCTATTTGAAACATTATTCATTGGTGCTCCGCTCCTATTGGTCTTAGCGTAATGATATACTTATATAGCCTATAGCCTTCCTCGAAAACTGGGCTATCTAACACTGAAGGAATTTTTTAAATCAGACCAGTTCCTGAGATTAGCGCGTTCAAGCAAACAAACTCTTCAGCTTTATATATTAGTATAAGATAAGATGTGTCCGCAAGCTTATTAAAACCATACTTTAGACATTTAGAAAAATATTGACAAGTAAAGAAAATTATAAATCGAAGGAAACATTAAATAAGTGATTGATCAGGCCATTCCGGTACATTTATCAGTCCATTGTGACGGAAGGGCACGGCGCGGGCGCATCTATTCAACCGAAGGTAATTTCTTATTGTTACATATCGGGGGCGATTTCTTTGACAGGCGGAGCGGACGGACAGCGCTCTCAAAATTGATGTAGTGAACCACAACATATAACTAATTATACTATTTTTAACATAGCTGGAAAATTTATAAAAGATAATTATCAATAAAATAAAGGACAATTGAATTTACATGAAACTATCAGGACGGCTCTTAAGATTACAATTGAACGGAGTGGCAAACCGTCATTATGACTGTTCAGAACTTAGTACACAAGTTATAAACACAATCATAAAGTTAAACAAAAGGAATGACAGTCTCACCAAAACATTTATTTCCTTTTTGGTTGTTCAGATAATTGTAATAACAAACAAAATTCAGATTTTTATATAGCACGGAATGGCGTATTGCGACGATAGGCTTTGGTGAGTTCAACCGGTTTTATGAACAGCTCATGAACACAAATAATATTACCAACTTATAAAAACCAGATAAAAATAAACGACAAATTCTAATTCAAAATAAGTTCCACTGGAGAACACTTTTTGAAGGTCATAATACATGTAAGTCAAAATTTAAATCTACTTCCTATTTTATGTACACTGCCTCGCAAATTGTTATCGCTGTTCAAAGGAGAAGAAGCGGCAAGAAACTCCGCATAAACATGTCTGGCTAAAAAAATTTTTTCATCATAATTATTTATATATTATCTCAGACTCTTTTTTTTAATACATATAAAAGTTGTATTACTATTACTTTTTAATGAATGAATGGACTTGTAACAAACAAAAACATTGTCACCGTCGCAATAATGACATACTAAGAATTCATAATGCGACAAATCTCCATAGATTCCTCACATGTTATGCAAAATATAAACGTTATACAGAAATTAGTATAAAAGGCTGGAGCGAATGCAGTTTTGTCATTTAAATATTTTTCAATAGTGTAATATTGCTTTTTAAGCAAGGTACTTTTCAATTTGGCTTTAAATTTACTGAAGGGCAGATCTAACACTTCATTCGGAATTTTATTGAAGAAGCGATAAAAAGTTAGTTGCCTAAAACCTATTGATTTGCTCGATGTGTCGCTCGCGCCCGATGCGGAAGGAATCGACCAACCATTTGCCTTGCGAGCCTACAAAAATAATACATCTTATTACAACCCAATGAGGAGAATGTGTCGTCTGTATAATGAGCTGGTCAGTGATAATCCCATTTTAGATATATTCAATGGTAAAGAATGGTACTAGAGAGTTTAAGCGATTGATGAGAGCACCAAATTTCTCTGGCATATATAATTTTTTTTCTTACCAACAAACATATGTCATAGAATCTAAACTACTGTATGGTATACTATTATTTATGTAACGCTATATCTATATTTTAAAATTCCTGTAATCACGTGTTTAGGAATACGACTTGGATTCTAAAATTGTGGTAAAAATATTTAGATGTATTTATGGTTGTATTCTGCTGTGTGAAATATATAAATCGGGAAACGCTCATAGAAATTGGCGCTCGGCAAGCTTTCATTACCGCTACACCGAAGATTCCGCTTCGCTGTTGCATCGACAATTCAGAAAGCGAGTTTACGCTTATGCGTCTCGATTAATTTACAGATGAAAATCGCTATCGCTTATCAAATGAATCATCATACTAATGATATCTTAAGAAGGTTTATATCACGATTTCCATGTAGTACAAACGGGATCATTGTCAATATTGCAACAGTTTAAGTTGGCGCTATGCGTATGCGCAGAGCGCACGCTTTTGTCATTTCAAAATCTTGTTCAGTGTTTATTGTATAAACAATAGTGATTGGAAAATTTTAACAGGTGATTTCGAATATTACATATAAATTATTACTGGTTTTCAAAAATAACATTGTTTTTCTGGTTCATTACACTTTACATTGTTTTTCCTTAGAATACCATTTTACTACTGCATACAATTTTTGCAATAAACAACAATATTTAGTGATGTTTAAATGTTCTTAGTAATTTTAGGAATTTTAGGACCATAATATTTTTTTTCTTAAGTTTTCGCGACTTGAAAACATAATAGAACTACGTTTTAACGATTTTAAGCGCGGTAATTTATTTGATTTTTATATTCCGACGTTTCGGCCATGCCTATTTTTGCTGACGAGTTTCTTGCTCCGCTTCTTCTCTTTAAGCCGTAACATGTTGCGAAGCGGTGGTCAATTAGAATAGGCTCCCATAGAGTAAATATTAACCATAAACAAAATTAAAACTAAATAATTCAAATGAACTAGTCGGCGGTATACTAAATAAAACTTTAACAATACTCATTGACACTTGACACCTTTGCCTTCCGTGATCACGGCCACTGAAAAGTGGCCCAAACGTCCGAATAATAAAAATCCTATATAATATAATATATAATAATAATAAAATTACTGCGCTTAAAACCGTTAAAACGTAGTTTTATTATATAATTTTAGGACCATCTACAATTAGATATTAAAGAAGATAATGTTTTAAATTAACTATGTAAACACGCACCGAACTTAAATTTAT
Organism: Dendrolimus houi; assembly: GCA_039645545.1. Lineage (NCBI taxonomy): Eukaryota > Metazoa > Arthropoda > Insecta > Lepidoptera > Lasiocampidae > Dendrolimus > Dendrolimus houi. The sequence goes on from CM077133.1 coordinate 1,540,429, forward strand.
CTCAAAAAAGTTTACTTTTCTTTACCAGTTTCTTCTATATTTTGTTCTTATTAACCAACCTTAAACTTTTTAAATATAATATGGTATAGCTAACCATTTAATTAACTAAACTTTTAGTATTATTCAAATCTTAAAGCCTGATTTACATTTGCATTAGTTAAATAATTTGTTAATGAAGTAGATAAAATAGAAGTTATTCAAAACTTACTTGTATTTGGAATCACATTTATGGATGTACAATTGTACACCTAAGGTCTTATTCATATTGAGTTAGAATAAGTTTGTAGGCTTCTTTAAGAACTTTAAACAAGCCCTTCAACTCAATATGAATAAGACCGCTTGTTTTTAAGTCTACAATTCTACATCCATAAATATGTATACTATATATATACTACTTAGATTTAGTTCTTAGATGTATTTTAACAGCTTACCCATATTAAGTGTACAGTAAAACATATTCTATTCTACAACAGAAAAGCTAGTGTACATTAAATAAAATATTACCCAAGACATTATAATATGAATAAGAAAAAAAAAACGCCTTTGACATAAGTTGAACGGTAGACCAAAGGGAAAATACATTAAAAATGCTTTTTACTGTGTACAACCTGTTCCCGGTTCGTATTTATTTGTTTTAAAAGAACCTTTAAATGTCGCAGCTGCATCTTACTTACAATAAATACTACAAGCATAAAAACGAAAATGAAAATAGGACCGTTGTAGTCCCATAAGTTAATGTAGGCACATAAAACATAATAGCATGAAATCGATCATGCGTTACCAATTACAACCTATTATGTACGCCCCATAAAACGTAATAAAAACGTGTATTTTTCATAGACATTGATTAGATTTTTATAATTATTAAAACATCGTCCAAGAAGACGGCAATGAATTGATTAAATGTAAATAAAAACCGATCAAGTGTATGTCGTTCCACGCATAATAGGGATGCGGACACATTTTACAATAAATGTTACCATTATTTAAAATATTTCTTATATTGAATAAAATATCATGATAAAAATAATCTATATATTAATACGTGAAGCAAAAACTTTGTAACCCTTTTTATGAAAATTGCGTGGACGGAGGAGTATGAAATTCGTACACTTATGGTTTATATAGAGAAGATTATTGTTTTTAATTATGCAATACATTAAATCAATAAAAAAAAAATTACACACACTACCATGTATTTGACATATACGCTTTTGTTTATTGTTAAAGTCAAATTAACAGTGTAGCCTTGGCGAAATCTGTGACTACAGAAGTATAGTCTTTGACAACAGAAACTTAATAATGTTCAAACTTATAATTTAAATTAATTATTATGATCGAATTTCGACCACGGGCGACCACTAGTTTAAATTACTATTTAAACAATAATTTATGCGCTACTATTTGGCTCCTTTAGGTTATGACGTCATAATCTTCTGTGCTTTTACAAAATCTGGGGGTGTGACCTTTTGTAAGATTATCAAAATTATCTTAATTGACTTGACTGTTAACTTATTAATACATCTTAGTTCAAAAGACTAATAACAGTTCTCATTTTGTTATAATATATATATAATAATAGTAGCCCATAAATGTCCCACTGCTGGGCTCGGGCCTCCCGCTATACGGGAACAGACATTATACCCACCACGCTTGTCCAAGGCGGCTTGGCAGGTTTGAAACATCGGTTATCTCGATGTGCAGGTTGCATCACGATGTTTTCCTTCACCGTTATTAGTAACAATATGCACATTAGGTCAGAAAACTGCCTAAGGGTGCATGCGTTCCGGCCAGGATTGAACCCGCGACCTTTGAGTCTGGGTCGCGTGCGCTAGCTATTACGCTACCACGACTTGGTCTCATTTTGTTGCGTATCTAAAAATATATCGACATCAAGTACCTGGAATCACGTCACATCACTAGAAAGTTGCCAGGTCGACCTATCGTCAAGGGAGTTTTTGGCGGGAACAGAAAGATGACGTGCTGTGCAGTTTTATTTTCAAAAAATATGTAAAATTGCTCTAAAATGAACAGTGGTTGTAGGGTATTGATAGTTTTTGAGTAGTAATTATGTGTTTAGTGAGAAATGTGAACTGTACAATCAAATGTGGCCTTTTGAGTTGTCACAAGAACTCCGTTGAATGTCACCAGCTGATAACCTACAGTTCAGCTGTGCTACACATAGGCATAACAAAATGAAGAAACTACATTATAATCTAAGATCTGGCTTAAACGGCTAGCTGCCAAGCTATAAACCTAAATAAATAACATATCACCAAGTATAGGTTATAGGTAATTCACAGTTCGAAGATCAAATGATTCTTTACATTCCATAGTACGTGACAGTTCCCGTGTAATTATTGAACATACGCAAGGGAAGAGGCATGGGGAAGCCCAATATTTTAACAGGAAAATTACCTTATCATTACTAGCTCTAACTTACTCATAGTGTACGGTTCAACGTACAGCGTTTTGCTGACGCTGCGGCCTATTTTAGGCTACTTTAATATTATAACATTAGTATAAATAATGCTCACAAATACTTTGTGATTGAGTGGCTAACAAGTTGCAATCAAGTCGCTACGAGCTGCTATTAGTCGGATCATACGACTTCAACTACCACTAAGTTGAACCCAGGGATCAGCATCCAAGCCCAAGTACTACGAGAATAAATCCCTGAAAGCATCAAGGTGTATTTTCTTCATCCTACTACAAGAAAGCACCAGCACTCCAACAACAACTACCTGCATCCACCACAACAAACAAGAACAAATGTACAAACTGTACACATAGTATCAGACTTTCTTACAATACAAAAAACATATATCAAAAAGCTTACTATCATCAAAGTTAATAACCGCAAACTTGAATTATATTTAAATCTTAACATTCTCATATACTTTATACTTAACTATGTAATAATTTCACACTTTTTTGCCTGCCTCATTATTATGGACAGTGCTTGTTAAGATGTTTTTAAAGCATTATTTATGACTAGCTGATGTCCGCGACTTCGACCGCGTGGTGCTGTTTTTTAACTATCCCACGGGAACTCTTAAATTTTTCGGGATCAAAGTATCCTATGTGTTGACCAGGGATATAAGCTATCACCAAACAAAATTACATTTAAATCAGTCCAGTCGTTTCGGAGATTAGCCGATACAGACAGACGGACAAACAGAGAAACAAAAAATTTGAAAAAATCTAAATTAGTTCTATTTCACTTCTTACATCCCCCTGACTCGGTTTTTAGCATTTTTTTTTATTGTACAGAAATTTGACCTCTACAATTTTATTATATAAGGTTGGGGAAAAAGTTTCTTCGCATTTTATATAATAATTCAAAGGGCTTTTTATAAAGTTTATTTACATTTGACTAAAGTATGTAGGTGCCATTTTGTTGGATAACTTTTTGCCATCTTGTCTGATCAAAAAACTGCGACAAGTGGTTTTGGCAGTCCTCTCATGATGTTAACCTGACACTTGCTGAGTGGCTAAAGATGTGTGACGTCTAGCGTTATCAAGTTGAAAAACCACAACCCTTCTGTTGATTAATTCCGGCCGCTTTCTCTCAACTTTTTGCTTTAATCTCATCAGTTGTTCGCAGTACAGCTTAGAATCGATGGGCCTGCCTGGCGGTAACAGCTCAAAATGAATAATGCCCTTCTAATCCCACCATACACACAGCATCACCTTGTTGCGAGTTAACCCGGGTTTCACCACAGTCTGTGTAACCTGACCGGCCTATGACCACGATCTTTTTCGCACGTTCTTGTCGTACGTTATTCACTTTTCATCACCAGTTATCAGCTTCTTCAAAAATGGTTCGGTTTCATTACGTCGTAATAAAGAATCACAAATGAGTACACGGTTCATTGGGTTTCTTTCAGTGAGCTCATGAGGCACCCAAATAGCGAGCTTTTTTGTGTACCCAGCTTTTTTCAAATGCGCCAAAACCGTTTTGTGGTCAATTCCCAGTTCTCCAGCTACATCGTAAATACTAATATGCCGACCTTGCTCCACTTTTTCAAAAATGGCATCAGTTTTGTCCGTAACAGGGCGACCAGAGCGACGTACATCTTTGATATCAAAATTTCCGGATCGAAAACGCTTAAACCAAATTTGCGCTACTCTCACAGATACTGCATTAGGTCCATAAACATCACAATTTTTTTCGCGGCTTGTGTTGCATTTTCACCTTTTTTGTAGTGAAATTTTAAAATGTATCGAATTTCTTCATTAGATTCACTCATTTTAACAATAAGAAAAACAAATGAAAATCATACATTTTCCTAATTTGAATTTGGAATTGTCTTCTTTAAAATTAAAACTTTTTGATGATACCAAAACCAGCCAGATTCTAATGGTATAGCCAAAGAGATCTTATTACAAGTTCATACATACTATATGCGAAAAGACTTTTTCCCCAACCTATTATGTATAGAAAGATTATCAGATGCTGCTCTAGTATAATCAATTTTTTCTGACTAGTCAGATCAGTGAGACTTGTGACTAATTGAGTATTATACTGACAAATATCGAATCTCTACGTATATAATAACAGCCCATACAGGCCTAACTGCTGGGCTCGGGCCTCCCACTATTGGGGAACGGACAGTATACCCGCCACGCTTGTCCAAGGCGGCTTGATAGGTTTGACACATCGGTTATCTCGTTGTGCAGGCTTCATCACGATGTTTTCCTGCACCGTTGTTAGCACGTGGTAATTGTAATAATATTGTTACATGCCGTCAAAGATAAGCGAACAGCTATCTGTCGTAAGCGCAGTTTATTGTCTTCCCGGATTTAAGAATTCTTGTGTTTTGAATTTGTAATTAAGAAAATCATGCTATTGTTTTTCTACTTGCTTTATAACCATCATTAGCGTCGAATTAATCCTTATTGTTATTGTTTTCGACTTTGTTAGCCGTTCGCAGGTGTGCAAATTACTATTTCTCGGAAACTCAGTGCGCGCGTCGAATTTTTTTGTACTGTGTACTTGATATAAGACAATGTCCGAATGGAGGGGTGGGGAGTCAAGCGACGACTACGAGACGAGTAAGACGTTTGTAGTACTCTCGATTAGCGATATAGACGACGGACTTTGCGCTTATCGAAATTGCATTGAATCGTGCAGTGTGAACTGGTTGCATCCAGTTTTATTTGTATTCGTTTTATACGTGTTTGTACAGTTCTAATAAATTCTATAGTAGTTCCAACGGTATTTTTAATTCGAGTCCTGTAGCTCGTAACAATATGCACATTAGGTCAGAAAACTGCCTAAGTGGTGCATGCGTTCCGGCCAGGATTCGATTCCGCGCCCTTTGAGTTTGGAATGCGTGCGCTAGCCATTACTCTACCATGACGTATAGGTATGTAAAAAAGTGTGCTTTGTGCTTTTTTTATTTTATCACCAGCTAAACCCGGCCACGCTTCGCTGAGGCTCATTTTGATATTAAAGAAAGTCAATCCATCAACTGCTTTTCTAATTTTGCGGCCATAATTATGCCTACGGCAACAGAATTTTTGTGTAGTACCTACCTATAGAAAAAAGAATATGTTAAAACAATTTTTAATTAAAATTACTACGCCGTAGTTTCAGCAAACGATGTTTACACTGAACTTTTTTTTTTATAGCCAGTAGCAGGCAAACAGGCAGACTGCCCACCTGATGGAAAGTGGTTACCGTCACCTATGAACGTTTGCAACACCAGGGGTGTCACCAACGCGTTGCTGACCTCTAAGAAATTTTATGACGCCCTTCTTAAAGAAGTTCCCCCCAGATCATTGTTGCACGCGTAATAAATGTTCTAGAGAACCGTTGCGTAGATGGGCGTGGGAGCTCCAGGAAATGGGGGTGAACATCCCGTCGCTGGCGAGCGGTGCGGTTGTAAAAGTGAGGTGTTGGCACCAGATCGAACAGTTCCTCGGAACACTCCCCGTTATACAGGCGATAGATACGCAGCGGGACGCAAAGTCTCTTCGAAGGCTAAGCGATTCTAAACCGCCTGTAAGTATGGGATCGTCGACGATACGAATGGCGCGACGCTGTACTTATTGGTGTACCGGAATTATATTCACGATTTTCAGTACGAACCTCCCTTCTGCTGTGATGCCAAAACGACCCAAACATATCTAGTCATCTACCCAATTATAAATGATCTCTGTGATTTAGCGAGCTAAGCTTTTGCCGGCCTACCTCACTGCAACGCAGAGTCTTAGGTTTCAATCACTGGCATGGTAAATTTCAGAAAAGAATTTTCCGTTATTTCCTATATATATTAACCACTAGCTGACCCGGCGAACTTCGTACTGCCATATTTTCTGAATTCCTAAAACACTTTGTTTTATGACAAAATTTAAAAAATAAACAATAGCTCCTGTTTTCAATAGGACCATATATTGAAATAAAGTTAAAATAAAATAATACGACTGTATATATTCATCATATTAATTTGTTTATTGACAAATATTGGAATACATTTATTTGTCAATAAATTAAATGAATTTTATGAATAATTTCGCACACTTATTTACTCAATTATTGTAAATAAATACTATTCTTTAAATTATTCTTATATTCTACTGTAATGCCTTGTAGCTAGCAAGCGGTCCCGGCAGACGTTGTCCTGCCCTGAAAAAATAGAAATCTTGGACCCGATTCTGGTGCCACCTACTGGTTCCAATTGTGAATCTAAACCATCCGGGATCCCACTCAAATACACAAAAACAAAATCACCAAAATCAGTCCACGTGATTAGGAGGATTCTAGAACCCGATCTCAGCGCCACCTACCGGTTCCAATTGTGAATCTAAACCATCCGGGAACCCACTCAAATACACAAAAACAAAATCATCAAAATCGGTCCACGTGATTAGGAGGATTCTAGAACCCAATCTCAGCGCCACCTACCGGTTCCAATTGTGAATTTAAACCATCCGGGGACCCATTCAAACACACAAAACAAATTTCATCAAAATCGGTTAAGTCCTTCTCAAGTTATGCGCTTACCAACACATTATGCGATTCATTTTTATATTATAGATAACAGATGCATAACTTGCTTTTTTGGGGATATACGATGTGGGTTTATCTGCCGATTATGTATTTGTTTAATTACTTGAGCAATATTTGTTTTGTTGTTGTAGTGATGAGGTGATCCCGCATGGGTGTGGCCGCTGCGCTGCTGGAGGCGGCTGCGCGCGGCGACGCGGTCCGGCTCGCGAGCATATTGCACGCGGACACCAGGGACATTGATGCCATCGACGAGGTTCAAATCTTTTCTATTTATGCACCAACAGATCAACTGAGATACTTTTTATCATCTCCAAAACGCCATTCTAGGTGTTGTACGAGCGCAGAGAGTTATGACGTCAATTTCAAGAGAAAGAGAGAGATAACACTTTATTGAACACCAAAATATACAATTGCAAAAACAGACCATATTTACAATATTTATTAGGCAAACAATGGGTGGCCTTATCGCTCAAAGCGATCTCTTCCAGGCAACCTAAATGAAAGAGATTTGAATCAGGCGATATAGGTGGTGCAGGAAAAAGGCAATAGATACATAAATACTCAAACTAATTTAAGAAATAAAAATACAAATACACACATATATATACAATAATACATTTCAAGATACATAAGTTATTATAATAAATGTATTAGCATGATTATATTGTGTTAATCAGACATAGGTATTTGTGGACAAATACTGTTTTCTGAGTAAATTTCTAAATGTTGGTAAGGATTTGGCCTCTCTGACAGTAAGAAGCAGCATATTCCAAAGTTTGACAGCCTGCACTGTAAAAGAATTATATTATGTTTTAAAGGTGCTGATGAGATGCTCTTTTATATGAACATTGCTTAGAATTTAATGTAGAATGTGTCACCCAATGATAAATAGCAAGCATTATATGCCATGGCAGCTTAATTCCTGAAGCATTCTGGATTTATAAGTTTTAGGATTGAATCCTGATCGGGAAGGTTGCACCACTCAAGCAGTGTTCTTGCGTAATGTGCATATTCTTGTTACAGCGTGCTATAAGCCGCGCGCAGAAGGTTTGCCGATGACTACTTACTATTATTGTATATACTTATGTAAAGTATATACAATAATAAATTTATTGCAACAACTATTTATGTAACCTTTTTGTCAACCCTACTGACCATCGACGCGTGACATCATGAGGCTATCGGCAAACCTTCTGCGCACGGGTAGTAACGGTGAATTTAAACATTGTGATAAAACCTGCTGCACATCAAGGCAATTAACCAAGCATTGTTGATATATTGCCCTCCGCTTCCACTTGTAAATGGGAAAGCCCGAACCCATTTATAAGGGGAAGCGGACGCCGAGGGGGAGCCCGAACCCAGCAGTAGGTAGGGGTAGCATTTATAGACTGATATTAGGTATAATGTAAGTATCTAATTTAATGTGAAAGACAACTTTGTTCTCTAGGCCGGCAGAACAACTATCAATGCAAGATTACAGCTAAAAGTTCGAATCTCTATGGAGACAACAGAGGAGCGGGTTACGAAAGATAAAATCCGTTATAAAAGTGAATGTAAATCAAATTTAGAATAGAATATACTCAGACTCATTCGCCCGTTGTCGTTCGTCGCGCGCGCACGTCTCTCGCTCCGCCTCGGCTGTCCGTTATTCGTGTTCGTTGTGTTCGTTCGTTCACCCGGTCGATCTGTTTTTTTTCTGTGACAGTGCAGTGAAAAGTGCGTCATCAGGTGGTTTTTCCACCAAATCGTTCGTCCCCCTCAGGGACAATGGACGGCGTGGAGCTCTCTCCATTGCAGTTGGAGGGTTTCCTGGCGTTTTTACGACAGCAATTCCCTCAAGCGCTCGACCAATATTTGAGGACTCCGGAGTCCCAATCAATGGCGTCCGTTATCTCGGAACTTAATTCCGAGAAACCCGTGTCCTGCAAGTTACACGTGCAAGGGGCCCCGCACCCGCATCTGCCGCGACCACCGCACCCCCGCGACCCCCGCCACCGCGCTTATCGCTGACCACCTGCGCTCTGCCTTAGCGCCCGCGCCCCCGCGCCCCCGCATCCGTACCCGCCGTGTTACCGGTGCGCCCGCCGCCCGCACCCCGCTCAACGATGCCCACCGTGTGGCACCAAAATCACGCGCCTCGTTTTCTCGCGGTTCCGCGTCGGGACAACCGCGATCGAGCTCCGCGAGCTCGACGACATCGCGTTCGCGATCGCCCATACACCGCGTAATCGATTCTCGTCGAGAAATCGAATTATCTCCTGACGGTCCGCAATACCTCAGGGATGCCCTCTTCCACCGGCTGATAAATCACCCCCATGGATGTCGCGCCTCCCGCGAACATCCCTTAAACCACGAGGACGATGACGGTTTCATAACCGTCAATCGTACCAAAAACGAAAGACCCAGAGGAGGTCCCCCAACCCCGCTCCCACTGCGGCCACAAAACCAACAGCGGCACCTTCCAGCCGCCCTGGGCCACCTTCACAGCGCCCGCCGCCACCCCTGATCATCCGCGAGAAAGCCCATTGGCTTCAACTCGCTAAGGAGCTGCCAGGTAAGGCAATCTCTATAAAAGAAGCCCGTGATACCCAACACGGCATCAAAGTTATGGTCACGTCTTCAAGTGACCACCGCTCCCCTAACATCCTTGTTATGTGACCGTAAAATCGGTTACTACACTTATGCCCTGCCGGAAGAAAAACGCCTTCGGGCTGTAATCCGCGGACTCCACAGGAAATCGAGTGTTCCTACATTCTCGAGGACCTTAAGTCCCAAGCTGTACCGGTGCACGAAGTGCACTGTATGCACAGAGGCGACGCAACAAAGTCTCCTCTAAACCTAGTATTGGTTGTCCTCGACCTCTCCCCAGAGGGGAAAAGATCTTCGAACTTGAGAAGGTCTGTGGCCTCTCTGGCCTTCGTGTGGAACGCCCACACGAAAAACATACACTGCGGCAGTGTCATCGTTGCCAACTTTATGGGCACTCTGCCCTACATTGTCAATCCCGTCCCAGGTGCGTCAAGTGCCTGGGCGACCACGGGACCTCGGAGTGCACATGCACCCGGGACTCCCCGGAGCCACCGAGCTGCATTCTCTGCGGCCAAGCGGGTCACCCGCTAACTACAGAGGCTGTCCTGCCGCCCCGACCCAAACGTAAGTTCGGAAAGGGCAACGCCCAAAAGGCACTAGAAAAGTGCCGAACAAACCCGCATTCGTGGCGGCCCCCTCCAGTGGTAAATCACTGGACGGGTCTTCCCACGACGGAAGCGTTCCTCCACTAAGGACGCGCGCCCCAATTTTGGCCGGCCTACCCCAAGCAACCCCTGCCCCCGCCCCCATTTTAAAAGCACCTTCTGGGCCGTCACCCCACCACTCTTTAGCGGAGGACTTAGCCTTGGCGACTAAATTCGCCAAGAACTTGCCTTTCGACCTAGCAGAGGTCCAACTCTTGGCTCGAAAACTAAGACAAGTTGCAGAGTCTGATCAACCCTCCCTCCGGGATCAACTCGTGATCGAAATGGATCACGCGTACCTCCTCCAGGTACTTAGGTCGTTATAACTAAACAACCTAGTTAAATTATTGTTACCGGTAACAAATGGCGCATGTAGGTAGAAATAAACCACGCTCATTGACTCTGGCGACTTATAACGCCAACGGCCTTCGAAACCAGCGCGACTTGGTCCATGACTTCCTGGTTACCAATCAAGTAGATATACTACTAGTGCAGGAGACCTTCCTGAAACCGAGTGAAAGAGATCCAAAGATCTCTAACTATCGGGTCACTAGACATGACAGGATAGGCCGTGGTGGCGGCACCCTGATCTATTTCAGAAGATCTCTACACTGCATGCCTCTAGTCACCCCACCACTAGTAGGTATGGAGGTATCCGCCTGCAGACTAGCAATGACTGGCCACCAACCTCTAGTCATAGTCTCAGCATACCTCGCGTGCCAGAAAACCCTTATTAAGAAAGACCTAGAAGCCCTATTCAACTTAGGCCCAGCTGTTATAATAGCCGGAGATCTGAATTGTAAACACGAACAGTGGAATTGCAATACCACTAACCCCAATGGCAGAGCCCTAATAAATATATCAGACAATCTTTTGTTTGATATAATAACTCCCATGACCCCACACGATACCCCCAACCGCGACTGGGGACCCCAAACACTCTCGACCTAGCATTACTGAGGGGCGTAACTCTTCAGTTCCATTCGATCGAAACGATGGACGATATAAACTCGGACCATCGCCCGGTTATCCTCAAATTAGGACAACAGACGGACCAGACATCTGAAACTAGGACCTCTGTGGACTGGTTGAGACTTGGGGACCTCCTCAAGGCAACCGAATCACAAGACCTGGACCGCATCCCGGAGCACATCGAATCCCACCAAGACACGGAGACGGCGATCGAGGCCCTCACCAGCCACCTTCAATCCGCATTGCGGAATTCGTCCAGACAGGTGCCAGTGGAGAATGACCGCCACTTATGCCTGCCGGACGAAGTGAGGGTACTGCTGAGGGAAAAGAGAGCCGCCTCCAGAGCTCACGACAGATATCCCACCGAAGACAACAGAGTCCGACTCCGCCAACTAGAGCGCGAGGTCAAACTACGTATCCGGGAAGTCAGGGAACAACGTTGGGACAGAACGTTGAGAGATATCGAACCAACTCACCAGGCGTACTGGAAGCTGGCTAGAGCTCTCAAATCAGATACCCTCACTGTCATACCCGCGCTAGAAAGAGCCGACAACACCGAGGCGTTCGATGATGAGGAGAAAGCCGAATGCCTTGCTCAGAGTCTAGAGCTTCAATGCTCCCCACTACACAAAACGTCGACCAGTCACACCTGACGGAGGTGGACTCCGAGGTTGAACGTAGATCCTCCTTACCAGCGGAAACCACACTCGACCCAGTCACGGTGGAAGAAGTGCAAGATCTGATCAAGTCCTCAAACCACGAAAGGCCCCAGGGATCGATGGCATTAACAATCGCGTGTTAAAACTCCTCCCCGGCCACTTGATTATAATCTTAGTGAGCATCTTCAATGCCGCTATAACAAACTGCTCTTTCCCCGCGATCTGGAAGGAAGCAGACGTCATCGGTATTCACAAGCCTGGAAAACCGGCTAATAAACCGTCCAGCTACCGCCCAATCAGCCTACTGAGCACACTCAGCAAGCTTTACGAGAGGGTCATCCTCTCTAGACTAAGAGATTTTGCCATCAGCAAACATCTACTACCCGATGAGCAGTTTGGATTCCGTGCCAGACACTCATGCGTCCAACAGGTGCACCGCATCACGGAGCACATACTATCCCACTTTACCCATCGCCCTCGTCGCCCTATAGGAACAGCCGCACTGTTCCTTGACGTAGCTAAGGCCTTCGACAAGGTCTGGTATAACGGTTTGATTTACAAGCTGTACCAGTTCGGTGTACCAGACAGACTCGTGCTCATCTTGCGAGACTTCCTCCTAGGCCGTAGCATCCGTTTTCGAGTGGAGGGAACACGCTCGTCCCCTCACCCACTCACAGCCGGTGTACCACAGGGCTCGGCACTATCTCCACTACTCTTCACGCTGTACACCAGCGACATCCCAAAAACTCCAGATGTAGAGTTGGCCCTCTTCGCGGATGACACCGCACTCTATACATCAGATCACAACCGACAAATGGCTTGCGTCCGGCTACAGGTAGCTGTAACAGAGCTAGGCGAATGGTTTCGCAAATGGAGGATAGAGGTAAACCCGGAGAAAAGCGCAGCAATGTTCTTTTCCCCGGCACGCTTCGCTCTCCCAAACGCGCTTGCCTTCGCTTAAAAGCCATCTCGCTCTACGAACAAGAGATCCCTGGGCAAAGTACACCAAATACCTGGGTGTCACCCTAGATCAGAACTTGCGCTTCAACGAGCATATCACTATAGTCCGGAATAGAGCGCGATTTGTGATGGGTCGTCTAGCACCCATGATAGATAAACGAAGCAAAATGTCCCTCAGACACAAGCTTACTCTATATAAAACATGCATCCGCCCGATCATGACATACGCGAGTGTGGTATTCGGCCATGCCAAGCCTGCCCTTTTTTAAAAGAAACTGCAAATCGTTCAGAATAAATTCATGCGCAGAGCCGTCGGTGCTCCCCTCTATATGCGTAACGTCGACATCCACCGCGATCTGGAGCTTCCCTCCATCAAAAACTACATTACGTCGCTCTCGCGTAAGTATTTCGATCTAGCGCCGCACCATCGAAATCCCCTCGTCGTGTCCGCGTCCGATTATAAGCCTCGACGAAAGGCTCTCGTGCGACGACCGCGTAACATCCTCATGGACAAGGTCGACGATATCACAAAACGGCTGGCTCGGATCAGCCCGCCCACGGTTAGGACGGCAGGCTGGCAGGCACCGACAGACAGACACAGACGGCGGCGTCGACGCCGCCAATTACGATCTCTCCACGTCCCCGCGAGGGACGCCAGGAGACACAGCCCCCCCATAGGATAGACTAGGCGTGTTGCTGGGAAGTTTCTTTCGCCGTTTCTTCTCTCCCAGCCATAACACGTTGCGAAACGGCAGTAAGATAGTATAGGCCACCGCGAACCGCCGATCCCGGTCCGCCGGGATCCTTCCTCTCGGGCTTTATATTACCCGTCGCCCGCTCTCAATTAGTGCATTGTGTCGCCCTATGGTGGGCATCATTAGATTCATCCCCTCTCATGGCAACAGTCCAGCCGAGGTGAAACTCCCTAGGAGCCCCCTCGAGCAAGTTGCCTCCTGGCTCGAGCGCCTTCGCTTCGCAAAGGCACTCGCCCCGAAAACCCCGGTAAAGTTGTGAGGTCTTCGGACCAACAACATAAAGTCAAGTCCAATAAAAAAAAAGAATATACTTTATTGCACACAATGTTACAAAATAAATTCGTACATACATTCGTAATGATAAGTACAATGGGCGGTCTTATCGCTGGGAGCGATTTCTTCCAGACAACCTTTGTATGGACAGAAACTCGGTATGTATGGGGTATTATTATATACGTAAATATAAAGGAAAATGTTACATGAATTACAATATAAACATACATATTTATCTAAATATACAAGTTGTGTGTCGTCAAACAACACACCATCCCAAGCATATAACTAAAGAACAGTATTATTCAGTTACAAATTTGAGATAGTGTTGTTTCACGAGGTCATTAAACGTATGCAGAGACTTGGATTGTTTTATGTTTTGAGGTAGTCGGTTCCAAAGCCTTACAGCTTGCAGTAACTGATTTGTCATAAAACTGTGTAGTATGTGTAGGCATTCTTGGTCGGTAATTCAAAGATGGTCTGAGAATCCTCGAATGACCGTCTTGAAGAAAGTGAAAACGGCTTTTAAGATACGGGGGCGTTTTAGTATTGAACAATATATTATAGTGAAGGGATAGGATAAATTTAGTAAATAACCAATAAAACTACGGTTTAACGATTTTAAGCGCGGTAATTTATTTGACTTTTGTTAATCCGACGTTTCGGCCACTTCTCGGTGGCCGTGATCACGGAAGACAAGATGTTAAGTGCCAATGAGTATTGTTAAAGTTTTATTTAGCCTACCACCAACTTCTTCATTTTAATTATTTACTTTTAATTTTGTTTATGGTTATTATTTACTCTATGGGAGCTTAATCTAATTTACCACCGCTTCGCAACATGTTACGGCTTGAAGAGAAAAGGTGGCGCAAGAAACTTTTTCACAAACATGCCTAGTTCTAGTAATTTTATGTAATATTAAAATGGATTGAAGGAAGAATAAAAGAAATTATCAGTCAAGTTGGTTTGTGTTCCTGCACGCAGAAAGAGCTCACAGTGTCCTGAGATCTGTCAGTTGGTTTTTGCTGGGTTTGGGTCTTGATAGTTTTGATGATCGGATCCCAAACAGGTGGCACTTGCCAACCATCTTCTCTATTGAAATTTGGGTGTTTTTTGATTTCAATAGCCTCACGCATCATTCCAGGTATGAAACGATTCTCTTTCGCGAGGATTTGTGGGTTATCGAATCTGATGTAGTGGTTGGGTTTATCCAGCGTGTGTTCACTGATCGCAGACTTCATAGACCTTGTGTGTTTCATGTCAGCAATGTGTTCTTTTACCCGTGTTTTTATGCTCCTCTTTGTTTGCCCAATGTATGATAATCCACACTCACAATCGAGCTTGTAGACACCTGCACCCGGGAGTGGGATATTGCATTTCACAGGTCTCAAAAATTGCTTGAAATATGTTTTGATTGAAACTCGCCTGAGGATGTGATCAATTTTGTCTGTGACCCCCTTGATGTAGGGTAGGGTAGCAGAGCACCGCTCAGCTGAAGGTGGTTTGGGGGCTTTGTGACGTTGGTGTGGAGTCTTCAGCTGATTGCGTTGTAGGACTCGCTTGACATGCTCTCCAGCCACGTGGTTCTCGTCACAGATTTTACGTGCTCTCTGAAACAAAGATTTGCCCTCGGTAGCTAACTGACTAAGATGGTGGTGAGACGAACCATTAAGGTATTAATCTGTATGGGTAGGTTTCCTATGTATAGGAAATAACGGTGTACCGTGTGGCCAAGAGTATTGTTAGGGTTCCTTAGGATGAGTACATCCAGAAAACCTAATTTATGGTTTGGCTCTAGTTCCATAGTAAATTTAATAACCTACTGCGCTTAAAACCGTTAAAACGTAGTTTTATTATGTATAAAAGTCGTGAAAACGTAGGAAATATTAAATAAATAACCAATATAAAAACTGCATAAGGATCTGTAATATTGTTAGTAGAATATCTTAGATTTATGATTCAGAATCCAAGGAGTCGAAACATTGTAATTGCAATCTGTACACAAACACAATAAATTTATTACTCGGATATGATAAACGACGTATCCACTCAGGGAACCAATAAATTACGCCCTGAAAGGATCCCAACGTCCATACAAATGACGGTGGCATGAAACCTACAATCGGCACCCTGTGGGGAAGGAATTAATTGCGAAATGAATTCAAAACCTATAAAAACAACTTTAGACTTTATTCATAAATGCATTAGGGTTGAAAAGGTTGAGATAATATTAATATACTAAAAACATTGTAATTTGTAATGTATGACGTATGTTTGATGTATTGAACTAACAACGTATTTGTCTTTGTTGATAGGTTAAGACAAACAAAAAAGCGTGCGAAAGCTTTTTATAGTTAGATGATAAAAACTCCAGACACTTATATTATTGAAATCATCACTGATCACAGTCATAACATCTTCAATAAATAGCAAAATGTCCTCAAACTTTTATGATTAAAAGCATCATGTGCCAGGCGGTAGGGCATTTGCCCGACTGGATTGCTACCACCCCTGGTCTAAAGTATGTCGCCATAACAACCTTGAGTTGTGTTCCGGCATTAGTGACCAGGTTCCAGTCTGCCTTAAGAGAGCAGCAGCGCATTTGTAGCACCTTTGGTGTTGCAAATGTCCATAGGCGATGGTTACCGCTTTCCATCAAGTGGGCCGTCTGCGTGTCTGCTGAACTCCTGCAATAAAAAAAAATAAAAAGTATACAAACAAATTTCAACTAAAAGATGCTCCAAATAAAAGCCACTCCAAGAAAACCAGTTATTAACCAAAATTTCAGAATCTTCTGATCTGAACTACCTAAAAACTTGAAATCATTACGAATTTAAAAATAAAAAATAGCATAACATAATTTCTCAAATTCCCGCTAAATGCATCTGTCAGACTGTCTCTTTATCTTCCCTCTTTTAATTTATAAATATGGCTTCGTATTATATTTTTATACAACTATAAACTACAGTTCAAAAACCAAAAAGTATGCTTCAATTGCCAAAGGCGAGCTTGTATCTTTCAATATAGATTATAAAATAATTAAAACTGGAATACATTGATATGGTGCATATCGATTTATCAAACCGTCGCTAGAGGCAACGCTTGAGTAATGTCTTTTTGTTTTTTTCGAATCAAGCTTACAAAGGTTTAAAAATACGTCATTTTTTAAATGTTCTTTTGTGTTTCCAGCCAGTCCGAAGAGATTAGTATTATTAATCATTTTAGTTTTATCTTGAAACTTAATGCGTTTTATATTTATCTATATTACATTTGTGTTGTATTGTGACTTATGTTGTATGTCTGTGACTTCACCTGTTGGGCACAGGCGAAATAACAGGGCTGATCTCATTTGGTTAGCATTATGCTAAATCTGGATTCAAATTTATTATTTGCTTTTTGCCTATTTGCCTTTATATTCTTTGTTAGCTTTAAGACTACATTGTAAGTCATGTCCTAAATAAAATGTTTCTTTTTTTTCTTTTCTTTCTTCTATTAACCCTGATATGTTGTATACTTAGATCATATAAACGTCTAGATAACGCACGAATTCCACAAAAACGACCACAATAATTGCATTGAACCTGGTGCACTTGGGCACTTGTTCCCCACGCATGTTAGTGTCGTTTCGACTACTTTATTGATTAGAGCTCTCGCAAAAAAGTCACATCTGTCCGTCCTACGCTATTAAAATATGTCGGAACTATTTTAAAAGAGGAAAGGATTAGAATTAGATCTCATTTCATCGGTAAGCTTAATACTTTTCTCATGATTTCTTTATAAAAACATGAAATTTAATTTTGATAACTCAAAGGTTATCGAATTGATTAATGTTGTCAGGTGACAAGTTGGAGTTATTTTCCAAAATTTGGGTTCTTTTATGATTTTATTACATTAGTCTTGGTGATTAACAGACTCATAAATAATCATTTTATTATAAAGGGGTAATTTTGTATTGTTGTAAAAACGAAAGAAACTCTTATACTGAAAAAATCATTTCATCCACAATAGTTTTTATACTTTCTTACCCGAGGTGTAAAAAAATTTGTTCCAAGACACCAGAATTTATTTCAAAAATAATTTTACATTACGAATAGTTTTTTTTAGAATTATTACATTAGTCTTGGTGATTAACAGACTCATAAATAATCATTTTTTTGTGAATTAAAATGTCTTATGAACTCATTTGTGCACGTAGTTTACTTTCTATAGTTTGTTCCAAGACACAGAACTTTTGTTGGTAATACTTCAAATTATTGTAAAATTGTAATACATATAAAAATAGATTAAATTAAATCATAATGATCATTTGAAGTTTTCACTTACATAAATAAAATATTTAATTATAAAAAATAGGTGATACTTTTTTGCTGATATCCCCAAAACAGGCACACATTGATAGTTTTTGGAGAGTGAATATAGCAACGCTTCGCGTTCTCGATGCCGTATTTCGCTGTATTATTTGTTAGCAATGCTCTCTCTAGACATATTATTCTTTAATTGTTGTATAGCTGTTGGATTAAAAAAATGTGATGTTTCATTAGCAAATACTTTTCCTATGCCACCTTACTTCTAACGTCTGTTCGAGGTAAGTAAATAAGAAACTTAGTATTTTATTTTGCAAAAAAGTTTATTTAAATTCTAATTATACTAAATTTATTTAAGTACATCGTAAACATTGTAATGTGCTAAACGCTTTTTATTATGTCTAAGTTTACGATCTATAAAGTTAAATAAATACTCTTAAGATTAAAGCTGTAATATTTTATATCAGGTAATGTATTAAAAGGTAAGAAGGGAAGTGCTTTTGCATCCTTCAAAGTATTGTCTGATAGCAATTTATGCAATTTATGATTACCACCTTCGGTAGGCAACATCACTATCATCCTTAAGTTAAATACCGGCTGTGTTCGGAGTCCGCTTTCTTACTTATTTTTCTCGACTTCTCACTGTCTTGGGTGTCCTTCACTGTAAGATCAATGACACGTATATTATCCCTTATGACGTTAAGCCGGCATTTCTTGGGTCTACCCCTTCTATCCAGACCTAGCAAAGGCAGTATAGTTGAACATTTGTTCCGCAGATAATTAACTGGTTTGCGTAAAACGTGACCGTTCATTTTCAGTCATCGTAGTCAGTGGCGTAGCTAGCATGGATGGCACCCGGGGCGGATATTGTAGGTGACACCCCTAAACTCAATCAACACTGTTAAAATAAAAAGGAAAAGTAATAATAACTTACATTTCATTAAAATACGAATATTATAAATAATTATGTTACATATTATGTGAAACAAATTTGGTGTTTAGTGTGACTTTTTATATGTGGCACTATAACGTACCATGAGCCGCAACCGCACCCCCAAACTGATCATAGTCCAAAATTCACCTGATTTAACGTAATACAGCGTAAACTCCATGTAACATCACTCGATTTAACGACAAACTCCCATAAGCGTCGAAATCACTTGGCTTTGGTTGGTTTTGCTTGTCTTGCAGACAATGATACGCTCTATATAGCATTACACCCACTCTCAATAACGACAATAAGTAATAAAAAGTACCTTTAAAGCTGTGTACGTTCTTTTATCGCTTTACCGAAATTTCTACGTACTTCCTTTATCACCAAAATGCCTCAATATCGCAAGATATGGATAAAATAAGTGAAAAAATACAACCAAATTACTGGTGCAGCAAAAGACGTCAGACAAAAATAACAGACTTCTCTCTATAACGCCATAAAATGCACAGTCCCTTCAGTGTCGTTATATAGAGTCTACACTATATTTCACACACAGTTGGATTCAAAAACTTTTAATCTAATGTTGTATCTCAGTCAATTAAATAATAACACGCTATTAGGTACTGACTATAAAAAAATATGCCGTAAAATAAAATTATCTCATACATAAACATAATATTCTCCTAGTACTACATAATTAAATGTATTAATCATCACAACTTATTAGTTAGTGATTAAGTAGAAAAATTTTAAGCTGTCCGAGTAAATACTGGCCAGTATTCCTTTCTTTGCAGTTTCTGCATTAAACACTAACCAAAATTTTTAAATTCAACCTTGGAATATACAAAGATCGTGTACAAAGTCCTTAATAAAAAAAGAACAAACTCGCGCCAGTAGCTGTCATTATAACGTTGACATAATTAGTTTCGTGCGGAAATTCAGAAGTCGCTATGCTCATTAATTTTGTGATGATTTAAGTGATTGATCTATTCCCTAATAAGTGTTTTCAATTTTAGGACGACCGGTTTAGAAAGTCGAAAGTAATCACGCTCTTTACATAACATAGAATTTGTTTGCTATTAGCTTTAACACTTACATATAACTTACATAAAGCTCACAGATAATATTTTTATGTTCGTTTTAAAAGTCATATAAGATTTAAAAAGAACAGGTTGTTAATAAAATGTTTAATTAGCTATGGAAATATTTGTAGTGATTTACGGCGAGTTCCTAGATGTATTTTAAGGACCGTTCATTTGCATTACTTTCTGTTAAAATTGGACGTAAGCTCCATACAAGTAATGTCAAAATTCAATCGATGGTAGGGCAAGTGAATGATTAGTAAGATATAGAAACCGGCCCTTAGTCGTTTGGTGAAATATAATATTCCTGTTTTCTTTATATTACTATGATCTGTTTTTTGAATTGTTGATATTCTTATTATTATGCTATGGTTAGATATCATAATACGACAAAGTTCAATAATCTAATTTCTAAGGGACGCGTTCTTTTAGTAGCTCACAACGCCCAAAATTCTCCGTCTGCCGTTCCACAAGGCGACCGCGGTTGTTACGGTCATGGCGAAAACGTCACTAATGACGTCATCATTTTCGATCACAAAGACCCATGTCAAGAGGTGGGTCGAAGTAGGCGTTGACCACAGAGCATTAATTCTCACTATCGATTGACATCGAAAAAGGCGAGATTTTCAAATCAACCAATGACATTTGTGTATTTCGTCGTTAATGACATCAACGCTCCATAACCCGTTCCACTAGAATTTATGATTGTAACGTCCGCAAGCAAGTGGAACGGGAAAAATAGCGGTCGTGAACATGGTCGTTGCGAGTCTCTTGTGGAACGTAGCCCTAATCGTAATTATGTGACTTTCCAGATTTTTCATCCTTATTCCTTCCTATTACCCTACCATTGGGTATATGACACATGTTACTAAGGCAATTAAAAGGCACTTACGGTTTATTGTAATTTAATCCGGCTCACAACTTGTACATATACACAACACGAAATTATTTTAAAACTGATTTTTCAACGGAGGAGGCGAGCATAGTACAATCTCTCACAGTCTCACAGCGAGTAGACAAAGTTAGTACCTCCTTTAAAAACATTTAAGGCATCCTTTCCCAAAGTGGGCGATAACGCCCCGTTGTGGGCGCTGGAGCCCTAAAGGGGGACGGTAAGAGACCCAGAAAAAAATGGGGGCGTTGTGTAGAGGCTTGGGGAGCGATTTGTAATTTCATCTAGCTAGGAGGACTCTTAGACACCGACTGAACTCTCGACTCTCGATTACAACTTAGAACATAAACTAATATTAATTAAGAGATTACTCAAACTCTGTCTGAGTACTATAAAGTTGCGTTTCAATAATCATTCTCATTGGCAGGTGTAGCCCGTAAGAGTTAACTTGAGACCTCAGCGCTGTTGTGTACTACCTACTGCGCTTAGGTCTCAAGTTAACTCTTGCGGGCTATAGTAAAAGTCTCGTTTGGAATGAATGTCTAATCTCCGCTAATATAGCTCACAATAATCAATGAACTTAATTTAACGTTATAGTGGTTTTTAAGTAGGTGAAAAATTGGGGGCGCCAAAAAATAATTTATTCTCAAAGTGGGCAGTGTACAAAATAAGTTTGGGAACCACTGATTTCAGGTAATGCGTCGAGTACACCCGGTGACACAAGTTTGGTTTTCTATATACATGAATTTAACCCGTGTGCACTCGGACATTAAAAATATTTATTTATCATAAAAAATGAAGTGCCTACATTACCACAGATACTAACATTATTTACATAATAAAGACAATCCAGGGGATTCTGTGCTCATAGTGCGACATAGAATACATCTTTAGGACAATATTAGTCACTGTACTCAAGCCGACACGGTTTTCACTAAAACGCTATCTTACATTCCTTTTTCATATCAAATCATATTTGTTTTGCATTAGACACGGTTTCAACAGATTTTAGCATACAATTATAATGTTAATAGTGCAAATTATTCTAACATTATTACGAGCTACAGGGCTCGAATTAAAAATGCCGTTGGAACTACTATAGAATTTATTAGAACTGTACAAACACGTATAAAACAAATACAAATAAAACTGGATACAACCAGTTCACACTGCACGATTCAATGCAATTCGACACGCGCAAAGTCCGTCATCTATATCGCTAATCGAGAGTACTACAACATCTTACCGGTCTCGTAGTCGTCGCTTGACTATCCACCCCTCCATTCGGGCATTGTCTTATACTAACTACACAGTACAAAAAAAATGGCCGCGCGCACTGAGTTTCCGAGAAATAGTAATTTGCACACCTGCGAACGGAAAACAATAACAATAAGGATTATTTCGGCGCTAATGATGGTCATAAAACAAGTGGAAAAACAATAGCATGTTTTTCTTAATTAAAATTCAAAACACAAAAGAATTCCTAAATCCGGGAAGACAATAAACTGCGCTTACGACAGGCAGCTGTGCGTTTATCTTTGACGGCATATAACACTATCTTTAAAATGCTGTGATACTCTGTGTGCCGAGTATCCCGCAGGAATTTCAAGTCAAGCGTGGACGAAGACGCGGGCATATCCTAGTTACAATATAATTCGATAATAAGGATTAAATCTATTTTTATATATTTAAAATTAACATTGATTTCGTAGGAAAGTTTACGATAACTTCATAAATTACGTTTCATGGATATATCAGCCGTACCGATCTATTGGAAATAGACTTTAGTACTCCAATTGTCATTTCTAGTATTGTTTTTACATGATTTTATCCAGCATATGTAAACATCAGGCACACATATGGCACCATAATACAACGACAACACGGAACTATGGTCCGTTAACTTTGCGTACCTACTTGTTCGGAATCCGCTGACTCATATATTACCTTACATATTACTACTTCATTTGGTATAATGGAAATACTAGTGAACATGTGTAGTAGGTTTCTACATCTAAGTCTATTGACAAACTTAGGGATGTGAAGTGATCTCTGATGTCGGTTATCGATAAAATCCGATACAAGCATATCCAGCCTTTACCGCCATTTTGTCGCAAGCGACATTTGGACCAAGAATATTTTTTGATGCAAAATGTATTTTAAAATATTGTTTTGTTTTAAGAATTTCAGTTTTTGATTCACTATTCTACTACTACTAAAACTAAAAGTCTTAAAACAAAATAATAACTTAAAATACCTTTTTGCAACAAAAAACATACTTAGGTTCAAATGTCGCTACTATAAAATGGCGGTAAAGGCTCGATATCTGTAAAAGGGTTGAAGTGACCATTAAAAGCTCTCAAAGAGAGAGTGAGACAGAAGAGAGACGATTAACTTTAATAAACTAATGATATAGTAACAGAAATAGGGTTGGGAACATATTATGTTACAATACAGGCTGAGAGGTCTCTGAAGACCATGCGCTATAAAAATAAAAAAAATGACCACGGAGACCTAAAAATATCAATTTAACTTCATACATCACTTAAGAGTAAATTCTGGAACCCGATCTCAGCGCCACCTATCGGTTCCAATTGTGAATCTAAACAATAAACAACCATTCAAACACACAAAAAAAAATTTCATCGAATTCGGTTAAGTCGGGATAAAAAGTCCTATTCTATATCCGTCTCCTGGTTCTAAGCTACCTCCCCACCAATTTTCAGCCGTTCTTGAGTTATAAATGGTGTAACTAACATGACTTTCTTTTATATATATAGATAAGTTGTGGGCGCAAGCAATAACTTACACTATCTTTTTACTCTACTAATAATGAATTACAACCCATTTATCGCAAACTCCGCAAGTTATTTAACAAGAATATTTTCTCAACAAATTATTTGTATCGTATCACGACTGTTATCTGCTGTCATCTAGGCATCGAACCCCGATGCCGCTTACACGAAACTAGTCCACGACAACCGGTATTTTTATAGCCGGTCGGGAGGTAAAACTGTTTAACTTTCGAATTATCATATAATTATCCGAACAATCGAACCAGGATTTAACGCTAGGGCGATGGCGATGATGATGATATACGTCTTTTTAACATACAGTACTATTTTAGCATAGGTTGTCACATCACAAACCTCAATTATCATAAAAAACGTTTAAATCGTTTATTTCTCAAACAACAAGTCTGTCGGCCTTGTGTGTTTAAATAAGGTTTCCTGCATATTTTTAAGTCTTGTTTCTAAAATATTTAGTACTGGAGATACTCTTAATGTCTAAAGGCAGCTGTATGATCTTTCTCTGTCAACCTATTTTCTAACCTATCTTTATTTTTTCTATTAAACACATACACTATTGTAATCGATTCAGCATAATTATGTGCTGTTATCGTTTTTATTACAATGAAATTTACGGTTTACAGAAAAAACTCTAAGCTTGATATGACAGCTTTTAATTAAGCCTACACTTATATAAGGAAATCACAAAGTAATATAAATACATGTATTAGTAGACTGACTTGCTGATTGGTCTTTATAACTATAAAAAATTACAAGATGCTTAAAGCAATAGTCGATAATGTTGTTACAACTTAGGCTCCGACAAAGACAAATTCCACGTACAGATCTGTAAAAGCACATTTTATTACCTGTCGGCATTTGAACTATTTGTAATCCTTTTATGATGGTTTCCTTTTGTTCACTAATTTTTGTTGGTATACGTTTCTAGTTATTGGGGAGAACAACCTATTATCCTATTGTACTCGTTTACAGCCACTCAGGAGCACCATTAGCCACGTGTTGCGGATTATAAGTACAAGCTAATTCTAGGAAATTATGTCGACGTTGCCGGACGGGCACATTTTCATTTGTGAAGTATAAAACGATGACCTGATTGAGAGAGGGGTCAGTTGAGCTACAACTACGATCTAGGCGTGACATGCGTACATTCGGGAATCTAATATTGACGGACTCTGCGCGTTTTATTGAATTATGACCTTCTGCATTACGTTTGGATTTGTTGTGTTCGGCTATATTTGTATCTGTGTCATACGTGTTTGTATAGTTCTAATTAACTCTATAATAATTTTAACGGAATTTTTATTCGAGTCCCGCACACTCGTAACAATATTTATGTTATATAACTAAGAAGTCTTTCTTTAATAATCTTATTAAACAGCACAAAATATAACTCCTTATTTCTTTTTAATACATTTCTTCCGTCGCTTAACCACTTTTACCGGTCCGCCGCTGATATGCATCCACGTTGTTACCTTTTTTTCTTTGTATCGGGATTCTCTTTCGTTTATCGACGACAGAACACACTTTGTTTTATTCACCGGTTGTTTTAAAATAAGCGTCGCGACGCAATGTTTTTCAGATGTGAGAAAGATTACATTTTGAAGAAGGTTGATTTATGTTTATACCACAGAAACTTTCTCCCTGTTTTTGGGGATCCCTTGCCAAAAAGGGATGCCTGTTAAGCCTGTTATAAACAAATAAATTTCATATCATTTCAAATATAAATTCGTCATGTCCACCCTTCCATTTGCCCTTCAGTCTATGTTTGTATGTTACAGCCCTTGTTCTCTAAAATAATATATATATATATATATATATATATATATATATATATATATATATATATATATATATATATATATATATATATATATATATATAGAACTTTGTACCGCCATATTTTCTGAATTCCTAAAAAACTGTTTCATGACATAAAAACAAAATCACCAAAATCGGTCTAGGTGATTAGGAGGATTCTAGAACCCGACCTCAGCGCCGCCTACCTGTTCCAATTGTGAATCTAAACCATCCGGGGATCAATTCAAACACACAAAACAAATATCATCAAAATCGGTCCAGCCGTTTAGGAGGAGTTCACTGTCAACCCATGTACAGAAGAGTTATATATATATATAAATGTAGGGGTTACCCCGTATAGGGTGGAGGAGCGAGATGGAATGCTCCTCCGTCTCACTCTCAACTCAAAAAGAAGATCTTCCAACGAGGCTAGTGTTGTACCTCGCAGGCTCATCCATTACTGTTGAAAATTTGTATATATTATTTGTCCGTTTTGGGAAACGTTTGCGACCTTAATTATTACACAGCGCCATCTATTGGCTTGTAAGTGTTCCACTACAAATAAAAGTTAGAGACGAATTACCTGTGAGTATGATCTCTGAAGCTTTACTTCTACTGTGAACTGCACACACGCACAATTTTTTATTCTATAAATACAGCAGTCAGGCAGACAGCCCGCTTGATGGTAAACGGTTACAAATGATAACCATAGGCAATGGCCTATGGATATTTATAACACCAAACTTGCTACCAATGTGCTGCCACTCTCTAAACGGAGACTAGAACCTGGCCACTTATGCCGAAATACAACTCAAGGTTGTTATGGCGGAATACTGTAGCTATCCAGACTGGAAAATGCCCTACCACCTGACTGTAGGTTGGTTTGTCGCCTCTTACAAAAGGCTGCCCGACCGCTGGAAATTGTATTCTTTCTCCATTCCTGCACGAATAAGGTCGATACAGCCCCGGTAGTTTTTAAAAAAAGGACCATAAAGTATATTAAAAGACGAACCGACATTTACGCAATATTAAATATACAATCAAAATCAAACTACTCAAAATTAAAAGGCTCGTTAACGTATAATTTTTTAAAAATTTTGTCATAATAGTCTATACTTTTACTCCCTGCCTTTCTATATCAGCTCGGTGATGGCGTCGTGATAGCTAGAAGGTTTATTAATCAGTGCAAAAAATTCAAAAAGAAATGATATTTTATTTACTGTATTTGTGTATTTTAAAACACATGAACAAAGTATCTTCTCCTTAATAAAGACAATAGGAAACGTGTTACTGGACACATTCTAAGTTTAAATTATATCTAGTTATTTTAGGTCAGATTTAAATTACTCATTAGTCTTATTTACTAGATTAGATTGTAATTTTAATGTTGTATCTCTAAGATACATCATTTACGAAAAAAACAATTACTGTATATTATATATATATACCTATATAATATGTATATTATATTTTTTTTATTGCCTGAAGCAGGCAAACAAGCAAACGGCCCACCTGATGGGAAGCGGTTACCGTCACCTTTGGACGTTTTTAACACAAAGGGTGTCGTCAACGCGTTGCCAACCTCTAAGAAATTTTATAATGCCCCTCTTAAAAAATCCAATGTCGTAGCGCAATGGGAAAACCGTGGCGGGGAGTTCCCTTCAGATCATTGTTGTATACGGAATGAATGTTCTGGAGAACCGTTCCGTTATGTTGTATACCATTGAATTACCATATAAATTTGAGAATATTGAGATGAATGTGTGGAGTTACAAGAATGAATAAGGTGAGAAATGAGTATGTAGCAGCGAGAGGTAGAGGTTAAATTATACTTCAGATGGCAGAGAATAGTATTCACTGTCGAGTGCTGATGTGAACTGAAATGAACTCATTTATTTTGGAAACGGTAACCTTAAGTACAAATATAAACAAGTCGTACAGCTAGTACAATATATAGCACAATGTATGAGCGGGACGGATGATGTGCGAGCGAGATAGACCAACTATTAATATGTGCGCTCCTGCGTTGCGTTAGTCGGGCGCGTCCGATTATAAGCCTCGACGAAAGGCTCTCGTGCGACGATCGCGTAACATCCTCTACAAATATAAAGTTAGACCAAAAAAGAGATGGATTGTGTGAAGGATGATATAATGTTTTGTGGTGTAACAGAGGACGAATGTGAGAATAGAGGAATATGGAAGAAAAAGACATATTATGCCGAACCCAAATAATTGGTAGAAGGTGAAAGAAAAGAGAGAGAACTACCATATAAATAGACTATGCTAAAGAAACGATGTTTTTTGTCAAAATGGCTAGGGAAGCCTAAAAACAAAGGATTTTAATATTAATTTCAATGTAACTTAAATTAATTACATAAATTTGTACTCAGCAAGATCCATTATTGGTTTATATACTGCTTTAAAACAAGAAATAAATATCACCTGAACCCGTTAATGAAGAAAAAGCTTGTAAAAATCTCCTACTACGAACTTACTGACATTTCTAAAAGCTTCCTAGTAGTATAAACGGTAGATAGATATCTTACAAAAAGAGATATCGAACGATTCGAGTCCATGTTAGAGGGACAATTAACTTTTATTCGTCCAGTTTAAGAATGCAGCCAGTTATAAAAGGAACTACTACTGGTATTCACTCACTACTCGCTGTTTAATCAATCTAGTGAAAAAGTTATAAACCACAGGACCAATATTATATTTGTCACAATCATTCAAAAGTTATCATGTGAAATAAATAAAAAGTAACGATTTACAGGTAATTGAAACCGCAATATTTCTTGCCAACTTGGTTCACTGATTAAATTTATTGAGTTAATTAGAAAGAAACGAAGAGTTAGTAGTAAAAAAGTATAATATGTTATTATAGGTATAAATGATGTTGTGTGGGTACTAATCTCTATTTTATCCTTAAGTCTGTAATACAAACAATATTCTTTTACTTAATTTTTTGTTCAGCACTCATATGTCAGCATGCTTAAATGATAATATAAATTCTAGCCCTAACTGTTTACAAACTATACTATGTTAATGAATTATTGATTGGTATGTGTTGTTGGCCAAATAAATAGTTTCTTAAATTAATTTAACTACCATAAATTTTAGGTTGCTTGCCGTATCAAAATTTTATCTTCAAAATAGTGTAATAATAATTGAATCAACATCGAAAGTTAATTTCAATTGTATCCTGATCGCAAACGAGACGAGAACCAATAGTAGTCGATTCACAGTGCATATAAATTTATTCCAACATCGTGAAGATAATTCTAAAGAAGCGTATCCCATACGTGACGCCTTGTTAACTTTGATGTGTTATGCCATACACTCTGATCATGTTGGTTTTAAATACCTATAGGATTATAATTAGCTTGACAATATATCGGTTATTTAAAAAATATTAAGAATATACGTTACGTTATTGCTTAATAACTAGACCTAAGCAACATGAATAAGGCCAATGTTACATGTGGAATTTTCGCTTTAGTATCGTCTAGGTCCTGCCTTTTTGTGTAAGTAATTTAGTTGGGTCATTAGTAGCATATAACTTTAATTTAAATCATCTAATGTATAATGACCTGACCTACGGAGCCGAGACATGGACACTGACGGCAGGATTGGTCCACAAATTCCAAGTCGCTCAACGGGCTATGGAGCGAGCTATGTTGGGTGTTTCTCTTATGGATAAAATTAGAAATGAAGATATCCGTAAGAGAACCAAGGTAACCGACATAGCTCGTAAAATTAGCAAGTTGAAGTGGCAGTGGGCCGGTCACGTCTGCCGCAGGACCGATGACCGATGGAGCAGACGAGTCCTGGAGTGGAGACCGCGTCTCGGTAAACGTAGTGTCAGACGCCCTCCAGCCCAATGGACCGACGACCTGTACAAGGTCGCCGGTAGGCGCTGGATGAGGAAGCCGGAGGACAGGGATGAGTGGCGCCGTCTTGGGGAGGCCTATGTCCAGCAGTGGACTGCAAATGGCTGACGATGATGATGATGACGAATGTATAATGACTGTAAAAACTTTTTATCCATGCAGGAACGGAGAAAGAAAATAATTTCCTGTGGGCGGACGGCCTGTCGTAAGAGGGGACAGAACAACCCACAGCCAGGTGGTAAGGCATTCGCCCGTCTTGATTGCTACTACCCTTGGTCTAGAGTATGCCGCCATAACAACCTTGAGTTGTGTTCCGGCATTAGTGGCCAGATTCCAATCATCCTGTATAGAGCGGCAGTACATTGATAGCACCTTTGGTGTCACAAATGTCCGCTTTCCTTCAGGTGGGCTGTTTGCTGAATTCATGCAACAAAAAAAGCATAAAATTATGATTTAGTCTAGTTTTAAAATTTTGTAAATAACACAAATATAAAACTAAAACTTTGTAAATTATCTAACGTTACCAAAGTACCGTAAGTTATTTGTAACATAGTGTATTTAGAAAATAATTTTAGCTATATATCTTAAAATATTTTGCTTATTTCGGAAATTGCCAAAGACACCAATGTAGGCTCTAATCTAAATCTATATAGATACCTATGTCTTATTGACGTAAATAGTAGAAAAGATTCTGTTTCGGATAAAACTTAATATTTTAGGGTAAATTCAGTTAAGTTCAGCATTTACGGATTTAGGTGACACTATTATAAAGTGAACGGAAAATGTGAATAAAGTGAAGTTTAAGTGACCAAAACTGAATTTACTGTAATGACTATTTACCTTTATAGTAATTCTCAAAATATTTGCCAAAAATATAAAAAAAAAAAAAAACAAAGCAGTCATTGGTCTGAGGGACCGACTGGTAGTTGTACATGTGCGAATATAATATACTAAACATTGCCCCGCGGCTGCGCCGAGTATCAGCCTCTAGTGCGTGCCTCTTGTTTAAAGAGGTTACAACACAGGTTACATTATATTCATTTTTTTATGTTAGTACTATTTGGCCCGGAAGATTCACTTCATTTTATATCGCAAACTATCCCATCTCCCGGAAGAAAAGTATCTATGCCCATTTTCGGTATTAAAACTACATCTACGACCACATCGACCACATCAACCAAATCGACCAAATGAACCAAAATAACGAAAATGGCAAATAACAAAATAAAAACCTATCCTACTTTCTGGGATAATCGTTACATAAATCTATCCCCAAACTTATCCCATTACCCGGGATGAAAATTATCCACCCTTTGTCCACCCTCGGTATTAAAATTACATATATAACGAATTTCAGCCAAATCGGTCCATTAGTTTTCCATGAAAACGGAACAGACAGACAGAGTAGTACTTTCGCATTTATAATATTAATAGGGGTTATATTTCAAATTAAACAATCATTTTGCAAATTATACCCTCTCCTACTTGTATAATACTTTTGATGACGGTAATTATCATAGAATTCTTTTATATACTGGGTTTTGCAACTGTATTTATAAAATACATAATCAGAAATATATGCAAGCAAAGTCGCCTGAATGTCAAGTTGTATCGTTGATTATTGAGTCATCATAATGCTCTTAACGTTTTGAAATCAATTTCAATTGCTGTTAAAGATGACGAAGCGAAGCAATAAACTCCTGAACCATGAAATTCATTTTCTCAATTTATATTCTATAGCACGTAGATATATAGCCAGATTGATGGACGGATATGACTAGTCCAAAGGGGTTTTATTTTTATGTCTTCCGAACTTCAAAAACAATACATCTGATTTTAATTTCACCACACTTAGCTTAGTTTAAGGTCATAATAGTCTCCTCTAGCATCTGGGGAGCAGAGGATCCAACCCCTGTTGACGAAGTGAGTCTGCTCTGCTTCCCGGGACATTCTCAATAATCAAATATTATTATTATATTAATTCATTAACAAATAATATTTGTGTCCGAAATATAAATACGTAGTCATAATTACCAGCAGAGTCATCAATAAAAATCCTTTAAAGAAGATATCTACCCACATCATTATATCTTACCATTATGGGTAACTTCCTGTCATGTATTCCAAATCGGATGACAATAAATCATCTCGACTTAGCTTGTAACCTCACCTTAACGTTGACTAACTTCCTACTGTGCTACTTGTTAAGTATTTTATTGATCGATTTAGTTTATTACTGGAACAGTTAAGGCGATTCATAATACTTTACTTCATCTTTATCCAATTATAGCTTGGTATATTAAATTTACAACGATCCGTAGTGCGGTCGACTAGTTTTACAAAGTTGTTTAAGCTTGTTTAGACATATTGGCGACAAGTTGAAACGGCTTTATTAATGAATTTTTGGAGTGAAACATTTTTAGCCACGTTAGTGAATTCTTGCGATGGAAACGAAAAACGTGACGCCGTGAATATAATCCTTTAAACACTATCATTAGCTTACATCCAACAACAGTCTACATTTTCTCTTAACAGTAAATAATAGTCTGTGTTTGAATTAAATTTGCATAATAGGGTCTAGACTAATCGTCTGGCCTTTTGGCATGTAATCAATAAAAAGGATTCCTTCACTATCCTAAAAGTTTGCCAGCGGTAGGAGCAACTCGAAATTTCCTAATGGTTGGAGAGTATGGTCGTTTCCAAGACATGCTTTATCTCTTAGTTTCAGGATTGAAATGATAGATGATCATCATCGTTTCATCCACGGTGACAAGGCGACGGCAAAAATTATCCGAAGCACGCTGGAATATTTGGAGAATACCCTTACAAATTTCCAAACGACGCCATTTATTTTCGTCGGTTAACATTTCGTGGCACCCATCTTGCCGACACTTTTTTGAACCCCAATTAATCAGTCATAATGGATTGAAAGCTATCAAAAGATATCTTTAGGATCTCAGCTATATATTTTATAGTTATTCTTCTGTCTTCCAAAACCAGATTCTCAACCTTTTTAACATTTTCTTCCGTAACGGAGGTTGAAAGCCGCCCAGAACGCGGGTCACCTTTACAGCTTAATCTACCTCGTTTAAATTCAGCCATCCAATATGCAACCGTAATAGGGTACAGCATCATCCCCTAATGTCTGCTGAATGTCCGAAAAAAATTAATTCGTATAAATTTTTTCAAGCTGAGATATTTTATCATCGCACGTAACTCTCACTTTTATCCATAATTTTGCGTTTTTAGGAACTCGCTGTACAAAACAATTTATTACGTGTGAATGAACTGACAAAAACAAGTAACTGTTGATATAAACATTGTGTGATTGACACTGTTTAATTTGAATATCGAACTTCTCCCAAAAAGGTTTTATATACTTATATATGCATTTGTAAGAACTTTTTGATTCACCTAGGTATAATATCATAAAGCTTAGTATAATTTTCATGTGTTATTACTTTTAATTGTAAATACTTCTACGACAAAATACATACCTATTATTCTGAGATAGTATGTACAGTTGTGGTATGAAAAGGTGCGTCACATTTTTGCTGGCACGAGTATAAGAAACAGTACTGCCAACATTTTAATAAATGTTACGTTTATTAAATATAGAAACGTGAAAACAGAAAAATGCAATATTGACAATAACATACATTGAGATTAACAATAGTGTTACAAGTTGGGCAACCTGCATACCTATTATCACATACCGACAAAGAAATGCTGCGCATCTCGTTTATTGCCCCTCCCGCATTCGAAGTTCTTTTTATTACTTCGTATTTAAATTTGCAATTAGACAATAGCCTATTGTTATTGTTTTCGGCTTTGTTGGCCGTTTGCAGGAATAGATAACCAGGTGTGCAAATTACTATTTCTCGGAAACTCAATGCGCACGGCCGATCTTTTTTGTACTGTATTGTTAGTATAAGATAATGCCCGAATGGAGGGGTGCAGCAGTCAAGCGACGATTACGAGACTAGTAAGACGTTTGTAGTACTCTCGATTAGCGATATAGATGACGGACTTTGCGCATGTCGAATTGCTTTGAATCGTGCAGTGTGAACTGGTTGCACCCAGTTTTATTTGTATTTGTTTTATACGTGTTTGTACAGTTCTATTAAATTCTATAGTAGTTCCAACGGCATTTTTAATTCGAGTCCTGTAGCTCGTAACAATAGTTTTAATCATCAGAAACAAAGAAGATATTATGATTACGCTTATCACAATTATTGAATTCAATAAAAAGGTTTTCACATCACTAAACAATCTTCTTGCACAAGATAGAAAATCAAACAACTTTGATCTAAGTAATTTTAAACTTTATTGTCAAACAGTTAACCATAATTTTCTATGGAACAGTCTGTTCTGTGAGTTAGTTTAGAAAGTTGATAAATGGTCGAGGAACGTTAAATGAACCAATTTGAAAACTGGCGAACCTTTTCATACCACGACTGTACAATGTAAATATATGGTGGATAAGTAAATGATTTTTATATGATTCTTTGAAACATTAATGTGGCAAGAAATGCACTGGGCTCAAGTCTTCTTGGGCTGACTGTCTGGGATGAAGTGGTCTTCATGATACCTGTAATCGATACGTGCCAAGCATGACCTGCAATAGCGGTTAAAATTATTATTAATAAAAATGAGTAGCATAAATATATATTATATATCTATCTATAGGTACTTACATGTAATAAACGTAGCACCGCGCCTTGAGCTTATAACGCAGCACACCCCGTTCAGTTGACCGGTAGGATCTGCTCGCGACGAGACGTTCGTTATATCCGCAAACGCAATGCTATTTTAAACTACAAAAATCGTTTTATTTCGCGAACTTCTTAGTCACCACTCACGTGAGATCCAGCATCCTTTACAATACCTAATTCTTATGATCTATCATACTTTAATCGTATGCGCTCCTAATGATATTAGTATAATTACTTTGTAAAGATTTAAATTAGTTCATTACATCCGTGCAGGAACGGAGAAAGAATACAATTTCCTGTGGGCAAGCGGCCTGTCGTAAGAGGCGACAAAACAACCCACAGCCAGGTGGTAGGGTATTAGCCCGCCTGGATGGCTACCTCTCCTGATTTGGAGTATGCCGCCATAACAACCTTGAGTTGTGTTTCTGGATTAGTGGCCAATTTCCAGTCTCCCTTTAGAGAGCAGCAACGCAATTGTAGCACCTTTGGTGTTGCAAGTGTCCATAGGCGATGGGAACCGCTTCCCATCGGGTGGGCCGTCTGCTAGTCTGCTGAACTCATACAATAAAAAAATCAAGTGTATATTAGAAAACTTTAACAACTTTCGGTATGCAACTCTTAAAGTATGTTTTACTTTTGTAATGAAGTCCCAACTGTTCTGTGTATTTTCTTTCTATTTTAAAATACATCAAAAATCGGTCCAAATAAAAAAGGTTAAGAGGGAACTAACAAATATCAAAGATTCATAACTAAATTGTTTAATCTTTCATTAAATTTCCAGTTCTAGTTAGAATTTTCTAGATTAATAAACGGCAACGCTACTCATACTGAAGCTGTCCATATCCGATGACAGTGATAAAAATGTATTAATCACTGACCCTAATACTTGCTAAGTATGCGGTCAGCCTAACGCTCTTTTGGATGTAGCCATTTATGCACCTGCTATTATGGTTCAGGTTTTATAAATGTTATTTTTTTATACTCGTGTATTTATTGGGCATCCGGTCGAAATTTGGCACTGCAATAAAAATAGATGGTGTTGCTTATAAAATAGTACTTTCTAAATATCTCCGATTAACCGAGAAGGTGGTTAAGGAACTTCGGTGTAGTAATAAATACAATATGTACATATTTATTACTAGGACATGCCCGCGGCTTCGTCCACGCTGATAAAAAGTACCGCAGCATTTAAATAAAGAATGTAAGCCATCGTTTTAGTGAACACTGTGTCGAAGTAAGCTAATTTTTATGCACCCGAACAACTACAAACAATTTCCGGGAAAATTCCCGTGGGATTCCCGGAATAAAAAATATCACATTTTATTACATAAAATTTGATATGGATTAGTGAAAAAAGCACATTGGTATTCGATTTTTTTTTAATCTGGCCATTTTAAATCATTCCCAGAAAAATTCTCAGGATAAACAGTAGCGCACATTTTAAGCCTAAATGTTAGCTGTCGATCAGCGAAAACCGCATCTAAATCGGCCCAGTAGTTTTTACGTGAATCTCAAACAAACAGACAAAACGACAAACAGACAGAAATCTAAAAATAAATAACATCGTGTTCTCCATCGTTTAAATAGTCAGACCTCGCAACAATTACCAATGTAAATTATTATTATTTACTAGTGTTTTCCCCGCGGTTACGCCGAGTGATAAACCCTGGGTAGTAATTAGCTCTATGATACGTACAGAAAAATTTTATTAGGTGTTTTATATATATATAAACCTTTAATACTTCAGTTTCTTGTCAATTCATTACATTTTTTTTATTTAGGATTATCGCTTGGCAGCTAGGCCTTTAAGCCAGATCTTAGATTTTAATGTAGTTTCTTCATTTTCTTAAGCTTATGTGTAGCACAGCTGAACATGTAGGTTATCAGCTGGTGCCATTCAACGGAGTACTTGTGACAACTCAAAATGCCACATTTGACTATACAGTTCACATTTCTCACAAAACACATAATTACTACTCAAAAACTATCAATATCCTACAACTATTGTTCATTTTAGAGTAATTTTACCCATTTTTAGAAAATAAAACTGCACAGCACGACATCTCTTTTCAGTTACCGCCAGAAAAACTCTCAATTCATTACAATTACAAACAAACCACAGACTATTAAAGAAACTAAGTCAATATAGTGTAGACAACTGCACAACTAAGAAATATAAAGAAAAGTCGCAGCCAACCTGATTTGAAGTACCTAATACGTAGGAATGATGACATGTGGGCAACCTGACAACGTATTTGTTATTGAATTACAGCGATGGTTGTCTACATCGCAATTGCAGCGCCATCTATTTTACTAAAACATCTATTTTAAAGAAACGACGTCATTTGTCGAGATAAAATGTGTCTCAAGAGTTAATTCGGGTTATAAGCCAGCACTATGTTGAGTTTCAATCATACACGTTTATTAATTTCCAAAAAGGATGCTATCTCAGTGCCATCTTTTTTACTATTTTCGTCTATCCCGCGGAATCGACGTCATTTATCGCGATAAAATGTACCCTAAGTTACGCCCCGGGATATAAGCTAGCTCCGCTTCGAGTTTCATTTAAATCCGTTCAGTTTTTATCATGTGATAGACAGACAGACAAAAATTCTAAAAATTGTATTTTTGGAATCTCCTGGTCAGAATTAGACCCCCTGATTTTTTCGCATTTTTAAACCCATTGTATAAACTCGAACCATTTACAAATTTATTATAGTGTATGTAGATTTGACTTTCACCATTGACTTTTGATTGTAAATATGTTTTCTGCTTCAAACAGGGCGTTCCATCAGTAGCTCACAACGCCCAAAATGCTCCGTTAACCGTTTCACAAGGCGACCACGATCGTTGTGGTCGTGGCGAAAACGTCACCAATGATAGCATCATTTTCGATCACACAACGCTCACAACGACCCATGTCAGGAGGTGGGTCGAATAGCCGTTCCACTTGGGTTTACGATTGTAATGCCGGCAAGCAAGTAAAATGGGAAAAATCGCAGTCGTGCACGTAGTCAATGCAACACAAATCGCGAAAAAAATTTTGATGTATATAGACCTAATGCAGTATCTGTGAGATTAGCGCAAATTTGGTTTAAGCGTTTTCAATCCGGAAATTTTGATATCAAAGATGCACGTCGCTCTGGTCGCCCTGTTACGGACAAAATTGATGCCATTTTTGAAAAAGTGGAGTAAGATCGGCATATTAGTAGTCACGATGTAGCCGGAGAACTGGGAAATGACCGCAAAATGGTTTTGGCGCATTTGAGAAAAGCTGGGTACACAAAAAAGCTCGATATTTGGGTGCCTCATGAGCTCACTGAAAGAAACCTAATGAATCGTGTACTCATTTGTGATTCTTGATTACGACGTATTGAAACCGAACTGTTTTTGAAGAAGCTGATAACTGGTGATGAAGAGTGGATCGCGTACGACAGGAACGTGAGAACAAGATCATGGTCAAAGGCCGGTCAGGCTTCACAGACTGTGGCGAAACCCAGGTTAACTCGTAACAAGGTGATGCTATGTGTATGGTGGGATTGGAAAGGCATTATTCATTATGAGCTGTTACCGCCAGGCAGGACCATCGATTCTGAACTGTACTGCGAACAACTGATGAGATTAAAGCAAAAAGTTGAGAGAAAGTGGCCGGAATTAATCAACAGTAGGGGTGTGTATATAAGTCGTGGTAGCGTAATGGCTATCGCACGCGTCCCTAGCTCAAAGGGCGCGGATTCGATCCTGGCCGGAACGCATGCACCACTTGTCAGTTTTCTGACCTAATGTGCATATTGTTACAATTACCACGTGCTAATAACGGTGAAGGAAAACATCGTGATGCAACCTGCACATCGAGATAACCGATGTGTCAAACCTGCCAAGCCGCCTTGGACAAGCGTGGCGGGTATACTGTCCGTTCCCCTATAGTGGGAGGCCCGAACCCAGCAGTGGGACATTTATGGGCTGCTATTATAATATTTATTATATAGGAGTGTGGTTTTTCACCATGATAACAATAACTAGACCTCACACATCTTTAGCCACTCAGCAAAAATTACGAGAGTTTGGCTGGGAGGTGTTAATGCATCCGCCGTATAGTCCTGACCTTGCACCTTCAGATTTTGAACTGTTTCGGTCTCTGCAGAATTCCTTAGGCAGTGTCAGGTTCACATCACGAGAGGACTGCCAAAACCACTTGTCGCAGTTTTTGGATCAGAAGCCCCAAATTTTTTATATCAATGGGATCACCTACAAGATGGCAAAAAGTTATCCAACAAAATGGCACCTACATACTTTAGTCAAATGTAAATAAACTATAAAAAAACCTTTTGAATTTTTATATAAAATGCGAAGAAACTTTTTCCCCAACCTAATATACAAATACTACTACAAACGCAAAAACTTCTCGAAGCTAATTTACCTATACATAGTATTGTAAAATAACAGAATATTCCAGAAATTTATTCTACCTGGCAGACGTTATCTCCAGCTGCCAGGAGTCATCTTCTTTAAAATTACATAAATAAAAGTTGCTTTCTGAAACCGATTGCAGCGCCATCAACACCATCAGTTAGCTAATTTGTCAGTGAAGGTTTATATACATATATTAGCTACCAATTGTTAATCTAAACCATTTTCGAATCTGCTTGAAAAAACACAAAGAGGTGTTCAGCGGCGCCACCTACCGGGTCCAATCGTATATCTAAACCACCCCGGGATCCACTTGAACACACACAAAAATAATTCACCTAAATCAGACAAATGAAAATGACTTCAAATGGAGTCACCGTTGCCGAAATCGGTCGGGAAAGATCATAACAAAAGAATGGCTAGACTGATTTTTTTTATTGATGAATATCATATTTTAATACTTATTATCCTATTCCAGACGAAGACAAATCCAAAAACACAAAAATCATAAAAATTGGTCCAGCCGTTCTTAAGTTATAAATGGTTTAACTAACACAACTTTGTTTTATATATATAGATAAAAAACCTGATTAAGTTTTTATGTTGAACTTGTTGAAGACAATACCCCGTATAGGGTGGAGGAGCGAGATGGAATGCTCCTCCATCTCAAAGGAAGGTCTTCCAGCGAGGGTAATGTTGTACCTCGCAGACCTAGACCCATCTATTATTGATGAAATTTTGCATATATTTTTTGTACGTTTCGGGTATCTTTTGCGACCTCAATTATTGTACAGCGCCATCTATTGACTTGTAAATGTTCCACTACAATGTAATAAGAAAAATAGAACTACTTTATAAGATACTTTATAGGCGTGGGGAAAACTTTACTCAAAGTATAAAATAGCAAAGCAGTTGGACTTAACACCATTCATTAATTGGCACAAATTTGTGGTTGAATTTAAAACGAAACGATTTATTGCTGTTGTCTCACTCTGTTTATATAGGATTTGTATGAAATGGGTATATACTCTTGGGTATATATACGAATTAAACGTTATGATTCAGTCAATACAAAACAGACGCCGGAGAGCCCCCGGCTCGGACCTCTCACACACTGTTAAGACCCACCAATCGTACCCACTCATTACAGACACAAGTAGCCATACACGATTAGCTTAGGCGTGTTGCTGGAGATTTTCTTCCGCCGCTTCTTCTCCTCCAGCTATGACACATTGCGAAGCGGTAGTAAAGATAGATTAGGATCGGCTCCGCCGGCGGAGTCCATAACGAGTCCCCATTAAATAATCACTTCAGCCTGTTAGCTTAGCTCGTTCAGCCTTTTACGGCTTAATCTTATAGAGTCACGGGAGGTGCCTCCTCAAGCGCGCTGCTTCCGGCTGAACGCCTCCGCTCCCACGGAGTCGGCAGGCCCCAGTAAGTCCGGTATCGCTGATACAGCCATCTGCTGCTATTAAGCCGGGTCCTGCTCCAAAAAAAAAGATTCAGTCATTTGAGGTTTGCACCTGAAGCTGTTACAATGCAGGTGTTCATTATAAGACAGGAACATTAGAAGGGTACAGGCAAAGAACAGGGAATGTCTTAATAAATAGATTTTGAGACAAACGCAATTAAAAGTTTAGAAGTATATATTTTTTATTGAGATCGGCGTATGCAGTAACTTTTACTTAAAACTAATTAAATGTTTATTTAATTAATATAACTGTGTAATTATGATGGACTTTTTAGTTACTAAAATTTAACAATAATTAAATAAAACAGTCTCGGAAGAACAGACAACAAGGAATTTGCAATTCAGTCATCAGTATCTTTAGCTTTGGAATCATATTCTAATGATTCGTGAAACACCTGTGCTTCTCCGGTAAAAGATGGCATCAGACACATCAAGTCTTTATATTTAAGTTCACTTATGGACAAATAATTTTATATAAAAGTTAGTGATTGGGAAATAAACTACCATAGACAAAGATTTGCTTTCAATAGAATATAGAAAAAATATTTTTTGTGACAATACCTGTTCTTTGCCTGTACCCTTCATTTGTTCTAAAGAATTTAAAAACACATACATCACAATAAGTCGTGAATAGTTCAACACACGCTGCGTATAATAGTGTAGAAAAGACCTCTTAAGTAAATTATCAATGTCCGCAACGTAATAATTGTGGTTGACCTCGACATTATTTTGTGGTATTTTTTATTTGTACCGCTACTTATCACGATCTGACGCTTGCTTAACTGCCATATTTGTATACAGTAGCCATGTTGGATTTTTTTATTATTTGTAAACGCCAATGATGAACCTAAGTGTAAACAGCTATA
Source organism: Dendrolimus houi (assembly GCA_039645545.1). NCBI lineage: Eukaryota > Metazoa > Arthropoda > Insecta > Lepidoptera > Lasiocampidae > Dendrolimus > Dendrolimus houi. Next base: position 1,581,470 of record CM077133.1, read on the forward strand.
TCGTGTGTAACACTAGAGTATTATCATTTAGAATTCGTAGACACTAGACCCTCGTCCATAGCAGAAATAACAGACAAACATCTCAGTGAGATTCAGAACTGCAAGAGAGTCGCTTACGATGTTACTGTCACATTTTGAGGAGACCGGCTAATCATGTGGGGGGAAAAGGTCTAGCTACGCTGGGCTAAAGGCCCAAGAAATGCTGGCTTGACGTTGTGAAGAATAATATGCGTACCAATGGTCTAGAAATCGGGGATGCCGAAGACCGCGCGAAGTAGAGAAGAAAAAATAGGAAAGCGGACCCTGGGCGTCGGAGCAACCGGGATTTAATGCTCGGATGATGATGACGATAACTACATCTGAATAGTACACGTGGCATCCCTGAGTGCGGCTGGGGAGGTCCCCTGACCTGAATAATCCCATGACCTCAGACGTTATGAGACTGGTCCCACAACATCATAGGGATGAAAACGAAATCTATTTCGTCCTCCACCCTAAGCCTCCCTGGCGACTCCTTCTGCAGCGTGACGTCTTGACAAAAAGATAGACTTCAGACCCAACCAACCTTGACCAACAAACAAATAATAATAGTAGATTGTTACACAAGAGGTTAAAGTGACCTATTTAGGCTTGAGATAGTTTGACACACAATTATAGCGCCGGCGCTAATAGTTGTGCTAATAGAGTGCCTAAATAGGCCTTTCACCCGAGGTTAACACTCTGCTTTTCATTTCGAATATGTAGAAAGTAAATAAAAATTGATTAGTTAAACAAACAACTACTTCTCTAATGAAATCAGGAATTTATGTAGTTATTGTACACAAAAAGTTACATACAAAATCATACAATAGTGGTGATGTACAAAGAAAGGCGAGCTTAATCCTAAAAGAGTTTTCTTCCAGCAAACCTATGAGTCTAGCGAGAAGGGGATAAGTAGAAGGCATGGTTGTGTACACTAAGACATTTTACTATTTAACTATGTAACATATAATATAAATAGATTAACAAAAATAAATGATTTACAAGATACACTTAAGATTCATACATACATATATAATGTAAAATATATATGTATACATATAAGAATAATTTAAGATAGATAGTGCTCTTTGACTTTTTTTTAAACTGCTCTCCGATGAACTATCTCGGATCGTATGTGGCCAGGGTGTTCCATAATATACAAAGAATTAATTACTTCGCTATTTCTTCAAATAAAGTCTTTTTCTTTCTTTGTTCAAAATAAATATTTGATAAAGCCTAGAATATTCCATTTATTTTAATGTGTGTTAATTTTTACGTTGTTTTTAAGGTCAGTTTACTGTATTTTAATGCCGTCAGATTAGAGGTTTTTATTTCAACTTATACAATGATTTATCGATATATTAAAGTCGATATTTAATTTATTGTCAATAAAACGAATAACTAGAGTTCTTCACACCTTAATCTAAAGAATGCTGTAACATAAAGTTAATTTGTTATGTTAGCAAAAAGCAGTTCCTTGTTCGGTCATAAAATCTAACTGCAGACGTGTTGGATTTATCGGGTTCTGTGATTTTATCATTGTGTGACTTCCCAGACTCATTCTTGGGGCAGCATTACTTCTCAATTATTGAATTAGTGCTTTTATAATCGCATCATAAACTACTCAGATTGTCGGATATAATACTTCAAATGTAAAAGCAGACAAAAAAGAGATGGATGGTGTGAAGAATGATATGATGATTTGAGGTGTGACAGATGAAATATGTTAGAATAGAAGAGTATAGAAGTAAAAGACATTTATTGTGCCTACCACAAATTATTGGGAAAAAGAAAGAAAAGAGATCATGAACTATCCAGTATATTAAATCTTAATGCAATTAATACCATCAACTGGCCTTTAACGAAATATGAATTAGTATATAAGCACCAGTGGCGTGGACTTCATCCAATTCGATCCCCTATGACCTTCCTTTAAGAAACTAGCAACCAAAAAGTCGAAAGCGGCATGAATTTGCTGGCGGTTACGTTTTTTATTCGTGCATATATTATTACTGTATTACTATCTCGTATGCTCGACAGGTTTCTACACATATTGAACGAAATAACAACTCATAACCCGATCGGGCACCGGCTTTTATTTCAAAATATGCGTAATATATTTATATAATATATTCAATATTTTAAAAATTAACAATACAAATTGTAATAAGAAAATACGTCCTAAGTTAGACGTTTTTACAACAGCGGTGTAGTCGCCACTTGCATCATTTTTTTGGGGCCCATGCAGGGAGTGGCGAGTTACCGTCTGCCCATTTTTCCATGTTCCCCGAACATTGCGACGGGCAGAGGCCATAGTCCCCATATCCCCAGACCGCTACTACCACTAGCAGTTCACCTCAGTAGCCCGGTACTTTTTATTCTCATTTCCCACAATAGTCCTATAATGACCGGGGCTTGTCCTTCAAAAATTAAAAATCATTTATTGAGTAAAACATAATTCACAATTTTTGAAACTCATTGATCCCAAACTAGGTCAATGTCCTTGGGTGCATTTTTTGCATCATACTACGGTACGTTTTTCAAGCGGCTTACCCTAGCCAAATTTCCACCCCGCACCACTGATAAACACAAGTGCGCGAATGAACGCATTTTTCTTATTTACAATTTATAAAAAAAGTCTTGAGTAATGCAAATACTGTAATTCGTTTTGATTCGTCATCGTCACAATATTGAAGACTAATGTATGCCACTAAGGCCGTTCTTTTCTGAACATATACTTAGATTAAGCTTTGTCTAGGCGCGATCTCTACTCGAAAACATGTTTATCCTACGTGAGGACAGTCCTCCGGCAGATAAATGATAGTACCAATGCCACCGGCGTCGGTGACTCTGGCTTTGTGACGGATCGCTAATATAAAGAATGAACTTCGAAGGGGAACCTCAAGGATGCTCTGTTGTACTGAGATATCTCTAAGCGGCTTAGTTAAAATATAAAATGTATTAATATGTAAATATTCTGGCTTCATTTAAACTTTTAACAAACAAGAGTAAAATTTCAAATCTTTTTATATTTCACATAGATGCGTTCTAAACAATATCAGATAAATCTAAATTAAATAACTAAATAACTACATTTGGTCCGTCCCTCACCATTTTACCACCGGACAAGCAGACGTACGCGCTCACGCCACCGATATATATAGTGTGGTAGAAATACCAACAAAGCAGACGGAACGCTATGCTTCCACTTTTATCAATCGCACCGCTGAAGAGTGGAACTCTTTACCGTCGTCTGTTTTTCCTCAAGAATACAATCTACGTGTCTTCAAGTCTCGTGTGAACAGGTATCTTCTAGGTAAGCGTGCGCCACGTTAGACTGCATTTCCACCTGACATCAGGCGCAATGACAGTCAAACGCGAACCTATTCATTATAAAAAAAATAAAGAGAAATACATACAAGTAAATTATAAGATACTAGCATATAAGTTTTCCGACATATAAACAACATTGGATAAGAATGATTATAAACCTTGTAATACAGTGAATATTTGAATAAAATGCAAATTCAGTGTCTAATTTAATATGTAGTGCGCTCGTCGTACCGAATTTAAATGGCTTATTTGTCTGTTAGTTGCAAGATTTACAAAACAACAATAGCTGTAAGTGTAAGATCAACGCAATAAAATACCGCAACTTATGGCAACACCTAAAGGCATACAACGCTCATAATTTGTAGACCATCGTACGTTATTTCATCGACACTTTCACAGCACTATAGTGTGACACTATTTATGTTTAGTATAATAGAATTTGGATAAAATAATTCAGAATATTGTGTTTGTATTTGCACATATAAGAAAAACTATAATATTATAAAATTCTAAACATGCCGTGTTTGTACATTAAAGCTATTAAAAAAACAACTGGAATAGACTACATAAACGATGGAGAACACGATGAATTTTTTTTAGATTTCTTCTCTGTTTGTCGTTTTGTCTTTGTGTTCGGGATTCACGTAAAAACTATTGGGCCGATTTCGATTCAGTTTTCGCTGATCGACAGCAAATTCTTAGACTTATAATCTGCGCTACTTTTTGTCCCCGGAATCCCGCGGGAATTTTCCTGTGAGTGGTTTTTAGTTGTTCGGGTGCATAAGAATTAGCTTATTCCGACACAGTTTTCACTGAAACTTACTTTGTGACGCGGGAGTTCCGCTGGAATTTTAATTCAAGCGTGAACAAAGTCGCGGGCGTATCCTAGTATTACATATACATTATCATCATCCGAGCGTTAAATCCCGGTTGCGTTCGGAGCGATCACTTCGACGCCCAGGGTCCGCTTTCCTACTTTTCCTTCTCCACTTCGCGCGATCTTCGGCATCCCTTGTATTAAGACCATTGGTACGCATGTCATCCCTCACAACGTCAAGCCAGCATTTCTTGGGCCTACCCCTTCGACCGGGACCTGGTGGAGGCGGCATGGCTAGACATTTGTTCCCCACGTAACTAGCGACTCCTGCAGTTTGTCTGCTATGTCACAGATGTGAAGACTGCCGCGAATGCGGGAGTTCCTGACGCGATCCTTTCGCGTGACTCCACACATCCACCGAAGCATATTTATTTCCGTGACACGCAGCTCCTGCTTGTGTCGCTCGAGTACAGGCCACGCTTCCCTGCCATATAAAAGAACAGGTCTAATAATAGTATTACATATACATCAACCCAAAAACGTACCACTTATGGCCTCAGTGTTCTCAATTTTTTAGACGAACACCAAAGGCAGCAAGCAGATCTCGCACTTGAAACAAGCGCCATTTAGTAAGCCTGGTTGAGTCTTTCTCATAATATAGTTTTCTATTTAATTTCATTTCTTTTTGTACGTGACGTCATTATTTTCACGTTACAATAATCATTTCATATTATGTACTTATATTAAATTCTTCAAAATATTCTATATTCTTTTGTCTATTCTTTGTTCGATGTTGTTCTAATTATAATGCCGTTTGGAGTCGAAACATTAGGTCCGTGGGGTCCATCGGCAAAGAGTTTCTTCAAAGAGATTTGCAAGAAACTCTTTGATGCCACCCGTGATCAGAAGGCTTGCTCATATTTCGCCCATCAAATAAGCATCGCCATACAGCGCGACAATGCAGCCAGCCTTCTGGGCGCGCTCCCATCTGACAACGATTTGTTACACAGTCTACAATACCTTGTGTACTATTTATAACTTAAAAGTTTCTCCTCGAAAATATTATGCACAGAGCTATGTATTTTTGGAATGTATCGTATTATAAATAATATTAAATGTTGATTAGTTATTTTTTTTCTTTTGTGAAGGTGACGTTACTGCCTGGCGCTAACTGAAGACCAGCGTTGGTTGTTATCAACCAGCATTTGCTCACTTAAGGCCAGTTTAGAGTTAGAGAACCTTTGTTAAACTGCTTATGTATATTTTCTATTTTAATTAACTCTAAATAAATATTATTTTCTTTCTTTTCTGTCTTTCTAATTAACGGACATTAGCCGCCACATAGTCCAAGGCGATTTGACGGTTGTATTATTTTATTTATATGTATTCAATTATAACAGGGGCGTAGCCAGAGGGGGTTTTGGCGGTTTCAACCAGCACAACTTGGCTACACCTGTGTATTGTAATAATATGTGCATTACGTCACAAAACCAATAGCAGCGTTTGCGTCCGAACAAGATTCGAACCCACGTGACTTGAATTGCGATATATATATTAGGATATCCTAAAAAAGCATATTGTACACGTACTCGTAGATAATAAACATATTTTATGTAAGACTAGCCGTGCCCGCAACTTCGTCCGTGATGATTTTTTTGCCCTAAATAAAAATAGCCTAAGTTACTTCTTATAACATCAGCTATCTGCCAGTGAAAGCCCCGTCAAAATCGGTTCAGCAGTTTCAGAGATTAGCCGGAACATCCAGACAGACAATTTTTTTTTTTTTTTTTATTAGTACCCTATACATAGTACTTTCATATGCATTTAGTAAAACGTGAGCGTCTCGGGACGCCCGACAGAAGTGATAACTTAAACTAATCTAAGTTGAAATATTTAATATTGAAATTGTTTAACTTGAGAAAAGCTTAGGTTATTACTTAATTTTTATGTATATAGCGCATGGGTTAGAGTGAGAGAGGAGGAGCTTGCCTACCGATGTCGTATGCCAGACAGACTGGCGCCGTAACGCGTTACGCAACGAAGCGGTTTACCCTCCCATAAGATATCACTTCAAAAAGCTGTTATTTTGACATTAAAAATGTCTGTTTTTAATGTTTTTATCTGTACAGATGTATATAGATGTGGATAAAATGGGGTTTACACGGGTTACTAATGCTGCACGATTTTTGCCGCGCGGCGAAAATCGGGCGTCTAAATGGCAATTCGGCTAGGTCGCAAGTGACTACTGCGAGGCCCTTCCGCCTGCCAGGGCACGCGGGGTTGGGACTCCCATTTTCCCGTAGCCCTGGCATAAAGCGCAGGACGGAACACCCAGGGGTTTTAGTGGGTATCCCTAACTGGGGAGTGGCAATAGCGTGGCACCAGTTTTGATTGGGCATGCTAGTCACACCCCTAATCTGGCGAATCCCACACACGGGTCGCGAGTTATCCCCCCAGGCTTCCGTGTCTGTCGCGGCTTAGGTCCTCAAACGGATTTCCCCTGGCTAAAAATAAAAGGTCGGAAGTGACTACTAAAGCTACAAGCTACAAGCTCCAAAGTTGGGTTGCATCAGTAACAAGCTATATGTGACTAGATTGCTTCGGGCGCACGCTCATACACTTTTTACGCTATATAACTGGCACATACTATCCATTACTCCTTGTCTCACTTGCATTGTACGTTCTTATGGGTTCCAGGGTTAGTCTATAAATGGGCATAATTAGAAATAATGAACCGGGAACTAGTCTTGTTTTGTTTGATATCTCTGAATGGGAAATATTAAAGACATCGTATTTATACAACCTTTATGGTATAATTGATTTACATGTAGTTAGTACTGCAGTATTTGTTTTGAAATTAATAATAATAAAGAAGTAAACTTAAAGTTAACTACTAGTGTTTGTTATTACATAAAATATTTTTAGTCCAAGATGATGAACCCCATCACTATCATCCAAGCGTTAAATCCCAGTTGTGTTGGGAGGTTTCGCTTCGAAGCCTAGAGTCCGTTTAGTCTAGGAGGTTATCTGATAAAATACATTTTTAGCTTTGTACTGTCTATGTCAGGTTGGTGCAGCCTTTGGTACTGGGTGGATATACATTGTACTCTGTGGTGGGTGGTTTAGTAAACGAAATATAAATTTTCTTTTAATTCGAAAAAGTACATCACTGACATCTACTGTCACATTTGTAACCCCACTCTCGTGGCTATCGAACTCTATGGTTGTAACCATACAACCATACCAGACATGTAGCATACAATAAGAAAGATATACAAGTGTAAATAAAGCAGTGAGCTAGTCATTTTGGACTGGATAAGTGACATGTATTAAATTGTAATGTTAATCAAGACACCTTCAGCGCGTTCCATATGTAGCTCACAACGCCCAAAATGCTCCGTTAGCCATTCCACTAGGCGACAACGGTCGTTGTGGTCGTGTCGTCGCTAATGACATCATCATTTTCGATCACACAACGCTCACAACGACCCATGTCAATAGGTGAGTCGAATAACCGTTCCACTTGGATTTACGATTGTATCGCCGGCAAGCAAGTGGAACGGGAAAAATCTCAGTCGTGAACATGGTTCGTTGTGAGTCTCTAATGGAACGTAGCCTTTGTATATCAATAATAAGATTGTAGATAATAAATTAGTTCGTCGTCAGCCATTTGCAGTCCACTGCTGGACGTAGGCCTCCCCAAGACGGCGCCACTCATCCCTGTCCTCTGGTTTCCTCATACAGCGCCTACCAGCGACCTTGTACCGACTGGCGGGGGGGGTAAGGGATCTAACATCTTGTGGACCACCAACCGACCAACATCCAACACAACCAACGTCTAATGGAGGGTCAATAATCTCCCTCCTAAACCATCCATCATCACTTACAACAACTGAAAAATTATAACACCACACAAAGTCACAAACACACAACTAACAACAAAACTCATACAACTCACACCAACGTGCACTACCTCCGCATTGCATTACACGCACACTTCACAAACAAACTAAGACATACAAAGAGACTAAAAATTAATAACCTAGGCACAGAAAGGAAAAACAACACAAATGGCACTAGTTAAGATATATATATAGGTATAGACATAAGGCACACACTGCACATGCACTTCCTCACAACACCAGCAAGTAACAGATACACTCTACATTAGTATAAGTTTTGTATTAAAAATAGAAAAAAATATATATTATAAGTTATTCTTAAGGTGCACTACAACATAAAAATCACTAAATTAATGTCACACACAATAACAAAATAAACAATAAGCGTGTATGAACTCTAAAAATTTCATAGAAATTAAGTTGTAAACAAGGGTACGAAACTCGAGTCCGTAAAACATCTTGTGGACCCAATTGTCAACCTCACCTGCTCGCGGAACCCCCTGCCGTCAGCAAACGAAGCTCTGGCTACCGATCGATGACGGTATAACCATCGCAAGAAAGCAGGCCTATAGAAGTCCCCTGATCGAAGACGGGCAGCAGCGTCTCCGATGCAAACTAACTATGGCATTTAACCCACAATGAAAAAGCACCACAGAAACATCCTAAGTGCCAACATCGAAAAATGGTAGTAGTACTTCATATACCTACCTTGACATTTTTGTACGATAAGACGAAGAAAATTAACCATAGATAAGTTGCTACACTTGTAACTATCTTTCTGCGTGCTCTGAAGAAAAATCCTTTAAAGTCAAATCCACTATACCTTAGTTTTAATCTAGCCCTTCAAACTTTTTCACCTGCACACACTTCATCCCTTTACGATAACTCTTTTGCAGCGCAGGCTGTCAAACTTTGGAATGCGCGCTGCCTCGTACTGTCAGAGCGGCCAAAACATCGCCTACATAAGAACATCAAAAATACTACATTCATTAAATAACGCAATCAGAATAGACTATTTTACTTTATCATTAAATAATTATGCTTCTAATATTTTCTAATTCTATAGACACAAAAACAAAATCACCATCAGTCCAGGTGATTAAGGATTCTATATCTCATATATATATATATATATATATATATATATATATACATATATATATATAGATAGACTAGCTGACCCGGCGAACTTCGTACCGCCATATTTTCTGAATTCCTAAAAGACTTTCTTTCATGACACAAAAACAAAATCACCAAAATCGGTCCAGATGATTAGGAGGTTTCTAGAACCCGAACACAGCGCCACTTATCGGTTCCAGTTGTGAATCTAAACCACCCGGGGACCCATTCAAACACACAAAACAAATATCATCAAAATCGGTCCAGCCGCTTAGGAGTTCACTGTCAACACAGTACAGAAGAATTATATTATATGTGTGTGTGTATATGTATGTATTTAATTTATAAAATATGTAGTTTATTAACGATGTACCTGATAATCTGCACCACCTAAGTCGCCAGATTAGGTTAAACTATTCCTTAAGTTGGGTTGCCTGGAAGAGATTGCTTTAAGCGATAAGGCCGCCTATTGTTTCTACCATGACAATATTGTAATTGTGTATTTTTGAAATTGTAACTTTAGTGAGAAATAAAGTATTATCTGTGTCTATCTGTCTATCTTTTTCTTGGAAAACGATTTATTTACCAATTTACCCACTCTGCAACAATTCAAGCCGGTAACAGATTCTGCAATCGGCACCGCTTTGAGTACCGAGTTTAACAACCGTTCTGTGACAAGAAGGCTGCGTCGTACTGCACGACTTTCGTGTTCATCTATTCACTGACTTGTACACGTTGACCGTAAAATATAGAAGACCAGCAATGTAGTTAAGCTAGCGAATAGGTCGATGGTCAGGCGTTTCTTTGTGGAAGGTATCTTCACGTTTTTCATGTCCGGCGAGCTTTGAGTTCAAGGTGATTATTTGGATTTTACCATCTTGAATGTCTGACCAATTATTATTAGAATGTATGGCGATCCAGCGAGGAAACATAGCCAGCCTTCTGGGCCTTACTCATACCTTACCTTACCCATAGAAGACGGTGATCTAGGCTTAGTATTCTACTTATAGTCTTGAGGGACTATGGGTAGAATACAATACAAATAAGTTAAGTTTTCTTGCATTGTATTCGATTGTAAATGTAAGTAACTAATAATTTATATAAATTTATAAATTTCATACATTATATTATTAGAAAGAAAGAAAGAAAATCATTTTATTCAGGACAAATTACATTGGATAGTGTAGGTTTAATTGTTAACAAATTTAAAACTAACAACATAATCTTGTCCTGGGGCATCAGTCTCAGCATAATGCTGGTCTAAAAAATCAGCGCTGTTCTTCCGCTGAGCCTCTATTATATATCGCCGATTAAAAATATCAAAATTTGACTAGTTATTATATCTGTGTTATATTAAAGAAGTTCTAGATACATATTTTTAAAAAATTAGAAGCTTATGCAGGAACATGAAACTTGATTGATTTGATAATATTGACTTACATCATTTTCTTTTAATTAATGTGAGATTTAAATATCTCTATTCACAATCACATTTAAAAACAAGTAAACTAAAATATACCTATACTAATAATATATACAGTTAAACCATCTTAAAAATTAAATTACACTACAAAAAAAGAACCGAAAATTAAATACTATTATAAACATATTTATTTACAAGTAAAAGATGTCGTCCAAATCGCTGTCGGTGGGGAGCGTTCCCAAAATGCTGGCCGCATTCCCGCGTTGTACGGCAACGCTAATCCGTTGCCCTAAATATAGGCCAGCCCTTTGGTCACGCGAGGCTTCTTTCAATCACCTTGAAAGGTCTCGCTCGGTAATATTATTACGTTGAGGAACTGATTCAAATAGAGATATGAATACTTTAGGAATAATCACGGTTTCCCTTCGAGGTACTTTGGGACATCAAAACAATATTTTTTAATAGTGTTTTCTTACGTTTTCGCAACTAGAACAAATAATAAAATTACGTTTTAACGGTTTAAGCCCAGTGTTTTATTTCATTTGTTTGAATTTTATCAATTTACATTTCATTTTACAATACAATATAAACTTGAAACCAAATTAAGCTATATTAAAAACTAGAACTAAATAAAAAAAGGATATTTAGGGTATATAGATATAATTATAGACCTAATTTTGGTCCCAAACAACTGTCACTTATCGGGAACGTTGCCAAAATGCTGGCAGCGTTACCACGTTGCATAGCAACGCTCAATCTTCGAGCAAAATAGACGCCAGCCTTTTGGTCGCGTAAGACGTCTACCAAACGTTCGGCGACGTCTCGATAAAGCTTTAGGCCGTTACATATTTTAATGAAAATTTCTTTTTATTGTTCTTGTATTGTACGTTACTTTCCTGCATTCTGTCGTGTAAATGGACATAAACTAAACAAGGCAAAAGTTTTACAAAACATCATAGGCATACGCTTGTATTTTATAATTGTTAAGCAGCAACGTCTCGCAATGGGCCATAAAAACAAGTCTCCATGAGACCCTTTATGAGGTCGGTTAAGTAAAAATAGTGCCTTGTACACAAGTTTCAAAGAATTAATTATAAAACAGGTTATTGGAACCATAGTTTTTGTGGGAACAGTTTCACCTATACCGTTTATTTTCACTCAAAAGATATTAATGATTATACTAAGTATATGTTTTTATTCAGCGCTGTAATGTTGCCAGCCTTCCAGTTAGATTGGCCAGTGGGGCTAGACCACTTGTAGAGTTTTTATGCTATACCAATAAAATTGTCTGTTATATTTGTGATTTCAAAATTAAGCCAAAATTCAAGTTGAAATTACTATTTAAAGATACATAAACTTAAAAAAATTGTGTGTGCAGTTCACACGCAGTAGTAGTGAAACAAAGTGTGAGAGGGACTTAAAATTTCATAATGTCACATTTCATATATTAATATCGTTATAAATATATTTAAGCTTTAAAACACGAAATTTTGAGTATTAAGGAAAAACTTTAAAACATTTCCAACTCTGTCTGTATTTTCTTATTTTTTTATTGCAGGAGTTCAGCGACAGGCAGACGGCCCACTTGGTGGAAAGCGGTTACCATCGCCTATGGACATTTGCAACACCAAAGGTGCTACAAATGCGCTGCTGCTCTCTTAAGGGAGACAGGAACCTGGTCACTAATGCCGGAACACAACTCAAGGTTGTTATGGCGACATACTTTAGACCAAGGGTGGTAGCCATCCAGTCGGGAAAATGGCATGTATGAGCATAGTGTTTAAATTATAAAATATAATGTATTCTATCTTATTCTCTTGCAGGCTTGGTCTACTACTTTTTAGTGTCGCTTTTTCGTTTCATCGAGTTTCAAATCACAACGATTCTAAAGAAGTTTCACATCAATAACAGTTTAAGACACGCTCTCACAGATTTTACGTACGCACGTAAACTTATGGTGATTCAATACTACTGACAATTAGGCAACATAGTTTAATAGCGCATTAATATCATTGATTTACCTAGTTTTCGTAGCCATCATATTATTTGTTTATTTATTTTACAATTTTTGAATGACTATCAACTATTCACATTATAATAATAACAGATTAGTAATAGTGAGCTATTAACAAGTCACCACAGATAGAAATAAATTAAGATATCTAATCAGAGATCAGAGAACTATAAACAAAGAGTAAAAAAAATTGAAAATATAGATTGTTGAGTTTATTCCTAAAACCAGACACCGAGGTACCCGTTATATCCAAATCATAGCTGCGAATTAATTTATTATAGGTAGTACACGATCGATGCAGAGAAATGTTTTGGCGATGGTTCGTGTCAACCGATTTCAAAACAAAATAGGGACTATGACGGAAAGACAGTCGAGGAATATATATATGTATATATATATATATATCTATTTTGTTAAGTAAATCGGGACAATCAAATTTCTGTGAGTTTACAATACGAGCTAGGAAGGTTAAATCATCGATTTTCCGGCGCTGTGCGAGTGTCAGAAAATGGTGATTCTTTCATGATATACTAAAATCTTTTAATTTGGAGTTGGTCCTAAAATTTAGATATTAATAAATTTTACTTGTATTTGTTCAATGCGTTTAATGTATACATCATATCTTGGATTTCAGACTTGAGAAGCGTATTCTAAATGAGATCGAACATATGTAGAATATATAAATTTGAGTGTTTCAGCCTGAGTAAAATCTTTCGAGAAACGCATAAGGAACCCTAGTGCTCTAGAAGCTTTATTAGTAATAGCAGGCTATCAAATAATAGTTTCGAATCGTGTATAACACCGAGATCTTTGATTTTAACAATATAGAGATATATAGTCAATAGTTAATTAATATTTTTTATCATCTTACATAATAAACGACGCAGCTGCGTGGACTTTCTACAAAGGTACAAACTTATCATGTCACGAGTTTATATAAACTAGTGGTCGCCCGTGCTCGAAATTCGACCATAATGTTACGAGTCACGAGACTCTAATTAAAATGCCGTTAGAATTACCATAGAGTTTATTAGAACTATACATACACATATAACACAGGTACAAATATAACCGAACACAACAAGTCCAAAAGTAATGCAGAAGGTCGTAATTCAATAAAACTCGCAAAGTCCGTCACTTATTAGATTCCCAATTGTAGTACACACATCTCGCTTAGGGATTTTTAACATTCCAAATATCGATTTTTATTTTAATCGATTATTATTTTCTTATAATCGATTTTTTATTATCGATTTTTATAGTAATATAAATCGATTTTTAATAAATCGATTATATAAATTACGTGCTTAAATCGATTTTCAGAAACGGCTCGTATCTATGCGACATTTGTGACATTAATTATTATTTTATTATTTAAACTTGAAGATTAACGAAAGATTTGTATTTTAGTTAAGTTGAGACTATAGAGTAATCGTTTAGTTTTTTTAATTCTCATTTTAAGTATTTTATTTTAAAACTAGTCAAATGTAAAATAGGACTGGACATTTGTGGCATTTTTTTTATTTGATTTATATTTCAGTTTTTGAGACAATAATTTTGACATTTTGTTGGGATGCTCATCATTTTATTTTTATTATAATAAATAAAACGTTTAATAGTATTAAAATTCGTATTAATAATGCTATTTGGTTTCATAATTCCTTACCTTGAAATTTTAAAGGAACATTGCATTTGAGTTTTAGTTTTGAATTGGTTATTTTTTTTCGTATAATTTTATTTGATTTTTAATCTGATAAATTGTTAATATGAATCTCTTAAGTTTATTATTGAAATATGAAAAGCATGTACTTTTAAATAATATAATAAAATCGATTTTTTAGCAGAATTCTATTACTTATTTTTATTAAAATCGATTAATTTTGAATAAAGAAAATTCGATTTTTATTTAATCTGGCATCCCTAGCTCGCTTCGCTTGTGGTTCTTGCTCGACTGACTCCTCCCTCAATCGGGCCATTGCTTTATACTGCACAGATGCAATATGTCCGCCCGGCCGCGTGGACCGAATTTTCTAGAATCAGCTTGCAGTTTAAATCCGTAGCACCTGGCTAATGATTACAATACAACAATAGGCCGTATGCCAATGAGTAAACAAAAGAAGACGACCATAAAAAATTTCAATGTTATTAGTTCAAATGCCGACGGGTAATAAATGTGCTTCGTTTCAGATATGCAGGTGGATTTTGTGTTTGTCGGGATCTGAGTTGTAACAATAGTAATTAATGTCAACGAATATACTTCTATAATCACAGATTTCGCCAAGGCTACACTGTTAATTTGACTTGAACAATAAACAAAAGAATATATTAAGTATGCGTGTGAGTGTCAAATGCATTTTTTACATTTTATAATGTATTTTTTATGCATAATTAAAAAAAATAGCATTTGTCTCTATATAAACTATAAGTGTGCGAAATTTCCTACTCCTCCGTCCGCGCAATTTTCGTAAAAAGGGGTATAAAGTTTTTGCTTCACGTATATAGATAGATAGATAGATAACACTTTATTCTACACCATTACAGAAAACCTTATAGCCTAAAAATATTCTAAATGTGCACAATGGGCGGTCTTATCGCTATTATGCGATCTCTTCCAGACGACCCGTATATATATATATATATATATATATATATATATATATATATATATATATATATATATATATATATATATATATATATATATATATATATATATATATATATATATATGCTCAATACTTACCCAGACAGCGATCTGGACTACATCTTTTACTTGTAAATATGTTTATAGTAGTTTTTAATTTCTAAGTTTTTGTTTATATATCTTAATAGGCATAGATAAGGTTTATAAAAATAGACGTAATATGTGACAAAAAAAAAACTTAATTAAATGAGATACTTTTTATCATCTGACATAATAAACGACGCAGCTCCACACTCTGTAGACTTTCTACAAAGTTAAAAACTTATGATGTCACGAGTTTGTATAAATAAAAGGAGTCAATGGCGCATTAATTAGGGGCCATCCACAAATCACGCCACACGAGTTTCATGATTTTTTGCCCCCTCTCCCGTCCTGTCACAGCTGGTCACATTCGTGAGACTCCCCCCTCCCTAGTGTGACATCACGTATTTTGCGTAATTATACATCAAGAAATTATTAAATTAAAATAACAGTTCCATAATTTGTTTTATTTCCATTTAAATTATTTTTTAATAATTTAAACCTTATATTCACCACCGCATTGCATTATACGCACACTTCACAAACAAACCAAGACACACACAGCCTAAAAAATAATAACCCAGACACAGAAAGGAAAAAACAACACACATGGCACTAGTTAGGATAATATATATAGGTATAGACATAAGGCACACACTGCACATGCACTTCCTCACAACACCAGCATGTAACAGATACACTCTACATTAGCATAAGTTTAGTATTAAAATTAGAATAGATTTATATCATAAGTTATTCGTAAGGTACACCACAACACAAATATCATTGAATAACACACAATAACAAAAATAACCAATAAGCGTGTATAAATTTTAAAAACTTGCTTAGAAATTAAGTTGTAAAAGGGTACGAAACTCGAGAAAAAAAATCACTATGCTCATACAGATAGCTGGAATTATTTTGAAATTGTTCGTTAATAATCATTCAAATTTCGCGTTTTAAAGCTTAAATCAATTAGATTTTGAAATGTGACGTCACAAAATTTAAGATCCCTCTCACCCCTTGTCACAGTTCGTCAACACCCCTCCCCTCTTAACGTGTGACGTAATCTATGGATGACCCCTTATATTATTGTTAAGACAGTAGTTACAAGCTTAGAAAGTTTTAAAAGTATACTTAATTAATTACACAAAAAATATAATAATAACCTAAAGTGGCGAGTCACCGTCTGCCCATTTTTCCATGTTCCCCGAACACTGCGACGGGCAGACACCATAGTCCCACTACTTCCACACCCCTAGTACCACTAGCAGTTCACCCCAATAGCCCGGTACTTGTTGTTCTCATTTCCCACAATATTGGCTGGTCAGGTTAGTGTCACGCCACATTTACATTTTTGTCAAGGGGCCTCTACGTATTGGCCTTCCCATGGCCCCACGCATGCCTTCCAAAAATCCGGGCCATTTTCATGGCCCGGACTTCAAAGCCATACCTAATATTACTCGTATGAGCGTCTCCATGCTGAAACTTGTGGGGTAGAAATAAGTTGTGTGATGCGTCAACGATAGTTACCCCGTAGATGGGGCGACGCACCACTAGGTAGCCTGGGAAGCCTAGAAAAATAACACGACGAGTAATATTCTCATTGTATTTGCTGCTTATTCAATTTACCATAAAACTTAAGACAGTATATACAAAAATCTTAACTACTACGTGATAATATTAAACACCTATATTCTGAACATGTAGATGCATCTTCGTTGGTTTTGTCTGTTCTCTTTTTGTCAGATTTTAGCACGTGCACATTGACTACTCGATTTTAACCTATGTAGCAATAAATGTAGCATGGCTAAAGTGGAGACAGGTAACCGGTGTGACGTGAGACAAACTAATGCCACTGAAACTAAAAGGTCAAATATATAAATCTGTCATACGACCAGTCATGCTATACGGGTCCGAATGTTGGGCCACTAAAGCGATAAACCACAAACGTCTCCACTCAGCTGAGATGAGAATGTTGAGATGGATGTGTGGTGTCACAAGAATGAATAAGGTGAGAAATGAGTACATAAGGGGATCTTTGAAATTTGCACCCGTGACTGAAAAATTGAGAGGAAGAAGATTAAGTTGGTATGGGCATATAATGAGGAGGGATGAAAGTCACGTGACAAAAATAATGTTAAACTACAACATGGATGGGTACAAATATAAAGGTAGACCAAAAAAAGATGGATGGATTGTGTGAAGGATGATATGATGATTTGTGGTGTGACAGAAGATGTATGTCAGATTAAAGGAGTGTGGAAGGAAAAGACTATTGTGCCGACCCCAATTAATTCAGATATGGTGAAAGAAAAGAGAGAAATGTATCCACGTACGTAGGGTTGCCAACTATTTTTGAGAAAAATAATGTATTATATTTTTTAAGTATGGGAAAAATAAAGTATTTGGAAGAAAAAAGTATTTTTCAAAATTTTATTACTTCTTCTCTTGGAGACACTATTTTTGTGCACTTCTAGCACACACTAACAACTTTTAATTATCCTTAAATTTTTGGAAGCTATCTTTACATTCCCAATTTAAATTGAAATAAACAAATAATATTTTTTTTTATTAAATTTATAGATGTCCTGTTCCTTTCTTCTCGCCATTTTAGATTCTTTACTGAATAAATTCTTTCAGTGAAAGCTGGATCGATAATAATTAAGCAATTATCCATATAAGTATTTCATTCTACGCACCAGAGTAAATATTGGAAATAGAGTATTATCACGTACTTTATTTTTATGCAAAACTATAAACTATATTTACCAAAAATAAATTAAGATACGTTATTATAAAGTATGGTTGCAACCCTACATGTACGTGACGTAACAGAGCCCCAAAGACGTCGCTGGTAACTCGTGGGGTTCCTTTTATAATTTTCATGGTGTTTTGACATCTCTGCTTCATCACGCCACCTTTTTGGAAAATCGATGAGTCGAGCCGCATAAACCATACAAAGTTAGAAGTTAGAGTTCGTCCACACGGACACACATGGTAATTAAAATTATATCTATAATTATATTTGAAACGTAAAATGATTAAATATTATTCCAACGCCGTTATATGTAAATAATCTTAGAATTTATTGTAACTTGTGTCCACATCTCTAGTCACAGTTGTTATGTTGATTGAGTTGCTTTAACAAGCATATCAATATTGAAATGTTAGACATGTTGACCGATTTACTACCCAGTTCAGTCAAACATAATTCATTTACCACTGACAGTAACTTATGTATATTGGCAAGTATTTTCTAATAATTGATTCGTCTTTGGGTCTCAAGTTACTGGTTTATGAGAGTTCTTGTCAAGCAATATCTTCATCTCATATAATTGTTAGTGTATTCTAACTTGCGGCCTTACATATAAAGATCTCGCTATAAAATGTTTAGCCACTTTTTCACAAAGAACCTCAAGGATTTTTTTCACTCATAGATTTGAATTGGCTGTTGCTAAGCTATAAAAAGAGTGCAAATAGTGCAAAGAGGTTTACAGATAAAAGAAGTCTCATAATAAACATGGCTGTAACCAAAATAAGCCGCTAAAGAACAAAAGAGAGCAAATATTATTGTCGAAACTTCAATTTTTTAATAATACGTATGCAACCCTCAGTGAGAGTTATATGTTTGTGCCGTTTGCTGTCGAGACGCTTGGACCGTGGGGTCCAGAGGCCATGAGCCTCTACCAAAATTTATCGAAACGACTCATTGACTCTTCAGGTGATCAAAGGGCTGGTGCTTACCTCGGCCAACGGATCAGTATGGCGATCCAGCGAGGAAACGTAGCCAGCCTTCTGGGCACCTTACATAGAAGACGGTGATCTAGGTGATATTCTACTTATAGTATTGAGGGACTATGAGTAGAATATAATACGAATAAGTTAAGTTTTCTTGCATTGTATTCGGTTATGAGTACTTTATTGTAACAGCTTTAATTAAAATTACATCATAATACGTTCATCTAGAATTCTAGATGATTTCTTTGATGTTGATGTATTTGTTCTTGACAAACGGTCGGTGACGGTCAGCTGATTCAAATAAAAGTCCCCCATATTACGTCTTAGCCATTTTTTTTATTGCTGAAGCACAGCAGACAGTCTGACGGCCCAACTGTGATGGAAAGTGGTTACCATCGCCTATGAACATTAGCAATACCAGAGAGCCTATATGCTGCCGGCTTTGAAGGAGAAACTGAAATCTGACCACTGATGCCGGAATATAACTCAAGGTTGTTATGGCGGCATACTCTAGATCAGGGATGGTAGCTATCCAGTCTTGCAAATGCCCTACCACCTGGCTGTGGGTTGTTTCGTCGCCTCTTACGACTGGCCGCCCGGCCGCAGGAAATTGTATTCTTTTTCCGTTCCTGCTCGAAGAAAAATTAGCATTATGCTTAAATTAGATGTCGGTGTTAATTATTTTTGCTAGATACTTAAACGTTTCCCTTCCTTCAGAAGTGTTTAGAAGTAGATTTTTACCAATTACTTGCTAAGAAATTGTTTTAAATTTAAGAAACATTTATAAGTAAGACCGAGTTATTCAACTGTAACAGAAAATAATAATTAGTAACAAATAGTTCATATTGCTACATTTTTCTTTACAGAATGGTTGTACGGCGTTACAACGCGCTGCGGCCGACGGGCACGTGGAGGTTGTGCAACTGTTGCTGCAACATGGCGCCGATGCAAACAAGCAGGACCATTTGGTAAGTACAAGTTCATATTTGATGCTAAGTTGGACAAGATTTCTTTAAGTCATCATACATTTCCTAGTCCCATCATAGTCCTCTCAGGTCTAACAGGGCTGCTTATTCTATATGTATTTGCCGTATGTAGTACAAAGGATGGTACAACTGCTACAATCTCAGATTTATATCTACTCTGTAATCTAGGATATTGTTACGAGTTATGGGACTCGAATTAAAATGCCGTTGGAATTATTATAGAGTTTATTAGAACTATACAAACACGGATAACACAGGTACAAATATAACCGAACACAACAAGTCTAAACGTAATTCAGAAGGTCGTAACTCAATAAAACGCGCAAAGTCCATCAGTTACTAGATTCCCTATTGTAGTACACACGTCTTGCTTCGCTCGACTGACCCCTCTCTCCATCAAGCCATCGTTTTATACTGCACAAATGCAAATATGCCCGCCCGGCAAGCATCGACGTAATTTCCTAGAAATCGTAATCTGCACACCTGGCTAATTATGCCTACAAGCGGCCATAAACGAGTACAATAGGCTGTTCTCCACAATAACCAATAAATAACTGAAGAAAAGAAGACGATCATAAAAGGATTACAATTAGTTCAAATGCCGACGCGTAATAAAAATGTGTTTTACAGAAATGCAGGTGGATTTTGATTTCGTCGGAACTTAAGTTGTAACAATATATTATATATTATAAATTCTAAACGGCATATTTATAATTGTCTGCACATTATAGCTATTAAAGAAAAAAACAACTGGAATAGACTATATAAACAATGGAGAACACAATTTTTTTAGATTGCTTGTCTGTTTGTTCGGCATTCACGTAAAAACTACTGGGCCGATCTCGATGCGGTTTTCGGTGGTCTGCAGCTAATTCTTAGACTTAAAATCTGCGCTACTTTTTATCCTCGGAAACCCGCGGGAATTTTTCTAAGAATTATTTAAAGAAGCCAAATTTAAAAATCTAATTACAATACTGCCAGCCTTCTAGGTACAATGCCCAGCGACAGTGGTCTGGTGGGGCTGGACGGGCTTTGATATAGGCTTTTGTTTTTTAAGTTAGGTTTATTTATAGGATCTTCTTACCATTTATTACTTAGCTTATTTTCGTATTTAATCTTATTTTTTAAGTTAGTTTAGCCTTTTTGCCCTATCTGTTCGTAGGTAAATAAAACATAATTTCTAATTAGTATATATATATATATATATATATATATATATATATATATATATATATATATATATATATATATATATATATATATATATATGAAAATGGTATATCTATTACAATGTGATGTTGTCACTGATCGATAGCAAATTTTATGTAATAAAATGTGTGATATTTTTTATCCCGACAATCCCGCGGGAATTTTGCCTGGGGTGGTTTCAAGTTGTTCGGGTGCATAAAAATTAGCTTGTTCCGTCACAGTTTTCACTAATACGATAGCTTAGATTCCTTTTTAAGTACTTTGTGTCCCGGGAATCCGCGGGAATTTCAAGTCAAGCGTGGGCAAAGTCGCAGGCATATCCTAGTTTGTGATATTTTTATTGCGAAGCTGGTAAAGGAGCAGCTCAGCTCATGGAAAGTGGTTACCGTCGCCTGTAGACATATGCAACACCCGGGGCGAAGCCCAAGCGTAGCCAGCTTTTAAGATGGGATAGAAATTTCAGACAGGTGAAACGGTATATAGGTGATGGGATAGGGGGGGAATGGTATAGCGGGACAGAGAAGTGGTCCATCGGATCTCTCAGTCTTGGTACGAAACACGACTAGGTCAAGGCTAACCGTTTCACGCCGATACTCTGTGAGAGCGTAGTATTACACCGATAGAGCCGGCTTAAATATCTGTTATCAATACAATTATTTCAGCATGGCTCCACCTCGTCAAGTTAGTTTGCTAGAGCTTTGCTCTTATCGTTTGGACAAATATCCACTTAATCGACAACTTATCACTTAATGCCAAAGTCTCCAAACTATAGCAAAAGCTTATCTCACCAGTTTCGTATTTTTTTTTAATTTAATTTCTTACTTCGTGCAGATATAAATCAAGCTTCATTGTTTCATTTGTTTGTCTATAATTTTTCAGCCATGGTAGCTTAGGGGTTAGCGCACTCGCATTCCTAAACTCAAAGGACGCAGGTTCGAATCCTGACCTAATAAAGTCTGCATCTCTTAGGCAGGCATATTGTTAAAACGACCACGTGCAAACGGTGAAGGAAAAACATCGTGATGAAATCTATACATCGAGATAACCGACGTGAAAACCCATCAAGCCGCCTTAGACAAGCGTGGCGAGTATACTGTCAATCCCCTATAAATTGGTAGGCCCAAGCGCAGCAGTAGACAGAAATAAAGAGAGAAAATGTTTATTTGAAGAAATAGCGACGTACTTATAATACTTACATGTGATTAAAAAGTTACTAAGTATCAGTGGGACGTTTGTGGACTGTTTTTGTTATATAATCTTTCAGCATGATAATTTTTTTATTTATATCCGTCTGTAATTTTCCAGCACGGCAACACGGCAGCGCACGAAGCGGCTTGGAAAGGATACTCCCGTTGCGTGTGCCTTCTTGCCCGTGGAGGGGCATCCCTGGCAGCCAGGAACGCGGCTGGCTTCGCCCCGCTGCACCTCGCTTGCCAGAACGGGCACAACCAGTCTTGCAGAGAGATACTACTTTGTGGAGCATCACCTGATTTACAGAACAATGTGAGTATACAGTGTTTCAGATTTTGGCAAAAACGGAATTCATATGTTTCTATCATACCTTTTAGCTAGTGTAATATTGTTACGTGCGAGCGGGGTTCACACTTAGGATTGGAAGGAAACACCAGTTTTTAAATAAACGCTTTTATTGACTCACACAGCCGGACGTGATACCTCTCCGCAGGGTTGCCCCTATATGCACGACTAACGATGCACTGTTCCGACGATAAGGTGTCCCATTCACAATACCGTCGCTGATATTGCGTAGACCACCTCCTACAACTGCAGTGCTCGAAATGAAAGCGCGTAGCTCGCTTCTGGATCTTCTCTCGAATTATGCTACACTCCTCCTTCTGTTAACTGTGCACTAAAGTTGTCACTAATTTCACCACTTAACTCGTCAGTATCTTCTATTAAACTTCTCTTCCAACTCTTTCATATCGCACTTGTCGCTTCACTGTCTTGAACTGAACTCAACTCTAAACTGCCCGGTAGGCGCGCCTTACGCTGCTTATATACCTGGAAGAATTTTCTGGGACCCATAATTTCGTTATTCTTTTATTCACAATCTGTCCCTTTCTAAACATATATATAGAGAGATAGATAGTATCTCTGTCTTTTCCTTCCCGAACCTTCTATTCGAGAACTTTCGTTTATACATCTATCCCTTTCTAACATCTACCTATCTGTCTTTTCCTTCCCGAACTTTCTATTCTAGAACTTTCGTTTATCGTCTATCCCTTTACAACATGTATCTGTCCTTGTCTTTTCTTTCCAGAATCTTCTACATTTTTCTAAAAGTCTTGAGACCGGCTTAAGCTGGCGGAAAGTTCTACCCTCGGTCGCCAAAATATCATGGCTTAAAAAAGATTATGAGTATCACTCTTTAAATAAAAGATCCTGTTATCAAATTCGAGGAATGGTAAACGTCATTTAAATTTATTTTTTCAGTATGGTGATACACCGCTCCACACAGCTGCACGCTACGGCCACGCCGGTGTCACAAGAATCCTCATATCTGCACAATGTAGAGTTTCCGAGCAAAACAAAAATGGCGACACAGCGTTGCACATCGCGGCGGCAATGGGCAGGCGAAAACTAACCCGAATATTATTGGAAGCCGGTTGTGATAAGTCTATTAAAAATCAACAAGGTGAAACAGCTAGAGATATAGCTACACGTAAAGGTTTGGAAGAGATAATCAATATACTGAATACACCTGTAGCAAAGCAAGCCAAGAAGAAACATAGAGACAAAAGCAAAGAACGCGTCGTCGATGAAACCGATGCAGCTAAGAAAGATAAAGGAAAGTCAAAGAAGAAGAAGAACGTGCACTTCGAAACAACACCACCTCAAGTGCAATGGTCGCCTTACGGCTGTCATTATTATCCAGATCCAAAATATTTTCCCAAGCCAAAGTTGAGCTCGTTACCCACCGAACCGTTGAAGAAAGGCGAGCAATATTACTTAGACTTGGCTGGAAATATAAAGAAAGGACCCATCGGAGCTGGTTATACCTGTTACTGTGCACCATTTTTCAAACACATGGAGGATAAATTGAATGAAGACAAGAAAGATCTGAAACGCCACATTGATAGAGCTCATGAAAGGCTGGATCAGAAAGTAACAGATTTGGAAATGAAAACGCAAGGACAGATTTCCGAATTGACGAGATTTGTTGCTGCTGAAAGAGCGTTATGTAAAGAGAGGCATAAGCATTTAGAACAGTGGCTAACTAGAGGGATGATGTTTAGACAGTCAGAACGTGTGAAGAAGTTAGACTTTAGTCCGAAAGGTTCGTTAGATATCCCACCTTTAAAGAGAACGAGGAGCCTAGAACTATTGGACACAGAGGAATGGAATAGAGTGAATACATTTAACCAAACCACTGGTAGTTTTGAGACTAACGCCAAAGACTTGAACGATAGTAAGGCTACTTCCAGAAGCACTGAAGTCTTGGACAGTAGACGGTCACCTAGTCCAAGACGAAGATACGTTTTTAAGAATTCTAAGAGCAATGATCAGTTGGATGCTGGACCGAGCAGGCTCTCGAGACCACCAACAACCCAGACAGCAGAAAGTCATATGCAGAACGTTACTGCAGAAATCCATGTTAAATCTAACAGACTTTCAATGTCACAATCTCCGGTTTCTGTAGAAGTACAGGGATATGGTTCAAGATATGTCTCTCCCAGTCGAAATACGGCAAAATCTCCAACAAGGTCAAATTGTGAATTAGAAGAAATAAGGATTCAAAAAGAACACATACCTGTTTGGAAAAGTCAAGTCCTTCAGAGGACTGCGGATGATATTAGAAAAAGAGACGCCATGGACAAGGAAATGTCTGATGTATTAACAAGGAATCACAAACCTATAGACATCTCTCAAGATGGTTATGTTAAATTACGTAAACAAAACTTCCAGGAAAATGAACGAAACGAACCCCGAAAATCTGTTCTAGAATTAGTAGCACAACATGAGCAGCAAAGACCGCAATCACCAGAAAGTATCTTACGAAAACCACCCACCGAAAACACAGAAGCAACGCAAGGAATATTGAAGATGCCCCAACAACCTCAGCGACCGGCGCCTGTATTGAAAGAAAAACCACCTAAAAGTAAGCGTTTCAGCTTACATAACCTTATACCGTTTCCCACGAGGAAATCTTTTCAAACTCCGCCTAAAGACAATGGAAATAATTCCGAAAGCAGTGACGAAGAAGATAATCCTATTCGAAGTACTATACAACCTGGTCCAATGAGAAATAGCAATTTATTGCAAACTTTGCCGCTCCCAAACTTCGAGACGATGTCTTCCAAGTCCCAAACACCAACGCCGCAGCAATATGATCTACGTTCGATGGTGCCAAAAGACGCGTACTTTCACGAAATACCGAACAGACAGCAGCCTTACATCATGGAGCACGGAGTACCGTTACAATATCCACAACAGTATGATTACAATCAGACAGGCTTGCCGACTCAAATTCAGCCTAGGACCAGGAACCCAATTTACCACCATCAGACTGGAGTTTTCGACGCAATGATGCAAGATCACGTACTGCGAGAAATGGACCGAATACCGCACTGCTACAGTGAACATTTGGACCAGAACACAGAAGTCGAGATAGCGAACCAAAACGACCACTTTCGCGGCAATTACTACGATAACCGTCCACAATACAGAGGTCACCTAATCAGGAAACCAGCTCCTGATCATAGTTTACTACACAGCAGATTGCAGTCATTAGCGATTAACACACACCTGACCGAAACTCAAAGTCAAACAGACAGAGAATCTCATAATGATTCAGGGTACAGTACAAAGGTATATGGGAGCTCCCAAGGACCTTCTCCAAGTTTGTCTGGACATGTGGAATGTGCTGATAACATATCTGGACAACGAGTTATTGTACCCAATGGCAAAGCTATGGGACAAACTGGCGCTTCAAGTCTTGTCTGATGTAAAAAAAATATTTTCCTAAATGTAAAATCAGATAGATTTTGGCAATCTATCTGATTTGGCAAGATACCTTTTTATATTATACTGATCGTAATAAAACTGTGATGAAATCCATTCATTATATTACACTTATTTTTTGGTATCCAATACGTCCAAAATAATTATTTTTAAGTGTTACATATAAAACCTGTTTAACTTTTTGGTTGTGTTTTATGTGTAATAAGTATTGTGTATAGTACGAACGAAACATAAGTACGTTCATGAAGTTCATGCATGTCATTGCCTAGAACGCAATAAGAAGCTTCACAAGGTGTTGAGTGTTTCGCTCTCGCTTGGATGCTATTGGAACGCGCATGCCATCTCTTTCGCACTACACATTATCAGATGTACCAGACAATAGAATTGGCCTAGATCTGTGCAAACTCATGAAGCAAAATTCTCTCGAGGCGCATTTAAGTTATGAGCCTATTATACTATTCTTAGTACACAGAAAATACGTACTGTTCTGTCAGAAACGGTTGCAAAATTATTCTTTTTGGACTTTACTCCTTAACAATCGATTTTTATATAAAGGCCCTTTTGTTATACAATTTCGAACTTTAATGCAGTGAGATAAGGTCTAAAATAATATACATCAATGCATATTCAAAGAAAATCGTTGTTAAGGTGTAAACTTGTCGTGCGTCGGAGCTGACACACACATTTGTATTTAATTTATTTATATTCATCCCTAAAATGATATACACTTAAGTCTACATTTAAATACTCATAGGTGAAAATATTAAGTTACTATCTAAGTCACTACGCTCACCACAAATGCATAGAACTGAGAGATTAACATAAAAAAGTACAAAGTTAGGATGTAATTTTAAAAACATTTGATGCCATGTATTCTATCACTTTAAAGTAGAATTTAAGATTTGTTTATAAGTCAAAAAAATTAAAAAAGTTGATTTAGATTAGACTAAAGCTCTCCACACCGCCTCATTTGTAAACTTTGGATCTGTATGAAACTAAAAAATGTTCATATAACTGCATAACATATGGCCCTCCCTCTATCCCCCCCTATCGTATTCCCTTTATGCCATCCCTCCTATCCTATTCTTTTTCTACCAGGGGAAATCCAATTGAGGACCATCAGCCACGCGAGGAGGAGGTGGCACCAGCATCCCCGTAGGGATGCTATTGCCACGGAACGGCCGGAGATACCCACTAAAACCCTTGGCCGATCCTCGAACGTCCCTTAAGCCTAGTCGCACTACGCTAGTAATTTAGTCGAGTACCGAGTAGTTTAGTAACTAAACGTGTCTGAACAACAAAAATTTTGTCGAGTAGATTAGGCAAATCATTTAATCGAGTCGATGCATTTCGTTTTATCTTTTTCGGCGAGTAACGCCTCCCACCACGCGTCGCTGCTTACTCGTTCATTTGTTTTAGACAAGTACGAACCCGTCGCTTTAGTCGAGTTCATTAGCTGCCGCAAAATGTCGTTATCAAAGTATTGTTTGGGATCTTCTAGTGCTAATACCTTCAGAAGACAATTCGTAGCTCCTAGTTTATCTCTTCTATTAATCCATCGCCGTACCCATAGCTTTTTTCTCCTTATTACACAAATTTCTTCATCCACATCTTCTAAAATAGCGTTTACCAGTAGATTTATTAGCTTATTTACTTTATGGCGTTGAACGTTTTTTTCTAAACATCTTGCGAAATACCACTCACTTGTGTACTGTACTCGACCGTAGTGCGAACGATTTTTGGGCAGTAGCGAGTATTCTAATTTCTAAATTACTCGGTACTCGTCTAAATTACTAGCGTAGTCCGAACTAGGCTTTATGGGACGGACGATGGCTGGCCCTTGCGGACTGGCCTCTCCATTTGTTAGCCGGAGATGTAACTTAAATTAAATTATTTTAATGTAATATAGGCACTAGTAATAACTTAAAGTTAGAAACCTTTTATTTTTATAAAACTTAGTATTATCCAATGCCACACGAGTTTGTACTTTTTTGTAAAAAAAAAAATAATTTTTATTTATTGTATTCTATGTTTTAATTTTTGTACTGATTGATTCTAATAAAATGCACTTTTTCAAGTGTCACAACTATAATGTGTAATTATTTCTAATGTTCCTGCTACACTCGGGATGTTGTTGTTTAGTTGTCACGCAGAAATAGTCAAAAATTTAATACATTATTGAGATATCTATAATATTATAACATACTAAACATGCCGTGTCTGTACATTGAAGCTATTAAAAAAAAAACAACTGGTATAGATTATATAAACGATGGAGAACACGATGCATTTTTTTTTTCGATTTCTTGTGTTTATCTGTTATATCTGTTTGTTCGGGATTCACGTAGAAACTACTAGGCCGACTTCGATGCGATTTTAGGTGATCGATAGCAAATTCTTAAGACTTAAAATGGGAATCCAGCGGGAATTTTCGTAGGAGCGGTTTGTAGTTCTTCAGGTGCATAAAAATTAGCTTATTCGTTCTTTTCTTCTTATTATTAGTTTTTTTTTAATTTTCTTGCTCCCTGCGATCAGTGGCAACACCATCTACAAATTACGTCATACGAAACTCATGATTTTTAACCCGTCCGCCGTCCTTGTTTTATGGTAAGCGAACTCGCATCCTAAACCCAAAGAGCACAGTTTCAACTCCTGGAAAAGAAATATACAATACGAAGACAATTTTCTGAACTATGCATATTGTTAATTACGATCTGCTACCGATGAAGAAAAACATCGTGATAACCGTTCTCTTATAAATTAGATGACGATTATGGGTCGTTATTATTTAAAAAAAAAAACAAGATACAAAAACTACCTACATAAGCGTTCCATTTGCCAAAATGACTAGGAAAAACAAAAATAAAACAGCATTTTAACAAAATATTTTATTTATTCAAAGTTTACATAATGTCACGCTTGTTTCTCATTGGGATTAGGCAGAGCCGATAACAAACACTTCGCTTCATCAACTAGAGTTGCGTCGGACACGTACGAGCTGGTACATTTGTCCCTTACAAAATGCGTTTATACTGATACGGTACAAAATCTAAAAAAGTAATGCTTCAAATATTTTGTCGCGCTACTACTCAATGTAGTACTCGCTCCTCAAATGTAAGAGGAAGGACGGAACGAGGCATAAGCTACAATAGTACAATAACGCCTCTTCGGATATTCACATGACAAAGAGGGACAACATGACTCTGTAATACATAAGTACAATTTGCGAGAAACGGTACAAACGAGGGAATGACGACCATCGCTTCAAATGTACTACCGCACTACAACTGTACTGCCACGGTACATATAGTACAATATACCTCGCCTCATTTGAAGTGGTACGTTGTACTGGTTCAGTACAAAATGTCATGTTACTCTTACAAACTCATTTTAAAATCATGCACTGCCCAACACTACTTCATACATACTTATTTAAAATGATTTTACTGGTCCTACCACTCACAGTGCTGTCATATACTTGTTTTGTGATTCTGCTTTCATTCATTCCCTCTACATGCCCAAACCACCTTAAACATTCCTTTCTTAATTCATGTCACTACATCTTCTTATTTTATTTATTTATGTATTTAAACTGCAACTAGACAAAACTCGCTCTGCCCACCCAGCTTCTTTATAAAACTCCCTTAAGGTGGTATGATGTAGAACTTCACCGGTTAGAACGGATGCTTTGGCTCCGAGTATCTTCACCGCCACATAATCACCGTTCTTTACCTGCCTTTCACCATCAACCTATTGTGAAGAAAAGATTAAATTGATTTTTAAAAAAAACAATTATCTGCTTATTCATAGATGGCCTTGTAGTTATTTAATTCACGTATAATTCTTAAAAATGATTTCACGTAATCGGCTCATCGGATCGGAAAGGATGTGGACGCTTACGATCGGCTCCGTACTGTTGCTTGCAAACGTATCCGCTTCTGTGCCTAGTCAAATAGTTTCGAACTTTCGAGAATGAGTGGTGCCACCCGGCCACGGCTTTGAGCGCTTGGGATGACAGCCGAAAGATCCGATCGGATACGACGACACGCGAACGGAGCCGATTGCATACGACGACAGACGAACAGAGCCGATTGGTTACGACGGCAGGCGAACAGAGCCGATCGCGCCTGGCAGCATATTCGGCTAAGATCACGCGTCGCAGAAGACGCCCGCGGTCAAGCTGCTGTGCGCGGCTTGATAATATAAACTTTAAATACTGTATACACTATGCGATGCAAGTGTTTGGTGGAAACCATCCTTAACAACGATTAACTTATTGCCGCATCGGATGGCGGCTTAAAAAGTAATAAAAAATATTGAATTTTAATAAACTGGCATATTCATATCTTAAAATGTCTATCAATCATTTACTTCGATATAGATATTTGAAATGGGGTTAGTCGACACATTTCTCAATTCAAATTAATGATGATGGTGACAATTCATTCAAATACCTTATCATCATCTTAATTTTAAAATATCATGATGGAAACAATTTTAAATACTCTTTCAAACAATAATATATATACTCTATTTCACTTGTTATAGAAATGACGTCATAATTTGCAACGCTTGTACAAATTCTAGAGCCTACGTTCCTCTTGTAGCTCACAAGGCTCAAAATGCTCCTTCATCTGTTCCACATAACGACCACGGTCGTTATGCAAGCCGCGAAAACGTCACAAATGACGTCATAATTTTGATTATATTTGTATGTATTTAATACACTTTGTATTATACAATACAAGTGTATTACAACATTTGAGTTTATGAATGTATCGCCCGCAAAAAGTGGTCGTGAGCAAGGTCGTTGTGAGCTCCAAGACGAACGAAGCCTTGGCATTTTATAAAATAATAAAAATTTCAAGCATTTATAATGTAATGATTCAAATACAAAAGTTTTTATTAAAACATTTATAATGACAACTAATTTAAATTAATGATTCAAATACAAACAAAGTTTTATTTACGTCATTACTTACAAAGGTAATAAATTCCACTGGAACATAAATAACTTTACCTGAAAAGACAAAGAAACGACATTCAAAGTCCATTCATTAAATTCCAATTGATATATTAAGTTATTTAAAGCTAAACACTATCAAAAAAACTATATTTGTTTCCAGCATGTTCGTAACTTTAACTGTATGACTTAGGTCGCGTTCCACTTAAATTGTGATATACTATGTTATTGAATGTTTATACATGCGTTCCTTTGGTAACAATTCCATTACATACATATAAGTTAAAAGTTACTTCTACTATGTATACTGCTTCGCAGCATGTTATGGCTTTATGATACCAATTAACACGTAGTAACAAATTGATTGCACTAACAAAATCCACAAAGCTTGCGAAGTCATATCTAAAAAAAAACGAAAAACTTCCAACATTTTACCTGATCAAATACAATTTTCATATAAACTTCATTCCTTCCCATTAATTGTCCAGTTTTCTTAACAATCCCCTCCACTAACACCAAATGCGTCCTACCGATTTCCTGTTCGTTCAACAACTGACTTTTACGTCTATACAACTCTATCATGCGATTGTGTCTGTCTTTTTTAACGTGTTCTGGCACGTCGTCTTTGTAACGGCGGTAGGCTGTAGTTTTCTGGAAAATGTAAATTAATTGAATCAATCAAAAATCGAACACGTTTCCACGGATTCTATGAAGATAATTTAATAATTTAATGTCAAATGTGACAGAGAAATGACATCTGACACCATCTTGGAGCTTTTAAGAATTACTTTTTTATTGAGCTAACGCCATTGTATACTCACATATAATTTAATGATTTTACAAAAGAAACTAGTGTTGTTTTAAAAAGATCTATGATAAAGTTTAGCATGCTAGTTCATTATATGTTGGTCTTTAATTAAGCAAAGGGCAACACTTATTTTCAGCTGATCCCCACCATTGGAAGAATCTCAAATGTCAGATTGTGCAAAATGAAACATGAAACAAAATATGCACAAAACAAAAAACAAAAAATTAAATACTAGCTGCGCCCCGCGGTCTCACCCGCGTGGTGATGGAAAATCGTTATTTTTTGGATAATTCACACTATATCTTTATAAATTATAGCCTATGTGTTATTCTGATGTGTAGGCTATATTATTGTAAAGTTTCACCAAAAATAATTCAGTAGTTTTTGCGTGAAAGAGTACCAACATACATCCATACATACATACATACATACATTCTTAGAAACCTTCGCGTTTATAATATTACTAGGATAGTAGGAAGTGCAGTAGTAGGATAGTAGTTTTATCTGTGCAGGAACGGAGAAAGAATACAATTTCCTGCGTTGGGGCGGCCTGTCGTAAGAGGCGACTAAACAACCCACAGCCAGGTGGTAGGGCATTTGCTCGACTGGATGGCTACCACCCCTGGTCTAAAGTATGTCGCCATAGCAACCTTGAGTTGTGTTCCGGCATTAGTGACCAGGTTCCAGTCTCCCTCGAGAGAGCAGCAGCGCATTTGTAGCATCTTTGGTGTTGCAAATGTCCATAGGCGATGGTAACAGTTTTCCATCAAGTGGGCCGTCTGCCTGTCTGCTGAACTTCTGCAATAAAAAAAAATAAAAAAAAGTAAGAAGTAGGATAGTAGGAAGAAGGATAGTAGGAAGTAGGATTTTTTCATGACAAGTTTTATATTATGTTTTGAATTCTTAATAAATTAATAATCACCTCTCTCATACTATAGGGGAACAAAAACGCCATATTGTAATCAACCAACTCCAAAAGCGACATGGTCTCTTCGAATTCCTCATCCGTTTCGCCACAAAAGCCGCAAATCATATCCGTTGACAGGCCAACTGAAATGTTTTTAACTGAGTATGGGTACGGTATAGATATACGATACGTAAATTTTAAGTAATGAGAAGGGGGAGTATGGGGAGGGGGAGGAGTACTTACCCCTTCTGCAACCCCTATGTCTAGGTATAAAATGAATCCTGGGAGGTTATAAAAAAAATAACCACAAAGGCTAAGGCGGGAGTGAATCGAAGTGGAGCTTAGCTTTTAGCCGCCTTAGCCTTCGTGGTTATTCCTAACCCATATTTGAAAATCCCAAATTTTTGAAATTTTAGTGGTTAGAAATAAGTCGTAAGTACATTCCTAAGCTCAAATCAATACACAAATTAACAGATCATCGGATTTAATTTTAATTTCTACTTGTCGGCGCACGTTTAACCTGGAGAGGTACACAGCGGTCCAGCCGGGATGAAACCATTACGCCCGCACTGGTGTGTACGCGCAGTATCAACATTTGTCTATGAGGAACACTCGTAGTCTACGGCCAACCGCCAATATTTGAATCTACTACAGAACGAAAAACGAACCTTTGTACGCGAAACCAACTTTTTATTATAAAATTGTAAATTATTGAAATACTAGCTGCGCCCCGCGGTCTCACCCGCGTGGTGATGGAAAATCATTATATTTTGGATAATTCACACTATATCTTTATAAATTATAGCCTATGTGTTATTCTGATGTGTAAGCTATATTATTGTAAAGTTTCATCAAAATCCATTCAGTAGTTTATGCGTTAAAGAATAACAAACATACATCCACACATTCTTACAAACTTTCGCGTTTATAATATTAGTGGGATACGTAATATTTCAAGAAAAGTTGCTTCCTACATTTCAGTCTTAATGAATTAAAAACCTTTTTTCTACACTCAAAAACCATTTTTAGTCACTATAAATGTCGTAAATGTATCCCTAGGGAGTTTTTGGCGGGAACTGAAAGGAGTGGTTGTGCTGTGCAGTTTTATTTTCTAAAAATGTGTAAAATTACTCTAAAATGAACAATAATTGTAGGATATTGGTAGTTTTTGAATAGCAATTATGTGTTTTGTGAGAAATGTGAACTGTATAGTCAAATGTGGCCTTTTGAGTTCTCACAAGAACTCCGTTGAATGGCACCAACTGATAACCTACAGTTCAGCTGTGCTACACATAGGCTTAAGAAAATGAAGAAACTACAGTATAATCTAAGATCTGGCTTAAAGGCCTAGTTGCATAATAATAAATGTATCCCTAAAGTCATGCGACCATTCAATTCTTAATAAATTTCATATTAAATTCAAGTGCCATATATGTATACCCAACCCTTGGGTATACTAAAAAGAATGTTGTATGTAACTTGGGATATGATTGATATGAAATTTCACCTCCAGGTATAGTAGTTTTGACGTGTTCGACTAGTTGTAAGTACGCGTCGCGCGTGTAGCCGCGTCTCATCCGCTCTAGGACAGCGCTGGAGCCAGACTGAGCTGGCAGGTGCAACATCTTGCATATATTGGACCTCTCTGATATTACTTGTAGTACCTAAAACTAAGTTATTATGACTAGATACTCTAGTATTAGAAGCAAACATCCACACAGGTTACATTGAATTAAATTTTTATATAGGCACTATTCACCCGCCGAAAATTACGTCTATCCCAATAAATAAAATCTAGCATTTTCTGGGATATAAAGTATCCTATATCCATTCTCGGTAATGAGACTACATATATACCAAATATTAGCATAAACGGTAACATGGTTTTTCCATGAAAGTGTAACAGACAGACAGAATTATATTCGCATTTATAATATTAAAAGTATGGATAATATAGTTGTTTATATAAAATGTAGTTTTGCAGTCTATTTTCTCAGTAACTACTAAGAAATACACATACTACATGCAGTGGCGGAGCAAGACCTACATTTCATGTGGGCAACATACATTTTGCGACGCCATCTGGTGACGCAAAAAGATGGATTTGAGAAACAATTGAAACCTGATTACTGGCACTGGATGGCGGTGGTTCGCCGTAATAATTGCCGCGAATGTCGCTAGAGGAAATAAAAATTATTGTTTTACAATTAATAAAAAAATTCGTCATTTTTTTTATTGCAGGAGTTCAGCAGACAGGCAGACGGCCCACTTGATGGAAAGCGGTTACCTTCGCCTATGGACATTTGCAACACCAAAGGTGCTACAATTGTGGTGCTGCTCTCTTAAAGGAGACTGGAACCTGATCACTAATGCCGGAACAAAACTCAGGGTTGTTATGGTGACATACTTTAGACAAAGGGTGGTAGCCATATATCGACATATTAATGCAACAAAAATTTTACTCCTCCTGCTTTCAAGGTGCGAGGTCGTAGGAGATGGCCCACATCGCCCACGCTTTACGCCGCCTCTGACTGACTACATGGATCTATATGAATAAAATATAGTAAGAATATTATGTAATCCATATCTCACTGCACAATGCTGTAGTGAAACCACAAAAAAATTATGTTGGCCACACTACATGTAAATGGGGGACGAAAAAAAAGAAGAAAAAGCCACCTAACCTCATCAGGAAAGTCTTTAGGATGTGCTGCAGTGAATCGTATTCTCATTTCAGGGTCGACAGCTGAGACTTTCTCCAAAAGGTCAGCAAACCTGAGACCACCTTTCTTAGTCTTATACACTGTTTTAAATCCTGGAAACCAGTGAATAAACAAATTTTACGAAAAATACAACCAACCAAAAGGAAACTGTATGCTTGGATCCCCAGCCACTATGGAATTAACGGAAACGAGATTGAAAATCCTGTTCCAAGGAAGCTGTTTTCTCAGCCTGTATTAAATATGACAAAAAATTTCGTCGGGACCTCAAAGCTCTCACTAAGCCTCGAATGTTAATCTTTGGATAGGCTCTGATGAGTTTCTCGCCCAAACCATGGTTTAACTTCTACTGCAAATTACCTAAAAAAGCGATTTCCACTATAATTTGCTTTAGACTCGGTCACATTTGCTTGCTCATCGGTATTTTTAGCACAAAATAGCAGTGCGCCACACACCCTTTGCCAATGTGGCCTAGAAGAGGGCACTTTGGAACATATCTTTTCCACTGCCCAAAAGTCATTACTCCCCTGTATGACATTTTACCCACACTGTGAATATAAACTTTCTCTTGACACTGGTCAACAAAAAATCTGTATATCTTAAGTTTTTAGAATTAGATAGCATTTTATATAAGTGTAGTTAGTATAACCCAGATTTATGTTGTGCTATTCCCAGTTTCACAGAAATTTTATTTGGAAAGAAAACCAACCAAATTTGTTAACTTTACCTGCTATTGCCATTATTACGACACCTGACATTCCCAAAGTTACTGTGACATTGGCCGAATCAGTGCCAGTGCAGTGGCAGCATTAAAGTCAATTGCCCAAAAATAGAATAGTACTATCATGATTAAGATAAATTCGTGAATTACACTCCATACTTTGGAGACTTGATTTTGTTTTATTCAACACGTCTGATGTCCTTATTTTCTTTAAATTCTCAGGTTTATCAACCCCTTTGGAACAAGAACTATCTGCAGCCCATTCCTTTTATAGCTCACAAGGCATTTGGGCCTTGTGAGCTACAAAAGAAATGTCACTAATGACATCATCATACAAAATGTCACTAATGACATCATCATTTTCGATCATCCAATGACCTATGTTAAGAGGTGGGTCCAATAACCATTCCACTTGGGTTTTTAAGATTGTAATGCCGGCAAGCCAGTTAAATGGGAAAAATCGCAGTTCTGAATGTGGTCATCGGGAGTCTCTAATGTAATGTAGCCTATGTGTTTTGGACACAAGACATGGAATTTTTGGATTTGAATTTTTGATTCAAGTGTCATTGAATTTTTTTTTATCATAAAACTATTATATGGTTCTTTCTACTTTTTATTGTAAAAGATATACACTAATTATAACCTTTCGCTATCTGTGTGTCATTGATTCCTTTAATCTGGCTGACATCTCTATAACTATTAACATTCTGTCCTAGTAAAGTTACTTCTTTGACACCTTGTTCAGCTAGTTGTCTGACTTCATCTACAATGGAGTCCACAGGACGCGACCTCTCACGACCTCTTGTGAATGGGACTATGCAATAAGTACACATGTTGTCACAACCACGCATTATAGATCTGAAAATACAGATTATTGTTCTAGGAAAAACATGAGATAGGGATATATAGTATGTAATTTAGTTGAACTTAAATGCTTCTACTACTCAATATTATGTTGAAACTTACATAAAAGCAGATATACTGTTTTGATTTAATCTTACGGGCACGACACCAGCATATGTCTCATCTAATGAGAGCAATACATTGACTGCCGTTTGACCATTTTCAGTTACTGCTAAGAGTCTGGGAAGATCTCTGTAGCTGTCTGGGCCTGCCACTGTAAGAATTCGAATATTTTTTAGATACACAACACTTTTCAATATAACAGTAGTTAAAATATACAAATAAATATAAAGATCTTCCTAAAATATAAACATAATTTTTTTTTATTTGTCATTCATGACCCAGCAAATAATAAGTAACATGAAAATGAAGATAAACACACTATCTTGCTATAAGGATATTTTGTGGTATTATAGGCAACCAGAATGCCTTAGGATCAGTTTTAATAATGAAAGTTAATGGAAAGCTATAAATAAAAGTGATGAAAATAAAACTAATTAAATAGACAAAACAATTATTAATTAATACAATAGTAAGATTAAATAGACATGTACTAACCAGCTATGTGGGAAACAAATACATAGCCATGCCACCACTGCCACGTCCCAGTAGAAGGAGTAGGCCCAAGAAAATCAAGCTTAATGTTGTGAAGCATGACAAGTATACCAATGTCATCATGCTGAAAATCATGGGTGGGGTATATATATATTATAGGGCACATTTATTTTTATGAACAGATCCAAACTTTTTTAATATAGGTTAAAGGCTCCCCCACCTTAGGCTTCATGGTTATTTTTTTTATTACCACCCAAAATTCACTTCTCAGAAAAATCTCAGAAAGGAAGGTTCTCAGAAAAATCTTGGGCCCAACAATAAAAGGAGATAGCAGCTGGAGGGTCCGAACCAACTCCAAAATAGAAGACCTCATGGCCGAGCCCAACATAATTGGGGAGATAAAATCTCACCATCTCTGCTGGCTCGGTCATGTAGAGTGGATGGGAGGAGGATCGGGGAGTGAAGAAAGCGTACTTAGGGCAACCAGTCTGTCG
Organism: Dendrolimus houi; assembly: GCA_039645545.1. Classification (NCBI taxonomy): domain Eukaryota; kingdom Metazoa; phylum Arthropoda; class Insecta; order Lepidoptera; family Lasiocampidae; genus Dendrolimus; species Dendrolimus houi. The sequence goes on from CM077133.1 coordinate 1,619,811, forward strand.
GCGACCGGTTGGTTGTCCCAAGTATCACTGGAAGGATAGAGTGGAAGCCGACCTGACCGCATACAAGCCGACAATTGGCAAGACACTGTGCAGGACAGAGGAAAATGGCGTGCTCTCGTTTCAGAGGCTAAGACTCACTTTGGGTCGCTGAGCCAATGGAGTTAGTTAAAATTCGCTTTATATCTCAATTAACAAATAAATTTGCCCTTTAACTACACCGCACCCAAGATCACAGTAAGTGGAGAAGAAAAGTACCAAACAGAACCATAGGCTTCGGAGCAAACACTCCAAATAAAGTTAGGGTTTTAGCAATCAGATAATAAATATGTGACACTTACTAACCAATATCTACCGCCTTTTCCTTTTCAATAAGTTTCTCTTTCAGCCTCTCAGCCATACAGCCCAAAATACCTATTTTCACTGAACGATTTTTATTCTTTATCATTGCGCGCCGTTTATACCCTCTTAGATGGTCTAACCTGTGCCAGATCTTATTTTCCGCACCTTCCCTGATAGCACAAGTCATCACAAGGAATATATCAGCTTCCTCTTCAATTTCTGTCTTCTCAAATCCTTCGTTCTTCAATATAGACCAAACAATCTCGGTGTCATTGAGATTCATTTGACATCCGTATACATCGAAATAAACTTTTCTTTTTGATACAATTTGGAAAGTTTCAGGTACGTAAGGTATGTGAGGACGTGTAGTGAGAACGAGTTCTGTATCCCCTGTTATAAATTCTTTCAAACTTGGGCCCTGCTTTATTTTATCCCTGATAGAAGAAACGCGATTTTCTGATAAACATCTACAGTTTTGCAGTATAGATTTCTTTACTGTCCTAAGAAGCTTATGCGTCTTACTTGAAACTAACATTTTATACATATGTCTCTAGAATTATGAACTTAGAATGATTATTCATTGAATTAAAATGTATAAAATTGTAATATTTTCAAGAATTTTAAAAATAACCTCAAAGTTTAAGATCAGCAGTCTGTTTAAGAGCTGACAATGCCATTATTGCCATTTATCGTCATTTACGTTATTATTTATTTATTTAGGTTTATGGCTTGGCAGCTAGGCCTTTAAAACAGATCTTAGATTTTAATCTATATTCTTTATTTTCTTATGCCTATATGAAGCAAATCTGAACTGTAGATTATAAGCTGGTTGGTGCCATTCAACGGAGTTCTTGTGGCAACTCAAAAGGCCACATTTGACTATATAGTTCACATTTCTCACAAAAATACATAATTACTACTCAAAAACTATAAATATTCTACAACTATTGTTCATTTTAGAGTAATTTTACACATTTTTAGAAAATAAAAAATTGCACAGCACAACATCTACTTTCAGTTCCCGCCAAAAACTCCATCGTCATTTACGGTTTTCCGCTAGAGAAACCTATTCAGTATCTTGCTGTGCAGTTTTGCATTAGGCGAAGTTTGTTAGACTCAAGAGGCATTTTGCTTGGTGTTGCTGGATATAATGCAGGTTGCAACAACATTTAAGAAACCCATAAAAGATTCTGCATTGCAGTGCTGCAGTGGGTGGAATTTGCAAGACTGTTAAGTCTTGCAAATGCCTGATAAGGCATTCTGTTCAATGTTACCGGACGCAATGCAGGCTGCCACAACATTCACGGTGCCGCGCTACGTTGCATTGCGCGGCGATCTGCAATACAGGACCCTTTACTGTCCTGCACTACACGGCGGATGTCTAGACAGCCAGCTATGCAGTATAGTGAACCGACCCCTTTAAGACCGCGCACCGGCGCGGCCTTAAAGGGGTCAATTCACTCCTAGAGGACTGCTGCCGAGCAGTTATGGTTACAGAATAAAGAAAACTACAAAAAATAGAAAACTAGAAAAATCAATTTCTGTATTGATTATTATTGTATCTACTTTTAAAGAGTAATTAAAAGTTCAAATTATCCTTTAGAAGTACTTATTAATAAATGAAGAGTTTAGGAATCTTATTTTAACGTTGCAAAAACATGAAAAAGAACACGAGAACAATATCTTGTGAGGTGCTTGCGAGAATGTAGAGCGCCTATTATAAAACGAAAATTTTTATTTATCTCGCGTTCCATACACAAAGTAACTCAGGCTAAATAGTTAGCTTTTTTCTTTTCTAACTTATTAGTAAGATACAAGTATGCTATCTCAAATATAAATTTCTCACGCTAAGTATTAAAGCAATTAATGTATTGGAACTATACAATTTAAAAAGGATAGAAAATGGCCGATCTTTTTTTGTGTAATGAGTTTTATTAATAGAAATATATACGACGTAATTGGCTTTTATAAAACATAAATAAAATAAATGAAATATTAATTCTTAAAATATACAAGAATGACGGGGCGTTACAACAATCATAAAGGTATTAGAATGAAATGCTTTAAGTTAGGCTGAAGTAGTTAATGGAAAGAACTCAAATTTATATTTGATTATCTACTCAAATAGGTATTTTTATTTATCTTTGCCAGTGTTTTCGCATTGGCAGGGTCGTCTCGATCCACGCGTGATGATTCTAGGCACTCCGGGAGGGAGCGGGATCGTGAAAGGAAGAGGTCTCGGTCGCGGTCACCCAGGCGCCGACATTATCCAAAACAAAGTAAAGATCAATCACCAGAAAGGTCTTCCAGCAGCAGAGAGAGAGATAGAAAAGAGCATGGTACGTATTTCACCTTCCTTTTTGGTTACAACAACTCTTCAAATACCATTATACTATGTATAAAGGACAGGAAATAACTGGTTAAACTTTACAATAGTAGTTACTGAATTTTAAGTAGTGGGGGGCGGAGGGAGAAGGGGGGAGGAGTACTTCTCCCTTCTGCAACCCCCATGTCTAGGAGACATGTAGTTTTTGAGATATATTTTTTTTGTAAACATAACCTTATTATTTCTTTTCAAAATGGTGTACTTATTTCTTATGTCTAAAGACAAGAAATGCAGAAGAAAGGTAGTGGTCAGTGTAAAAAACATTTAAAATGGTCTAAAAACACAGACTAAAGCCCACGAGCCGAGCGAGCAAAGCGAGTGTGCCATGACAGCAGTCAGCAAATGACACAACCAATTCATGACCATCATTTAAATAGTTATCAATGAATAAATGGTGATCACTCTGTTCTGGCACACGGCGGTCGCTGCCGCGGCACGCTCGCTCGGCTCGTGCGCTTTGGTTTGAAGACTAACCCAACCTAACCAAATCACCGTTTTAGTCACTGGTCGCGACTTTCGATCACCCCTCACAACCTTAGTGGCTATAAATAAACTGTAAGGATATCCTTAACTCAAATCACCATTAATTTACATCCCGTTTATCTATATCACACCCAAAAATTCAGATAGAGGATTTTGCCAAAATCCAAAGTTAAGCAATGCAATCGAAGTCCAGTGAGAAAGCCAGTCAACATAAAAATAATCAATATAACCGAAACAACGCAAGTCGTCCAGAAATCCAAAGCAAAACACAAAGTAAATTCATATAACTAAAAGAGAAATGGAATAAAAAAGGCAGCATATAAAGTATAGCAAATTATACATTGACTTTTGTAATAAAAATAAATCATTTAAAAACATATTACTAATTCAAACTCGCAAAATATAAGCAAAAAAAAACGATTTTCGTATTTAAAAATCGATATTATTGACAATTCACATATGGAATTGATAACATTTGTTTTCTTTCTTATGACTATTATCCTCGTAAAGTAAAAAAAAATGATAGTACTGTGATTTATTATTTTATGAACTTTAAAATTATAATAACTAATTTATAACTTGTTTACTAAATTAAAAAACAGTTTTAGTGTTTATACATCAGGTGTAAGTGTATTCCTAAACACAAATCAAACTTTTTTTCAACACAAGTGATATAACCTTGTTATTTTGTTAACCAAATGTATTATTGTTTTTCTCATTATTCATTCAAAACTTGTTGGTGGACCCTAAAAACATGTTTCCTAGCCCAAATAACAGGTCTAGTATCTATATATAAGGCATATGTATACCCCTAAACTTAATTTCCGTTAATCTGATGCCACTCTGTGCAAAAATTTAGCCAAATAACTTACACACTGATTTATCTTACACCATGTCACATCAAAAATATAATAGTTCCCTTTCTCACTGCTAAAGAACCCGAGAAGGGATCACTTAATAGTCTTGTTGTTTGCCTACTAACAGTAATCATACCTATAATGAAATCTAGAAGTAATGTAAAAACAATTATTTTACAACTTATTTTTTCCATTTCATATTTATAGCTGTAAGCCCGTGCTACAAGGTTCTTCCTAATATTTAAATTTTAAAATGACTGTGTATATTGTATTGTATGTAGTTCTAAATAAATCCTTTTCATTCTCTTTGAATATTTGTTGGATCTTTATTTATTGCATTAAAAATTAACTGAATTATAAAATTAAGTGGGCTTTCAACAAATTCATGAATATCAGATACTTAAAAAAAAATGGGATAATTTATTTAGAATATGGATCTGTAATTTACATGATGCCCCCTGCTACACCTAGGAAATGTTAGTGCCATTTAAAGTATTATTTGTAGGGATGGGTCAAAATTAGTTTTACATTCGATCTGACCGAATTTCGGCAGCTTGGGCCGAACATCGGCATTTGGCCGAAATTCGGTTTAAATGCCGAACATTCGCTGCAATATAAAAGTAAAATACCTACTTGCACTATTTTGACTGAAATTAATAGAACACATATCCTATCATAATCGTAAAATATAATTAAGCCCTTATATACTCATGGTCATTTATTTTAGTTACGAACATGTAAACCTTAACTTGGAATGTGATAAAAATTAAATGAAATTAGTTCTTCTTAATTGAAGAGTCTTTGCCTAATTAAATAGAAATCAAATTAAAACAAAAATGAAGTAAAATTAATATTCCTCTAAAAACCATAAGTAAGTAGTGTAACTGCTTAATTATAATGCATAACTTGAATAAAAATAAAAATAAGCTTCTAAGAGACATCAGCAATTACAACTTTAACTGTGATTGAAATCACTTTTGTACAAATTAAACATTAAGAATTATATTTTTTTTTTTTTTTCAATCAAAGGTCTAAGAATCTATTTTTATCCACCGACTCGTACTTAAAATTTACCAGAGGCAGGTTATGGTGTAAAAACGCCAAAGATTCAGCGTTGTCAAGTCACGACATCAACAAGTAACGAAGTGTCGCTTTCAAGAAAGTGTGGCGAAATTAAACCGAAGTTTGGCCGACTTTTTAGTTTTAACTGAATATACAGCCGAAGTTCGAATTCGGTTCAAACCACATTCAGCCCATCCCTAATTATTTGAGATGGGACATTTTTTTTTATTTTATTGCCTAAAGTAGGCAAACAGGCAGACGACCCACTTAATGGAAGGTGGTCTATGGACATTTGCAACACCAAGAACGTTGTGAACATGTTAATGTTATGATAAACATTGACAGGATAAGTCGTGTATCAATGTATGTGTAGGTAATCATTAACAGTGTTATTTTATAAATCTATAAATAAGTCACATTAAAATTTGTTACAACCAGTAACACAGGTAGGGGCACGATAGAAACAGCAAGAAAAGCTCAAAGCATTTTGACCTAAGATTTTATTTCAGATAAAAAAGATTATAACAAACCATCAGTTGAATGGGAAGGCAATACCTCTTCAGTCGGTAGGGAAACAAATGAAGCAGCTGAACTTCCAGCTCCACCCCCTCCACCGCGTATCAGCAAAATATCCATTGATCTGCCGAAGCCCAAAGCTCCAATCAAGATGAACATTGGTGGAATATCAAGCAAGCCAACTGTGGCGCCAAAACCGACCATAGCATCAGTTTTCAATGCAGATTCAGATGATGAGGACGAACCTGAGGAAATGCCAGCAGAAGCGAAGATGCGGATGCGGAATATTGGGAGGTAAGTAATAGTTAACTTTAGAATTAATTATAACATCTATTATTGTTCGAAATTTGTATATCTTTGTACATTTCGGGAATTGTTGTGACCTCAATTATTATACAGCGCTATCTATTAGCTTGTAAGTGTTCCACTACAAAGACATAAGACTCTTTATTAAATATGACAACTGTGTACATTAAAATTTTACATGAAGTTCAAATACAGAAGCTATCTAAGAAGTATTTCTTAGAAAGGAGTTGCAACATTTTGTAAGGATGGACAATTGTTACTCTTGCATGTAAAAACTAATGAATGGATTTTGATGGAAGCTTTTAATAATATAGCTTACACATTAAAGTAACACATTGCTGGAATTTATATAGTTTTTTTTTAAATTAACCGAAATATAATGATGACTGTCCAGTAGAAACACTGGCGCTATGAGTTATGACACAAATAATATGTGACATCACCCAGTGTGCGATCCAAAGGCAGGCACACATTATTGTTGGTTATGCACATATCGCAAACTTTAAAGACATTTGCAAGTGCATATCTTCTTAAACACTCCTTCTCTACCTCAACAATCTGCTTATAGCTTTGATGGGTCGTTGTAGGAGTAAATAACCCGTTCATTTGTGAAATATGTAATTTGGTATATAATATTTACATAGCCCAAAGAAATAATGTCTAATATATAATTGGATTTAAAAAGGATTAAAATATATGCATTTATTTGACGACTTTTCTCTCTATCTAATTAATGTAATGTCATTCATAACAGTTGTCAATAACAAACTCAAAATCTGGCCAGCCAGTGGGCGAGAAGGTTTGTTTCGTCCCACAGAGACAAAATATCTTAGAAATACTAATTATCACAATAGTAAAAAAAAACTTAATAACTAACAAGCACAGCAACAGGTGAAGGGCCTACAAACCAAACGATAACTTGAACGTAACTGTCCTACCAGACCAAGTTGTGTAGGGTGGTGCTCTGTTGTTGGGTGGAAGGTGGAGATGGAGCTGGAATTGTGACCAAAAATGGAGAAATTAAATTTAAACTGATTGTATATACAAAAAATTCAGAAATATGCAGATAAAATCACAGGCAGCTACTAGAAAATCATATAGATGTTCTATTTATTTGACTGGTTCTATGGTTGAGCGGGCTAAGCCTTTACTAGCCTACCTCGCTGTAACACAGAGGTACCATGTTCAATTCCTGGCATACTAAATTTTGGAAACAAAATTTCTCCATTATTTACTATGGTCTGGGATTGATCCCAGTGTAGTCTATTGTATATTACCCATAACACAAGTGTAACTTGCTTAATTTGAGGATATATATTATATATCCTATATAACACATATTATATAATGTGTCTTTGTCTACCAATTATTATTATTCCTTTAAATGATCAAATAGAACAGATTTTCTTTTATTAAAAACAACACAATTTTGTTTCCAGAGATACACCAACATCAGCTGGTCCTAATTCCTTTGGTAAAACGAAACAAGGCTTCTGTGATGCTAAAAAAGTCTTTGAGAAGAACCTGAAACAAGCTCTGGAGATGAATGAGAGACCAGCCATGCCCAAGTTCCCTCAAACTATCTATAAGATTAAGGGGCCATGATGTGATGGTAATAACTTCATTATTATAGTTTCATTTAATTGTAATTAACTATATAATATATATAATTAGCCTTGCAGCATAAGGTCCTCAGAATAACAACTAAGGCTATATAGGTTGGGTCATTTTAATTTTAAATAATTAATTATTTCATTTCATAAAAAGACCAAACTATGTATTATGACATAAAAAATTCCGTTCATTTCTGAATCGAAAAACAGATGTTTTTATTGAAAAAAAACAAATTGACCTTGAAACGAGCTTGGAAATATATTTCAAGGTCAAATCTAAGGATTGCCGCCAAAATATTTAAAAACTTTTGTTAAAGAATCTTTTTACAGAATGACCCCTGTTCTGGAGTAATTACCTGTTGATATTAAAATGACTTACCGGTATAAGGGGTCTTCCATTAATCACGTGTTTTTTTAGCAACCTTCCTAGTGTGCTATTCGACTAAAATCACGATGTATTTTCTTGATACAGAGTGTCTTTGAAATAAAAGTACGTTTTAACAGTTTTAAGCACGGCATTTTACGTTTCCGGCCACTTAGTAGCCGTGATCACGGATGACAAAAATATAAACTGAAAACTGGGCGAAACGTCGAAATAAATATCAAATATAATGCCGCGTTAAAGACCGTTACAACTCGGTTTTAATACTATATTTCAAAAATTATCAGAATATTTTCTTTAAATACAAATACATAGTATACAAGTATTATTAGCAGTTAACAGTATTCCAATATTTTTAAATATATATATATATCATAGTTATACCTCTTGTAATTAATTATACATTGATCAACTTTTTTTTGTTGGTTAAACAATTTAGTAGAGATGTTGTCATAACTACCTCATTGACTCTTTTATACATCAAATTAAATTGACAAGTAGTGCTCCATAAATCACTGGTGACGCTGATGGTGTAATGCCTTAAGCTCACTACACGTATGTGTTCAATAAAGTGTGATTTTAGTAAACTTTATAATAATAATAATAATAGTGAACCTGCAGCCCACCTCTCTACACCACTTAGCCACTTCTTCTTCTGCCTTCTTCTAAGGCTTTTTTTGGGGTCCATGCATGGAGTGGCGAGTCACCGTCTGCCCATTGTTCCATGTTCCCCGAACATTGCGAGGGGCAGACGCCATAGTCCCCGTATTCACAGACCCCTACTACCACTAGCAGTTCACCCCAATAGCCCGGTACTTTTTGGCCTCATTCCCCACAATAGTCCTACACTGGCCAGGGCTTGTCCTTGGGTGCATTAGTATATGGTGTAGACAGGGATAATCGCTGGTCAGTCCCGCTACATTTAAATTAAAATGCCCCTCCCCATGGCCCTACGCAAGCCCTCCAAAATTCCGGGGCATTTTTACAGCACGCGGTCTTTAAAGACGTACATTATAGTATAATGTTTCTTATTTTAACAGAGTCTCATTAACATGTGATTTGGGAGGTGGGCACTAAAAACGGGGCTGTGTCGGACTATGTTTCTGCACAGCAATATACTGAGTGTCAACTTCATTTCTGAAGCCGCAGCATACAATTTCTGTATATGTTTTCTTTCAATTTATTTATCTTGTATATGTCGCATTTGGAAATAAATATATTCTTCTCTGCTTTCTATAATCTCATCTAAATAAGTAAATACACAATGTAATTTCATGACACAGCCCCCATTAGAATCTCACGTGATAAATGGACGACCCCCAATATAAAAACTGAGTATAGGTTATACTTGCAAAGTAAATGTAGTAGGTGCTAGGAATAATAATGGCCCATATAAATGTAAAGCTGAGATTACACGGTTCACTTGAGTCTTTCAAGTAGGAGGAAGCAACTTAAGTGATTCATGTAAACATAAAATTAAATCGTTCAATGCCATCGAATGTCGTCGTTAAGCCAATATTAGGCATGCAATTTCTGACTTTCAATTTGGATGAATCAACAATCTTGAATCATTCAAGGTCGTTGAATCCCGTCGTGTCCAATTTATTTGGTTTAAAAGCACAGAACTAAAAGGACACTACAGTGTTCAATGCCATTGAATGATTCAATTTTACATTGTTATAGATCACTTTGGTTGATTCATCTAAATAGAAATACACAAATGAACAGTCTAATGTCGGCTTTATCTTTCATTTTTGCGCCTTTCAGCTAAATTGATTCAATTTGGTAGAACCGTGTAGTTCAGCTTTTACGCTTCTAAAGCTGGTTTTGTTTATTGCGTGAGTTCAACAGACGGCCAGACGGCCCACCTGATGGAAAGCATTTATCATCGCCTATGGACATTTGTAACACCAGAGGTACTTACTAATCTACTGCCGCTCTCTAAAGGGGACACTGGAACCTGGCCACTAATGCCAGAACACAACTCAAGGTTGTTATAGTGGCATACTCTAGACCAGGGGTGGTAGCCATCCAGACGGGCAAATACCCTTCCACCTGGCTGTGGGTTGTTTTGTCGCCTCTTACGACAGAGGCCGCCTGGCTGCAGGAAATTGTATTCTTTCTCCGTTCCTGCACGGATGAAATAATAATTATATACCTAAATAGTGATTATTTTAACCGTTGGTTAAATATCTATGCACACCAGCCTTAATCCTAACTTTTTAAACTGTCATATAAGTTTTCTCTTGTGTTTAGTCCAGTTTCCTGTATCAAATTGGTTGTAAAATGAATTTTAATGTAATATTTTATTAGAAATACAGTTTGTAAATGCTTTTGTAACTGTAATTATTAATTCACTTCCATGTATTATGATGTAAAATTAAATAAATAAATGTAACTTAAAAATTGATTTTCATTTTACCATTGTACACCATTTTTGCTTTTTACTTTTTAAATAAACGTTCGGTTGAATTAGTCTGTTTGTTTGTAGTGAGTCTCTCTTGAACTACTCTTCTTGACTCTTGATTTTGCAAATCATTTGAAAAGTAGAAAGCTACATAATCCAGTGACATAGGTTATATTTAATTGTGATTAATATTTTAGATTTCTCTTGTTACCGATTATTGGTCTAGTTTTCGAGCTATAGGGCGTCGCTTGTTACACGTTCGTATAAGTCACAATATTATGGGTCCTCCAGCATCTGGAGAGCGGCGGATCAAACCCGCAGGATCGGCGTGGGCGTAACTACGTTCTAAGTCTCACGCGCTTCCTACCATATACGCGAGGCACACGGGAGGAAGGTGGTTTTAGTTGGGTATTAGCAGATGGGTTACCTCTCCACATAGAGAGGGATACCTTGCTGAGTCCCCACACATGCCCGCAATTGACTCATTATCTGCGCTATCTTCAATGGATATAGTTCGCGCCACGTAAAAAGAACGCTGGCTCTGAACCTGGGCAGGGAGCGTTTTATCGATCAAATTGGTGGTAAATTATCTATTTTTAATTTCAGCCAATTCCAAAGTACTAAGTAGCTAGTAAAGTGCCTAATAAGATTCTACAATAAAACAATTACTCATAAAACATTACCATAGTACTTTGGGGTACGACTTATACACCTGCGCAGGCACATCCCCTCCACTACCGCTCAGCGTTCTTTTTACGTGGCGGGACAAGGACCCGGTAGTGTACGTAATGCATGTACCCTGCCTCAAAAAAAAAAAACTCAATTATATCGGAGAGTAGATATTTTACAATTAATGTAAAAGATTATTTACCCAGTTTTATAAAAAAAAATATAATAGAGATGCCGCGAATACTTGTTTGGCCGAATATTTCAGCTACCGAATGTTCAGCGTTAGATAAGTGCTATTTGCGCGTAGCAGGTTAGTATTGAAGCAATAATTCGTGAAGTATTTTCTTACGTTCTCGCGAATGATAGGTACACATAATATTTACAAAATGTTTTATCGGTTTTAGGCGCGATTTTAATTGTTTTTTTATTTCATTCTGAAAATTTTAAAACTCGCGGAAACGTAATGTACAAATAAAAAATTCACTAACATCGCATTTAACATTGTTTGTTAAAACGTGTTTTAATTTAGATTTTGATAGCAATATATACGATTTTGAGCAATATGTGGGTTTTCTTCTCGATTTGGTATTCAGTGTTCGGCCGAATAGTTAAAAAAGTGACCGAATAGCAGCCGAATATTCGTGGCATCTCTACAGTATATACTATGCTTATCACATTGTTTTGTTTAGTTCTATAATAACTATCATCTTCAGGAGAAAGGACAGTAGTATATTTATTGAGATATATTGCAGCATAACATTTTAGTACGTCATGTAATTATTATAACTTTAATAATATTTTTCTTTCCTTTTATTGTCTGGGTCTTATTGAGTATGCACTGTTTGCTACAACTCTATTAATTCTTCAAAAAGTAATTCTGTAACATACTCCTGTATAAAACTTATTAAAAAAAGAGAACTTGAGATATAATTTGAATAAGAAACTTAAAGAAAAACAATATTTAGTTAGACGTGTTGCTGGGGAGTCTCTTGCCGCTTCTCCTTATCAGCAATAACACGTTGCGAAGCGGTGTACATAGATTAGGAAGAAAAAATAAATTTTAACTTGTATATATGACCTTCAAAAAGAGTTCTCCAGTAGAACTTATTTTGAATAAACATCTGAATTTGAATATTGAATATAGACGCCATACTAGTCCCAGATAGACCGCTTTGACACATGGTTATCTTGAAGTGTAGATTTCATAATGTTTGTCTTTCTAGCTTATATTAGCTCAGAAAACTGCCTAAATGCAATTGGTACATGCTTTCCAATAAAAATTTGGATCAGCGTCATGATTGTCTGTGAGTGCATTAACCACTATGGGCCGGTTCCTATGACATGATTGCATGAATAAGCTTAGTGAAATTTTAACCGATAATAAGGCAAATGGACGGTCTGTAGGATACAGGAACCAGCCAGTTGCCACAGCTCATAGGTACTAGTTCTATCCAATCAAATCGGTACTAGTTATATAATCAGCTACTGAGATTTTGTTTTATGGCCGGCCTGTATCTTACTGGTCGTTCCGTTACCTATCGGTAAAAATTCGACATAAGCTCCATACAAGTAATATCAAATTTAAGGAAAGTGAATGAATAGTAAGATATATATGAACCAACGATTAATTACTCATATTTTATGTTCAAAATTCTTATTAAATTTTATATTCACTATTATACATTGTGTAAACAAATATATTTATTGTAAGGACAACTAAAGTTATCAAATAAAACAACAAAATGGGTTTACTTATTTTATTACAAGACCAATTCACTTTCTCTGCACATTCTGTGGGCGCTGCATGTCCCTCGGGAAGGTGCTCTTGGGTGGTGTGCGAATCCTCCTGTCTTTCTTTGACCTGTTGCGCACCACTTTACTGTGGATTGCACATGACACGCAGTAGTGGAGCTTTGCATACAGCTTCGGTAGCTGGAATGCTGAAAATAAAAACTCATTCAGACTAAATTCAGTTTGATTATTAGAAATTAATTGTATACATAAATATTCTCAATTTGGCTTTTAAAGTTGTAATGGATTTTAGTACCTTTTTTCTCTATCATAATGATATAAGTAAAATAAGTAAGGTTATGTTTACAAAAAAATTTATATCTCAAAAATCAAAGTTCCTGGATGTAAGGATTGCAGAAGGAGTAAGTATATCCTCCATTGTCTGCCCACTACACCCACCCACTACTTAAAATTCAAGCACCGGATATCCTAAGTTGAACCCCGAAATAAATTTTAATCAAGAGCATCTTTGATCTTGCAATTAAAAATACTAGTTTTTTTTTGTTTTCGATAAGACAAAATAACCTAAGTCGGTAAACATAAATTAATGAATAAATATCGTGATTTTACTTACATGAATATACAGAGGCTTCATTGATATCCCTAACGGCGGCCGCTTCGACAATATTCCTAATGACGAATTTTTTAATAGCCTTGTCCTTTGGTACGCATCGCGCACAGTTGGTGCATCTGACAGCCTTCACGTGGCCACGGCCGTGCTTGGCACGTCCTCCATTGCGTCGTTTGCGAGTCTGAAAACCAAAATCACCAGTTCTTGAAGCCACATGTCGACTCCACAACGATAACTAGGCCAATTCAGATGATGAAATATCTTATTAATACTAATACTTTAACAAGTTATTTATGTGCTTTTTAACATTTATTTATAGCATTACACTATATTTTCTAACTTTAATTGAAAAGTTTACGCACCATGTTTCTAACCTCCGATTCAGTGAACGAAAAACGTCGGAAAAGAACTTTTTAGCATAGACAAGAGTCAAGAGCCGGAGCCCGGAGCTCTGTCCTAACTCGGTCTTTACGATCTACTTCCGGCAATTCAATAGAGCAGAATTACCACATGAAAAAATTAATATTTGTTCACATTTTGAATTATTTCCATTTTTTATACACAAAAACATGTCGCTTATTGGGTTTAGCAGGAGTATTTTGAATAAGAAGTGATTAGAAAATTTTCAATGAAAATTTACCAATTTAAAATGATAATATTAAAACAAATATGATATTTTTTCCATAGATAAACTTCCACGTTCGGAATAATCTCGGGAGTGATTCATTCTGTGATTCAATTCATTCACCTTCACCATCAATCAACAGAAAAAATAATAATCTTCTGTCACGAAGAATTTATTTCTCAGTATTTTTGTTGCCTATTGAGTAGATAATAATTTTGTTCGAAAATTTCCTTTGTTCAAGTTTTTTGTAAACCAAACACAAAAACAAATATGTTCGATGCCCACTCGTGACCGTCGACGTAACTTTATTTACTCCGTCATCGTGTGACCGTATTCTGTGATTTTGTGCTTTTTAACTATCTTCTTAATTGTTTAGGATATTTACGTGTGGTGCGATGTTGTGTAGATAGTTTCTGTGCCGCGTGTGAGATGTCACAACATGGATGTCCGGAGAGACTCTCGAATAGATCAAAAGGGTTCCAAGATGAGGGGCCGAGTCAGCCAACGATGGAAGTGTTGGTCGAGACACTCACGGGGACTGCCTTTGAAATGACAGTGTCCCCATCGGACACTATATTCGCGATCAAATCGAAGATATTCAGAGTGGAAGGTGAGTTTGATTAGTTCCGTATTAAAACATGAACTTATTACACAACTATTTCTGAGACGTCATACATATTCGGTGAATTTTCGGTGTTCAGTCATGGTGCTATATGTGGTCGAAGTGTCTATCGCCGCCTTGCAGGTTTCAAATCTGCAGGTAATTCTTCTAATGCTCTGCACGACTATGCGTCATTGGTAATTTCGTGACCAACAAAGTATAGTGTTTACGCACATTGCATACCTTCCAGATTGTTGATAAACAATCAAACAATGAGTTAATCTTAGGTTGAAGTGGAAGAAATTGTACATAATGTGATTAATGTTAATTGAATTAAGGTGCACCTGTCTTGAAGAGAATAACTTTGGAATGTAAACAATGTTGTTTTAGGTTAATGTACTCATGGACTTTGTCCTACGTGACCATAAAATCATGGAAAAGTTGTAAATGAAAACAAAGAACATAACGAGCATTGCATTGATGTCTTAATAATAATAAATTAATAAATCCATTTACATTCATGTGTCTATTTTCTGAAATAAGTACATAGCATCATACAGCTCGAGAATGATGAAATATTTAATACAGAGCAATATTTGATTTTTCTTCTAATAAGTACATTCACCTTGCGCTTTTTAAAATATTCAATTTGCTTTAAAATACTTATATACTGCCTGGATTTGTTTGTTACATAATTCATTCCAGTTCTAGTTGAAATAGATTTGTATACTAGCTATAACCTTCACTTTATTCACCTAGAATTTGGAGTTTATATGCTCTTAGGTATTTTGAGACTTGAGAAAATAAATATCTGGCCAAAAATGTGACCTTGGGCAAATATTTTGGTGATTGTTGGCAAGGGTCATTGAAAATATTAAATTTTTTATAGTAAAATAATTATAATATATAAATTAAAATATCTAATACATTAAATGAAAAAAGAATTGCTAGAAAAAACTCATCATAAAAACTTGAACTTGTACTAACTCTCAATATATAAGACATCATCATTCAAGATGATATTC
Organism: Dendrolimus houi; assembly: GCA_039645545.1. NCBI lineage: Eukaryota > Metazoa > Arthropoda > Insecta > Lepidoptera > Lasiocampidae > Dendrolimus > Dendrolimus houi. The sequence goes on from CM077133.1 coordinate 1,635,444, forward strand.
ATATCTCCCGAATCTTGCAAAATGCCAAAATGTACTTGAAAAGTTAAGATAAAATTCATGTTTTGATTCCTAACACTTTCATCAAAGTCTGGCTGATAGAGAACATTCGAAAAACACTATTAGGCATCATATAAATAACAGCTTTTACTTAGAATGCATTTATTGATATAGGTATGTGTGTACTTTATGCAAACTAATTTCTGTCACATAACTATTTACTAACAGTTGTTTTAAGTACCAGATTTTTTACTATATATGAATATCATTAAAATAATGCATACAAAAAAAAAATACCCAGTAAGGAAATATATTTTAGAGAAGCTTTTTTTTGTTAATGAAACAAGTAAACAGACAGAAAACCCAACTCTCGAATCATCTTAGATGTTAGTAATGGCAGGCCATTGTCAATATGTTTCTGGTGTCAAAAAATGTCCTGAGATCCTTTATATAAAAACCCCATGTCAACTATGCACTATGAAAATATTGGAAAATTCCCTTCAAAGTGTTATTTGCATTTGGAATAAATGCTCTACACAACCATTGCATATGTAACACTCCAACAATGGTGTTAGTAGTGTTTATGAAAGTGAGGTTTTGGCAAGAGGTCATGCTCTAAACTCTAAAGAGTAGATAGCATCTCTGGTATAATCTATGTGTTGGCCCTCTTAGTTTACTGAAATACAGATGTCATGGTTCAATTCCCATGCAGGAACAGAGAAAGAATACAATTTCCTGTGGCCAGGCAGTCTGTCATAAGTAGTAACAAAACAGCCTGTCTGGATGGCTACCACCCCTGGTCTCGAGTATGCCAACCATAACGACCTTGAGTGGTGTTCTGGCATTAGTCCCCAGGTTCCAGTCTCCATTTAGACAGCTGCAGCACATTGGTAGCACCTTTGGTACTGCAAATGTCCATAGGCAATGGTAACCGCTTTCCATCATGTGGGCCATCTGCCTGTCTGCTGAACTAATGCAAAATAAAAATAATAATATTCCCAATAATGTACATAAATGAAATTTATATTTTTTAATAATGAGTAATTTTTCTTTCTCCTCTTTCTGACAATTATTTGACCATTTTGTTTAATATTTTTAATTTTTTTTTGCTGATGTTATACTGTAAATATTTAATTTATAAATTACTTTCACTATTACTGTGGTTGAACAATGCTTTTTAGGAAAGAACATTAAACATTTATTCTGGTCTGGGTGTCTGGAATCGGCCCCAGAGTTGTCCATTCTGTATTGCCCATTACAAAAGTGTAACTTAACTTGGGATTATACAATGTTTGTGAATCTATTATTTTGATGATAATAAAGAACATATGCAATTTTAATACTATTAATAATAACATTGAGCATAGAATCAACTTAAAATAGTATTGTTTAGACCAGAAGGCTAAAGCGGCTGCTTTATCGGACTCATATGTTGTACATGACCTATATATATATATATATCAAACTAAAGTGGTACTTTATGCTATGTCTTACAATTACCAGTATATCAGTTTATGTGTCTACACATGTCAATTTCACTAAGCGAATTTTCGAAAGGCGGCCTATTTAGGCCTTGAGATGGTTCATTTAAATTTTTAAAATATGAATTTATTTGATAGTTATTTTTTTAAATAAATTTTCTTTTATATTGCTGATAAGATAAACTGACTTCACAGAATAAATACTCTCTCACTGTTGAATACAATGTATCTTTTCTTTATGTGCAACTTCCTAGAAGTAGTTTAAATTATTCAAAAGCTTATTGTGTTGCAATATAAAGATACTATTATAAGTTTCTAGAAATTGGGTTTACAAGATGTTAAGTTAATTTGTTATGCTTGTTGGTACAATTAATATCCTATAATTATTTTATACCATTATAAGTTGTTTACAAAGCAGTGTGTTTTATTTAAGAAAACAAAATCAAGATGTGGTTATTATAATAATCATCTCTTTATAATTAAGAATTGCTTCTATTTAATTAAAAATTATATAGCTAGGGGCTGTCATACATGTAGCTGAGGGTTGAATTTTTTTTTTCACTCTGGTTAAGTAGACCTTGATATTTCATAATGACTCTTATTTCTAATCAATAGGTGATGAGAAAGTTTAACAAGTATTTTATCCTTCTTTACAAATAAAAGCACTTTTTAAGTTCAAACTCTAGCAGAGGCATGAGTAGGATTCACAACTGTACTATAATATATAGTTACTATAGTATTGTACTATATTTTAGCCAATTGTACTCTGCATTACAGAAAAATAATGTAGTAGAAATGTACTATTTTTTCATCGCTAATTCAATTGTCGCGCTCTATGTTCTGATTCATATGATTATTAAAAAAAAACAATCTTTCCTTTCCAAAGCAAAAAGTGATAATAAATACACATGAAAAATTTAATAATTAAATAAATAAAATGTGTAGTGAAAATTCAATGTGTTCTTTTTTCCCTAAAATTAATTTTCTTCATAAAAAGGTGGTAACCCTAGGTATGTTTAGCAATTTTGTGCAGGATTGAACTGCCACATTTTGATGGTAGCTATCAAACTGATCGGAGTTTAGGGCAAGAAAATAATATAGCCTTAAATCTGAGATGAGGTAATTTTCAATGTTTCTCCTAGATCAGGTCTCTCTTCACAGAGTGCCACCTGGCAAAGGCCTCCTCCAGCTCATGCCAGTGCTGCCTCCCAAAGGCAGCACATCGCCAATAGGGTCCAGCAGCAAGCAAGCTCCGCCTTCCCCTACTCCTTTGGCCAACCATTGGGTGCCAGTGGGTTATTAGCTTGCTCCACTCTGTGAACTTGCTCCTGAGCATATGCCTTGTCCATCTCCATTTCTGAGAATCAATTTTTGACAGTATATCTGTTAGTTTGGTTTTAGCTCATATGTTTTCGCTGTTTAGTTTATCTAACAGTTTGATGCTCAGGACGCTATGTTCCATGGCCCATTGGCAAGTTCTTAGTTGGTCTCTGTGACTTTTGTTCAGAGATCATGTCCCTCATCCATATGTTACACATGACAGAATGCAGGTGTCGAATGTGTTTTAATTGTCAGGTTTATGTCTTTGTTCTTCATAATTTCCTTTAAGCTCCAGTACTTATTCCCTCCCAATGCTATTCTTTTCTATATTTCTTTGCATGTTTGGTCCTGGAATGAAATAATTTGACCAAAGTATCTATATTCAGACACATTCTATTTCGTTTTCACTAACCAGTTGCTATTTCCTCTGCATTTGGATGATGCAGATGATGTACCCATCTGGGTTCATTTCTTTCAAATCCAACTTGACTGCTTTCTAGGCATAGTTCGTTTAGCATTGTTTGTATGTTGGAGTGATTCTCTTCAAACAAAACAAGATCATCCACGAAGCAGATGATTTAAGTGTGAGTCATTTATGTTCAGGCCTAAGTTATCCCAGTCCAAGTTAGGAATTAGGAAAACAAATGTTTGTTTAATTCACGATAATTCTCACTTAGTTGATATTAGCAAATTTCAATACCTTCGCACTTCACTTACGATGAAACAAATTTGCATTATGTGCAATTTGAAATTAGTGTATATGTATGAAAAGACTAAAGTCGAAGAAACAAAAAGTGTTTGTCAGGATTGTAGCAGGTGGAGATCCATTGTTGACGCCTACCCCAATGGAAAACAGGTGTGACAATATATCTGTATGTATCTTTCTCTTAATTTTTATGGTCGTCAGCCAACTGTTGTCCACCGCTGGACGTAGGCCTCCCCAAATTTGCGCCATTTACCCCAGTCCTCTGCTGTTCTCATGCAGCCCCCACCAGCGGCCTTGCGCAGGTCGTCCTACACTACATTTGCTGAGACGCGGTCTCCACTCCAAGACTCGTCTGCTCCATCGGCCATCAGTACTGCAACAAAAATGGCCCCCTGCCATCAGCTTACTAATTGATTATGGTAGTAGAGCTTAAGCTATACTGCTATTTGAACATGAACAAATGAAAGACCACAGACCAATTGTGGAAAGTGTTTTAAACTAGCTTTTGCCCATGGGTTCGCTCGCGTTAATGTTATCCCACAGGAAGCATACTTTCTCATAAAAAGTAGCTGTTCAAAATAACTCTTGAATTTTCTCTATTGTTTATATTTTCGCAAACTGAACAAAAGATTTATAATTTAAACTAAAACACGTAAGACAGAGCTGTGGCAGAACAAAGTCTAATATGGAACTGTCATGTAGGTAGGTTCAAATATTTGAATGTATGAGAATAAGTCGATTTTATGTTAATTTCAAAACACGCCATCTAGTTACTTTGAACACAACTAATCAGTAACATGAATTCAAAATTATAGTTTTGTTATGACTCGGATGTTGTGATTGAACAGTAGCCTATATGCTATTCCAGACTATAATCTATCGCTGTGCCAAATTTCATCCAAATCCGTGCGGCCCGTGCAGCTGTTCTGGTGTGATTTTCTTCACTTTCATATTAGTATAGATAATACACCACTGCATTTAACATTAAATTATATTCTGACTATTACTGCTTTACCTTTAGAATAGATTAATTTATGTACAGTATAAGGTCTTATGTTATTTTAATATCAATACATTTTGCCTCATTAGGCATGCAATATTTAAATTTTACAATGACAAGTTAAATATCAAGTTACAAAAGTATTATCAAAATGTTAATATCATGCAATAATAATCATTATAAAAATCATAAATAGAAATTACAATTATATTATAATTAAGTCCTCTAAATATTGTATAGAATACAGTTAAAGCAGTTATTTTTAAACAACTCAATATAGCTCATTATGTGTTTGGCTTCTGTAAATTCAGAGAACAGCTGTTTTTAATTATAGACATAAACACAAAGGTGTAATAATATGTATGTAAAAGTAAGTGCAGGTCAATAGAATCATGTTTGATGTTTTGCCAGAAGCAATATTTCTCAAGCATATACTTTAAATTGGAGATAGAATTACAAGTTGCACATTGTAAGGGAATTTAATGGTTTCATAGTGATTTTATAGAAAAATGAGTGTCTACATGCCTCAAGACTCTTATTTAAAGAGGTTACATCACAGGTTACATTGTATTAAATATTGATGTTAGTGCTATTTGCCCCGAGAGATTCACTTCATTTTATATCACAAACTATCCCATCTCCCGGATGAAAAGTATCTATCCACATTTTTTATGTATTAAAACTACATATATACACCAAAATGACCAAAAAGACCAAATCAACCGAATTGACCAAAAAACCTATCCCACTTTCATTACACAAATCTATCCCAAAACTTATCCTATTACTCGGGATGAAAAGTATCCCTTGTTGACGAAAATGGCAAATCACAAAAAACCTATCCTACTTTCTGGGATAATGTTTACATAATTCTATCCCAAAACGTATCCCATTATCCGGAATGAAAGGTATCCCTTGTCCGCCGTCAGTATTAAAATTAACATATATACCGATATTCAGCCAAATCGGTCCAGTAATTTTTCCGTAAAAGCATAATAAACAAACAGACAAATATGTTTTTATCCCGGACGTTTATATAATTCTATCCCAAAACTTATCCCATTTTTCGGGCTAAAAGGTATCTTACTTCACCTTCGCCATCGAAAAAAAAATGATATATATATATATATACCGAGTTTCAGCCAAATTGGTCCAGTAGTCTTTCCCTGAAAACGGAACAGACAGAGTTACTTTCACATTTATAATATTAATAGGAATACTAAAGATTGTGATTGTGTGCAAAAGAATCCAAATCCAGGTGGTACACCATTTACCCATGTGGGGCTTAATTCTGCTATTACTGTCGCGTCAAAATTGCCGGCCACTATCTTCTCAAGCGTAGATTTGCTTGATTTCGGTATTCTGTTAATATCGATGGCATGCCCGTGGCACGCGACTCTATTTTTATAATATTTATAAGCGAAAACTTGTGAAATAAACAGTTAAATTTGTAGTTTTTCAATATTTATATATTCATTTCGGCTATGCCATTTCTGCTGGTGTTAATTTTTTTATTATTCCGCCGTGACGATATCGAAAAGATAATGTGGATTTAGTAGAATACGAATTTTTGGCACTATCGCAATGGTATCGCACTTTGAAATAGCAGAATAATTGGGCCCCCGGTGTTGGCCAGCTGTTTTCGTAAGTCAGTAGCTCCGTGATTTCTTTATAGTAGGTCACTTAATAATCTACCAAAGTCAGTGTGGTCATTGCAGAATCCGTAACACAGGTGTCCTCAAAGAAAGTTGATTGCATATTTAGGTGACATCATACTAGATCGGTTTCTCTTGGCCTTGCTCCAGTGAAGTCAAGTGACTCAAACGCACAATTGTCATGTCACATTGGAGCATCACCATTATAATATATTAGACGCCGATGTTTTTGTGAATAAAGAAAATAATTTTAGGCGATATAGGAACACTGGCTTGATGTAGCGTGAAGTGATCTAAAAATTATCAATTCAAATGTGAATTTAAAGTATTTTTATATTTATGCCTTTTATCTCATTATTTTATTTATTTAGGTTTATGGCTTGGCAACTAGGCCTTTAAGCCAGATCTTAGATTAGATTATAATGTAGTTTCTTCATTTTCTTAAGTCTGTGTGTAGCACAGCTGGTGCCATTTAACGGAGTTCTTGTGACAACTCAAAAGGCCACATTTGACTATACAGTTCACATTTCTCACAAAACACATAATTACTACTCAAAAACTATCAATATCCTACAATTATTGTTCATTTTTAGAAAATAAAACTGCACAGCAAAACATCTCCTTTCACTTCCCGCCAAAAACTCCCCCTTTATCTCGTTATACAGTAAAACCTCTGTAAATCTAACTTGAAGTGACATGCCAAAAAATTCGACTTGTAGAGTTTTGTAAGGAAACATTCGACTTGTAGAGGTTAAGATTTGTTCCAACTGATTTTGAGTTTGTGAGGTGAAATAAATAAAAATCTTACTAGTTAGAGGTTAAAATACATTTTTCAAATGTTGCTATGTTCGAGATACAAATGTCCAATTTATTTTTTCGAGTTATAAAAAGAAAATATGTACTGAATTTGCTTATAGGGACTTGCTAATTGTTTCAACTTGAGGATTCAAATTTCGAGCAACCGAGATTTTGGGGCTTGAAGGGAAGGGACCACAATTTTTTTTCGAGTTTGGGAGATTTCCGACTTATCAAGGCTCGAGTTAAAAAGCTTCTACTGTATGTAACTTGAGAGAATTGAAAAAGGTCTTTTTATGAAAATACAAGAATATTCTTTTAAAAAGCAAAATCAGAATTCTAGATTTTGAAAATGCATAGGTGCACGAGTTATTTAATTCGTAAGTAACTCCTTATTAATATTATAAATGCGAAAGTAACTCTGTGTGTGTTTTCACGGAAAAACTACTGGACTGATTCGGCTGAAAGTCCATATATATTTTCTATGCCGAGGATGAACATGGGATACTTTTTATCCCGAAAAATTGTGATAGTTACCGGGATAATTCATTTTTTATGTTTCCGGGATGTCATTTTTGTCGTTTATGTAGTTTTCATAGACAGGGGATAGATTAATGAAACTAGAACGGTTTGAAATAGAGGATGAAAGTTTGTATGAGACCAATCATTTCTCAAGTTTATAGGTATAAAAATTCATCGTCTATAAAAAATGCGATAGTAACTCGATATGTCTTTCTGTTAAGCTTTCACGGAAAACTACTAGGAATACTGGATTGGTTTTGCTGTAATTTTATTTAAATGTAGTTTTAATACCGAAAATGGTCATAAAATACTTTTCATGCCAAGAGATGGGATAGTTTGCGATATAAAATGAAATTAATCTTCCGGGTGCAAATAGCACTAACATAAAAATGTTGTACGATGTAAACTCTAGTAATATTCATAATGCTGATATCAGACGGATTTGACAGACGCTTTGGTTGAAAGGCACAGATCTGAAAGGACGCGACAATATTCAATGGCATTGAATGTTTCAAGTTTTTATATGGATCACTTTAGTTGATACATCAGAGTTGAAAGACAAATGTACTGTCCAATATCGGCTTAAGATCGATTAGAAACAGTAATCTCCTGATAACTGTTTTCTAAAGTTAAATTATATTGCATTGGAAGTCTGCAAGCATAAAAGAATATATTCTAAAGTTTATTATTCCCAGAAACATGTAACATAATGTGTGTGATAGCTGCTGTATAAAATGACTCATCTTAAATATTTATGCATAATGGATAAGATTTTCGGAATATTTTGATTATGTAATCTAATCAGAGACTTTTTCTTTACACTTATTATTAGGCATAGATATTGCATGTCACATAAAATTTCTTATGCCATGTAATTTTAATTATAGAAGACCTGTACATATTACCGCCAATAAATATTGTTACTAGTTGCAAGACTCGAATTAAAATGCCGTTGGAATTATTATAGCATTTATTAGAACTATACGCATAACACAGGTACAAATATAACCGGACGCAATAAGTCCAAACGTAATGCAGAAGATCATAATTCAAATACACGCGCAAAATTCGTCACTAAATAGTTTACCGAATGTACACAAGTCTTGCTCCGCTTGTGGTTATCGCTCGACTGCCGATCTCTCCATTGGGCCATTATTTTATACTGCACCGATACAACACGGCTGCCCGACCGCGTAGTTCGAATTTCTTAGAATCAGTTCGACACACCTGGCTAATGACTGCCATAAAAGATTACAATACACATTTGGGCTGTTTTCTAATTACAAATTTTAAACAAAAAAGTACAAATGCGGAAAGGTAATAAAGTGTGCTTTTATGGTATGCAGGTGTGAATCTACTTTTGACGGCGTGTAGGTCGTAACAATATGATATAATATATGTTTCAAACATTAGCAATGCTGCTCTAATTCATTCTAAGAATTTCCGTGTTTTATTTGAACATTTTTAAGTGACTTCACTCCTTAAGTTTTTTTTCTAATTTTGTTCTTTCCGCATGTCCAAGGATAATATTAAATAATTTAGTTAGGGCTTCCATCCGACGTCGACCGTTATCTTAGGTCCCATATACCTCTGGTAGTAACTTGTACACCAACTTCAAAAGTTTTTATTCAAAATAAGTTCCACTGGAGAACACTTTTTAAAGGTCATACATATAAGTAAAAATTTAATTTTACTTCCTATTCTATGTACACCGCTTCGCAACGTGTTATTGCTGTTAAAGAGAAGAAGAGGCACGAAACTCCCCAGCATCACGTCTAGCTAAAAATTGTTGTTGTATTTATATTTCAAGTTCTTTTTTTATGTTTTATACAGAAGTATGTTACAGAATTACTTTTCGAAGAAGTAATGGAGTTGTAGCAAACAGTGCATACTCAATAAGATAAAGACACAATAAAAGGAAAGAAAAATATTATGTGTTTGTGCCAAAATGTTAATAGAATGATGGGAATTGTTATTAAAATGTGTGAAGGTTATACATATAAGTTAAAAATTAAATCTATTTCGTTTCCTATGTACTTGCTTCGCAACATGTTATCACTGTTTAAGAAGAAGCAGGAAGAAACTCCCCAGCAACGCGTCTTGCTAAAAATTCTTGTACTTCATAATTATTCTGTTTAAGAAGAAGGGGGAACAAATCAAAGCATTTTATTTTAACGTTTACAAACATTAATGTAGTCCCAAAGTCAAAGGGCGCGGGTTCGATCCTGGCCGGAACGCATGCATCGCGTAGGCAGTTTTCTGACCTAATGTGCATATTGTTACAATTACCACGTGCTAACAACGGTGAAGGAAAACATCGTGATGCAACCTGCACATCGAGATAATCGATGTGTCAAACCTACCAAGCCGCCTTGGACAAGCGTGGCGGGTTTACTGTCCGTTCTATTATAGTGGGAGGTCCGAGCCCAGCAGTGGGACATTTATGGGCTGCTATTATTATAAACATTATTGTTATGTACGAACTTTCGGGAGCCGTTACATTGTTTTATCCGTGCAGGAACGGAGAAAGAATACAATTTCCTGTCGTAAGAGGCGAAAAACAACCCACAGCCAAGTAGTAGGGCATTTGCCCAACTGGACGGCTACCACCCCTGGGCTAAAGTATGTCGCCATAACAACCTTGAGTTGTGTTCTGGCATTAGAGACCAGGTTCCAGTCTCCCTTAAGAGAGCAGCAGCGCATTCGTAGCACCTTTGGTGTTGCAAATGTCCATAGGCGATGGTAACTGCTTTCCATCGAGTGGGCCGTCTGCCTGTCTGCTGAACTCCTGCGATAAAAAAAAGCCCATCGGTTTCTATTCGGAATTAAGATCTTCCGCGCGGCTTCGCTCATGTGTATACAAAAATTTCCTGATGCCCAATCCATTCCCTTGAAGCTCGTCTACTACATTTTCCAATTAGTTCTACAGTATATATATTTTTTTTAATTTATTTGGGAAACATACAAAATTATTACAATATAAAACACATAAATTAATACACATATCAACTAAGTTTCCACTAAAAAAATAATTCATCTTCCGCATTTGGCTCATACAACTATAAGAATATATAGAATTATAATATATTTGATACAATATTGGAAAATTAGATTTGTTTTAAAAAGGAATTAAATAATACAAGACCACACAAAAAAGAACTATACAATATGTTTATTTATCTGCATCATTCTTAAGTCATAATTATCATTTTTTTTAAAATCGTGATACATGTTAAATATAAAAGTCATTATATTAAAAAAAAAAACAAAATAATAATATAAATAAAATCAAAGTTAAAATAATAAAAATAAAATATACAACTATATATGAAATTAGTAGAACGTCATTTAATTTTTTTTTTTTTTTTTTTAACTTGAGTCCTGAACTTAAATAGGTTCCCTAAATAGCTACGTCGTTTCATAACAAATGATTAGGGAAATATCAAATACTAGAGAGCTAAACCTGCGGCGTGCCGCGGGTCAACCTCTAGTGCCTGCCTCTTGTTTAAAGAGCAGGCGTTAATACAGGTTACATTGTACTAAATGTTTATGTGAGTGCTATTTGCACCCGGAAGATTAATTACATTTTATATCGCAAACTATCCCATGTCCCGGCAAGGCCAAAAAGGACAAAAAGGTAAAAAAGGTCAAAAAGGACAAAGATGACTCAAATGGCCAAAATGACGAAAATGGCAAATCACAAAAAACCTATCTTATTTTTTGGGATAACCTTAACATAAATCTATCCCATAATTCGGGATAAAAAGTATCCTATATTCATTCTCGGCATCGAAAATATATATATATATATATATACTGAGTTTCAGCCAAATCGGTCCAGTAGTTTTTCCGTGAAAATGGAACAGACCGACAGAGTTACTTTCGCATTTATAATATTAATAAGGATTTATTGATTTATGTATGATATTACCGATTATTATTAAGCAAATAGCTATAAAATTAGATTGAAAAAAAATATTCGGGCCGTTTTGGTATCACGGCAAAAGGTAGGTTTGCACTGAAAATCAGCGGAGACAATTCTAACACAGCTGTAAGCTGTCTGCAAACCTTATTTGCTGAAAATGTAAGGTGCAAATTCACAAAAATTGCATTTATTTTCTTTGTTTGTTTTCTTTAAAAGTAATATAAAATCATTTCAGGTATCCCGGTATCCCAACAGCACCTGCTATATAACCTGAAAGAGTTGGACGACGCCTCCTCGTTGCGCGAGCACGCCATATGCGATGGCGCGCGTCTGCGGCTGGTCCTCGGAATGCGGGGTGGTCCCATCTCCACGCGACGGCTGCCGCCGCCGCCCAACGCGGAACCTTGGAGAGACATCGAGAGGCTTCTTGACACAAACAGGTGCATAGTCGACCCTTACTTTTGTTTTTTTTATAGTAATGTTACGAGCTACAGGACTCGAATTAAAAATGCCGTTGGAACTACTATAGAATTTTTTAGAAATGTACAAATACGTATAAAACGAATACAAATAAAACTGGATGCAACCAGTTCGCAATGCACGGTTCAATGTAATTCGACACGCGCAAAGTCCGTCGTCTATATCGCTAATCGAGAGTACTACAAACGCCTTACTCGTCTCGTAGTCGTCGCTTGATTGCCCCTCCATTCGGGCATTGTCTTATATCCACTACACAGTACAAAAAAATTGGCCGCGCGCACTAAGTTTCCGAGAAATAGTAATTTGCACACCTGCGAACGGCTAACAAAGTCGAAAAGAATTACAATAAGGATTAGTTCGACGCTAATGATGGTTATAAAACATGTAGAAAAACAATAGCATGTTTTTCTTAATTACAAATTCAAAACAAAGAATTCCTAAATCCGGGTAGACAATAAACTGCGCTTACGACAGACAACTGCGCGCTTATCTTTGACGGCATGTAACAGTAATATAGATTCGCGTTAGACCATGATCTCGTCCGATGTAGAGGGAGGTATGGTCTAAGATTTAGCACGCTTAAATAGGAGGTACCTATTGATAGGGGAATTGAAGACATACAAGTTGTAAGTAGGGTTGCCAACCATACTTTATAATAACGTATCCTACTTTCTTTTTGGTAAATATACTTCATACTTTTGCATAAAAATAAAGTATGTGATAATACTCTATTTCCAGTTTTTACTCTGATGCGTAAAATAAAATGCTTATGTGGATAATTACTGAACTATTATCGATCCAGCTGTCACTGAAAGAGTTTATTTAGTAAATAATCTAAAATGGCGAGAAGTAAGGAACAGGACATCTATAATAAATTATATAAAAAATTAATTGTTTGTTTATTTTAAATTAAATTGGGAATGTAAAGATAGCTTCCAAAATTTTAAGGATAATGAATAGTTGTTAGTGTGTACTAGAAGCACACAAAAATAGTGCCTCCAAGAGAAGAAATAAATACAATGTTGAAAAAGACATTTTTTCTACCAAATACTTTATTTGTTCCCTACTTAAAAATATAATACGTTATTTTTCTCAGAAACAGTTGGCAACCCTATTTGTAAGCATCGGGAAAGACGAAAATTGGTCCATTGATGATTACAGCTTAAATATATATATTTTTTTAAATTTATTTATTTAACAAGACAACAAAATAATTATTACTTGTTGGATTATAATTTAGACATAGCATAGAAAACCTCTGGGGTTTATATGTTAGTGCTATGGATATCTACGTCCGTAGCATTTAACAATTTTAACATTACATTTGGTTTAAAAAGTGCATTTTAAGTTTATTTTTAATATTTATTGATGTAATGCTTACCCTAAACTCAACAGGTAAGTCATGTAACAAGCGCGGAACTAAATATGCAGTTGTGCGCTTGCCGTACATGTTGTTTGCCCGATTCGTGACGAACCGTTTTTGGGCGATGGCTCGCGTATATACAGAGTGTTTTACTAGTGTTTGTAGGTCTCTCTTAAAAATTGCTCTTTTTGCATGTGTACGAAAGCGAGCGAGTTTTATTTGTGGTTAGGTTAGGTTAGGTTTCCAAACTTACGCCAACGTATTCTGGTTCTCCGCTATCCTTATTCAGCGTTCACTGGTGACCTTCCTGGAGTCGCTGTCTCCATTCCAGGACTGCGACAGACCCACTGCCGTTCAGGTTACTAGTCATGTTGATTTCAAGTGTACTTCAACGAGATTATGTTTACGCCCTTAGACATATTGTAATGTTCTAGGTAAACCACGAAAGTTGACATATTCCACAATTCAAAACTTTCTTCCTGTGTTAATAAGAATATATGTTTGGTTATCACATAAATTTTATTCCGTGGAGGAAGGAGAAAGAACACTAATTACTGCATTGGGGCGGCCTGTCGTAAGAGGCGACAAAAGAACCCACAGCCAGTTGGTAGGGCATTTGCTCGTCTGGATGACTACCACCCCTGTTCTAGAATACGCTGTCATAACAACCTCGAGTTGTGTTCCGGCATTAGTGGCCAGGTTCCAGTCAAATCTACGAGTCGGGCAGCACATTCAATGTTGCAAATGTTATTTTGTTTAATTTTTCCTCTCTTTATTTATTTGGGACTTTCGCCACATAGGTATGTCAGCCCCATCGTCTCCTAAGCATACAATAACTTATATATTAAACTAGCTGATGCCCGCGAATTCGTACGCTTGGTGCGGTTTTTTAACTATCCCACAGGAACTTTTTAATTTTTCGGAATCAAAACTATCCTATATGTTGACCAGGGATATAAGCTACCACCATACAAAATTTCATTTAAATCGGTCCACTCGTTTCGGAGATTAGCCGGTACAAACAGAGAAACATGAAATTTAAAAAAACAAATTAGTTGTATTTCACTTCTTACAGCCTCCTGACTCGGTTTTTAACAATTTTTTTCATTGTACAGAAATTCGACCTCTACAGTTTTATTATATTAGGTTGGGGAAAAAGTTTCTTCGCATTTTATATAAAAATTCAAAAGGTTTTTTTATAAAGTTTATTTACATTTGACTAAAGTGTGTAGGTGCCATTTTGTTGGATAACTTTTTGCCATTTTGTAGGTAGGGACGTGATCCCATTGCTATAAAAAATTTGCGGCTTCTGATCAAAAAACTGCGACAAGTGGTTTTGGCAGTCCTCTCGTGATGTTAACCTGACACTGCCTAAGGAATTCTGCAGAGACCGAAACAGGTGAAAATCTGAAGGTGCAAGGTCAGGACTATACGGCGGATGCATTAACACCTCCCAGCCAAACTCTCATAATTATTGCTGAGTGGCTAAATATGTGTGAGGTCTAGCGTTATCATGACGAAAAACCACACCCCTTCTGTTGATTAATTCCGGCCGCTTTCTCTCAACTTTTTGCTTTAATCTCATCAGTTGTTCGTAGTACAGTTCAGAATCGAAGGTCCTGCCTGGCGGTAACAGCTCATAATGAATAATGCCCTTCCAATCCCACCATACACACAGCATCACCTTGTTGCGAGTTAACCCGGGTTTCGCCACAATCTGTGAAGCCTGACCGGCTTTTGACCACGATCTTTTTCGCACGTTCTTGTCATACGTGATCCACTTATCATCACCAGTTATCAGCTTCTTCAAAAATGGTTCGGTTTCATTACGCCGTAATAAAGAATCACAAATGAGTACATGTTTCATTAGGTTTCTTTCAGTGAGCTCATGAGGCACCCAAATATCGAGCTTTTTTGTGTACCCAGATTTTTTCAAATGCACCAAAACCGTTTTGTGGTCAATTCCCAGTTCTCCAGCTACATCGTAAATACTAATATACCGATCTTGTTCCACTTTTTCAAAAATGGCATCAATTTTGTCCGTAACAGGGCGACCAGAGTGACGTGCATCTTTGATATCTAAATTTCCGGATTGAAAACGCTTAAACCAAATTTGCATTACTCTCACAGATAATGCATTAGATCCATAAACATCACAAATTTTTTTCGCGGCTTGTGTTGCATTTTACCTTTTTTATAGTAAATTTTTAAAATGTATCGAATTTCTTCATTAGTTTCACTCATTTTAACAATAAGAAAAACAAATGAAAATCACACCTTTTCCTAATTTGAATTTGGAATCTTCTTCTTTAAAATTAAAACTTTTTAATGATACCAAAACCAGCCAGATACGAATGGTATAGCCAAAGAGATCTTATTACAAGTTCATACATACTATATGCGAAAATGACTTTTTCCCCAACCTATTATGTATAGATTTTAAATAATGAGCTGGCTAACAAACTAGCCTCCTCAGAATTTCTATAAGAATACCTACATCAAAACGATTCAGTCCCAACTCCCTCATCAGTTGTTCTCTGCCATCTTTATATTTACTGCATTCCGTTAACAGTTGTTGGACGAGGACGAACTCGTCACGAGTTCCACACATTAGGCAGTTGGCAGAATCAACTTTGCCTGCAAATGTTCATAGACGACGGTAACCACTTTCCATCACAGTTGGGCCGGCAGCCTTGTCTACTGTACTACAGCAATAAAAAAATGGCTAATAGTATAGAGTCAATATGCACTTTCTGTCATGCCAGAGAGGAGGGCGAGTGGGCCGGAAGCGGGTGCAAGGTGACGGTGTTGGTGTTCCGCGACGGCGAGCGGGTCAACATGCTGCGTGTCAAGGAGAACCACGACGGCACATACTCGCCGATTGACCACAATAAATGTAAGTGATTGGTCTTTAGATAGAGAGAAAAGATATTTATTTAGGACAAGACACAAAAAGTTATACATGATAATAGATCTAACAATTAATTATGGTCTCCTAAAAAGGCTCTCGCTCAGCATAATGCTAGTTTCACAACCAGCGCTGATCTTACGCAAGTACCTCTTAAGTGATGCCACGGCTTAGCTCCATAAACCAAATTAAAAACAATCAACATTAGTTATAAATTATGTAATTAGTAGTATATATGAACATTGTTATAATTACAAATATAAGAAAACGGACAAGACATAGAAAAAATAAATTCGCCCTTTAAGCACTGAGGCGATGAGGCTTAGGCTGACTACTGGACCATACTGGCGACGTGCTGCTCTAGACAGGCAGCAATGGCATGAGCTGCAGGAGGTCTTGGATTTAGAGGAAACATGAAACATCTCAAATTCAAGCGTATATTATTAATGTACAGTCAGTGTTTTATAAAGGAGCGGCCAAGATGGTCAAATAGATAAGACCATCGAAGGTGATCTAATAGTTTGAATCAGCCTTCTTATACAAATATATCGGTACACGAACAACGTCAAATACATGAGTTCATTCAAGCCATAATTATTATGTTAACAATCACAGTGGCAAAGGTAACTAAGCACCCAAAGTATCCAAAAGTATGGTACACTCTAGAAAAATGTTCTTATCTATTTGACCATCTTGGCGGCTATGTGGTTGACTGGTCTGAGCCTTTGCCCGCTTATTTCAGTAAAATACATGTAATGCAATGAGGTTTGATTCCTCGCATGGTAAATTTCTTAAAGTAGCTTTCTAAAATTATCTGTCTGAATTAGCTCCAGCGTTGTCAGTTGTATATCAACCATAAAACAAGTGTAACTTGCTTATATTATATAGAGCCGTATAAGCTCAGGAAGGCTTTATTCATCAGAATCCATCATGGCATGGCATGATGTATGTGGGTATATTTATGTAATTAGCATCTTTGTGATCTTACCAAGATAATGTTTCTATTGCTTAAATGACAATTATCTCTCTTGATACTAACACTGATTGCATTATAATTGACTTTGATTAAGGCAGCGGATCGCGCTTCGTCCAGTACTTGGTGCGCTTTTTCCAGAAGAGGTTATATATTTTCCTTCTTACGGCCACCTCGCTTCCTTAGCCACGACGCTCCGCGAGAGTGACATTGACAACATATCACTCTTGACAGTTTGACAGTGAAGTTTTAGTGAACCTTTTACATATATATATATATAACATTTATCTAATATTTTAGTCATTTATTATTATTGTCCAATTAAATCTCTCGCCCGTTAGGTAGTATGTAAATAGCTTTTATTTATATGTTTCAAATTCGCGGCACGTCTTTATGTCTTAAGGTAATTTGTTGTATATTTTGCAGAATTGGGCACTTGGTCAATCCATCTATTTAGAGATCTACTTTTTTTTTTTTAGTTGCTGCTTCATGACAATCTGTTTTCCAACAATAAGCCACTTCCCTGTTTGATTTCTCAGTTTATGTTTTCCTCGAGAGCCATACTTGTATGAAAATTCTTTTCACACGACTCTCTTGATGTCAAGTGGTTAATCTTTTATGTAGGCTCGTAAAAGATAGAGATCTACTACCAGGTCTTTTACTTTCAACTTTTCCAGTGACCACGAGCCTCTCCATATTATCTGGATTCTATCAGGCTGTGTGGTCTTGCATTCAGGTAATCAACTGTGTCTGTGACAGGGTGGCTAACGTTGATGTGTGCTTCCAGCAGACTCGTCGTCGCTCACGCACCTGGTGGAGCAGGAGCAGGAGGCGGACCAGGAAGTGGAGGTGGATGACGGACTGTCGGGCTCCCTGCAGGAGAACGCGGTGACGATGGGCAAGATGATGGAGCTGCGCCGCAGGATGGAGAACCTCTCCATCACCAGGGCGCATCCCAGCAGGACAGGTGGGTTTTGCATCTCTTCCTTCTAATTTCTTTGTACATTAGTCCACATTATTTCTAAAGTGGTAGACCTGCTAGCAAACATTTTTATATTATATTTATTGGTTATTTTACAGAATGTAGGGGCATGATCATTTTTGATAGATTTCTAATTTAGAAACCTATAGATGTTATATTCAGATTTAAAAAATAAATATTACGCAATAATATTGTTCCTCGAGATATAATTCCGTGCAGGAACTGAGAAAGAATACAATTTCCTGCGCTCGGGTGGAATAAGCTACAGCCAGGTGGTAGGGTATTTGCCCATCTGGATGGCTACCACCCCTGGTCTAATGTATTTGGCCGTAACAACCTTGAGTTGTGTTCCGGCATTAGTGGCCACATTCCAGTCTCCTTTTTGAGAGTGGTAGGTTATCGGTAGCAATATTGTTGTTACAAATGTTCATAGCCAATGGTAACCGATTTCCATAAGGTGGGCAGTCTGCCTGTCCGCTGAACTCGTGCAATAAATAAAACTTCAACGGACAAGTGGCAAAACGAATCGCAACAAAATTTTAACTTGACTTTTTACGGGCAGGTTTTCAATTTGGACAACTACATTAACAATCTGCCTGTAAAAGTACAAGTCAAAATTTTGTTGCAATTCATTGTGCCACTTTCACTTGTACTATATGTCCCAGCATCCATCCAAACCAGCCATAGTCTACACTAAAAGTTATGCAGCCTTTCCACGCGGCCGTAACGCATCTTTGTGGCAGAAAAAAATCTTAATAAACCCCCAGCCCCCCTCCATATGTAAGGAGGAATATTGAGTTCACCCCCAATCATTCCGTCAGACAAAGTGGAAATGCAAAAGACGAGGAGCGAGGAGACGCTGTCGGTGAGCAGCCTCCTGGAGGAGGGCGCGTGCCACCTGAAGCGCGCGCTGGCCTTCGCGCACGACGACGACGCGTTCGCGCCGCTGTGCGACGGCAGCTACACCCGGTACGACTACGACTGCTCCTTCGCCGACCGGTACACGCTGCTGCCACCTATTGGTGAGTATATTTTTTGCTAAGTAAAATTGCACAATCTAGAATAGACTCGCATTACTTATTAGAAGAAAGAAAAAATAATTTGAAGAAATAGCGACGTACTTACATCCTAGTAATATACAGGCTGTTTCAGCAAACGGAACACCTACTTAAATGGGTGAAAGGGCATAACACTAGCGTACAGTTACGAAAATGAAAAAACCAAAGAAAGTAGTTTTAGAGTTATGACCGTTTAAACTTTCACTTCTTATCACCATAATTTCGCATAAAACCAGGTGGAACATGTACAGTAAAAGATTTTAAATCGAACATATTTTTTTTCTTTTCTAATTTATTCATCCGGTATTGAAGAAACGCATGAAAACTAACTTCAGCAGCGACGTACTTTTGAGAGGATCGCCCTTAACAATGTTTACAAATCGCTGAGGTCACGAACTGTCAGCTGAACTTTATAAAGAAACGCCGACTATCGGTAAGCCGGATACGCGGTTTCTTTGTCAGCGTGTCTGTGTTTGGCGGCATTATTAAAGGGCAACGAACTTATCAAATGTTTTATGCAAAGTTCAATCATTCTTAATGTACAATGTTAAGGAGAAGCACAAGCAAAATATTTTTTTCTTTCTGATTCTATGTTATTATTAAATAATAAAATTATAATGCATCTTAATTAAGATATATTCCTGGTATACTATAACGGCTTCAGGCAGGTGTTCCGTTTGCTGAAACAACCTGTATATGGATTTTTTGAAGTAATGTTTGCATTTGTACCGCTTTTCTAAACCTGTAACGCTTCAATTTCTCGTTTATTGTCGTAAAACAGGTACAAGAACGGATTCGGACCAATCAGTGCAAGATGCCGTAGCGGAGAGCGAGAGGCTGAAGCTCTCCGAGGCGTTGGCCGGTTCGATCCTCGTGAAGGGGGCGCGTCGGGACGTGAGGGACGAGGACGCCGCCATCTTAGAAGAGTGCCTCGACGCAGACGACTGCCACCTGAGGCAGGACTCCCCGCAGCTGGCCGCTAAGAACCTAGCACCCATAGCGGCTGCCGAGTATGGTATGTTTGAAAGCATCTGGCATCATCTACTAGTGGAATTTTGTTTGTAGGAGTGCAACACACATACACAGTTAATCGAACGAGTGAGTGTGATTAATGCCTCACACTCATTTGTTTAATTAAATCACTTCACTCACTCATCAGTGAGTGAGCGAATGAAGTGATAATTTATTATATCATAATAATTCATTTGCAGTTTTTCACTCACTCTACATTGAGTGAGTGAGTGAAAAGTTGCAAATAAATTATTATGTTCTCTTACAGGTGACATTTTATTTTAATCGCTAACTTTGAAGTTTTGGATGGATTTAAATGTAGGGCAGTTACCGTTTTGCGTGTTTAACAGACAAAAAATATTGCATATTTAGAATAGAATATAAAAGTTGCATTTTTATGTAATGAATATCATCCAATTTCTTGCAGTAAAAAGTCGAAACGTCGGAATAATAAAAATCAAATAAATTAGCCCGCTTAAAACTGTTAAAACGTAGTTTTATTATGTATACTAGTCGCGAAAACTTAAGAAAATATTATTACTGAAAGTCTAATTTTAATTTATTTTCTCTTTTTTTAATTCACATTCACAAATGATCCATCATTGAGATTATTTTTTAATATCAAAAATATATATTATTAAAATGCAATGTGAAACATAGTAAAATAAATTAATAAAAAACAACTCAATAACTTTATGACATACTAGGATATGCTAGCTATTTTTTCTATTTCTTTTCTTCTGTGAAGGTGACGTTACTGCTTGGCACTAACGGAAGACCAGCGTTGGTTGTTCTCAACCAGCATTTGCTGAGTTCGGCCTGTTTAGAGTTAGTTAACTTTTGGGTTTTAATTAAACTGCTTATGTATACAGTTAGGGACTGTATGAATTTAGTTAAAATACTGAAAAAAATACGCTGGACAACAATGGTGAAAAATACATATATTTTAATATCTAATAAAGAAAAATGTCATTCTCTTATCTATCAAAATAAAGATATGAAAGAGTTTGTAACATATACTTTTATAATTTTAAATAACTCTAAATAAACATTATTTTCTTTCTTTCTTTCTATATGCCCGCGACTTTGTCTAAACTTGAATTGGAATTCCCATGGGATTCCCAGGACACAAAATATTGCGGCATTTTAAAAAAGTATCCATTTAGTGAAATCTGTGTCGGAGTAAGCTAATTTTTATTTATCCAAACGACTTGAAACCGCTCCCGGGAAAATTTTCGCGGAATTCCCAGGATAAAAAGTAGCGCAGAGTTTAAGTCTAAGAATTAAAACCGCATCGAAATCCGCCCATTAGTTTTTTTGTGAATCCCGAACAAACAGACAAGAAATCTAAGAAAACGTTGCATGGTGTTCTCTATCGTTTACATAGTCTTATTCTAGTTGTTTTTTTTTTAATAGCTTCTATGTATACACACAGCATGTCTAGAAATTTTGTAATGTTATAGATAGATTAATTTTGAACTGTCGAAATCTGAAAATTTTCTTTGCGCACTCTCCATGGTTAAGAGTCTTTTTTTCTTTTTGTAAATAAGGTATTTAAAAAGAAATACCACATTAATATTACGATCGAATTTAAAAAGATTAATAGGTAATTTAAATATAACCTAAATTAACTAAAAGTATGCTTATTAAGAAAGTGTCTATTGACACCTTTTCTTATTGTCTCTGTTAAGGCGAAGACACTTTGTTCAGGTGTTTTTTGTTCAGCACTAGTTCAAATGATTTTGCCTTTCGGGAGCTGAAAGTGGAGTTCGTCACCAGCATTATTAGGAAGTTTTTTTTATTTTTATTGCATGAGTTCAGCAGACAGGCAGACGGCCCACTTGGTGGAAAGCGGTTACCATCGTCTATGGACATTTGCAACACCAAAGGTGCTACAAATGCGCTGCTGCTCTCTTAAGGGAGACTGGAACCTGGTCTCTAATGCCGGAACACAACTCAAGGTTGTTATGGCGACATACTTTAGACCAGCGGTGGTAGCCATCCAGTAGGGCAAATGCCATACCTCCTGGCTGTGGGTTGTTTCGTCGTACGTACGAAGTACGCGGAAGCCCACGAGCATCGGCTTCGTCATCACGTGAATGTCGAGGCGATCCAGCTCCTCGAGAAGACGTAACGAGAGGGTTAACGAGTGAGC
This sequence comes from Dendrolimus houi, assembly GCA_039645545.1. Taxonomy (NCBI): domain Eukaryota; kingdom Metazoa; phylum Arthropoda; class Insecta; order Lepidoptera; family Lasiocampidae; genus Dendrolimus; species Dendrolimus houi. The sequence continues at coordinate 1,657,775 of CM077133.1, forward strand.
ATGTTGGTTGCAGTGGGGCCGGTGGTAGGTGGCGAGGTGGAGGGCTGGCGCGCGGTGGGCTTCGGCGGCGGCCCGCACTCGCACGCTCACTCGCATGCGCACGCGCACTCGCACTCGGCGTCGTCACTGCACGCGGTGCGGCACGCGCCGGCGCCGCGCCACCACCCGCCGCTCTCCGACGCGCTATTCTCCTCCTCCACCTCCGATTTGGAGAAGTTGAAGAGAAACAGGTAATTGATTGCTTACTTTATTTTTTACTTATACTCAATGTTTTACAGATTATATTATTACTAGCTTCTGGCCGCGACTTCGACGGCTTGGAATAGTTAAATAAAAAATCCCGATTTTGAAACATCCTTCATTGGTGCTCCGCTCCTATTGGTCTTAGCGTGATGATATGTAGCCTATAGCCTTCCTCGATAAATGGACTATCTAACACTGAAAGAATTTTTCAAATCAGACCTGTAGTTCCTGAGATTAGCGTGTTCAAGCAAACAAACAAACAAACTCTTCAGCTTTATATATTAGTATAAGATTAGATATTCAGTTAATTAAAGAGGCCGTGAGCATGATTGTTCTGATGGTTTAATGGTACGCACCTACAGTTTATTTTGGGTTTTGGAGAGACTGCTTGCTTTGAAAACTTGAGAACTGATTGGTCTCCCATACAGACTTTCATCATCTATTTCAACCCGTTCTAGGTTTATCTATCTATCTGTTAAACTACATAAAATGACAAAATTGACGAAAATGGCAAATCACAAAAAAGACCTATCCTACCTTCTGGGATAACCTTTACATAAATCTATCCCATTATCCGGGATGAAAAGTGTCCCTTGTCCACCCTCGGTGTTAAAATTACTTATATACCGGATTTCAGCCAAATCGGTCCAATAGATTTTCCGTTAAAAGCATAACAAACAGAAAGACAAATACATCGGAAACTGTCCCATTTTTCGGGATAAAAAGCATCCTATGTTCATCCTCAGCATCGAATATATATACAAAAATTAGTAGTTTTTCTGGGAAAGTGTAACAGACAGACAGAGTTACTTTTGCATTTATAATATTAATAGGGATTGCGTGATGCGTTTTTCATTATTTTTCTTCACCGGCCAGCACGTGCTATCAATATGCACATTAGATCAGAAAACTGCCTAAGAGGTGCAGTTTTTTTTTATTGCGAAGATGGCAAACAGGCACACGCCACAGCTCATGGAAAGTGTTTACCCTTGTCTGTACACATTTCAACACTAGAAGCAAACCAACGTGTTTCTGGTTTGGTGTTGCGATAGGATAGAGGTATTAGACAGGAGGAATATGATAAGGAAGACGGAATAGGAGAAACATGAAGTGGTCTATCCAAACTTAGCAGGCCAGGATTCGTGCCCCTGTTATGCTTTTTTATTGCCCCTGTGCTGTCAATGCTTTTGCCGGAACACAATTTAAGGTTGTTGCATGATGAACAGCAGATAAATTAGCAGACGGAGCAAATGATGGAAAGCGGTTTCTTTCGTGCCTATGAATATTTATTAAATTGAACACTCCTGCGCAACTGTTAAGGCTGACCAATGTGCTGTCAATCTCTGAAAGCAGACTGGAACCTGGCCAGTAATGCCATTTTTTTATTTTTATCCTTGATGAACACAATTTAAGGTGGTTGTTTATGGATCAGGCTGCTGGTAGCTGGAACCTGGTCATCCAGATGGGCAACTCTATACCATCCAGTCGACCACCCACCTGGCTGTGGGTTGTTTAGTCGTCTCTTACGACAGGCCGCCCGGCCGCAGGAAATTGTATTCTTTCTCTATTCCTGCATGGGTAGGAATATACATGCATATATATACATTTATATATATATTATTATGTATTTATTATTAAAATGTAAGTAGTTCGTACTATATGTTAGGTATACCACCATCGCGATTATCATCTCAATTCATTCCTGCGGTTGTCTGGAAGTGATCGCTTTTATTGGTGTATAATAAAGTGTTATCTATCTATCTACAAATGCTTCCTTGATGTGAGAACTTCAGCAAGTGTACTGTGTTGCCTTGCAGCAGCAGATTCCTCCCGGCGCTGTCGCGGCACCGCAACCGCGAGCACCTGCACCTGAGCGACGAGGGGCTCGACCTCTCTCACCATTCGGCCGCCCCCCACCCGCTCGCCCCCCATCCGCTCGAGGTGGGGGGCGAGAGGCGGCTTGCGCGCGCCGCCCGCGCGCCCCCGCCCCCGCCACCCCGCCTCCACCCCGACCCGCCCGCGCCCCCCGCGCCCTCGGCCGAGGTGGAGGCACACGAGCCGGCCGCCAAGGAGGAGAAAGAGAGGAAGATCAGGATAAGGTGGGTGCGACTCGGAAAGTAAACTCTCGTGAGGGCTCGGAAAGCGGGGATTTATTATCTGTAAAGTGTAATGTGTCGACATAGAATAATTATTTCCCTTAATAACTCATCAGCTGTGCGCTTCGAAGCCACTATGAGAAATTGCCACAGTGACGTCACACGCGTGCTCGGATTGTTCGGGAATTGTCGGCCTGGTTTCGGTACTCGGATACTTCGGGTTCATAAATTTATTTTTAATTTGATATAACTTTTTAATTATAGCGAAAAAATGAAATATAATAGGCCATGTACATTATGTATGGGTTTTACATAAAAAACCCATACACGTAAGTGTTCATGTCAACCGAACACATGAGAGTTCGAATCAAGTAGCGAACACGCTCGGTCGCTCTCACGTCTCGCGTACAGCACACTAATCATTCTATCATTTTATACCAGTCATTTACATCAATCACTATCATTTAGCATTTATTTAATATACAACATTATAGCCAATGAAGTGAATATCATTTATCACCACATTCCATGAATATTGTTACGACCTACAAAGACTAATGCACACCTGCAATTTATTACCTTTTCGGCATTTGTACTTCTTTTGTTTACCTTATGTTTAAAATTTATAATTAAAAACAGCCTATTGTGTATTGTACTCGTTTATGGCCGTTTACGAACATAATTAGGCAGGTGTGCAGATTACGAATTCTAAGAAATTCGATCTACGCGAGCGGGCAGCCATATTCAAAGTTATTTATTTTCTTGAAACATGGTACATAAATTTGAGGTGACATAAGAATACAAGATTCACATGTTTTGCCTATGCGACGTGCAAATATATTAGTATCGGTATAATATCAAATATCGTATCGGTGCAGTATATAGCAATAGCCCAATAGGGAGATCGGCAGTCTAGCGATGGTCACCAGCGAGGCAAGACGTGTGTACATTCGATAAGCTATATAGTGACGGACTTTGCGTGTGTTGTTGAATCGTGTATTACGTTTGTACTGGTTGTGTCCAGTTATATCTGTAGCTGTGTTATACGTGTTTGTATAGTTCTTATAAATTCTATAGTAATTCCAACGGCATTTTAATTCGAGTCCCGCACTCGTAACATTATTATTCTCTCTCACCATCATCACCATTTGTACGGGTGTCACGCCGTAGCCCGTACATTTTCCATTTATTTAAAAAAGAAATGATTCAAGAATCCAATTACATTATGTTCTTATAATACATTTTTCATAATTCTATTCCAGATGCGGTTTCTGCCGCAAGCGGCTGAGCATAGCGACGGTGCACCGCTGCCGCTGCGGTGCCGCGTTCTGCGCGCCGCACCGCTACGCGGAGGTGCACGGCTGCCTGTACGACTACAAGGCGCAGGCGCACGCCTACCTCACCAGGGCCAACCCGCTCGTCAGCGCACCCAAGCTGCCCAAGATATAGGACCCAGCGCCACCCGACCGCCTCCATGGCCCTGCCCTCACTCCCGACACTGTTGCCCAGATCCCCGACACTGTTGCCCAGATCGCGGACACTGTTTCCCAGATCCCCGGCACTGTTGCCCTGACCCCCTCAACGCACTTGACCTGGAGCCCAATTCTGCTATATCGATATCAGAATGGCCGTGTTTCATCCATCATTCAAAATTCTTCTCCCCGCTATCATAAGCTTTTTTATTGCTTTTGATTAATCACGTGTCACTTGAACTCTGATACTGGCAAAATCAAAGCTAGTTGCGTTGAAGACATTAACCTATACAAAGAGTATTCAAAATACGATTCCATTGCGATAGTGTCAAAAATTTATATTCTACTAAATCCACAATATCTCGATATAGTCGCGGCCCAACAATAGTAGAAATAATATCGATACTACCGTTAGCAATGAATATTAGAAAACTATCAAAATTTTAAACATTTATTTCACGAGTTTTCGCTTTGTTTATAGAGTTAGCTCTATTGGAATTAACAGAATACCGAAATCGGACAAACCTACGATTGAGAAGATAGTGTCCGGCGATTGTGACGAGATAGTAATAGCAGAATTGGGCCCTAGGTGTGGCAGTTGTTAATTTAGCGACTTTGGCTGCAGCAGCTATCTGTATATTATAAATTTGTAAAAGTGTAGTTTTTTGTTACTTACGTTTTTTTTGTGTTTGTCTGTTTGTTCGCGATTGGCGTAAATACTACTGAGCTGGTTTCGATGCGGTTTTCGCTGAACGATAATAAATTTTCGGACTTAAAATCTAGTGTACTTCATATCCCGAGAATCCTACGGGAATTTTCTTGGGAGAGGTTTAAAGTGATCAGGTCGAAATTTACACTGATCTATAACATTTTCTAGTAAAACATTTGTAGTAACATTACCCTAATAGAAATCCATTGTCCTGCTGAAATAACCTTTGGTTTCATATTTAGCAAAATAACTGTAATATTGCGCCACCTCCAAGGAAGACTCGCCAACTTCATTTTACGTATTTTCTATTTTTAAGGGTAAAGACCTCATTAACGCGTTAATATTTCTAAAATTTCGTACAAAAATATTAAGATATTTATGAGTGCTTTTCTCTTAAAATGGAAAATGTCTAAAATCAAGTTGGCGTAGTATCCCTTGGAGGTGTCGATTTGTTACGTAAACAAAGTCGCGTGCAAGTACTAGTTGCTTAATAAAATCTTCTTGAAGTTCTAAATCCGTGCCTCTTACGGGTCTAACATAAATCATCCCTTGTACAAGTACTACTACTACTACTACGAAAACGCTGGTTTTTCTCGTTATACTTCATAGTAATTCAGAATACAGTGTAAACTCTATATAACGACACTGAAGGGACTGCATTTTATGGCGTTATAGAGAGTTATCGTTAAATGGAGAGAAGTCGTCTGTTATTTTTGTCTGACTTCTTTTGCTGTACCAGTAATTTAGTTGTATTTTTTCACTTATTATATTCACATCTTGCGATATTGAGGCATCTTGGTGATGAAAGAAGTATTTAGAAATTTCGGCATACGTGATGCCGACAGTCGAGTTTATTACGGGCTAGGATAGTAAAGCGATAAAAGAACGTACACAGCTGCGCAGCTTTTACTAATTTTGGCAATTTAAAAGGTACTTTTTAGTACTTAATTGTTGTCATTATTGAGAGTGAGTGTAATGCTATATAGAGTGTATCATTGTATGGAAGACAAGCTAAAACAACTAAAGCCAAGTGATTTCGACGGTTAAGGGAATTTGTCGTTAAATCGAGTGACGTTACATGGAGTTTACACTGTATATCAAAATATTCTAATTTTTTTAACCTAACTTCTCATTACATGACAAAGCTATAACAAAAGATTGTGCTAAGGTACTTTATCCGGGTTGTCACATTCTGAGCAAAGCCTATATCGCAGGGATCATATAATTTTATACATACAAATTGATTCGCGAATAATCGCTAAATTGGCAACATTTCCCATTTACCCAAATCCATGTCCATATTTCCAAGGTATAAAACCTTTTAAGCTCTTGCATATTGCATCACATAATGGGTCCATTTGCGCTGGTCTATAGTTAGAACTCCCCGTCCATACATGTTGCACCGCGTCAGAGGTACGTTTATACTGGTTTGGTTATAAAAAAAAATGTTTCGACAAATATGAAACTTGACGAGATCAATGAAATTGCGCAAAGTTATAGAAATGTACCATTTTTGTAAAGTTGCCTTAATATTTCTAATTGTTTGGAAGTCGAATGTTTGTTTTGGTCATGCAGTTGCTTCGTATACGGAGACTCAAATACCAAGAGTATCGTAAAAGCAAAAAAAATGTCCCATATATGCAATCATTCGATTTCATATACGATCGTTAATATTGATCGATATTTTTTTTTTCTCCTTTCGATTATAAAATATTTTTATTCAATTTTGATTAATAAAATATTAAAATAAATTTCTAAGGAAATTTTGTTTTTATCGATGCAAAAGAAGTAAATAAATGTACGTATAAGCTTTATGATTTTTTTTTAAGTAAGGTAGAAGAGAATTAAATAACAGATACACAAGAATATTACGTATCTGCATTACCGACATCAACGTGCTACTTTACCGACATTTACATTTATGAATTCAGGTCTGCCCATGCCATTGAGAAAGAAGGGCTTTAAGTAAGCTTCGAATTTGATAATATCGATGTGTTTAATCATAATATTTGGCACCATACAAATTATAGTTTACAAATTAGGGCAATTAAACTAACTAAGCAGTAGTTTGTTCCTTTTTTTCAGAAATTCATTAATATAGTTTACCGGTCTTATTTATATTGAGTTTGAGTTAATTTTGATGGCTTCTTTATAATTCTTAAAGAAGCATTCAAACTTATTGTAACTCAATATGAATAAGACCATATATTTACTAGAGATTTTGCATTGTTAAATACATTGTTTCGATATTATTCGATGTTAGTAGACGATTAACGTAATTTTAGTCGTTCTATGCTTGTACTAATTTTAGTTCCCTCAGATTTCCTCTTGGGCACTACTGGCTCGATTTTGATGAAAATGAAATTGCAGTTAGTCGCTCTGCTTACGGCGTGTAAAGTCAAAATTGTGATATATAATAATATTAATAATATTTCGAAAGAAAAACTAAACTTAAGATTAAAATGTTAAAAATTTACCCTCTGCCAAGTGTGTGTGTGTGTGTGTGTGTTTTAATTTTTTTTATTCATTATTTTTTATAATGAAACATTAATTGTGAAAAATTGTTCAAAAAAATTAATTAAATGCAAAAAATAAAATAAAAATGCAGCGTTAACGATTATTGTAATAATTATGTCGCGTGTATTGTTATCGCTAATGCGTTTGTATTGCCAGGATACCGTTCAAGGGTTTAAGATTAACTCAAATGTTTAAGATCAACTCAAACTTTAAGGTCGTCTCAAAAGCTTGAATGTGTTTTCTTAGACCTTTCTATCACTCTAGGTGCTTTGTTTTGTGCTAGAATATGTTCGTGTAAGTTCTCTAACATGTTCCGACGATGGCGGACCAACTTTAATACATATCAGTTATTATATTTACTAAGTTTTTTTAAATATTGAGATAGTCGTCTAACTTTATTTTATTGGATGGGTTGATATATTTATAAAGATTTTGATGATGGTAGAGAAGATTTATGGACTCACAAGTTGACCGGTCTAAATTAATGAGACCATAAACATGTTGATGTACATTATAAAGTGCCGAGTAACAATCGCTCTATAACTCTCAATATAACACAGAAGCAATATACTTGAAATGATAATCGCCCAGAAAAAAACTCGCTTAGATGGCGCCAATTATCGCCTCTCCATTTTTAACTTTTCATTATTTAAAACATAATTTTGAGTAAATCTCTCAATAATTGAAAAGAAACTCAAGACCATTATTGACTGACTTGATATAAAAAAATTTGTTTAATAATAGAACGTCAAAGAAAGATAGAGAAGAATGAACTGTACGCCATCAAGTTATGTACGATTTTAGACATTTACAAGTTTTATTATTATAATACATTAATTAAATAAATATAGTAGTAACCTTGTTTCATAGTAAAACAATTATTTAGCTTTTATTCGAATATACTCTGAATACTTTAGGAAATTTTAAAATTGTAAAACAAGCTATTGTGGATTATAAACTCAAACATCACTCAGAATCAATGTTCCAGACTGAGCAGCGTCTTAAAATGTTTAAGTAGGACTTAAAGTTTAAGCGTTGTTTGAGTAGTTCTCTGGTGCATTTTGTTTAAATACTGTCCCATAGACATTGCTAGTTTAATAAAAGTATTAAAGCTGGTCCGCGACGTCCGATCGTACGTGTACCCCCTAATTTGTTATTTGTAAATTACTTTATATAACATTAGACTAATTGATGCTTATTATACAAAAATAATTAATTTTTATTATTATTAATCATTATTATCATTAATCACTAGTGAGGACGCCTGGTTTCGCTTTCATTTCGCATAAGTTGATATCTTTTATTCTAAGATTTTTGTATTCCGCAGGGGCCTAAATATAATGGTTTGTGCTTTAATATTAGTGATGTGACAGTTATGAAATAGCGGAACTGAAACGGTAAGTCGATTTCATTTAGCAAACGTCATCGTTAAATTTAACGTTATTTTTTGTAATCGACGCTAACTTTCACGTTCGAATATTGTTTTATTTATTTGGTAATGGGCACAAGGTTTTGGTGTCCATATATACAGTAAGTTCCTATTGTGTATGGTTTAAAATCGATATATTCTGTATGAAAATGAAATTGTTTTCAATTTTTTTTAATTAATAAATATCCATCTTGAATCGGTTTCTATAATAGTATTTGGGCATGCCGATGTCTGATGTGAAAACCGGTGAAATTAAAATGTGCGAGCCTGTGGTGCGTCGTGCATTCGAAAGTGCTTTTTAATTTGAACGAATTATTAACTCAAGATCTGTAAGGTTTATGATTAAAACTTAAGTTATAACGGTTTTAAACGGAGCGTTTAATTTATTTGATTGTCATTTCGTACGTTTCGGCCACTTTTCAGTAGCCGTGATCGCGGAAGACGAGTCTGTCAAGGTTTATGCCTAAGTATTGTTGTAGAAAATATGCCTAAGAGAGGAGCGGAGGGGGGGAAGAGCGTTTTAGATATAATTATAGAAAATTGTTTACAAACGGCATGATGGCTATAAAAGTGTAGTTATATTTTTGACGGTAAAATACTTTTGACAAAGTAAGAAAATAAATCAAATCATTACAATATTAAAGTAGAAATCATTCGATGTATATTATTAACAAGAGATTGTCATATTTAAATATATGTATGTTTTAGCATGTATAAAACCAATTAATATTTGAATATGGGTAGTAATTTAGGTGTCATCCGTTTTAAGGTGGCGTCCATTGTAGTTTTGTTCTGTTATTTGGTTAATTATTTGATCTTTTTGTGAAAAAATGAAAAGAAGTCTTCTTAGATTGCATTTATTGCGTAGTAGGAAATTAAAAAGTATCTTACATAATGTTTGGATTACCGTAAATTCGCCGTAAAAGAACCAGCCAAAAAAATAGTATACCATTAAAGTCTTCTGGGTTTATCGGTGAGATAGTTAACAAGTGGCATTTGAAATATCGAGTGTTTGTTTAGACTTAGGACGAGGGCTCATACGTGGCGATCGAATCCGTTATTAAATGTGGCCCCAGATGACCTCAGACTTGGCCAAGTATGAAATCAGACCCCGAGTCCCAGTGCCGAGGATGATTAACGAAATGAATGCGTTATGATCACACACGTTAAGGGGCCTTACATTAATTACGTCACACGTTAGGGGGTCCTAAATTTCGTGACGTCACATTTCTTAGTCTAATACATTTAAGCTTTAAAACCGCGAAATTTGAATTATTAACGACTACCTCCTTCCCGCGACTTCGTCCGCGTGGAACAGTCATAAAAAACCCCCAATTTTGAAACATTCTTCATTGGTGCTCCGCTCCTATTGGTCTTAGCGTGATGATATACAGCCTTCCTTGGTAAATGGGCTATCTAACACTGAAAGGATTTTTCAAATCGGACCAGAGTTCCTGAGATTAGCGCGTTCAAGCAAACAAAACAAACAAACTTCAGCTTTATATAATAGTATAAGAAAACCTTTAAAATATGTCCAACTCTTTTCTGTGTGAGCATAATGTTTAAATTAATTAGGGAGCTGCTCTTTTCATTTAATAATTTCTTGGTGTAAAATTGCAAAATGTGATATCATACTAGGAAGGGAGGGGTCTCACTGATGTGACCAGCTGTGACAAGATCGGGGAAGGGGTAGAAAAATCATAAAATTCGTGTGACATAATTTGTGGATGGCTCCTAAGTGGAATCTTTCAATCTGATGTGTAACCAGTGCAATAAAAAAACCAAAGCTTCAAGTCTGTTGTTATAATCTTGTTGAAATGATCGACCAGTGGTGGCATAACAATACAATACAATAGAATGGTCGCTTTCTGATACAACCATTGTAATGCCAATGGTCAACTAATTCAATACGAATATTATTAGCAAGCTTGGGGTTCAGTAAAAAATACTATAGTTTCGATAACTGTTTTATTTGATAACTCAAAAGGATAAATTGGGTATTTGACACATATAAATTTTAAAATATTTTATATAAAAGAGCAGGTATCAAAATATCTTATCTTACTTTAAACAGTTCATTATAGAAATAATTATTATTCTAGTTTATAAAATAATTAATAAGGTATTTGACTCTGATACGAAATCAAGGAGGGTGTGATGTTTTGTGCTTTTTTTTTGATTGTCAAATACCCAATTAAAAGTTGTGCTTGTATATGGAATATTTACAACGCCTGTGGTTGACTGATATTTGCCCACCTAGCTGACTGGAATTCAGGGGTCCCAGGTTTGATTCCTGGCATGGTAAATTTCATAAACGAATTTTCAATTATTTAATATGCTCTCGGTGTCCGAGTTCATTCCCAGAGTTGCCCGTTATATATTATTCATAATACAGACGTAACTCGCTTAGATATACGATGTGTTACTTAAAACTATACTGGATGCCAACCTTAAGTTTGACAATGTCCATTTGTAATGTATAAATTGTGCTTACGAAGTCTAACCGAATACTACTAATTCAAGTAAATTTTTATTGCACGTTTTTTCCTATTATATACGTGCATCGCGTGTATTTTGTAGATATTACACGCTAGCACGCGTGTAATATACCATTGTTAGGGCCCAACACTCACGCTGAGCTGCGTGATTTTTTTTTTAATAGTCGTAATGGTCACACGCATACTCATTTTTATTTATTTACCTACCAAAGTCTAAAACACATTTTTGTTTTTTTCAAGTACCTAATTGTGTATACATACTCATGTTTAAGTTTTTTTTATTCAAAAAATATCGTGGGTGGCGTAAGTTGTATGATTATAAGAGAAATGGTAATATTATATTCAAATCGATATATGTAATTAAAAAAACTTGTGTACATTTCCAACGCAGCTCAGTTTTGGTGCAATCCATAATGTTACTGCCAACATGTTGTTAAATAAAATGCATATATTACTAAAATTGAGCTATCGAAACACATTATATTTTAGGATATAGGATTCGTTCGGACTGTTTTGGTAGTTCATTATTTTTGGACAATCTCTTTAAAATACTTTGTTGAACACATTATTGACTGTATCATTATACTCTTGTCGTGTAAAGAGCGTTATTAATTTGGTATAATAGTTATAATTACATTTATAATCTTATTATAATAATGCAGAATATTACAACATTGGATTCGATCACTCAAAATGACAGCTGTCAAGACGCCATCTCGCATCGTAACGCGCGTGCTAGATAAGACTATTAAAATACATAGCCTAATCATCAAAATTCTAGCTAAAACTCTGTTACAAAAAGTAATATGTTATTACCGGCTTTGTTGACTAAATTTTTCTCCTAGACCTAATATGAACTCTATGATTGGTCAAATTATTTTGACGAAGAAAATATTACTTTGAATAAGGCAAGGGTAACTTCTTGCAGTTTACAGCGCTAGGCACTTTGAGTTAACTCAAAGTGGTATGCAACTATTAAGTTTCAAAGTGCGGGGCACCTGCATCTTATGCCCGCTGACTTTTAGCGCAGGAGGCAAATTTTGACGCTATCTTAGACTCGTAACATTTTGTTTTAAACTGCGTTGAAGTGAGTTAATGGTTGTGTGAACACTACTAGCGCAGGGATTTACTTGTTAGCGGATTGTAGCGCTGTCCTTTGAGTATTGATAGCTACAGAGCGGACGCGTGTGAATTAAACTCGGGGTTGTAATGCAGTGGTTTATTTTAAGAAAGTAGCCTAATGACAAGCGCATCGTACATACATACATAACAAGTATTGACATTCTGGCGTAAAGGCCTAATTGCCAACCCATAAACATAAAAAAGTATTGACATTTAACAGGTGTATATAAAATATGATTATTATGTGTAATCTAGTAAATATTCTGCGCTGTTACAATAAGAAGTTTGTTATAGTAATCACATGATTCTATAAGAATTACCTTGGTGTCTGGCAAGCATGAATGATTTGCTGCTATGTTCTTATAGATCGTGCTTACTATCATATTGTTCGTGTATAAATAATAATACTACGTTTCACCGTTAGGCTGGGTGCCGCTATATTTTCATAATAGATTTGTGCATATTTAAGTTTATAGATAATTTTTATTTGGGAAAAATAATTTTGGCTGATTTCTGATAATAAATATTTATAATGCGAAAGCGAATATTGTGTATTATTTATATCCAATTGATTCTTGATTTTAATTAAAATATTTTTAAATATTGGTTTGTAGTTTTACTTGTTCTTAAACGGGTAAAGATTGGGATTACATATGGCGGCTCATCATCCCTGTACTGTCAACATATCTCCAGTAAGGGAAAAATTTAATTTGAAACACTTACGTTATTTGAATTTTTTATTGTCAAGAAATACTTAACTGAATAAAGTTTTACACAGCTGTGTATTATGAATAAATATATTTGGTAAATTAGAGCAGGTTCACATGACAAGCGTTTCCCGCGCGTTTTGATAACGCGCGTTTACAATTACACACATTTTATTTAGGCCGTACACATGCTAACGGGCGTTTTAATAAAGCGCGCGTTCAACGCTGCGCTAGTGCTCTACTGTTGTCAACGCGCGCTTTGAGATCATCGGTTTTCTATGTTACCGTTCAGTTGAGTGCGCGGTTTTGATGCGGATAGACAATATCGCAAAGCGTTTTTATCTGCTACGAGTTCATCGCTTATGAGAGCCAGTAAATCATCAAATGATTTGATGCACATTCTGAAATAGTTACAAAATCTGGGTCTGTATGGCCTTAGCTTAGGTTACAGAGTTATGTACTGGTTTTCAGACAGCCTGTATAAAAAATTTGGTGGACCCAATATCTCTGTCTTCTCTCGCGTCATTTTTGCCATCGGTATAAAATCACCGTTAAAACTGTTTATACGCCCATCTTCGACAAATGTAGAACTCAAACTGAACTAGCGAGCACCATGTGAACCCTATACAAAAATTCTGCGCGCATTAAGCGCTTGTCATGTGAACCTGCCCTTATGCAGACAGAATCTATTAAATAAAATTACTTATTGAAAAAACAATTGAGTGTTAAATCGTTAATATTCATAATAATTATAAGAGGTTTATTAGCTAGTTAAACAAAATAAGTGTTATTCATAATCGCAATGATGCGTTTATCAATAATGCTTTTTATATAATAGAAAGAGACCAGTAGTATGTGTAAAACATATTGTAATTTGTAAAATGTACATAAAAATACAAAGTAATTTTCGATGTGCCTGGATTTTAAATGATGAAGTCTTGCCGCAAGAAATGCTCGGAGGAATTACCTTATGACTCATGAAGCTACAACTGAAAAGAATCATAACACTGGTGTCTCTGAAAACAGCATCGATGTTTGCAAAAGATCGATGTATCGTTCACATCCCTATTCGTGAAAGCTCGCAGTAGCGGTGGGTATCAAACCGAAATTCCAAAAACAGCCATCCGGCTAATGGTTGAATAACCAGTTGATTGCTTATTGGCTAATGGGTGAATGACTCGCCATCCGACTGTCTCGTGCCATCGTCCGAAGCGCCACAATTTTATGTCGCTCCGCAATGACAGCTCGGCAAAATATGTAAAATTTTTATACCCGTAAAAGTATTCGAGTGGTATATCAAAGTATGTACGCCGCTGAAGCGGATATATCAAAATTTAGATAAATAAACGAAATCGGATTAATAATCGCGAAGTTATTCCAAAAGCAGTGTTTTTTTGCCAGAAAGTGAAATTCTACTAACTTCCTATCGATTCAGCTATGGTGTAGACGCATTTGCGCCATTTGGAGCCCTATATAATAGTGAAATCGGTGCAGTGCAAAGTAGTAGATAAGTGTCCCTACGCCTTGGGAGGTTAACCTATTGTGCCTGATCAGGTTGTAATTAGCTATCCGGGATCTCTAATACATGGCTTTAAGAAAGTCTCTTGCACTAAGAGGATATCTACGTTATCGGTGACCAGGAAGTCGTGAACCAAGTCGCGTTGATCTTTTAGTCCGTTGGCATTATATGTAGCTAAAGTCAGTGAGCAGGGTGTTTCCCTAGTTGTGGTAGCTAAATTAGGGCAAGTTGTACAGAATCTTCATCAGCGGGCCATGATCCATGGCGATCCGTTGATGTTACTATAGGGTAGTGGCGGTTTTTAACTTGCTAGCTAAGGTGGCTACCTCATCCAGGTTGAAGGGTAGCGACTTGGCAAACCGTATTACCGGAATGTGAGTGGCCCTGTGACTACTTCGCCTGCACTTTATACAAGTATAAACGTGATAAGACAGGTTTCACAACTACCTACATTTATGATTCCTGAATGATTAAAGAGGGGAAACAGTAAATTTATTTGCAAACATATTTTTAACAGCCAATTTGTTCATAATATAAATATGACGATAATCAAAACGAGTTCATCTCAGTTTGATCATTATTATAATCTGAATTATTCTAATCACACAATTGTGTCACATTAGTAAAATTTATAAATCAATACGCACGAAGATTCTACTTCGGATCTATTTATATGAAAGAGAAGTGCAAAAAGCACCCTTTTTTACATAATGTGTGTTAAAAATAAAATAAACTAGCAATACAAAAGATAGAAAACAGCATATGCAAATGTTAGAGTGAGATGACGTATGAACGACAGAGAACGTGCAGAACTTCTCAGATACCTTCTCATATTAAAATGCGGCAAAATGTTCTTAAAACTTGTTACTTTTTTACTCTTGAATTGTAATAAAACGCGGCAAACATGTTTGCTTTAATTTGTATCCATAATATGTAATAATAATAATTACCGTGACCATAATCGCCAATAAAGAATATAATCTAATTGTATCAACTGCATTTTCATTCAATCTTCCGAAATGTTTAAATTTTTCACGGATATGCACTTTTTTTTAAATAACAAATATTCAAAAGGCGAGGAAGAGTTCGCTATCTGGCTGGAGCATTATTACATTTTTGAACATACACATTTATAGGGTTTTGTTACGACATATTCTGTATACTACGAACCTCAACAGTGATATTACAAATATTACATACAACCATAAAGGTGTCATACATAAAAAAATATATAAGACATTCATTTTTTTTTTTATACATAAAATCAAATTTATGTGAGATATTGTTAACATTTTTATTATTCAGTCAATCTTCAAAAATGTGGTAACACGTGATCGATAGTGCTGCTCAATCGTTCCTCTGCTAGTCCTTCGACGTAGATGGGTTTCAAGTGGACGAGGCGTAAGCTTCACGAGTTTGTAAGGATGGGCTGAAACCGCAATAAGCCCCGTATTGCGGTCTCGCTCAGCACCTATCTGGAGTCACGTGTCATCTCTTTCGCACTACACACTGTTAGATCAATCATAGAAATGCGCGTACGTTAATGTCCGCTATATTATAAGCTAATACTAATGCATTAATTAAATCTAGCTAGCTAATTTTCAATTACTTTAAATCTGTAATGCATGCAAGAAGACATCTTGAAAGCAATGTAGATAGATATAATATTTTGTATCTGAGATTTAAAAATTTACGAGCAAGGACTAAATGTATCTAATAATGACGACGTTCTGGATGATATGTTATTATTAGCATAATAAATTATCTATTTGAGGACTTTTCAAAACTCAATCTGGCGACCCTATTTATGTGTTACATAGGTACAGAGCTGAGAGAAGTGTCGCGCTCTCACTCCACCGCTATCCGGACTCACATGCCGTCTCTTTTACACTACACATTGGTAAATCAATCTTAACACTTGACTGGACTTGTGCAAACTCAGGAGCTAACTTCACCCACTTCATTTTAGTTTTGCACGAACTGTACAATTAAACAACTTCATCAAATTTATTTACACATAACAAAAATATAAATGTTTCTTACTATATAAATAACTACTATTTACATACAATAGCCATACCTGAGTTCTAGAAAATATACAATTATTCATATAAACACTTAATAATTCATTAACTTATACGTAGATTGATAACTTTATTTTATATATTTACTGTTAATTATTTTTGGATTCAAAATAATTCATGTATTATAATCACCCTGGGCAAATGCGTCTTTGGGATAGTTGCATTTATTAAAGAGCCATCCAAAATACAACCACTTCTGCTATCTATTAACTTTTAATTGTACCAATACTAACCAGATGTAATATAAATAGACTTATGGTTCATATTTGTGAAATATCAGCCATTTTATGTAAATTTCACTTTTCGTGTGACGTTGTTTTCTGACATGTTTTTTTCAGTAATTAAATTGAAGCAAAATATTTTTATTTTTGGCATTCAAATGTCCTGAAAATATATTTAAACAAAGACCCGTTTGCCTATAGGGTAATTCAGTTTATTTTTTTACATTGAAAAAAAAACAACAACTCATGGACGAAATAAAACAGAAATTTTTAAGTAAGTTAAAAATGTAACGCATTTGCACGCACAACTATATCCATTATTTAATTAAACATTAATATTAATAAAAGAGAGATAACTAGTGTATTTAACAACATTAAAACTATCAAATGACTTGATCATCCGTTTCCCTAAGGAAAGATTCAAAAATCTCAACAAAATTGTCTATGCCCTCTCTAAAATTATCGTCTATGGCCCTTTCGTCTTCCTCGTTAAAGAACGCGTGCGCGAAATCTATGATTTTAACCGTCCCCCAAGGATTTGGGGTCGGAGAATCGTACGAGAGCTGATCCAATAATGCTCTATAATTCATTTTGATCTTTGACAGTTTATCCTCGTAGTTATGCTCAAACGAGTGGTTATGGTTCAACCTCTCCAATGCGTCGGTCCATGGGGACGTTATTGGGGGCGGGTTGGCGAAGGTCGTTTGGGCCATGCTCATCGGGGTCATGGGGACCGAGTTGACCTTTTTGTAAACCGGTCCTTTTGAAGAGATCTGACCGCTGAAGTTGGAACCGGCTGCTGGGCTGTGGGTGGAGTGGATGGAGCGTCGACGCGTCATTGTTGGGGGGCGACATTTTGTTCGGCTCCTAGAAGACCAAAATTTTCTATATAAAAACCGGTCCAGGCAGTATTTTACTCTGTGGCAACGCCTTAGGCTTTATAAAGCCCAGATGAAGCCTCATATGGAGTACTGCTCACACTTATGGGCCGGTGCACCCGCTTGCCAGCTAAATTTCCTGGACAGTATTCAACGTCGAGCCGTTCGCATTGTCGACGATCCCATACTCACAGACGACTTAGATACGCTTGGCCTTCGGAGAGACTTCCTCTCGTACGCAACGGTTCTCTAGAACGTTTCTTTTGCACCGTGGGGATTTGGAAGGAGTTCCAACCGTGGTTTTCTTACAGCGCGAAGAATTTCTTCGAGGCAGGCAGCGCATTGGTAACACCTCTGATGTTGCAAACGTCCATAGGCGACGGTAACCGCTTTTCATCAGGTGGGCCGTCTATTTGTCTGCTGTACTCTTATAAAAAAGAGTTCTATTTCCACTTCTCCTGTCTAATCCATCCATTTCATTCCTCTTGTCTGATCCGCATATCCCTTCCCCATTTAATAGCTTCCCCTGGGGCGAAGACAGAGCTTTACCAGCCTCTAAGGAATTTTATAACACCCTAAACAACCCCATGTCGTAACGTAGAGGGAAAAGCTTGACGCAACGTTCCCTCCAGATCATTTTTGTACGCGCAACAAACGTTCTAGAGAAACATTGCGTAGTTGAGCGTAAGAGCTCAAGGAAACGGGGGGTGAGAAAACCGTCGACGGCAAGTTGTGAAGATGAGACGTTGGCACCAGATCATACAATTACTCAGAACACCCTTCATTGCAAAGCAGTAAAGAGGAGGAATGAAATTCATGTGACAAAGAATATAATAAATGGGAAGATTTGATGAATATAAGATGAACAATGAAAGAGATAGGTGGATTGCGTGAAGGATGACATGATGATTCGTGGTATTAGAGAGGATGTATGCCAGAATAGTGGAATGGCAATAGTATGGAAGCTAAAGTCATAGATTAGATTAGATAACTCTTTAATGCTCACTAAACTAAACAATTACAATACTTCTTGCCAAAACAAAAGGCGGCCTGATCGCTAAAAGTGATCTCTTCCAGGCAACATAGCTTTAAAGAAATAATGAACTAATCTGACGTTGTAGATGGAACGGAAAAAAGATAGGACTGTACAATTTAAATATACATACTTGCACTGATTTATAAATTTAATACATATATAAATCCAGACACATTTATAGAATACCAATATACACGTATATTTGAATACTTGTCAAATATACTGATAATATATATGTAAATAAATATATATTATCAGTATATTTGACAAATATTCTATATTAGCAATATAAAATCTTATCTTTAATAGGTTGTGGAAAAAGTCTTTTCGCATATAGTATGTATGAACTTGTAATAAGATCTCTTTGGCTATACCATTTGTATCTGGCTGGTTCTAGTATCATTAAAAGTTTTAATTTTAAAGAAGACAATTCCAAATTCAGTTTAGGAAAATGTGTGATTATCATTTGTTTTTCTTATTGTTAGAATGAGTGAATCTAATGAAGAAATTCGATACATTTTAAAATTTTACTACAAAAAAGGAAAAATGCAACACAAACCGCGAAAAAATTTGTAATGTTTATGGACCTAATGCATATCTTTGAGAGTAGCGCAAATTTGGTTTAAGCGTTTGCAATCCGGAAATTTTGATATCAAAGATGCACGTCGCTCTGGTCGCCCTGTTACGGACAAAATTGATGCCATTTTTGAAAAAGTGGAGCACGATCGGCATATTAGTAGTTACGATGTAGCTGGAGAACTGGGAATTGGCCACAAAACGGTTTTGGCGCATTTCAAAAAAGCTGGGTACACAAAAAAGCTCGATATTTGGGTGCCTCATGAGCTCACTGAAGGAAACCTAATGAACCGTGTACTCATTTGTGATTCTTTATTACGACGTAATGAAACCGAACCATTTTTGAAGAAGCTGATAACTGGTGATGAAAAGTGGATCACGCATGACAAGAACGTGCGAAAAAGATCGTGGTCAAAGGCCTGTCAGGCTCCACAGACTGTGGCGAAGCCCGGGTTAACTCGCAACAAGGTGATGCTGTGTGTATGGTGGGATTGGAAGGGCATTATTCATTATGAGCTGTTACCGCCAGGCAGGACCATCGATTCTGAACTGTACTGCGAACAACTGATGAGATTAAAGCAAAAAGTTGCGAGAAATCGGTCGGAATTAATCAACAGACGGGGTGTGGTTTTTCACCATGATAACGCTAGACCTCACACATCTTTAGCCACTCAGCAAAAATTACGAGAGTTTGGCTGGGAGGTGTTAATGCATCCGCCGTATAGTCCTGACCTTGCACCTTCAGATTTTCACCTGTTTCGGTCTCTGCAGAATTCCTTAGGCAGTGTCAGGTTAACATCACGAGAGGACTGCCAAAACCACTTGTCGCAGTTTTTTGATCAGAAGTCCCAAAATTTGTATAGCAATGGGATCACGTCCCTACCTACAAGATGGCATAAAGTTATCCAACAAAATGGCACCTACATACTTTAGTCAAATGTAAATAAACTTTATAAAAAAACCTTTTAAATTTTTATATAAAATGCGAAGAAACTTTTTCCCCAACCTAATACAATAGATAAATAAGTAAATGTTTATTATATCAGACATATTTATTTAAAGACATAATAATTTCTAAGTGTATTCCGAAAAGTAGCTGATATTTTGACCTCTCTGATAGTAAAAGACAACGCATTCCAGATGTTGACAGCCTGCATTGTAAAAGAGTTATCATAAAAGGATGAAGTGTGTCCAGGTGTCATGAGTCTACGATACGTATCTGATCGTAAATATTAGAAGTGGGGAGGCGAAGGAATTCAAAACGTTTCTTACGGTAAGGAGGATTATTGGGAATAAATAGTATGTTATAAAGGAGAGTTAGAATGTGAGTATTCCGGCGAAAACGAATAGGAAGACGAGACAAGACATAGGTTAGGTTCTACAAGAGACTCACAACGACCACGTTCACGACCGCAATTTTTCCCGTTCCATTTGCATGCGGGCGTTATAATCATAAACTCTAGTGGAACGAATTATGGAGCGTTGATGTCATTAACGACGAAATACACAGATGTCATTGGTTGATTTGAAAATCGCGCCTTCTTCAATGTCAAGCGATAGAGAGAATTAATGCTGTGTGTTCAACGCCCACTTCGACCTGAGTCGTTGTGAGCGCTGTGTGATCGAAAATAATGACGTCATTAGTGAGATCGCCATATGGAACGGCAGACGCGAGTATTTTGGGCGTTGTGAGATATTAAAGGAACAAGCTCATTTGGGGTTAGCTCATGCTAACCCCAAATCATTGGGAGAAAGTGAAAGGAAAGTGATAGTTATACTCACGCCAATATATCGGCTTCCCCACAACAGTCCCTCAGCCTCGTCGCGTCGTAGACCAGCAGTAGGGAGGTGGAGTACAGCCTCAGTGCCGTCTGCCTTCGCGCCCACTTCTGGATCTTCCACAGTTCAGACAGAAAATGCAGTATCAGAGCACGACAAAAGTTCGTGCCGACCCCGTTCAAATAGTTTCGCAATGCTTGAAAACAATTAATGTTTATTTTAAGATGAATATATATATATATATATATATATATATATATATATATAAATATATATATATATATGGAAAAAAGAAATCGCAACAAAAAAACGAATTGTAACTTGAAGTTTTATGGGCAGGTTTTCAAATTGGACAAATACATTAACAATCTACCCGTAAAACTACAAGTTAATCTTTGTTGCGATTCGTTTTTCCACTTGTCCGTCGAAGTTTCGCTTCTACTATGTGTCCCAGCACACATTTCGATTTTTCGCAGGTTTACTCCAAATTATTATGATTTGGTTAGGTCAGGTACATTTTAATGAATGCATTTTTTATTTAAACATATTATATTTTATCAAACAAACAACTGCACTCGATCCGGACAAAAAAACATCCATAGTCTACTCTAAAATTATGCCGCCCCTCCACGCGGCCGTAACGCTTTTTCGTGACAGAAAAAATCCTAATACTCCCCGTCTATACAGAAGTTTCACTTCAATAAGTATTAAAAGGAGGCATGCGGATCTGAATGGACCCGGTCCAGTTTTGCTTTCTCTCGAATTTGAAACTCATGCAAAACAACAGCACTTCACTTTTAATGGTTTTAAGCTCGTAAATGCTCTTTATATATTCAATGTACTCTTTGTGTAAATGCTAAAAAAACACCAAAATAACAAAATTGCCAATGACAAGAATGTATTCGTAAAGTGACATTGACATTTTTATTAGTATTGCTATGTAAAAACTTTGTAAAATAATATACAGAAACGCAGCTAAAAAGGATGTATATATTTTTGGGCTTACCATCTCTGACTCCTTGTCCGTGCAGTTTTTTCCCGTAATCCTTATTGTATTTTAGCAGCTTTCCCGTAGTGATCTTGTACACTTGAAATCCGGGAATGCAGAAACCGAATTCTTTTTTACATTGCGCGTATTTACTCTCTTCGCTTTTTATCTTCGCTTCTGTGGCTAACGGATCCCAAGTCCTTTTACCTAAAATAAGGACACTCTTTATTATAGTCTAGCGATCTCGGCAGACTTCTTCCCTGCCCTGAAAAAATAAAAATCTAGAACCCGATTCCAGCGTGTTGAAATAAACCTCTCATTTCAATAGGCATCTTTTTATAGGGCGTTTTCTATATTTGAATGACCTTAGAATATAGTACGTCTTTAATCTTTAAAACTGTAATCCGCTACGCGTATATTAATGTTAGAATAAAACTCTGCTAGTATTCATAATATGTGCTGTATTATTTCCCGGTCCGTAACCAACACAGCGTCATCTACCGGGTCTGAATCTAAGCCACCCCGGGACCCACTCAAACACACATCTCGGTAGACGTGGTCCTGCCCTGAAAAAATGAAAATCTAGAACCCGATTCCACCGCCACCTACCGGGTCTCAAACACACATAAAATTTAATCAAAATCGTAGAACCCGAAGCGCCAAGTATTTTGTTTAGATTGGTGGGTTACATTATTGAAGTTTTAGTAGGGATCCCTAATTTTTATATAGCCTATATTAATCAGGGATAATGTAGCATTCGAATGGTGAAAGAATTTTTAAAATCGGTCCAGTAGTTTTTGTGTTTATTCGTTACAAACATACATAAATTCAAAAATACAAATCTTTCCTCTTTATAATATTAATAGAGGCTACGGAGGCCTATAAGACGTTGTCTTGCCGCAAAAAATATAAATTTAGAACACGAGTCATCGAAATTCTCACTCATCGTATGACAGAGAATTGGCTAAAACGTAACCGTTTTACGCCGTTATTCTGTGGGAGTGTGGTATTACATCGACCAATCCGACCCTAGAGGTTGTAATCAGGATAATTCAAGCATGACTCTACCACATCATCTACATATGCAGACCCAGTAGTTTCTTAGAAAAGTAAGTGACAGATATGAAGAACACACAAGGGTTCCGTTATTATCAAAATAGCTACAAAACCCAACAAAGTATTTGTATGTTATGTATATAATAATATTAATATGTATTTTTAAATATTTTTTTGAATATTGTGCAACTAAGCCTTGCCCTAGCTTTTGTGCCATTTTCTCTCTCCATCCCAAGGTTGTCTGGAATAGTTCGCTGTCAGCGATAAGACCGCCATTTGTAATTAAATCTAAGCTGTTTTTATGTATGGTTTCATAAATTTTATTTTATAATAAATTATATTCTCTCTCTCTCTTGTTCTTTCACCATATCCCAATTATTTGGGGTCGGCACAATATGTCTTCTTCTTCTTCCTTCCACATTCCCCTATTCTGACATACATCTTCTGTCACACCACAAATCATCATATCATCCTTCACACAATCCATCCATCAATCTCAATAAACAATAAAGTATATTATATTCTATTCTATATTAAGTATATATCTATTTAATATATAAAACATCTATATATATTGCATTTATATATTTATTACTAGAATGTAAGTAATCGTACTGTTACGACCTAGATGCCGACAAAAGACAAATTCACACCTGCATACCTGTAGACATTTTATTACCTTTTCGGCATTTGGACTTCTTTGTTTACTTTGTGTTTAAAATTTGTGATTAGAAAAACAACCCATTGTGTATTGTAATCTTTTATGGTAGTCATTAGCCAGATGTGATTCTAAGAAATTCGGTCCACGCGGTCAGGCAGACACATTGCATCTGTGCAGTAAAAACAATGCGCCAATGGAGAGATCAGCGGTCGAGCGATAACCACAAGCGAAGCAAGACTTGTGTACATTCGGTAATCTATTTAGTAATGGACTTCGCGCGTGAATTTGAATTACGATCCTTTGGACTTATTGCGTTCGGTTATATTTGTACCTGTGTTATACGTGTTTGTATGGTTCTAATAAACTCTATAATAATTCAAACAGCATTTTAATTCGAGTCTGGCGACTCGTAACAGTACTATGTATTATGTATACCACCATCGCCATTATCATCTCAATTCATTCCTGGGTTTGTCTGGAAAAGATCGTTTTTAGCGATAAGACCGCCCTTTGTGCATAATAAGACATAGTTTTAAGACTCTGTAAGTTATTTTTTGTATTGGTATACAATCAGCGGCGTAGCGTTGGTGACGGCCGCCCATTTATTTAGTTATTTCAATTTAATGCATACTGGTGGTAAAGTATGGTATGGTATAATGGTAAAGTTTGTGTGTTTGTGACGTTGTAGGGGGTAATCTCTGGATCTATAGAACCGATTTCGAAAATTCTTTTTGTGCTGGAAAGCCCACATATTGAGGAATGTTATAGGCTATATAACATCACGCTAGGACCAATAGGAGCGGAGTGGTAATGAAAAATCTGCCCGTGTTGAGCCGGGCGAGTAAGTAATGAAAAATTCCGTACTCTTTTCAATCGGTCCGAATTTCTAGTTGCGATAAAAATATGAATTTGTTCAAATATTTATATTATTTATTGTGAAATTTTGCCGCCCCCTAAAAAGTGCCGCTAGGGGCGGGCCGCCCCCACTACGCTACGCCACTTGGTGTACAATAAAGAGTTATTGATTGATTGAAAACCCTAAACACCCAAAGAGCCCACTTACCAATCTTAACATCCATGATACAGGGCTCGAGCATCCTTTGGGAAAGGTCCTCCAGTATGATATAATCCTGCTCGTAACCCGTGTAAGTGAACTTCCTGCAACCGAAGTACTGTGAGGTGTACTTCCTCAACTCCACCACGTCGGGGTCCGTTGAGCTTTCCAGCAGGTTGTAGAAGTCCACCTCGCGCTTCTGGGCCTCCTTTATTATTGGCTTCAGGATTGTGCCGTTGTTGCATTGTAGAAGACCTGGAATTGGTGATTTTTTTATTCTGGACTACAGACGGACTAGTGGCCCACCTGATGGAAAGTGGTCACCGTCGCCTAGGGACATTTGCAACGCCAGAGGTGCTACCAATGTGCTGCCTGCCTCATAAAGGGACTGGAACCTAGATAATATTACTGGAACACAATATAAGATTGTTATGGCAGTATATTCTAGACAAGGCGTAGTTGTGTGTATCACGTAGGTTGAACAATAATACATATATAATATCCCACTGCTGGGTTTCCCATTTTTATAGGGGGACGGACAGTATATCCACCACGCCTCTCCAAGGCGGATTGGTGAGTTTGACACATTGGTTATCTCGATGTGCATGTTGTATCATGATATTTGTCTTAACCGTTAGTAGGTACGTGGTAATTATATCAATATGCACATGAGGTCAGAAAATTGCCTAAATGCTTCATGCTTTCCGGCCAGGATTCGAATTCGCGCCCTTTCGAGTTTGGGATGCGTACACTAAAAATAATCTAGTACGGCCTTTTTACTTATATCTTTAACTAGTAGGTACATAGCTCTATTTTGCTTAGATCAAAACTTAATTGGATTTTACATATCGCAAGCGAAGCCGCATATGTATGTAGGAATGTTAAAAATAAGTTTATGTGTAACGGAACGCAAGTAGTGAAGTGAGCTGGAGAGGTGAGTTGAAAGCTTAAGACAAAGAGTATGTAACACTACGTGCGAGGGTGAGGGTGGTTGGTTGCGTGTGCTAAGACTAGGTTGTTTTTAAGGTGTATAAAGTTTAAAGAAGATTAAAGTGTTTATTCAAAGACGTGTTTTTAATGCAAACGAGCCAATTTTTAACAACCACGCACCGCCCCACGTTTATAGGGTTGAGTAGTTTAGAAGCTACCAGGTATACAGACACACAGAAAAACGCGGAAAGCGACTTCGTTTTATACTATGTCAAGATAATATATAATTTTGGTTTAGACCTAAGTACTTGGCGTCTTCGCTCTTCCGATGCCCAGCAACCTGAAGGTCGTAGGCCTGGATCTGGAGCGAGTTCGTCGGCATCACCAGCGGCTTGGCCGTCATGTCGTCGTCCTCTCTCTTCAGGTTATAGTGTACTTGGTATATCGACCTGTACCGTCGGAAGTCGACGCGTTTCCTTCTTTGCGGCTCCGATACATCGCTCATTTAATACGGAGCCTGGAAACAAAAGATAGACCTCCATTAATCAGACATAATGGTATAGTTCATATACTTAATACACAATACTAAAGTTTATGAAATAAAGTAATATATTCTGTGTATTTATGCTATAAATACTTATTATTGATTGATATAATTAGTTTCTACACACAATATTCACCTTCAAGAGTTTAAAAGCTCTAAGGAAATATGTACTCAACTCTTCAAGGAAAGAGTGAATAGGAAATACAGAAAATAAATGCCAAAAAAATACAAATATATTATAAATTTTTGTGCTGTGCAAATGTGATTTTGCATCCAAAGGTTGTCTGGAAGAAATCGCTCATAGCGATAGTACTGTTTTTTTACATTGTTCCTATAGTTTTAGTTCTAAGTTGTGTGCAATAATTTAGATAAGAAATAAATGAATATTTTTTAAATTATAACCAGCTGAAACTGGCTGCGCATGCCATTTTATCCGTGCAGGAACGGAGAACGAATACAATTTCCTGTTGTAATAGGCGACAAAATAACCCACAGCCAGGTGGTAGGGTATTTGCCGATCTGAATGGCTACCTATCGTCTGGAGTAATTATGCCGTCATAACATCCTTAAGTTGTCTTCCAGCATTAGTGGCCAGGATCCAGTCTCCATTTAGAGAGCGGTAGCAACTTCGTAGTTACAAATGTTCATAGGCGATGGTAACCGCTCTCAGTAAAATACACGTACCTAGTCATACTACGTCACAGATCCGTGTTCTACGTACAAACTACAAAAAGGATTCCGTGAGCGAGGTGTTTATTATTATGATATTACTAGCTTCTTCCCGCGACTTCGTCCGCGAGGAAAGTTTTTTTTAATTATCCCACGGGAACTATTTAACTTTTCGGGATCAAAAGTATCCTATATGTTGACCAGGGAGATAAGATTCCACCATACAAAATTTCATTTAAATCGGTCCAGTCGTTTCGGAGATTAGCCGGTACAAACAGACAGACAAACAGAGAAACAAACAATTTGAAAAAATCTAAATTAGTTCTATTTCACTTCTTACATCCCCGGTTTTTAGTGGTTTTTTTCATTGCACAGAAATTCGACCTCTACAGTTTTATTATATGTATAGATTGTGTTTTCCCTTTTAATGGGAAAACCTGAACCCAGAATTAGGACGTTAATGGGCTGATATTATTTATAAAAAATCTAAAATCATCTATTTTAAAACATCTACCTTCACGACACATATTTAGGTAAGGTGTGGCAAGTGATATACTTATACATATACCTAGTATTTACCTAATTAATCTTATACTAATATATAAAGCTGAAGAGTTTGTTTAATTGAATGCGCTAATCTCAGGATCTACTGGTCCGATTTGAAAAATTATTTCAGTGTTAGTTAGCCCATTTATCGAGGAAGGCTATAGGCTATATATCATCACGCTAAGACCAATAGGAGCGGAACACCAATGAATAATGTTTCAAAATCGGGGGGTTGTCTTTTAAGTTACCTTTTTTACTATTCCACGCGGACGAAGTCGCGGGCAGAAGCTAGTATGAACATAAGAATTGCACTATCATAAGTTATTTTTCCAATCGATGACACTAAGATTACCCCTTCATTTAGATAACTTCTCTTGAAATTAATCAAGTCTTCCTGCAGTAGTCGTATAAACTAATAACTACATACAGAGCGATTATGTTGTTATATTTATAACGAAAAAACTATCAAAAACTTTGCACTACACAAAAATATTATATACGTAAACTGCGTATACTGATTTGCACTTCCACGACCACAATGCCGTTGTTATTGTATGACAAATCAAATCTTTTTAAAGACTCGTTGAATCAAATAAGGTAAAAATTGATATTAATTTTCTCTACACACCTAACATGTCATTCACAATGAGTTTCAAGTAAATAATGTGATGTATCATCAACACAACTAATTTATAACAACAACTAATGTATCATCAAAACCGCATTCAGAGATAGTAATGAATTCATTAAAAAAACGTTCGTCTTAAATATGCAAAAACCACAACCTAAAATGGCAAAAACACAGTGAGTTGTTTAAATATGACAATTCATATAGTCCTAACATCATCAGTCCATTATATAGTAAACCGATACCTTACAGCAAATGATAGAAACAAAACAATAAATACGTACAATTGATTAGATTATTTATAACAACTAAAAGATAAGATAGATACAAGTTTAATCGCGAATTCTTGAGACTAGGTAAAATCAATTATTGTAAGAAAAACAATCAAGATTCCTTATGCGGGTAGATTTGAAACGATATCTCAATATGGCGTACAGAGAAATCGAATATTTTAATCTATAGCGATAAAAATAAAGTTTAAAGAATATTTTTTTATCCGGACAAAATACTAATTAAAGTATAATAATTAATATTATAGATTGCTTAAAGCGTAATCACAAATATACAGGAGACTTGCTATATCATTCTGTTCTTATTTAATCTACATTGGGAGTTTTTGGCGGGAACTGAAAGGAGATGTTGTGCTGTGCAGTTATATTTTCTAAAAATGTGTAAAAGTACTCTAAAATGAACAATAGTTGTAGGATATTGATAGTTTTTGAGTAGTAATTATGTATTTTTGAGAAATGTGAACTGTAAAGTCAGATGTGGTCTTTCGAGTTTTCACAAGAACTCCATTGAATGGCGTCGGTTGTAGCCTGCAATACAACTGCGCTACTATACGAAGACCTATAACATTAGAATTGGCTGTATGGACTAAGATTCCTTTGCCTACCTTTGTGACGAATTCTACTACTACTACTTAATCTACATTGACACGGAATGATTTTGAATACACGGCAGAAGTGCGAGTCAATTTATCAGATTCCTGAGATTTTATTAGGAAATTATTTCTAATTCTGATCTAGCAGTGTTAGGGAGTTACGTTACAGAGTAGATGTTAACATTTTTATAATAACTAGTAAGTTATTATCGGATAATTGATGCGTGGGCTTACTCAGCATGTTTTCGTTCGATATTAGCCAGCAAGTAGTAACCTACATGTTGTAGGAACATTATACTATATACACAGAGTACATGCTCTTTCTCCAGATTCTATCCCACGTCATTAAAATCAGGTGTGTGTGTTTTAATTTACCTTACATTAGTCAGTGACAAAATTTAAATTAAAAAAGGCGTGTGTCAATGTACCTTACATTCAGTGACTAAAATAATTTGAGACAGACTCATTTTATTCGTTATACCTGAGTGCCTACATAAAATTCGGACAATCAATATGATCAAAAGTGAAATTATCTCTACTTATTGATTATCCTGTGTCAAATTATTTTAGTTATATAATTTTTTATTGTCTGAAGCAGTCCAACAGTCAGTTACCGTGGTGGAAACATGGTTACCCCCTATGGATGTTTGCACTGCACTCCAGTCATAACGAACGACGAGGGAAAGTGCATTCTAGATAACCCCTGCTTGGTTGAGTGTGGAAGTTCATTACCCGTCCACTACATTTGTAGAACTATAAATCAAAATAACTATAAAAACACAAATATGCAGGTACGCTTTAGGAGTTTTAAAATTTGTTTAAAGCCTGTCACGATTTGATACGAAGTTGTAAACTGACATTTGTATTTTGGTGAAAAATAAATAAACCAACAAATATATTTTAGAATATGAACCGCTAGAATTTCAAATCGTAAATTCTATTTTTGAATTATTACTTTTAGTAACAGCTACATTTTTATGACATGTGATTGGCTGATTCAGTTGGTGGTTTTAACAGTTTTCACCAGACATCTGCGTCTCCAAATGTTACTCACAGTCTTTAAAAATAAACATAGATTAAACAAACAATACACAAAGAGAACGACAGAAAAGGAGTAGTATGATAGGATAGAAAAGTGTGCAGTGATAATAAATCAAGTGACTAATTATTAATTAAGGAAAAAAAATATACAATAGAAATAATTTTCAATGTCTAGATAAAAAAATTCTACCAAGGCATTGAAAAATGTTGAGATGGAGGACTTGTAAAATATGTGAATATATAAAAATATCATAGGATTATTAAAGCAAACCTCTATTTAAAAAGTATAAACTTCTAACATTACCCTGCTTATATATTTACGAAACATGCATATTTGTTAAAAATTATCCAAAATAATTCGTAAGATTTAAAGATATTAGTATCTTTAATTCAAGAAATCCTAATCGACTTATATTACCCAATAATAGAACTGTAATATGTCAAAGAAGTTCCTACTCTATGTCTGTTAATATTTATAACCACTTATCAGAAAATTTTAAGTCACTCCCCTTAAAATATTTTAAAATAAAAGTAGCAGAGTGGCTGATACGCATGGCATTTTATACCATTGATGAATATTTTAATTTTAATCAGAGGAGTAATAAGAACTTAATATAATGAATTGACTAAATTATATAAAATAACATGTTAAAGACATTATCTTAATTTAATTGTTTTATAAATAATATATTAACTGAAAGAGACATAATTATATATTAAATATTTGTTGTAATTCTAAGATCATCATAATCATAAAATGTATATATAGTCATAAGGACTACAAACGGCTTGTAATCAAAACTACAAAAAATTTGTATGCCTGTCAAGGCGAAACATATAACTTGAGACTTAGCATAGGTAACATCTGCAAAAATGTCCATGTTTCAAACAAATAAATTACTTTTTGAAAAGTCGAAAACCGAAGATACAAGATTATTCTTAGTTTCGGTTTCAGTCACAAAGATATTTATGCTGTACTACATATAAAATTTTTGTTATGCTACCTAGCTTTTTTTTCTTACTGAAAATAAAGTTTATTATTATTATTTATTAAAGTGATGGCATTTTAAATACGTTATATATTATGTACAAAGTCCTAGACTGAAAATTTATTAGACCATTGTTAACACAGATGCTGAGAACGGCATCTAGCATAATCGATGTTGGACGCTACCCCTATAAATATTGTAATTGAAGTTTTGTGTGAAATAAAGTGTTATCTATCTATCTTATATAGATAGTCAGTCTGGAAATTTCTAAACAGGCGTCAGTTTTTGTCGTGCATTGTATATTGGACAGAGGTGTTTGATAGAGTAATTGACGTAAAAAGCGCGACAAATTTACGCCAGAATGCTCAAGAAGCGAACGCGGCGTACAACGTACTGTTATATCAGAAGCTCCGGAGAGCGTTTAAAAAAAAAACTTTTCCGAATAAACAATATTAATTAAAATGAATTAAAAATATACACTTTTGAAAATAATTTACAATTAAATTTAAATATTGAATAGAAATTGAGTTCTAGAAATAGAGGTCCGATCAGTACGGAGGATGGAAATGAACTGCCTGTCGGTTAAAACCGTTGGTGGGATCTGCCGAGCAAAACAGGATGGAAACATGATCCTTGGATCATGTTTCTTTATATTTTTGTTATTTCCTTTCAACGGACGGTTATAAGAATATGGACGCACACAACATATATACGCCGCGTTAGGCGTCTAAGAGTGATAACTTTAATGTATTTTCATTATTATGATGCTGTACGCAACCTACGGCGTTTGTAACTGACCACCAACTGTCGAATGCGAAGGAAACACTTTTCACGTCTTTCTCTTCGCATAAGTGTTACCTACCACTTAGTTTTTCATCATAAACAAAAAAAGGACGCAGGCAAAGTAAGGAGTTTGACAGTATTTCTTGTCAATCTCTAGTTTGAAAAGCTACATATATATTGTATGAAAAATCATAGTAAAAGAATGTTAGGAATAACGATCGCCGAGTATAAATGCTATTCTGAAAAGTAGTTAAATTCTACATAATTAGATGGCACTACAAGTTTAGTAATTCTCTGGCTTTTTGACGTTTTATAAACATAGGTTTGAATCAATTCATTGTAAAATCAAACATCTTGATAAGTATTAATAATAAAGAAGAAACTTTGTAACTGACGGAAAACTTTCAATTTTTGACTAATTTGGACATGAAAAATGTATGTATATTGTATAATAAACCACCAAAAATCGAGATAAGAATGACCTATAGCAGCATGCGTATAGTATTTAATAACTTTTCAATGTCAAATTTTTATACGTAATTCAAAAACGTGACACATAGCTTATTTCACATTTGTTTGTATTGATGCCAGATTCAAACAGATCCTATAAAATAATAAAACAATGACAACAAGTAGACCAGACTCCCTAATAATAATATTTAAAACTATTCACAAACAATAACTCTGAATGCAATCCAAAATTATTTCTATAGGTAGTCAACTTGCAATAATTCAATATTAACAAAATATTAAACCACTGATTTCAGAGCAAAAAATATAATTCATCTAATTAATGGCAGGTTCCTATATCTTACATTACTTGTATGGAGCTCACGTCAAATTTTAACCGATAACAAGACAAATGAACGGTCGGTAAAATATAGGTACCGGGCCTAAGCCATTGATACTCCAAATAAGAAAAAGAAATTAAAAACATTTTAATTATAGTGATACCTTTTTTATCTCTCAACACAGATTACACAACCGCACGAGTTTCGCGCCAATCTGCAACTTGTAACGTCAAAATTTTTCCTTATGTATAAAAGAATTTTATATCTAATCAAAAGCATAAATCAAGATTGGCCTGTGTTTATCGTTTTGATATGTTTTATGTTTGTGGCTATGATAAATAAATATAAAAATATCAATGACTGGTTGAATCATCTGGTAGGTATCTGGCTTCCTAGTCGCCGCTTTAAAATAGAAAATGTTTCGTGGGCAATATTGATGTATTTATTTACATGAGTAAATTATGTTTTTGAATCACAATAACAATTATGTTTTTAATTAAATCAGAACCTAAAAATCATTGTATTATAACTCCAAATTCTACCTTTTACAGAAAAGCTAAATGAAGATATGTTGTGAAATAAAACTATAGAAAATGAAAATATCAAATTATTTTGAAGTTTCACAAAGCTTTGAACTCATATTTACAAAATAAAATGCTTCTCAATAGTATAGAAATACCTTTATCCCAGGTGTTTACGGGAAACATCAGAAATTTCCAAATATTGCATTGCCCTGGTGGTAACAACCTATGATTTTAAATATTCGCAAAATAACTGTCATTTTTGTGACCTGACTACCGTGGACGAAGTCGGAGGAAAATGCTAGTAAATAATACCGATATTTGACGTATCAACGAAAACGGCAGCCTCTGTAATTAAGCGGGCTTCGCTCTGGGTTCGATTCCTGGCATGGTAAATTCGGAAGCGAACTTTCCGCTATCTACTATGATCTGGGTGTCTGGGATCCAGTGACGTAGCGTAGTGGGGGGCAGGGGCGGCCCGCCACGGGCGGCACTTTGTAGGGGGCGGCAAAATTTCACAATAAATAATATAAATATTTGAACCATTTCATATTTTTATCGCAACTACAAATTCGGACCGATTGAAAAGAGTACGGAATTTTTCATTACTTACTCGCCCGGCTCAACACGGGCAGATTTTTCATTACCACTCCGCTCCTATTGGTCCTAGCGTGATGTTATAAAACCTATAAGCCTATAACATTCCTCAATATGTGGGCTTTCCAACAAAAAAGAATTTTCGAAATCGGTTCAGTAGATCCAGAGATTACCCCTATAACGTCACAAACACACAAACTTTACCTCTTTATAATATTATAGTATAGATATATATAGTATGCATTAAATTGAAATGCCTAAATAAAAGGGCGGCAAAATTGTCTTCCGCCCCGGGCGGCCGTCACCCACGCTACGCCGCTGCTGGGATCGGCTCTAAAGTGGTCCGTTGTATGTTAAGAGGCTATGTAGACCTGATTCAAATCGGTGTTTCAGAAAATCAACCCCGCACAGCCGATATTTACTTCGATGAAACAGCGCGTAATAAATGTTCGAGCGTGGCGAAATATTGCAACTGAACATATCTACGCGCACCGTGTCCATACCAACTTGATTCAATTTATTTCATTCTAAGGCTGACGAGCACGAGAGCTAGACAAAATATCCTAAAGTGAGACACATCGTTTATACGCTTAATAAGTATTGAAATTTTGATGTGATTTCCGACGCCTTTTTAGCTCAACGGTTCACTGAGCGTAATAGTAACTAGGTGGTACAGGGTTCCAATCCTCCTCAGGCTTATGTGTTTCATTTTGTTTTTAATAATTTTTTTGATAAGTAAACTTTATTAAAATGATGTAATTGTATTATGGAACAACAATGAATCCATATATAGGTATATATTAATATAAATGCGAAAGTAACTGTCTGTCTGTCCCCTTTTCACGGAAAAACTACTGGACCGATTTGGCTAAAACTCAGTATATATATTTTCGATGCCGAGAATGAACATAGGATGCATTTTATTTATTATATATTTATTTTATCCCGGAAAATGTGATAGTTTCCGGGTTAAAAATATATTTGTCTTTCTGTTTGTTCTGCTTTTATGGAAAAAACTATTACATCGATTTGGCTGAAATTCGGTATATATGTAATTTAATAATGAAGGTGAACAATGAATACTTTTCATCTCTGATAATGGGATAGATGTATGTAAAGGTTATGTCAGAAAGTAGAACAGGTTTTTTTCAGTCATTTCGGTCATTTCATTTTATCATTTAGGCCCGTTCGGCCACATATATTTTCATCCCGGAAATTATCTCATTTTTCGGGATGAAAAGTATCTCTTGGCCACCCTCGATATTAAAATTACATATGTACCCAGTTTCATCCAAATCGGTTCAATAGTCTTTCCATAAAAGGATAAAAAAAAGTGGAGCAAGATCGGCATATTAGTAGTTACGATGTAGCTGGAGAACTGGGAATTGACCACAAAACGGTTTTGGCGCATTTGAAAAAAGCTGGGTACACAAAAAAGCTCGATATTTGTGTGCCTCATGAGCTAACTGAAAGAAACCTAATGAACCGTGTACTCATTTGTGATTCTTTATTACGACGTAATGAAACCGAACAATTTTTGAAGAAGCTGATAACTGGTGATGAAACGTGGATCACGTACGACAATAACAAGTATCGTAGTCAAAGGCCGGTCAGGCTTCACAGACTGTGGCGAAACTCGGGTTAACTCGCAACAAGATGATGCTGTGTATATGGTGGGATTGGAAGGGCATTATTCATTATGAGCTGTTACCGCCAGGCAGGACCATCGATTCTGAACTGTACTGCAAATAACTGATGAGATTAAAGCAAAAACTTGAGAGAAAGCGGCCAGAATTAATCAACAGAAGGGGTGTGGTTTTTCACCATGATAACGCTAGACCTCACACATCTTTAGCCACTCAGCAAAAATTACGAGAGTTTGGCTGGGAGATGTTAATGCATCCGCCGTATAGTCCTGACCTTGCACCTTCAGATTTTCACCTGTTTCGGTCTCTGCAGAATTCCTTAGGCAGTGTCAGGTTAACATCACGAGAGGACTGCCAAAACCACTTGTCGCAGTTTTTTGATCAGAAGCCCAAAATTTTTTATAGCAATGGGATCACGTCCTATCCTATCCTATGTACAAGATGGCAAAAAATTATCCAACAAAATGGCACCTACATACTTAAATCAAATATAAATAAACTTTATAAAAAAACCTTTCGAATTTTTACATAAAATGCGAAGAAACTTTTCCCCAACCTAATAGAAAAGTATTTTTATTGCATTTTATAAAATTATTTAAGAAGAGGAAAAGACCATTTTATCAACTTTGATATAAAAATAAAAAATTCTAGTAGATCAAGTGAAGCTAGTAGGATTCGAACCCACACAGTCTATGATTTAGACCAGTCCTCTACCGTATACGCCAAATAAGTAGAGCTCGATCGGCTCGAAATTGTGGTTATTATTGCTCCTTCATTTATTTAAAATTTAATTCCGAATAGCACGCTCGAGCAGAGCGACGCGTGTACACAGCACCGAGCCGTCTGGCGTATTGATAAATTCTATATATTGGGACCGGCAAGCGTGATTTTTGAAGTCATTTATAATAAAATAATTAATTACTTGCATATTCTCTAAGTAACCAAATAAAAAAATAATATTTCTTATAATATGATATGTTACTGTTATTTATTTTAGCGATGTACGATTAACAGTAATAACAAGACACAAGATTGAAGAACACGTTTAGAGGTTACTTTGCAATTATTTTCTATCGAGAAAATTGATCGAAAATGCGTTTTGAGTACATAGTTCAACTCAGAAATATGATCAAGATTGACATATATTTTTTTCACCACAATAAAGTATGTATAATTACTGTAACAAGGGCTGAGAAATCGATCAAAAAACGCTTTTTGTCTGTTGACTCGCTGTTAACAATAACACAAGCGTAACTTAATAACTTGGGGATATACAATGTGTGTGTTTGTCTGCCGATTACAAAAGCCCACAAAAAAAGTGGACTGTACTTTTGATGAGACCCATCTATTCTTATGTATTTCGATGTGTTGAATCCGAATCTGGGGTCAGCGGTCTATCATCGGAGAACTAGACACACTGGCATGCGCCACTTTCATGATGCGCGGACGCACAGCAAGGGTGCAAGCCAATATCACATTAAAAAAATTGGGGATGTCAGGGTAATAAAAGACGTAACAAGAAGTAATCATATGATAAAAATATTAATGCCTTTATTAATAACAATAAATATTAATTATTCGGTACAATTTTCTTGTTTTACATATATGTGTTATATTGAACTTATAAAAAAACAACAAGTTTTCTATTATGTATATTTTTTGTTAATATATTTACACAATTTTTTCAATAGTTTACAACTCAGATAACATTAATTGAACGACTAATGAACAAAAACAGCAAATATTCTAGTAGCATAAATATTTTTTGTCTGTGATGTAAGTATAATAAAGTTTTATAATAATTGTAGTTAAAACTCATTATAAATAACATGGCCACCCATTCTTCTATTCACTTCATAATTCATATTAAGAATAAAGAACTATTTATATACAATATTTATAAAGATATCTATTCACTTTTTCAAGGTCATTCAATTGTATAAACAGCAAATATCTGACACTTTTGTATTTAGTAGATATTAATATTTAAATATCCCCTCTCCACTTTTCCTTCCAAATTTTCCCTCTTCAACAAATTTATCCAAAAGCGCTATGGGCCGAAACACGGGGTCGCCGGTTTTCTCATATAGTGTTGCAAGTACAAACTTCTTAGTATCCAATCCAGTGAAGTCTGCTAATTCAAGAGGTCCCATGGGATAGCCCGCACCTAACTTCATTGCTGTGTCGATATCTCTTGCTGAAGCGTCACCTACAACAAATAGAATATAGTACAGATGTGATTTTTACTGGTCTTTTACCTTGAAATTACTTTAATAATAAGCACAGCAATGTTATATATACGTATATATATGTAATGTTACATAAATGTAAAAATAAAGAAAATTGAATGAGATTCGTATTCTCTATAACTACTAAACGCAAAAACGCTTCAGATTATTCGTATTTATTATTCTTATTAGGTACGTATCGTACCAAAAACTCTTATGCTTTATGGATTAAAATTTACAATAATATTACAAACCACTTTTTTTTAACAATTCTATGGACTCGAGTTCCGTACCCTTTTTATAACTTAATTTTGAAGAAAGTTTTAAGTATTTATACACGCTTCTTGGTCATTTTTGTGTGTGACATTTATTCAATCAAATGTGTGTTGTGGTGTACCTTACGACTTATTATATTAATTTATTCTAATTTTAATACTAAACTTTTACTAATGTAGAGTGTATCTGTTACATGCTGGTATTGTGAGGAAGTGCATTGTGTGCCTTATATCTATACCTTATATATATTATCTTAACTAGTGCCATGTGTGTTGTTTTTTCGTTTCTGTGGCTGGGTTATTAATTTTTAGGCTCTTTGTGTGTCTTGTTTTGTTTGTGAAGTGTGCGTGTAATGCAATGCGGTGGTAGTGCGCGTTGGTGTGAGTATATGTATAAGTTTTGTTGTTAGTTGTGTGTTTGTGATATTGTGTGGTGGTACAAACCACTTAAAAGAGTTTAGGAATAAATAAATTTAGAACTAAGTTAAAAGTATGACTCCTAAATATAACGTTTTATTTGGCGCACGAATTTCTCAATTCCATAGAAATATTTTGACTTTTATTGCGTCGTCGACAGCTGGACGTAGGCCTCCCCAAGTTAGCGCCACTCATCATAGTCTTCCGCTTTCCTCATCCAGCGCCTACCGACGATCGTCAAGCCGTCGACAAAAATAACCACAATGACGAAAATTACATCACAAAAAAAAACAAAACCTACCTCCCTACTTTCTGGGATAACCTTTACATAAATCTATCCCAAATTTTATCCCTCTCCGGGATGAAAAGTATCCTATATCCATCCTAGATATTGACTTACATAATTTGTAATTTTTATTATATATCAAATATCAGCCAAATATCAAATCGGTCCAATAGTTTTTCCGTGAAAGTACAACCGCCAAACAGATACTTTTATCCCGGAAACTATCCCATTTTTCGGGATAAAAAGTACCCTATGTTCATCCTCGGCATCGAAAACTACTGGACCGATTTGGCTGAAACTCAGTATAATAGGTTGGGGAAAAAGTCTTTTCGCATATAGTATGTATGAACTTGTAATAAGATTTCTTTGGCTGTACCATTTGTATCTGGCTGGTTTTGGTATCATTAAAAAGTTTTAATTTTAAAGAAGACAATTCTAAATTCAAATTAGGAAAATGTGTGATTTTCATTTGTTTTCTTTATTGTTAAAATTAGTGAATCTAATGAAGAAATTCGATACATTTTAAAATTTTACGAAAAAAATTTGTGATGTTTATGGACCTAATGCAGTATCTGTGAGAGTAGCGCAAATTTGGTTGAAGCGTTTTCAATCCGGAAATTTTGATATCAAAAATGCACGTCGCTCTGGTCGCCCTGTTACGGACAAAATTGATGCCATTTTTGAAAAAGTGGAGCAAGATGGGCATATTAGTAGTTACGATGTAGCTGGAGAACTGGGTATTGACCACAAAACGGTTTTGGCGCATTTGAAAAAAGCTGGGTACACAAAAAGCTCGATATTTGGGTGCCTCATGAGCTCACTGAAAGAAACCTAATGAACCATGAACTCATTTGTGATTCTTTATTACGACGTAATGAAACCGAACCATTTTTGAAGAAGCTGATAACTGGTGATGAAAAGTGGATCACGTATGACAAGAACGTGCGAAAAAGATCGTGGTCAAAGGCCGGTCAGGCGTCACAGACTGTGGCGAAACCCGGGTTAACTCGCAACAAGGTGATGCTGTGTGTATGGTGGGATTGGAAGGGCATTATTCATTATGAGCTGTTACCGCCAGACAGGACCATCGATTCTGAACTGTACTGCGAACAACTGATGAGATTAAAGCAAAAAGTTGAGAGAAAGCGCCCGGAATTAATCAACAGAAGGGGTGTGGGTTTTCACCATGATAACGCTAGACCTCACACATATTTAGCCACTCAGCAATAATTACGAGAGTTTGGCTGGGAGGTGTTAATGCATCCGCCGTATAGTCCTGACCTTGCACCTTCAGGTTTTCACCTGTTTCGGTCTCTGCAGAATTCCTTAGGCAGTGTCAGGTTAACATCACGAGAGGACTGCCAAAACCACTTGTCGCAGTTTTTTGATCAGAAGCCCCAAAATTTTTATAGCAATGGGATCACGTCCCTACTTACAAGATGGCAAAAAGTTATCCAACAAAATGGCACCTACATACTTTAGTTAAATGTAAATAAACTTTATAAAAAAACCTTTTGAATTTTTTTATAAAATGCGAAGAAACTTTTTCCCCAACCTAATATATTCATTCAAAGTATATTTCAGCCAAATGGGTCCAGTAGTTTTTTCGTGAAAGCGGAACAGACAAACAGAGTTACTTTCGCATTTATAATATTAATAGGAATTAATAAAAAAATACATTTATCCATATTTTTAATGTGCTTTAAGATTATTTAGTTTTATAAAATTTTTATCACATGTATTTACGTTCAGCTGATATTAGTTCATTTCTGTTATTGAATTTGAATGAAGCAACCAACATCTTTTACAACCATAAAAAAAACTTCGTTTAAAAAAAGCGACTTCAAAAACTAAAAAGTATAAAATAACTTAATAAAGATTTTTGACTAAGAATTCATTTAGTTTATTAAGAGACAAAATAATATAAAATTTTCTACATCTTGAAGTCCGTGACGAGCAAACCATAAAAATTACCATATACGAGTACATTGTTATAACAACAAAATGTTGCAAAATATTGTAATTTTTATAGCTAAAACTATGTTAAACTTTTAGGGGGCCAAATGGTAACTATTCAGCAACAAACTAAAAAAGAATCACGTAAATCGGATCATAAATCTCAGCGTAATCGGTGTACATACATTTTAAAAAAACAATCAAATTGAGAACCTCCTCCTTTTTGAAGTCGGCTAAAAATGAGTTCAATGTCATCTAATACCGTCATATCCTTTCAGTTTTACGCCTTTCATCCATATTGAATCAATTTGGTTGAACCGTCTAATACCATCATTAAAGCATTACAGCGCAGATGTAGCAGAGGCACCAAACGAATCAGTCCGAGAATTTGTTTAAAAATAAAAGTTAAACAGCCATATCATGCGCTCGTAATTATATAACAGCGAGTAGGTACTTATTATTATCAAAACATATCAAATATTCACAATTCACTTATCCGTCATTACTTTATCTATGGATAAACCGGTATTAGTAATATTATTTCGATTTCAAAATTATTATGTTATATTTTTCAATCGAATTGTTATTATCGTTGTTTTTTTTTCACAGAGTAATAATCAAGGATTTTCCCACGGCATCACTCGTCTAATCAGACTTTATCACTGCGAGTTTTTACATTTTAAAAAGTGGACTGTTTATCATCGTCGGTTTGTACCGAACCACTCAAATCAAATTCTATGAAAACTAGCTCTTTATTGCTACAATAATACAAGTGACTAATAAACATGTTATCTATGTTAAAATAAAGTCCAGAATTGTGTAGATGTTGGTCCAAAGCACGATAAGGAGTTGTTAATTAGTAAATTGACTACTTACTATTTATTATACATGTAAATCGGGCTTTAGGAGCTATCCAGGAGTGGGAATTAGATAGAACAGGTCATTTTTCTTTTGTTTTACGTTTTTTAGAACAAATCAGTCCAAAATTTAAAGGTAACATTAAGTCATCTAGTTATAGGACTTAGGAGTACCGATCCCAGTATATTCAGAAAACAGCAAATATCAGTAACTTCGTTTCCTTGACATTACCGACCAAAACCTGAACCCAAAATCTTTTGTATCTATACTGTGATTTTTAATTACCTAGACTAAAATGACAGCTGCGATCGACCTTTTTCATGTTGCAAGCTTCGAACAATTCGCTAGTGTAAATTGAATCCCATAGAATTTCTGTAGGATTCAACTCACAGTGGTGAGTGGTCGATTCAATTCACACGACTCACTTATGAATTAAAAGAAGGGCCATCGCAGCTGTCATTTTAGTCCAGGTAATTAAAAATCAGATTATAGTACAGTACGCACAAAACGTAAGTGAAAGATGTTAGTCCCGCGAGTCTGCGCAGGTCCAGTCTACTGTTAACGTTTACTACACATGACAATGTGTGGTGCGGAAAGAGATAGATATGTGAATTCGGATAGCGAGCGA
Source organism: Dendrolimus houi (assembly GCA_039645545.1). Classification (NCBI taxonomy): domain Eukaryota; kingdom Metazoa; phylum Arthropoda; class Insecta; order Lepidoptera; family Lasiocampidae; genus Dendrolimus; species Dendrolimus houi. The sequence continues at coordinate 1,699,636 of CM077133.1, forward strand.
GCAAGAGCGAAACACTGGCTTGTACGCATCACCTTCTGAACCTTATAATTGTAATTCTGAGCATTGACTTGTACGAACTTCAGACTGGTTTAAGTGTTGCTCATACTAAAGTGGAGCAATGAGCAAACTAGGCCAAAATAAAAACACAAAATATTCAAAAATATTATATTTCATTCAATACAAATAAGTATACAAAATATTAATTATGTTCGCGTAGAACATTTAAAAATGTTTTTAAATATCATTAAAAAAATTATTTCTTTCCATATTTGTAAAATCCTTCACCACATTTGATTCCTAACTTTCCTTCGGCCACCATTTTATCCAATAATGGTATTGGTTTGAAGACAGGGTTCTTCGTCAGATCGTAGAGCACTTGGAGTACATATTTGTTGGTATCCAGACCAGTGTAGTCTGCTAACTCGAATGGACCCATTGGATAGCCTGCGCCTAACTTCATGCCGATATCTATGTCTTCCTTGGATGCATCGCCTGCAACATAATTTAAATTTAGAACACAATGGAACAAAAAATTGTATTTTTTTAAAATAATTATAAGAACAGGCGATAAAGTACCGTCTTATTTTTAAAATATCATGAGAAACAATTTTAGATACTGTTAAGAGCACGAGACTCGAATTAAAACGCCCTTGGAATGACTATAGAATTTATTAAAACTATACAAACACGTATGAAACAGGTATAAATATACTACTACAAACTGCACAATTCAATAACACGCTTAAAGTTCGTCACTATATCGCTTTTCGAATGTATGTCTTGCTCGTATCGTAATCCTCGCTTGACTGCCCCACACCTCCGTTCGGGCATTGTTTTATACTAAACTGTGCAATATGTCTACCTCGTCGCGTGCACCCCATTTCACGGAATCACACCTGGCCACTGCCTACCGAAACAGATTACAATACACACAATAGGCACAATCACAATAATTTTCTAATTACAAATATTAAATACAAAGAAAACAAAAGAAGTGGAAATGCGGGCGGTAATAAAACTTGGAGTTTATGACCGCATGTGTTCATTTCAATTTTGGCTAAGTCGTAACAATACTATTCAAACAATAATTAGAGCGCTATTTGAAGCCTTTTTTCATGTACAAAGTTCTGACGTCGTAACTTGCTATGCTCGTACAAATTTAGTGTGTTTGTATTCGAGATTCAAAGTTTATAAGAGCAAAACCTCTTATAAAGCTCGAGTAGACATGTAAAAATATAAGATGATGACAATGATAATCGTAGTAAGCCATGTTATGAAAATATAAGCAAAATGTATGCAAGCCTCTACATATATCGTGAAACTATGTTAAATTTGATTGCACAAATACATATATAAAATATAAATAAATTTTCGAATTATTTATATACTAACTCAACCATACCACCATAATCCCCTGCGTGCACTATAAGCACCAATCTGACATTAAAATATTACATGCAGCGCGTTCCATCAGTAGTTCACAACGCCCAAAATGCTCCGTTAGCTGTTCCACAAGGCGACCGCGGTCGTAGTGGTCGTGGCGAAAACGTCACTAATGACGTCTTTATTTTTGATCACACAACGCCCACAACGACCCATGTCAGGGGGTGGGTCGAATAACCGTTCCACTTGGGTTTACGATTGTAACGCCGGCAAGCAAGTGGAACGGGAAAAATCGCGGTCGTGTACGTGTTCGTTGTGAGTCTCTAATAGAACGTAGCCATTGTATAGAGTATTCAAAAACAAATTAATACATAGCTTTAGTTTTATATCTATACTAATATTATAACGAGAATAGATTTGTATTTTTGTATGTTTGTAACGAATAAACTCAAAAACTACTGGACCGATTTCAAAAGTTCTTTCCCCATTCGAATGCTTTTTTTTTTCAGGCGGGGGAAATGCATTTCGCACATACCGGGTCCTTTGCTAGGGATTAGACCGTTGTCGATCATGGAGGCATTCCACTGAGAGCAATCCAAACAGTAACCGACCGGCTTGTGTGGAGACTCGAACCAATGGACAAATGCCCAGGGGCTAATAATACCCCACTAAAACTACCCTCCTCCTGTGCCCCGCGCTTATGGTAGGAAAGGCGTGAGACTTAGAACGTAGTTACGCCCACACCGATCCTAGCGCAAAAGTGCCTGAGAGTGCCCCGGGAATCAGAGCAAACTCACTTCGTCAACAGGGGTGAAGACTCCTCTGCTCCCTAGATGCTAGAGGGCCCAACCCCATTCGAATGCTACGTTATCCCTGATTAATATAGGCTATATAAAAATTTGGGATCGCTAATAAAACTTCAATAACGTAACCCATCAATCTAAACAAAATATTTGGCGCTGGAATCGGCTTCTACGATTTTGATGAAATTTTAAGTGGGTCCTGCATCCCTACGCACGTCCGCGTGCCGCTTTTTTCAGTCAAAAATTCTCTCATATTTTATTTGGTGGAGTACAGATAGTAATTTGTTTCATTTCAGAGCTTTTCTAACGACCATTGCAAGAGCTCTCGTGTGAACCAGGCCTTAGAGACGGAGGAGAAATCCGCGCTGATTTCTGGATTTAAAATTTGTATTATGTGGTCTATGTTTCCTTTTTTCAATGTCAGTTGCAATTTTCAAAGGAATATTGCCCCAAAATTTATGCATCTCTGTAAAGAGTACGATGAGCATCGCACGATGAGCATCGCACGATGAGCATCGCACGATGAGCATCGCACGATGAGCATCGCACAATGAGCATCGCACGATCTATTAGGACACCCTTGTTGAATGATCGTACGACTATTTTCATCGCACGACGAGTACGCATCGTGTCATCGTACGTTCCTTGCCAATTAGGACAACGCTTAAGAACATGTGAGCAATGTAAATACGTCATTATTTCTTCAAATAAATGTTTTTTTCTTTGCACCTCAAATAATGCATTAAGCCCTTGGCTTTATCTGCGTGTTACCATCATTGACACTAATATGATCCAAGTTGTAGCAAGGGGGGCATAAGGAAAATCAATGTATACAATACCTCTCTCATACAACCGCAACGCTTCAGCGCTATATGGCCCCAGGAGTCTGTTGACCACAAATCCGGGGGTGTCCTTGCAAGTGATGCACGTCTTCCCGACCGACTTGCCCCACTCCATCATCGTCTGATATGTCTCCTCGGAGATCTGATCGGATTTCACCACCTCCAGGAGACGCATGACCGGGACCGGGTTGAAGAAATGCAAACCACCGAATCTGGAGCAAAACCATATTCGTTATTACTACTTATTGTTGTTTATTTTTGGGATTTTTTGGCGGGAACTAAGAGAGTGACCAGTATTCAATATGGAAACGATGAAAATTATTCTATTTTTTAATAGGCATCTCTAGAAATTAATATTCGAAACATACCGTTATTTTCCCCCAATCAATCAAATCAGTCGATTAAGTTCAAATTAGGTGCGGTCAAATGACCGACGCGATTTGATGTTTAATTAATGTATGGGGGGGAAATAGAGCATTTTGTTCAAAAACAACCCTTCCCTTTGGTTTGCCGTTTGTCATTCCTTCAGAGAAATTGATACTTACAAGCTACACTATGATTTGGTATTATAATACAGAATGTGTTTGTTTTTTTTTCAAAATCAGCCGATTCAATTCTCTGACAAATCATTACAGATTTCGTCAAAATTGGCTTAGATACTCCTTTGAGCGTTTTTCGCTATTTAGTATAGTTTAGAATTTGGCCCTGAAAGTGGGCCACTTGAAAAATTCAGCATGTATATTTGAATATTAGTATTTATTGTAACACTAGCTGCGCCCCGCGGTCTCACCCGCGTGGTGATGGAAAATCGTTATATTTTGGATTATTCACACTATATCTTTATAAATTATAGCCTATGTGCTATATACTGATGTGTAGGCTATATTATTGTAAAGTTTCATCAAAATCCATTCAGTAGTTTTTGCGTGAAAGAGTAACTAACATACATCCATACATCTATACATCTATACATTCTAACAAATTTTCGCGTTTATAATATTAGGTTGGGGAAAAAGTTTCTTCGCATTTTACATAAAAATTCGAAAGGTTTTTTTATAAAGTTTATTTACATTTGACTAAAGTATGTTGTAGGTGTCATTTTGTTGGATAACTTTTTGCCATCTTGTAGGTAGGGACGTGATCCCATTGCTATAAAATTTTGGGGCTTCTGATCAAAAAACTGCGACAAGTGGTTTTGGCAGTCCTCTCGTGATGTTAACCTGACACTGCCTAAGGAATTCTGCAGAGACCGAAACAGATGAAAATCTGAAGGTGCAAGGTCAGGACTATACGGCGGATGCATTAACACCTCCCAGCCAAACTCTCGTAAATTTTGCTGAGTGGCTAAACATGTGTGAGGTCTAGCGTTATCATGGTGAAAAACCACACCCCTTCTGTTGATTAATTCCGGCCGCTTTCTCTCAACTTTTTGCTTTAATCTCATCAGTTGTTCGCATTACAGTTCAGAATCGATGATCTTGCCTGGCAGTAACAGCTCATACTGAATAATGCCCTTCCAATCCCACCATACACAGCATCACCTTGTTGCGAGTTAACCCGGGTTTCGCCACAGTCTGTGTAACCTGACCGGCCTTTGACCAAGATCTTATTCACACGTTCTTGTCGTACGTGATCCACTTTTCATCACCAGTTATCAGCTTCTTCAAAAATGGTTCGGTTTCATTACGTCGTCGTAATAAAGAATCACAAATGAGTACACGGTTCATTAGGTTTCTTTCAGTGAGCTCATGAGGCACCCAAATATCGAGCTTTTTGTGTACCCAGCTTTTTTCAAATGCACCAAAACCGTTTTGTGGTCAATACCCAGTTCTCCAGCTACATCGTAACTACTAATATGCCGATCTTGCTCCACTTTTTCAAAAATGGCATCAATTTTGTCCGTAACAGGGCGACCAGAGAGACGTGCATCTTTGATATCAAAATTTCTGGATTGAAAACGCTTAAACCAAATTTGCGCTACTCTCACAGATACTGCATTAGGTCCATAAACATCACTAATTTTTTTCGCGCCTTGTGTTGCATTTTTACCTTTTTTGTAGTAGAATTTTAAAATGTATCGAATTTCTTCATTAAATTCACTCATTTTAACAATAAGAAAACAAATGAAAGTCTCACATTTTCCTAATTTGAATTTGGAATATCTTCTTTAAAATTAAAACTTTTTAATGATACCAAAACCAGCCAGATGCAAATGGTATAGCCAAAGAGATCTTATTACAAGTTCATACATACTATATGCGAGAAGGCTTTTTCCCCAACCTATTATTTATAGAGATAGATAAATGTAGGAGCATGATTTTATCGTGTTAATCAGACGTAGCTATTCGAGGACAAAATAGTGCTTCCTGAGTAAATTTCTGAATGAATGAACTTAAACAATGCTAATTATTGTAAATCAAACTTTACCGACTCGATCGTTTCCGCCTCACCACACTTTAATAATATAACGAGCAGAAACATACCTATCTTTCCTCTTAATGCCAGCGCCGATAGCATTCACAGAGATAGACGATGTGTTGGTGGCCAGAATTGTGTGCGATGGAGCAAGCTGGAAGTTTAAACGATAAATTTTAATATTAGTAATATTAAGATTTCGGGTATTTTGGAAGCTTCTGGAAGATGTTTGAACATTTCCGAGGCTAGTAGGTAACGCTAATTTTCGTAATACAATCGAAAATCCGTATAATGTATACTAATGTACTTAGTCTTGCCATAAATATTGTAATAAAGATTTTTTTTCTATTGCAAATAACATTTATAAGTTTTACAGTGTGTTAGTTTAATATATAAATATAAAACAATTTAAAATATAAAAAGCTTATTCGAAGTGGCTCCATTGGTTGCAATACAGCACGCACTCTTTCCATGGGAAAATTCTTCACTGCCAATCGTATGGATTGTTTTAGGGACTCCAAATTATCATGGCGTTTAGAGCAAGCCGTACTCTCTAAAACTGACCATAAATCATAATCCAGCGGATTAAGATCGAGACTAGACGACGGCCAGTCTTCAGCTCTGATGAAGTCCGAAACGTTCGTTTCCAACCAAGACTGCGTGGACCGAGCTTTATCACCCGGCGCCGAGTCTTGCTGGATGGACCATTCTTGGTTATTGAACATGGTGTTGTTAAGGCTTAACTACCTTCTCAAGATTGGTATCATCTTGTGCCGATGTTTTGATACCTTTTTCACAAAAATATGGCTCAGTCACTCCTTCATAGCTAACACCCCACCAAACCATCAGTGAAGACGGATATAATGCCCACTTTGCACTCTGTCGACTAATTGAGAAGCTTCCTTAGAGCTTTGAGCATAAATACGGTCATTTTGTTTGTTAAAATGTTGCTCAATTTTGAAAATTTTTTAATCCGTAAACAAAATTTTTCTGTGACCTCCCTTTGCGTACCGCTTCAGTAGTTGTTTCGATTTTACTACTCTATTCGGTTTTAAATTATGAGTTAAGAAATGACCAGTGCGTCTCTTATAGGCTGCACGTCCTAAGTCATCTTTTAAAATACGCGACATGGTTCTAGGTGATATCTTCATTTCCCGAGATAAAATCTTTTGCTTTCGGACAGGATTTCTTCGAATTCTTTCCCTTCCTGCTTTGACCACCTTTTTCGTACGAAGACTACGTGGACGGCCAGATCTTTTTCTGTCACAAACAGAGGACCTCCTCTGTTTGTGACAGAAAAAGTTTCGCAAAAACATGTGTGACAGAATTGTTCCCCTTTAAAAGTTCTAAAAAAAATCCGCGACAGCATCTGTCTATCTTTTAAGGTTGGCTCACTATAACCTTTTTTATGCTAACCAAATTTGTTCTAATTTAATGCATTATTTGCGAAGGTGTTTTTATAAACATGATATTAATTCTTATCCAAATAAATAAGTTATTGCTCACAAGTATTTAATTTGAAACAAAATTGCGATTTACATCATTCGATTTCAATGAATATCTTAGGAGATATTGCAGTTTTAAAATAACATCGTAGCAAAATAATGATCAAGTACTCGCGCATTTTTTGAGTTTTTTTGAGAATAACCTACAATCTACATGATATAAGATTATAAGACCCAGTACTTTTACCTAACGTTTTCTTACTGATAAAAGCGTGATGTAAGTACCTTAACGTACGTATTATTTAAAAATATTTTAACCTTCTACGTAAACAAAGTCGCGGGTTAAATTTAGCGTTAGCCCAAAGTAACTATTCCACGCGGACGAAGTGGCGCGCAGAAGCTAGTTTAATATATGAAGACAAGACACGCGATGTTTATACATATTAGTAACTCTATAAAGATAATTTACTTCGTCCGCGTACGCATGGTTTTTCAAAATAACTTAAAAACGTATTAACCATTTTTTTCTTACTTTATGGTTTTGCGTTTGACTATTATCTTGCTCGATTTTGAGCGGAGATATGGTCTAAGATCGAGCACGCTTACCTAGAAGGTACCTATTCACACGGGACTTGAAGACACCCAGTGTCTTCCACTGACGGCAGTGAGTTCCACTCCTTCGCGATGCGCATAATAGAATAGAATATACTTTATTGTACAATAAAATTAATGCACAAAAACAGCTTAGAATTAGGTACAAATGACGAAGATACGTACAATAAGAACAACATATATTATACTTTGAGGTAGTAATCCTTAACAAGTGTATTAAAGGAGGATACTGAGTGGGCTTGCCTCACTTCCAGTGGAAGCATGTTCCATAATTGGACAGCTGAAACACTGAATGAGATTATAGAAATTGGTTGTATTGAGCGCTGTTTCTAGTCTCATGTTCACTGGTGACCCGAGGAATTTCTCCTGATGCACATTGGAAAAATTGGAAACGTTCCTTAAGATAAGGGGGAGACTTGGGAGTAAACAATACATGGCATAGTAGAGACAGGATATGCGTATTCCGGCGAAGGCGGATAGGGACCTACTTGAGCTTAGTGCGAAATTCAGATATATGATCAATTAATCATATTTGCGCAAACCAAATATGACGTACAAGCCTTATTTGTTTATTTATTATATATGTTTTTGTGTAAACATTCTGTGAATGTATTATGTGTCTTTTATGTATAGCGTCGTATTTTTTAAGTCAAAACTCTTTTTATTTCTTTCTTTTCTCTCTTTCAAACGGATACACAAATTCTGGAGTCGCTAAGTTTACCTAACTGGTATTCTGCGAGGTCGAGATAGCTAGCATCGGCATAGTCTAGAAGGGTACAAGAAAGGATTGTGCCATAATGAAGGTGGACTAAAAGCGCCTTGTTCGTATACGTGAAATCTGAGATTAGATACATTCTCGTACGTATGGATGTAGCTACACATTCTCTTAAATTACTCGAATATTGCAATCTTAACCATGAAGCGACTGCCAATCCGGATAATCGAGTTTCCACTGTACACACTAATAGATAGGTATAATAGTGTGAGCTTGCGCGTGCGCACGCGTGGAACTAGTATAGGAATAATTACGGTGTGTTTTACATGAGTCTGTGAATAAAAATTAATACTCATATAATTTGTTTTACTAATTAAATATTACATGCATAGAATTGGTTTTATTAATTATTATTATTTAACAAAATTGGGTCGTTTTGGTCTTACGCCAAAAGGTTTGCACTGAAAATCAATGTCGTGTTGAAAATGTGGCGTGCAAATTCTCAAAATATGCTCTGTGTATAATAATGTATAAGGAATGTAATTACGTCGCTATTTCTTCAAATAAAGTTTTTCTTTCTTATTAACATAACATACAACATAGGTATGACATGCTCACCTTATCCAACTTATTAAACAACTCTTGCTTAGCATCCAGCTTCTCCACAATGGCTTCCACGATCAGGTCAGCGTCAACTCCATCTTCGACATTCGTGGAGACCTTGATCCTGTCAAGCGACTCCTTGACAAACCCATCGACTTTTCCAGCGTCATCCTTGTACAGCTTCTTGCCGACCCTAGTCAAGTTGTTTTGGATAGATTTTTGGGCTTTTTCGAGCAGTTCCGGCTGTAAGTCCACGATGGTCACATTCTGACCGGCTTGTGCTGCAACCTTCAATCAAATTATAGATAGATAGATAGATAACACTTTATTATACACCAATGCAAACATGAACTTAGACTAAAATTATAACTAGTAATGTACAAAGGGCGGTCTTATCTCTAAAAAGCGATCTCTTCCAGACAACCCCAGGAATGAATTGAGAATAAATAAATACATAATATATATATATATATATATGTGTGTGTGTATATGTATATATATATATACATATATGCAGAAATTTTATATATTACATATATATATATACTTAATATACATATCTACAAAATATATAAATGTTTATAAATGAATTTAAATATCATATTCCAAAGACAGGAAGTATTTTTTATCATAGTTTTAAATATCGCTAGCGATTTTGCTTGTCTGATAATAACAGGAAGCGCGTTCCAAAGCTGTATAGCCTTAACAGTAAAAGAATTGTTGTAAAAAGTTGAGTTATGCGCAGGAGTGTTCAATTTAAGTTTAGTAGACGGGCGTAAATTATGAGAGCACGAAAGAAATTCAAAACATTGTTTAAGGTAATCAGGAGTACTTGGGACAAATAAAATACTATAGAGAAAAGCACGGATGTGAGTATTCCGGCGAAATCGAATTGGCAATCACTTGAGTTTTTTTCGGAATTCAGAGACATGGTCATACTTGCGTAGGCCAAATATGACCCTTATGCAAAAATTTTGGAAGCGCTCAAGTTTATTAAGTCGTTCTTGGGTCAATTTATTTAATAATTATCACTGACATAAACAGCAAAAATCTTAGTAGGTAAGTAAAGCATGTAATCAACATCTGCAGCCGTAGGTACTTATAATAATCTCGTTAAGAAATGATTAGCCACCTATTAACTAGAAAGACTCTTTAAGTCTCTTATCGATGAATATCTTTTTTTCACTTATAAACTTGTATTCGCTGTTGTTAATCTAAGAGGAGTACACTATATATATATATGGATAAACTTAGGTTGTAACCAAAATAATCGACTAAAGCACGGAAAAGAGCATAATTGTTGTCAGTACTACGATTTTTATTAAATGCAGTTTTATGTCATTTCCAGGTTGCCTGCAAGAGATCACTTTCTAGTTAGAGTCTGATTTACATAAGTAAAGTAATTAGTTAATGAGTCCTTATCAGCATTTGAACAGTGAACTAGTAAGAATTACGGAATTCAGATCAATAGAGCAAGCGTCAGATTTTTTTTAATTTATTGACTGAAGCAGGCACAAAAGCAGACGGCTCATCTGACGGTAAGCATTTACCGTCGCCTGTTGGCAACACCAGTACAATATAATATTATTTTTAAACTTGCAATACTGTCATTGCTTATTCTTCTTCCATTTTGGTTGCAGCCGAGTGCACACGTATTCGTTATGTAAAAGCGATTTATTATAAACACTTTTTAACTTTTACACCTACAGCGACCAAGGTATCGCCCACACCATCAGCGTAGAACGAAATATATATTATGTATGCGACGAGCTGCGCACATGACCTACGGACGTTTGCAACACCAGGGATGTCGTTAACGCGTACCCGACCTCTACAAATTATATAACGCCCTTCTTAAAAACCCCATGCATGGCGCAAAGGAAAACCACGTAAGATATTTATACCTATTCTATTTTATATAATAACAGCCCACAAATGTCCCACAGCTGGGCTTGGGCCTCCCATCATAGGGGAACGGACAGCATATCCGCCACGCTTGTCCAAGGCGGCAGGTTTGACACATCGGTTATCTGGACAGGTTGCATCACGATGTTTTCCTTCACCGTTGTTAGCACGTGGTAATTGTAACAATATGCACATTAGGTCGGAAAACTACCTAAGCGGTGCATGCGTTCCGGCCAGGCCCGAACCCGCGCGAATACAAAAATTAAAAAGCTTTTCAGTTTAATTCTTGATTTTATTTAACGTAACCAGTGGCAAAAAGCGGGTTTTACTATTGCCCAACAGTGGGCACGCAACATGTGAGTATTTAAAAGTTCAGGACACGGACGGTTGTGTCGCCGACATTTCAGGTTTTGAACTCATCGCCACATCTGCGTGAAAAGGCCTATGTCTGTAAGTTCTGTAACACCTTGGTATTGGTACTAAATAAATTCAACTGTCATATCGATATCTCTAAAAGGGGTTTAGAATAACTTCTATAACCCTGTCAAAAACTCCTGGTAGTAAACTACCAGTTACTGTTATAAGGAGAAGAAGGCCAAATATTAGACACACAAAATGGCCCATGGCTATGGAATGTACAAACCATATCACGAAATAAATTCATACAACGCCATCTATTGCCTACTTTTGTATAACAAGCTTTTTATATCAAAACTTTTCATAGGTGATTCGATCTTAATTCATTATCAAGGTGGCTCAGGACACAATTTATGGTTTTATTTCTAATATATGATAATATTATTCTAGGGTATATGATGTACTAAAATATCCTAAGCCTTTAATACCTTTTTGTTGGAAATTCCAACATGCTAGGGTAACTATAAAATCGCACTTACACATATTTAACATATTTTCATTTTATTACATATACCTTAGCAAAACCTCCATATATATCTAGAAATTAACAAAATAAATGCAAAGCTATAAACAGAATTATGTTTACATAGAAGCAAGAATAAATATATAAATAGAGGACTTAAAGCAGCCGCCTTTGGAGAACCGCTTAGTAAAATTGAGATGTCTAAATATATATTTTTTTATTGCATGAGTTCAGCAGACAGGCAGATGGCCCACCTGATGGAAACCGGTTACCACCACTTTCGGAGATCTGTAGCACCAGAGATTCTATGAATGTGGTGCCACTCTCTAAAGCTTGGTGTGATAAACCGGTCCAAGCCCGTGGCAGACTTGCGCTGTACAAAACGCAAATCTGACCGCATATGGAGTACTGCTCACATCTATGGGCTGGAGCACCCGCTTACCAGACTGACCCTCTCGACTCCATCCAGCGTCGCGCCGTTCGTATAGTCGGCGATCCTATACTAACGGGCGGTTTAGAACCGCTTAGGCTTCGGAGAGATTTTGCGTCCCTCTGCGTATCTATCGCCTGTATAACGGGGAGTGTTCCGAGGACCTGTTTGATCTGGTGCCAACACCTCACTTTTACAACCGCGCCGCACGCCAGCGACGGGATATTCACCCCCATTTCCTTGAGCTCTCACGCTCATCTACGCAACGGTTCCCTAGAACATTTATTCCGCGTACAACAATGATCTGGAGGGAACTTCCCGCCGCGGTTTTCCCTTTGCGCTTTGACATGGGGTTCTTTAAGAAGGGCGTTATAAAGTTTCTTAGAGGTCGGCAACGCGTTGGTGACACCCCTGGTATTGCAAGCGTCCATAGGCGACAGTAACCACTTTCCATCGGGTGGGCCGTCTGCCTGTTTGCCTGCTTCAAGTAATAAAAAAAATTAGAAAAAGAAGGGATAGGGAACCTGGCCACTGATGGGAACCGGAACACAACTCAAGGTTGTTATGGCGGCGTACTCTAAACTAGGGTTGCCATGCAGATGAGCTAATGCTCTGCCACCTGGCTGGGGGTTGTTTGGTCACCTCTTACGATAGGCCACCCGGTTGCACTAAAATTGTATTCTTTGATAAAATAAGATATAGCGGTAGTTGTAAGACATAGCATAAAATCCCATTTTATAATAATAATAATAATCAGGATTTGTGGCGAAGCCTTAGGTGAGTAGCGACACCTCGGACCTGACTCCGGTAGCCAAGGCAAGGCTCCCGGCAACCTCCGTGCTTGCCTTAAGCCAGCCGGCATGGAGTGGAGATCGCTAGAGTTAAGACTCAAGCTCCAGGGGTGGAAGTGATAAATGGCATCACATCAGAAGTAGCTTCGGTGAACCTGCAGCCCACCTCTCAACACCCCTTAGCCACTCACACCCATGTTGCTCCTGTCTTCTATGCCATTTTTTGGGGCTCATACAGGGAGTGGCGAGTCACCGTCTGCCCATTTTTCCATGTTTCCCGAACATTGCGACGGGCAGATGCCATAGTCCCCATATTCCCAAACCCCTAGTACCACTAGCAGTTCACCCTGATAGCCCGGTACTTTCTGATCTCATTTCCCACAATAGTCCTACACTGGCCAGGGCTTGTCCTTGGGTGCATTAGTATATGGTGTAGACAGGGATAATCGCCGGTCAGCGTCACTCCACATTTACATTAAATTTGTCAAAGGGCCTCTATGTGTTGGACTTCCTATGGCCCCACGCAAGTCCTCCAAAATTCCTTGCCATTTTTATGGCCGCTGGTATTCAAAGAGATGCAGTATAATGATAAGAATATTTATTTAATCCAGACTTGATCCATAACAAATTACATTATTGGTATTATAATATTAAAATATGATTATGTCACAATGTAGTTTCATCCAATGTTCCATTAACTTCAAGCAGACCAGCGACTACTTTATTTTGGGAGTTATAAAATCTTTCTCTTGTGTTCTCTACTCTTTGTCATATTAGTGCCGCAAAACCAGGGCATTTTTTCCTGTGAACATCTCTGAAGTGCTACAGAATTTAGGTAGCCATAACATTATGCATATTATATTGTACTCTTAATGCACTATATTCAGCTTTTGTGTATTTGCACCAAAGTTTGATATAATTTTTGATGATTTATGTTGATACTTGCCACATTCATCATACAAATCTGTGAGAATCTGAAAACTTGCGTCTTTAGGCCGATTTATATTCAAAATGTTTTTCATATTTTTTAAATATTTCAATAAAAATGTATTTACATGTGGCGCCGTCTTAGGGAGGCCTACGTCCAGCAGTGGACTGCAAATGGCTGACGACTGTATACATTACAAGTAAATTAACAATATAATACAAAACTTCCTCTTGAAAAAGTGATAAATGATGTATTGTTAAATGTAACAATGGTTTTGTGGGTGTGGGAAGGTAACATTAAGATATTACCGTAACAAAACTGGAGTTTTTACACTGTTTTATTAGTAAAACTTTCAGTAATATATTTGGAAGTGTAAAATGAAAATTACACACATTGCCACTTTTAAAGCGATCCTCTGGCTTAACAATTATAATAAACATAAATAGGTCTTCAAAGGAAGACATCACCTTGTCCTTATCTTACGGGAAGTTTAAAAAATTACTAAAGCAATGTTTGTGCAAGAAAACTAATTATATGACTAAAGATTTTCTACGAGAGTGCACTGAATGGGAACAATGTGATCGCTACCAAGCTCTCCCAGTAATTATTTCTTTTTTTACTTTATCTGGCGTGTTTTTAATTGGGACTATGTGTTGACCTCGAATGATACTCTAAATAGTTAAACACTGCATGCGCTCTGCCTTGTATCTCAAAAATGCATGCATGTTCAAGCATTAAAAAAAAAATTTAAAACAATAGTAGAGAATTTAATGCTCTACAATGTTTATAATAAATAACATAAAACCCATAGGAAACAAAACATTTACAATAAATGTTTAAAAAAAAAAAAAATTTTTTGACCTTTCACCTTGGAATATCTGTAGTCAAGACACTCTATGATAGGTAGATTTTGAGACAAGTTTTAGGGTACCAAAATAAAGGTTTATATAAGTTTATAGCTGACTATCTCTCTATTTCCGAGTTTCTTGCCCTCATTTGACTAATATTCCTAGACTATTAACCATTTCAAAAAATGGAAAATCAGTCAAGCAGTTTCATGTAAAACATACCAAAATTAATATCAGGAGTGTAGTTTCCAAACCCCCTAAAATAATTTAATGTCATACATTATAGCTGGTTTTATAACTACACCCCTCATATAATCATTAAGTATATAAGTAAAAGAAAATTATAATTAATACAGAAGAACAAAAAATATATAAATGACCTCTAATATATATTCATTTGTTTGTTCGTTTTATTTTAAATATATTCAGTCATGTAATTATTTAACATACAAAAGACCTATAAAAACCCAGCTATAATTATACAGCTTTATATAGTGGTAATTAACATCAGACAAAATAACTTGTTTTACAACAAAATAATTACGTTTTAAAGCAAACAATAACTTAGAACATATTTTATTATACAAAGATACAGTAAGTGTTTAACAAACATGTAAATTATCACCTCTTTTATTGAAAAGAAATATTTCTGAGTAATTATTGATGTAAAAAGCGAAGTAAAAATTAGATAAACAACTTACCTGTGCGATTCCAGATCCCATCAGTCCTCCGCCAATAACTGTGACTGTTTTAACAGCATTTAATGACGAGGAAGTTGAAAAATTCCGCGTTAAACCGATTAACTTATTCATGTTAAACAGGCGTGTTTTAAAAGTGAAAGCCGGCGCCAGAATAACTTGTCTACGTAAACAGTTCGTAATTTTACGGCAAAACTCGATATTAGTGGCAAAAAAGCCGGGCGAAGTCCAAATAAACGACATTTTTTACGATAAGATTTATCACTTAACATGTATCAAAAGTTTCACTTACCTGTGATAAATGGATGTATCTTTTGAAGATATTATTACACAACACATTTTGATAATTTAAAGTACACAATAAATTAAGATAATCGAGAATAACTGCTTTAAGATAAGTATATTTTGTTTGTTCCTCGCTTGCAGATTTTCGTTCAGTAACTGATGGACATGATGACTGTCTTTGACTATCAATATGTATTGAAGAAATTTACGCATATTAGTCATATCATTACAACGATGACATTTAAACAATTTTTTGTTTCTAGAAATATAATTTTTAGAGTTCACGTATAAATATATTTCTATTTTACCGTCTGTGTTAATTTTAATATATTAAGCCCAAAATCAAATTTCTGAACGCAGCTTTATCCTTCAAACATTACCCAGCTGTAACTGTACCACTACTATAAAAATAATAGGTATGTGTAGAACAGTAAACTCGCAAACCCAAATTCACTTTTCCCAAACTCAACTAAAGGTGAAATATAATCTTATTTAGACTTGGGCAAAGTCGTTCATGTTAATGAGCGATTTCACCAAATCTCGTTCCGTAAAAAGAACTTGTTCCGCTAAATCATTCCGCAGTTCATTTTGCTCCGCATAGCTTTTCGTACAGCTACAGAGTATAGAGTACGAAGATAGGAACTAACTACCTAACTGTGTTGTGGAACTGATTTGCTAAGGGTTCAAGACTCATGAACAGTTGAAAATAACTACCTAGTTCCTTTCCTATACTAAGTTCAATGATTGAGAAATTTCGAAAAAAAAATAAAGTGTATTTAAAAATCAATTCTATTTACATTAATTTTCGTAAAACCTGATGTTTTAATTTTTTAATATCTTTTTGCCTAAAAGACAAATATGTAATTATTTTTTACTTTTTTTGTAGTCTTCTAATCAGTAATCACAAATTTCCATTCAAAAAATTCTCGCTATCGAGTATCGCTTCAAACAGAACAGAACACTCGGCTCGACGCCGTTGTACGAAACGAACGTCTTCACGTCGGTAACTCCACAGAATAGATACGATACACATACGTGCTAACTCGATGAGCTCCGAATCGTGGAACTCTAATACTTCACAGAGGTGAATTAGTTCAGTTCGTTTACTGTAAGTGAACAGTTCCTTGGAACTACTCACTCACGAGTTACACAAGCCTAATCTTAATAGTTTATCTCCAACGTCTGTCTGTCTTGCAGCTGAAACCTATTATTTTAGAAGTTCTGTACTAAATATAAATAGAGATATAAAATTTCGCACACAGAAATGTCTAATAAGTCTGTCTTTAAAAATCTTCAGCTGAACAGCCATCAAGAGAGTCGTGGGGCACAATATAATATATTTTAAACATAAAATTAAATTGTTTTCCAGTATAATAAATCATTATCCAGAAAACCACTAACTTAAATATTGTTAAAGTTCATAATTTTACAAGTAAACCAATTTTAAATATCTTCGTCGTCGTCAGCCAATCACCGTCCACTGCTGGACGTAGGCCTCCCCAAGTCGGCGCCACTCACCACGGTCTTCCGCCTTCCGCATTCCAAATTTTAAATATATTTTTATCTTTTCATTCAAATTTTTCAGTCTTTTTAATGAATATTATTATTTATTGTATGGAATTTACACAAAAAAATATAACTCTGTACAGATCAAATATTGCAAATTCATATGTTTATGAATAAATAACTCTGAATATTTTTAAATAAAGTTTTCCGCTAAAAGCGTCGGCGAAATATCCAACAAAATTCAAATTATGACTAGTAAGAACATATTAAAAGGGCATTTTAGAATATTGTGATAAAACAGGCAATAATTGAGTATTCATGGTACTTTCATTCGAGTTTCGAGATCGAGTACAAGTCACCACTTCACCAGTGAACTTTGGATTCGATTTCATTAGTTTGATAAAAGTTTATTTCTATAATTCTACTTGTTTAAAAATATTTAGATTATTTCTTTAGGTATATATATTAAGGAAAATGATTCAATTTGGTGTGATCGCTAGAAGTTTTTCTAATTCAGCGGTAAACAGCGCTATCAAGAATGTTACTGTTATCGGCGGAGGATTGATGGGTTCAGGCATCGCTCAGGTAATTATAATGTTTTAAAACTAAACTTATCCATTACTTAAATCTTTTTCTAATGTTACTTTTTTCTGAGTGCTGAATTTGGTTTAATTTTCATTAATTTGACCTTCTATTTAAAAACCTATGTATATTTGGCAGTGTTCACAGTGCACGCAGAATGAGGGGTTCAATAGAAATGATAAGAAGTTAGAAATGGCTTCTGTGTTTTTAGAATATTTTTTATTAAATTGAATCCATGTAAACCCAGTAGTTTTCGAAAATACTCTGACATATAGATTATATATAGATGATAATAGACAGACAAACATAACAATTTCACAGGGGCTTAACTATTGCCAATATAGCTATGGAAGCATAAAATAGAACAATCTGTTAATTACAAAAAAATATTATTGAAATATATTGTGTTTAAATAAACTCAATAGGTACTTAATACCCCAACTACACACATTTTGTTGCAGTATGTATATATTGGCTTTTGTGTTTTTTTGGTATTTTCATTTGTTCTATTATATTGGTACGAGCTACAGGACTCAAATTAAAAATGCCATTGGAACTACTATAGGATTTATTAGAACTGTACAAACACGGATAAAACAAATAAAACTGGATGCAACCAGTTCGCACTACACGATTCAATGCAATTTGACACCCGCAAAGTCTGTCATCTATATCGCTAATCGAGAGTACTACAAACGTCTTACTCATATCGTAGTCGTCGCTTGACTGCCCCAGCCCTCCATTCGGGCATTGTTTTACACTAACTATACAGTACAAAAAAAATTACCGCGCACACTGAGTTTCCGAGAAATAGTAATTTGCACACCTAGTTATCTATTCCTGTGAACGGCCAACAAAGTCGAAAAAAATAACAATAGGCTATTGTCTAATTGCAAATTTTAAATACGAAGTAATAAAAAGAACTCTGAATGCGGGAGGGGCAATAAACAAGATGCGCAGCATTTCTTTGTCGGTATGTGCCAATAGGTATGCAGGTGGCCCAACTTGTAACAATATTTAATATTAGTATCGAACCATAACTACTTTGGTTCCATATATATTGTACTCTTTAATTTTCAATGTCAAAATTTTATAAAGATCATAAAAAAATATTCATATTCAAGGCAATAAAACAAGAAAAAGATACCAATATTTTCACTAAGTTTTACATTGGTATGGCTACTCATTACTTACTGATATAACTATGAATCTTAAGTTTTCCCTTATTTGTCCAGGTGTCAGCACAAGCTGGTCAAAATGTGACCTTGGTAGATGTTAGTTCCGATGTACTTGCCAAGGCACAGAAGTCCATTGGCACAAATCTTGGCCGGGTTGCCAAAAAAGTTTACAAAGACAACCCTGCTGAAGGTGAGAAGTTTGTAAGTGAGTCTATGAGTAGAATCAAGACCTCCACTGACCCCGCAGAGGCTTCGAAGACTGCTGACCTGGTTGTCGAAGCCATTGTAGAGAACATGAGTGTTAAGCACAAGTTGTTCAAGCAACTTGATGAGGTAACTATATTACTATTTAAAAAAAGAATCAGTTATTACGAAACCTCTTAATATTTAATTAAATACAAACCATCTGTTTCCTATTTTTGGTTATTATAGCTTTCAGGCCCTTTTTTTTACACGGGGAAATGTGTTGCCGCGCGGGGAATGCCCGCGGCCGGTGTGTGGGGCTCCCCCGACGCCATGTGTGTTGGCATGACTGACGTCGGGTATACCCACTAAAACCCCATGGGTGCATTCTTCCGCCCGAGTACCGGGTGGTGGACCCGCCCCATCACAGGGCCGTCCTTTCCTGTGCGAGCCGAGGAGGTGAAACTTCCCCGACTCTGAGAGGGTCGCGCGTCATTGGTGCGGGCGAAGACCTGTCAAGTCCCCGAGGGGTCAACCACGGGCGTTACTTCTTGCCGGCAAGCACGGCAGCTGATTTAGCCATGTCCATAGTTTTTCGCAACCTACTTAACATTGCCTTGAAGCATGTAGTAAATACATAAATATGTTTACATAGTATAAAACAAAGTTGCTTTCGTCTTTCTGTCTGTATATCTGCTAACTCCTCATAAAGTATGCAATGGATTTTTAAACTGTTTTCATGACCAGTTAGATAAATTTTTAAGGAAGGTTTATATATATATATATATATATATATATATATATATATATATATATATATATATATATATAAGCTTTTTGCCTGCAGCTTCGCTCGTGATATATAAAAACCCTAATAACCGAGCCGCTTATCAGGGTTTGACCCACCGCTAGGAAAACTAGTTAATACTACAAATATTCCTGGTTTTCAGGCAGCTCCGAGTCACACAATCTTAGCATCAAATACGTCTTCTCTCTCCATCAATGAAATTGCTGCAGTGGTCAAAAGGAAAGACAAGTAAGGGACAATATATTATAGTATATTCAAACTTCGCCGACACAACCCATCATTAACGCAAATTTTAAGCACTGAGACTTCCAGTACTTTAAGCATTTAGATTACTTTAGCGGGTACGTAGGTACTTTAACTTTTAACTACAGACGCGCGCGTGTCCATCGGTGGGTGGTTGATGGCTGAAATGATGATGATGATGATTTAGGGAAAAAGTATAGGCGATTTTTCAGTTATTTCCCCCCCTCGAAAAATACAAGATCCGGGACTACCATCCCTCCATCCTATAGGCTGGTAACGCGTTGGCTCCGCCCCCTGGTGTACAAAACTCCTATAGGCGGCGGTAATCTATTTGCACTAATGGGCCGTCTACTAGCTTCAAGCAACCAAAGAAACCAAGCTTTTTGTATCTCTCGGGAAAAATGCATTTTTTCGGATAGACCGAGTTTAAAGCTGCCCATATGACTCTACCCATTGTTACGTTATATAGGAACACAAACCATAAGGGACCATCTACAAATTACGTCACACGAATTTAATCATTTTTTGACCCCTTTTTCACCCTAGATCGATAGAAGATAGAAAATACTTTATTGTTCACCACATACACATAAAGTAAATCGTTTACAGTCATTTCGTGTCAAGGCAAGAACAAAGGGCGGCCTTATCGCTTTAGAGCGATCTCTTTCAGACAAACCGGCTGCGGATTGTGTGAAAGGAATCGAGTCTATGACGGTGGTGTGCAAATCAAATACATGTAATTAATAGGACCCTCCCCGTCCTTGTCATAGCTGATCACATTCGTGATCTCCCTCCCTCCCTCCCTAGTGTGACATCACAAATATTGCAATTTTACATCAAGAAATAATTAAATTAAAACAGCAGTTCCGTAATTAGTATTACTTCCATTTAAATTATTTTGCAATAATCTAAACACTCTGCTGATACAGATAGAATTGGAAATATTTTGAAGTTTTTCGTGAATAGTTCAAATTTCGTGTTTTAAAGCTTAAATATATTAAGTTATGAAATGTGATGTAACGAAATTTAAGACCCCTCCCACCCTTGTCACACAGGCTACGTTCCACTAGAGACTCGCAACGACCACGTTTACGACCGCGATTTTACCCGTTCCACTTGCATGCGTTATAATCGTAAACCCAAGTGGGACGGCTATTTGACCCACCTATTGACATGGGTCGTTGTGAGCGTTGTGTGATCGAAAATGATGACCTCATTAGTGACGTTTCGGCCACGACCACAACGACCGCGGTCGCCTTGTGGAACTGCTAACGGAGCATGTTGGGCGTTGTGAGCTACTGATGGAACGCGCTGACAATGTCACAGTTCGTCGACCACTTAACATGTGACGTAATTTACGTTGGATTGGATGGCCCTTAATCTCGGCCGCGAGGCCACGTCAGGGTGCCACCATTGTGACACGGCGCTGCACACACTCCAGGAGTGTCCAGCCTGGATGGAGGAGCGCCGGGAGCTCGTCGCCCATACCGGATTTGACACCTCGCTCCCGGCCGTGGTACGCACCATGCTCGGGAGCTCCACCAGATGGCACGCCGTCTCCTCCTTCTGCGAGCAAGTCATGTTTGCGAAGGAGGAGGCGGAGCGGGAGCGTGAGCGTACTTCCCTGCTCCGCTTCCGCCAAAGGAGGACGCGCCGACGCCGGAGGTCGGATAGTGCCCTTAGTGGGTATCCCTAACTGGGTAGTGGCAATAGCGTGGCACCGGTTCTGACCGGGCACCCCCGATCTGGCGAATTCCACACTCTCACATGGGTCGCGAACATCCCCCCAGGCTTCTGTGCCTGTCGCGGCTTAGTCCACAAACGGATTTCCCCTGGCCAAAACAAAAAGGATGGCCCTTAATCTGAAAAATATCTTCTATAATATTATAAAATTGTAAAAGTGTAGTCCTTTGGTTGTTTATATTTTTTGTGTTTGCCATTCGCGAAAAAACTACTGGGACGATTTTGATGGGGTTTGCGTTGACCGACAGTAAATTCCCGGACTTAAAATCTGAGAGTCCCGCGGGAATATTCGATGTTGAAAAATTCTGATTCCGATGCAACGTTTTCACTGATTCAAATTCTCTATGTAAAACATAACTACGGTGTTCTTTGCTACTACCCATCCAACGTGGACGAAGTCGCGGGCAAATCCTAGTAGTAGAATAAAAAAGCATGTCAATTAAAAGCTCCATTATGTGAAGGATAACATGATTTGTGGTGTGACAGAGTTATACTAGAATAGAGGAGTATGGAAGGAAAAGACATTGTGCCAACGCCATATAATTGGGAGCAGGTGAAAGAAAGAGAGAGAGGAGAGAGAGAGAAAAACATTTTAAAGGTAATAAGTACATAAAGATTATAGTTTTAGTATTACGCCAGAAGGAAGGTTTGCACTGAAAATCAGCGTTGTGTCGGATATTATGTCGGCACAGCAATAAGCTGAGTGCAAACGTTGTTTACTGAAAATGTGGCGTACAAATTATTAAAATAAGTTTTTATTTTTAAGATATGTGTCAGCAATGTAAATAAGTCGCTATTTCTTCAAATAATTTGTGACCAGATTCGGTGGGCTTCATTTCTTCAATCCAGTACCGGTGATGCGACTCCTGGAGGTGGTGAAGGGTGCCGAGACGTCCGAAGCTACTTACAAAAGTATGATGGAGTGGGGCAAAGCCGTCGGCAAGACTTGTATCACTTGCAAGGACACGCCCGGATTTGTGGTCAATAGACTCCTCGTCCCATACATCTGTGAAGCTATCAGATTGTATGAGAGAGGTAGGTATACAAAGTGGTAATATATGCCACAAATTGGAAATTATAAAGTTAAATAATGCACTTTTACTGTAGAGCAAATAGAAATACCTTTTACGAGCAAATAGAAAATGCATATTCTTTTTCAAGAATTTCAAAACATCGTATCATGCAACACACACACACACACGCACACACACACACACCCCCATACACACACACACACACACACACACACACACACACACACACACACACACACACACACACACACACACACACACATACAGACGTTTGAAATAAAGATAGTATTGTATTTAGTTAACCAACTTTTTTTGGTGATGAAAAATGAAAACATTGCAAAAATATCTAATTCATCATGATTTTAAGATAGAGGTCATTAATAGAACTATTTTTGAAAAAAAAACATTTAATACATTTATTTCTCTTTAAAGGAGCAATTAGTAAATTTTTGTATGTTTTTTATACGTTCTAAACTCAGAAATTATCATTCGGATTTAATTTTTTTATGTTATATTTTAAATGTTGTGTCAAGACATGTAATTTGTAATCTTTTTATTTAGGTGATGCTTCAGCCCGCGATATCGACATTGCCATGAAATTAGGCGCAGGCTATCCCATGGGACCCCTAGAACTAGCCGATTATGTCGGCCTGGACACCAACAAGTTCATCCTGGATGGCTGGCATAAGAAGTACCCTGACCAGCCCCTTTTCAAACCAATACCACTTTTGGACAAATTGGTCTCAGAAGGCAAACTCGGGGTTAAGAGTGGTGAAGGATTTTATAAGTATGATAAGAAATAAACATATTTAACTAAGTATCATATTTTTAGAAATGTTTTTAAATGCAGATTATATTTAATCATGTTTTTTAATATACTGTTTTAATAAATTATGATTGTGTTCAATTTGTTTTTGTAGTGGACCCTCCATTTAAATTTATAATATAATAAATTTGTGGAGTATGTATAACCATTATATTACTATGTGAAGCAAAAATTGTGTATCCCTTTTTACGAAAATTGCGCTGACGGAGTATGAAATTTCGCACACTTATAATTTACTAGCTGACCCGGCGAACTTCGTGCCGCCATATTTTCTGAATTCCTAAAAGACTTAGTTTCATGACATAAAAACAGACTCACCAAAATCGGTCTAGGTGATTAGGAGAATTCTAGAACCCAATCTCAGCGCCACCTACCGGTTCTAATTGTGAATCTAAACCATCCGGTAAGCCACTCAAACACAAAAACAAAATCGCTCCAGGTGATTAGGAGGATTCTAGAACCCGATCTCAGCGCCACCTATGGGTTCCAATTGTGAATCTATACCACCCGGGGACCCATTCAAACACACAAAACAAATGTCATCAAAATCGGTCCAGCCGTTTAGGAGTTAGTTCACTGTCAACACACATACAGAAGAATTATATATATAGATATAGAGGAGTGGTGCAGAACACTAATATTTTTTTTTTAAATTATGGTTAAAAAATACGTTAAATCAATAAAAAACATACACATTACCATGTACTTGACACACAAACGAATATATACTCTTTTGTTTATTGTTAAAGTCAAATTAACAGTGTAGCCTTGGCGAAATCTGTGACTATAGAAGTATAGTCTTTGACGACAGAACCTTAATAATGTTCAAACTGATAATTTAAATTAATTATGGTCGAATTTCGACCACTGGGCGACCACTAGTGTATTTGAAATGTGAAAAAATTAGGGGGCTTTTTCGGACCAGTAGATTTAGAAAATGCAACATTAAGAATATTTGTCTGTCTCTTAGAGCATAAAGATTCAAAGGACAATAGGAATATACACTTATATACTATAATTTTTATTTAAAACGATTACCACAAAAATATTACAAGAAATTTAAAAGGTATAACTTTTTCTAACTTCACTACATGTCATAGTCGTCGTCATCACGTTTCCGCTTTAGAACTGTTGTATCATCTGATTCCATTTTGACTGGTCCTTGTGCAGAGGGGCCTGCCGTCACCCTCACTGCTGGTTTCACAACCTGGAAAATGTAATAAAATCATTTCTGTTAGCAGTGTCAGGGCAAGCCACATGTTTATGATGTATACACAAATAACTTACATATATTTCGATAATTAAAGTATATTTTCTTTCACATATCAAACACACACATTGTCTTATCACTAATATATAAATTTTGCGACAATGCACACAATATACAGAAGGATTGTTCTTTATTTAATCTACGGATTATGGCTTTCAGTGTCCTGGACTACTAACACACACGTTTTAGGTTTTACACAATCCCGTGATACCTGATAACCGCCCTTGCCCCGCCTTTGATATCCCTTTTCAGGTAGCGGGGGCGAGGCTGAATGGTACTGTATAACGGGGCTGTATTCCACGTACCCGGTTAATGGTATATCCAAGATATTCAATATGTAGCAAATTTGAAATTATATACGAGGAGGGATCATAAAGTAGTGAGAACGACAAACGCCTTGGTAAGAAAGAAAATAAATAATGGCAGGCATAGCTCAGATACATATTTGTAATATTAATAAAGAAAAAAATCTTCGATTCTCTTTTGTTTTTTTCTGAATGTAATCATTTGTTTGCTTCGTGTCGGAACGTGTTCTCGAAAATGGAGAAAAACGAAGTACGAGCCGTTATTAAATACCTCTGTTTAAAAAAGTTAACGACTCAAGAGATTCATTGCGATTTGGAGGCAACATTAGGAGAGTCTGCTAGGAGAGCTTCTCAATTTCGAGTAGGGAGAACGAGCACGAAAGACGAACATCGTTGCGGCCGTCCATCGACGTCAGTCGCCCAAGAAAATGTTGCCAAAGTCGAGAAAATTGTATTGAGCGATCGAAGAGTTACCATCCGATACTTAATTCAAGAAACGGGCATTTCATATGAAAGTATTCAATCCATATTGAAACAATCTTTGAATATGAGAAAAGCCTTCGCAAGATGGATGCCGAGAATGTTAACCGACAGTCACAAACAAAGTCGACTTGACATTTCGAAGATATTGTTGGACAAGTTTCAAGAAGATTCTGAAAAGTTTTTGTCTCGTTTCGTAACAATGGACGAAACATGGGTCCATCATTTTGATCCCGAGTCAAAACAGCAATTCTCGCAATGGAAACGGCCATCATCACCGACCCCGAAGAAGTTTCGTGCCGTGGCATCGGCTGGCAAGGTTATGGCCTCAATATTTTGGGACTCAGAAGGGATATTGTTGATTGATTACCTGGAGCGTGGAACCACTATTACAGGCCAATATTATGCAGCTTTAATACCCAAGTTGAGGAATGCCATCAAAGAGAAAAGGAGAGGGAAACTTCGAAGGGGCGTGCTGTTTCATCATGACAACGCCATGACAACCCGCGCACAGGTCGGCAGTTGCTATGGCTGCCATTCAGCAAGCTGGCTTCGAATTGGTTGACCACCCCCCTTATTCACCAGATCTGGCGCCTAGCGATTTTTATCTGTTCCGCAAATTGGAAGAATACTTAAGGGGAAACAGGTACGAAGACGATAACGAGGTGATGGATGCCGTGGAAAGCTTTTTGCAGGACCAAGACAAAACATTTTTTTTTTAAAGGGATTGAAGCCTTGGAAAAGCACTAGACTCAGTGTGTAGAGAGACTCGGAGACTATGTAGAAAAATAAATTATTAAGTTATCAATAGTCATTATATTCTATCTCATTCTCACTACTTTTTGATCCCTCCTCGTAATATACCTTAGCTACATGTTTGAATTCGAGAATAACAGTGGATGTCTAATAATTTTGTCCAGGGTGGTGGTTTTAACATTTCATGCCATTTCAATTATTGGAATATGTGTACCCACTGGACGAGTAAAGAAGATGGGAAGACAATCTCTCAAAAGACTGGAGAAGGGATGGCGAAAGATGGCTCCTTTTGGAGGATACATGCCGCGAAGGAGGCATCCTGAAGTGACAGCTGTCAATGTGTTAAAAAAATTGATAGAAAAGAATGACAGTGGAAATAAAGGCTCTTTTTATTTATTTTATTTTATAAACTGCTATGAGATTAATGTTACCAATAATTTCATGTATTCGTTCAATGCAATACAAATATGCGAAATATAATTGATAAACCACCAGTTTGATATCTTTAAAATTTAGTAGTAGAATAAGATGTTGCATATATACCATAAAATAAAGAATGTTAGATAACAAATAGAAGATACAAATAAAATATATAGACAAAACATGTATTACTCATGTATATATTAAGTAGAATGTTTAGATCAGAAATGAGAAAAAAGCAATAAAAATAACAACTCGAAAGTAGCCTATAAAAGAAAATCAATACCTTGACAAAGAAAGGCTTCAAGAGAGAATAAAAAATTAAAAACTATGTTTTAGTAGTTTTAAGCACGGCATTTTATTTATTTCGACATAGTATAAGTAACAACCTTAGCGTGCCCGGGGACATCGACCATGACATCAAGGCCCGTACATCAGCAGCTTGGGCCAAGTAGTGTGAGGTGACAGGTGTCATTTACTATCCCAAAATGCCAGTTAAGTTAAAAGGACATCTACAAATCCATCATTAGATCTTTTCTTTTGTATGGCAGTGAAGTGTGGCCTGTACTAGCGACACAAGCAGGAACTGCATGTCATAGAAATGAATATACTTTGATGGATGTGTGGAATCATGCAAATAGTCCACATCAGGAACTCCCAAATCCACAGCAGTCTTCACATCCGTGACATAGCAGACTGACTGTAGGAGAGTAGCTTAGGCTGGTATGGTCAAGTTTAATGGCAACTGGCTAGTTACATGGGGAAAAAATGTCTAGCCATGCCACCTCCGCCAGGTCCCGCTCGAAGAGGTAGGCCCAAGAAATGCTGGCTTAACATTGTGAGGGATGACATGCATGCTAATGTTCTCAATTGAAGGGATGCCAAAGATCACATTAAGTGAAGAAGAAAAAGTAGGAAAGCAGACCCTGGGCTTTGAAGGATCACTCCAAACGCAACCGGGATTTAACTCTCGGGTGATGATGATGATGAGAGTAAATAACAATCATTAACAAAAATTAAAAAATTAAAATGGACAAGTTGGGGGTAGGATAAATAATAGCTGTCTTCTGTGATTCCTTGTGTACTAGTCACAAAATTTAGGAAAATACTATAAAAAAAAGTAAGTTTGGAAGCTGATGTAACCTACCTTACTACTTCCAGAGCTGAATTTCAGTACAGGTTTAGGCACAGCACTTGGTTTGGAAGTGTTCAGATTGACAGCATTGATAGCACCAGGAGTTCTTTTGACAACCACATTCTGTTGATTAACTGAGGACAGCTTTGGTGTAGTTACCGTCTTGATTATTGGCGATGGTGGTGGAACTGGCGGTTTTGTTACAGTTTTCTTTGTTGGTTTTAAACGGTAGTTGCATGATGATAGACAATAACTGAAAATATTAAATATTCGTAATATAAACAATACTTGAAGCATACTACTGATTTCAAGTCAGGTATACATATGTGGTACTTGAATTTAATATCAATTTAATGGTGAATTTAGGGATATACCTACCAACTTATTTATAACCACAAAAATTTCAAAGATCTGAATTTTTTAATATAGTTTAGAAGGCTAAGAATTGAAGCAAACAGTGCGTTCACCTAAGCCTTCATGGTTATTTTTTTTATAACCGCTCTAAATTTATTGTATATGTATAGGAGTTGCACAAGGGATAAGTGTTCATCCCCTCGGCCCTCATATGCGCACTCTTATTTCTTAAAATTCAAGTAGCATATATCTACACCACACCACTAATTTCTTCAGTGTTACAAATTACTACTTTGCATATATTGAAAACAATTAAACAAATAATAATTCACTACAATCCATGTATTGACTTGATCTTTTCATAGATTTTTTGTAAGTGATATTTAAAGAAAATATTATACATAAGAAAAATAATACATTCTAAAAAATTCCAACAGCAAGTATTGTTAGTATGTGAAAAAATTTTAACAGTATAGTAAGCCTTTCATTTCATTTTTCACGAAACTTATAATTTGTTTTCTTATTAATTTGAATTTTTTTTATTATTTATTTAGGGCAACGAACAATAACACTACTAAGAAAATCAAATAAAAATATAAACTATAAATAAATATTACTTGTGGCGCAACCAGTGAGGTTGCCTGCAACTATAATGAAAAAAGTAAGAAATAAATCCTTCTGTCTGTCAGTCAGTTACTACTGTTATATGAATAAGTTTTACATGACAAGGCCTCTTTCAATAATTGATTCCTAGTGTGAGATAATGATTTTTTATGAATTGTACGATTTTATTATGTAAATACAAACTGCTGTTCTTAATTTATTTGTATCAATTTGATTGATACAAATGTTACACTATGGCCCTCCCTTAGCTGTGAAGGTACCTAACATACAGGTTTTTATATAAAGAAAAAGCTACTGCACAACTATGACAGAAATGTTTAAAGTAAAGACACTGAAAATCCTACCGGTCAGGTGGCAGCCGAAGTCCACAATGAGGCTTAATCAATGGCAACGGGGTCCCATTTTTCACCCTCGCAACCTCTAACAGTATTTCTCTTGGAGGCGGATTCGTAAATGATTTATCCAGTTGCAAGTGAGCTGCTACCTTTAAGTCTTCTGAATCTAGTGTTTTCTTCTTCGCATGGTTGGCAAATAATCGTGCATCTTCTAAAACCGTTGTTACATACCGGAACGTGTACTCCAAGAGCTGATTCACAACTCTGGGGTCGTAATCTGTGATACCAACTTCTTTCATTATAGCCATTATGACTTGGGCATCTTTTGGAATGTGTTTTGTTTGGTTGGTAGCTTTGGATTTATCCTTTTCTGACATAGTTCTTGATAAACGTGAAACAATACTTAAATTAGGAAATAATATATGTACGTTGTAGGTAATTACTGGTAATTATAAATTTTTCGCTTCGTAAACAATTCGCTCAGATTCACAGTTTCACAACGGTTTCACGTATCACAGATCAGTTTGACATTGACATTAACATAACATTTCCTAAATATATATTTAAATATTAACGGCCTGGACACAAATTCCCCTTTGATCTAAGACGCATTCCTTTACTATCTCACAACGCCCAAAATGCTCCATTTGCCATTCTACAAGGCGACCGCGGTCGTTATGGACGAAACGTTACTATATGACGTTATCATTTTCGATCACACAGCGCTCACAACGAACCATGTCAAGACATGGGTCGATATTTTTTTTAAGTTTAAGCCTTGGTAACTAGGCATTTAAGCCACGTGAAGTTGTATTGTAGACTACAAGCAACACCATCCAACGGAGTTCTTGTGAAACCTCGAAAGGCCACATTTGGCTATACAGCTCATATTTCTTACAAAAACACATAATTACTACTCAAAACGATCAATATCCTACAATTATTGTTCATTTTAGAGTAATTTTACAAATTTTTAGAAAATAAAACTGCACTGCACAACGTCCCCTTTCAGTTCCCGCCAAAAACTTCGAGATGGGTCGACGTGGGCGTTGACCACAGAGCATAACATTTGTGTATTTCGTCGTTTATGACATCAACGCCTCATAATCCGTTCCACTAGATTAGGTTTTTAACGTCCGCAAGCATATGGAACGGAAAAAATCGTGGTCGTGAACGTGGTCGTTGTGAAGTCCCTTCTGGAACATAGTCCTTGAGTACTATTATACAATATTAATCAGTAGTAATCCTAAAACTTCTAAATCCCCTGATTTATCATTTTATATCTTATCGACTTTTCATTTGCCTTACTGGCGGTTAAAATTTGACTTAAGTTCCATACAAACATATCAAAATTCAATCGATATTAAAGCTAGTGATTGAATATTGATTGTGTCTTACGATTTATGGGTGCTACCGTATTTGATAAGAAATCTTGATATTAAAAATCTTAAACCTTGATGTTTTAAGACTATGTCCAAATATAGGTAACGTTTTTGTTTTTTGTCTTGATAATTGGATTGTAATATCAGTCTTAACGTGCGTGCATATTGTAAGTCACGGCTGACGACGTGACTGAGGGTCATGGCTTACAACGTTTCTGAATAAGGAAAGTCCACTGAAGTGTGCACATTATAAGTCGTAAGAGGCAAACGTGACCTTGAACGTTCGACCGTCCTAAAGGAATCTGGAGAGTGTGTTACGGTTCTGGTGCACATTGTTCGGACGCATCCGTCAGCTGCGGTAAATCTCCTCACGACACGACATATTGCAGACCAATTTCTCTCTTATCAATAATGTCCAAACTATTTGAAAAACTGTTATTGCGCCGCCGGAAACCAGTAATAGAAGATAGAAAACTAAACCCCGTAATCAATTTGGATTTAGAGGGAAACATTCAACCGTAGCCCAAGACAAACATCATTGAGAGAATTGGAAAAAAAGATAGTCTGTTCTACAGTATTTTAGATGTCGCACAACCATTCAACAAGGTCTGGCATGAAAGACTTAATATTTCAAGTTTAAAAAAATGCTACCCAAACAGTATTCAGATTTGGTAGCCTCATACATCTCAAACTGAAAATTCAGGGTCCGAAAAGAAGACTTCGTTTCGGATCTTAAAAAAATTAAAGTTGGAGTACCACAAGGTAGTGTATTAGGCCCGGTCCTGTACCTAATATACACAAGTGATATTCCAGAACTAGAAAATAATACCATAGCTACTTTTACGGATAACACAGCGGTCATGGCTACAGGAGTACCCACGAAGAAGCTGTGGAAAATGTCCAAAGAGCAGTTAATACCACCTACAACATAAAAAATGGCGTTTTAAGTTCAAATATACCGAGTCGATTCACATTGACTTCACCAACAAAATGGTAAATAATCAACCGATATACGTAAATAACACCGTAGTACCGTATGAAAATATAATAAAGTAATTAGGTATGACACTTGACACTAAAATGCGCTGGAAGGCTCACGTCAAAAAGAAACTTGAGGAACTGGAGGCTCACTAAAGAAATATGTACTGGCTACTTGGAAAATATTTAGAGTTGTGAGTACTGTAACGACTAATCTCCTTAACGTCATATATATTAAGATATATAATGTTTTTCTTTTTAATGCCCTATACCAGTCTTTCATTCGAAAATAGAGATCCCGGTCAGCTCAGAAACCGCTGGCCGTTATAGCACCTAACAAACTGCTTCTTTGTAAACAAGTTCTGATGCCAGTCTGGACCCAGGAGCTACAGTTGTGGGGCTGTACTAAACCAAGTAATATCTAAATCATACAACGCTTTCTATCGAAATCATACAACGCTTTCAAAATAAGTACTGAAAGGCATTGTAAACGCGCCATGGTACGTTAAATCGAATGACTTCCATCGGGACCTGAAAGGGAAGTTTGTCACCAGCGTTATTAGGAAATACGCGGCGCCCACGAGCATGGGCTTCATCATCATGTGAATTTCGAGGCGATCCAGCTCCTCGACAACACAGACATAACGAAAAGGATCAAAAGGACAAAACCATTTGAACTAGTGCTATGAACAAAACAAAAGTGTAGTGTACTGTGCTAGCTTAATAAAGAACACATGAACAAAGTGTCTTCGCCTTAATAGGGACAATAAGAAAAGTGTTAATGGACACTTTCTTAGTATGAATACTTTTAGTTAATTTAAGTTATATTTAAATTGCTTAATAGTCTTTTTAGAGATAGAGATAGATATATCTTCATAAATACTTCTATTAAAAAAAAAACCATCAGCCGCGGCTGACGGACGTGTCCCGTACCTAATGTGTGAGCATCTTTAATGTTACAATCATAGCGTTATTCTTTTATAATAGGTGCCAACCTTAAATAGAATAGAATTTAAGTCTCTTTTCAGTTATTTTTGAAAGTTCAACACTTTTAAGAATTCTAAGGAATGAGGGGATCATTATTGATGAAGTATATTAAAGGAATTACATACATACATACATAATATCACGCCTGTTTTCCATGGGGATAGGTAGAGAATATGGATCACCACTTGCGACGATCCTAACAAACCACTTTCGCTTCACCTACTTTCATTAACTTTTCATACATGCATGTTTATTTGAGACGTTTTTACCTGACCTCTCTTCTGACACTTCTGGAATTTGATGATGGTGTGTTTGTTCGTCTCGGTCTACCGGCAGCAACTCTAGCATTCACAATACTGTCATACACCTGTTTTATGATTCTACTTTTATCCATTCTCTCTACATATCCAAACCACCTTAATTTCAACTCTTGTTATTACATCTTCTTTCAATCCACAACGTATCCTTATCACACTATTCCTTATCATACAAGCTAACCGCATATGTATGTACTTCACAAAGCTCTCATTTTAACTGCGTTTAGGGTTTGGTACCAGGTGACCAGGTGTATGCATAAGTTTTTTCCGGTTTTACTAAGAGATGGCACCACCGAACAATACACCACGTATAAATTCGACACCGTCAGTTTATTTGTAATTGTATGACAATAACCTACAAAAACACAAACAAGTTAAGTCTGCCAATTGATCATTTAATTTTGATAGTAATTGATAGCATCTCTGTTGTATAGACGTGATCATGTCGACGTTTGTGCCTGAAAAAGAACATTTGCGGCACGCTTTGCTTTTTCTATTTCATCAAAAGAAAAGGGCAGTGGAAAGTCATCGTTTGCTGGTAGAAACTTATGGTGAACACGCTCCATCGATTAGGACATGCGAGACATGGTTTCGACAATTTAAAAGTGGCGATTTTAATGTGAAAGACGGTGCGCGCTCTGGTAGACCACAAAAGTGCGAAGACGAGCAATTGCAGGCGTTACTGGACGATGACCCTACTCAAACTCAACAGCAATTAGCAGAAGCATTAAATGTGACACAAGAAACCATCAGCAGACGTTTACGGGCAATGGGGAAAACCCATAAACTTGGTAAATGAGTCCCACACGATTTGAATGAACGACAAATGAAAAATCGCAGTCACTTATGAAATGCTGCTAAAAAAATCATTTATCATTCATTCTGCACCAAATCGTGACTGGTGACGAGAAATGAATTTACTTTGAAAACTTGAAGCGAAGAAAATCGTGGCTGGCACCTGGCGAAGCCGGCCTTTCAACACCAAGGCCAAATCGCTTTGGCAAGAAGACAATGCTTTGTGTCTGGTGGGACCAGATCGGTATTGTTTATTATGAACTCTTGAAGCCCGGAGAAACCGTTAACGCACATGCCAACAAATGATTTATATAAATCATGCATTGATTGAAAAACGACATGGCAAAGTGATTTTGTTACACAACAATGGGCTG
Source organism: Dendrolimus houi (assembly GCA_039645545.1). Lineage (NCBI taxonomy): Eukaryota > Metazoa > Arthropoda > Insecta > Lepidoptera > Lasiocampidae > Dendrolimus > Dendrolimus houi. The sequence continues at coordinate 1,733,834 of CM077133.1, forward strand.
TCTCACACAGCAAAACTAGTGAAAGACACATTGAAATAGCTTGGACGGAACATCCCTTCGCATCTGCCGTACTCCCCTGACCTGGCGCCATCAGACTGTCACCACTTTGCATCAATGAGGCATGTGGTTGCAGAACAGCACTTAAGAGATTTCGAGGAAATTGGAAAGTGGCTTGACAAATGGTTTGCCGCAAAAGACAAACTCTTTTTCTGGCTAGGTATTCATAATTTACCTGAAAGATGAGCCAAGTGTGTAGAAGCTGAAGGCCAATATTTTGAATAAACTTAAAATTTATTTTCTTTGAAATTTATTTACCATAAAAACTGGAAAAGACTTATCCAGTCACCTGGTATACTACTTTCGTGCTTCTTATGCCATATACTAGGGTTGGCACCAACACCCCTTTATGGACAGCTAAGCTTGCTTTTTAGACACTTCTTGGCTGTTCATAAAAGAGTTTAGCGATCCATTCACCTTATTACCTGCTATAACTCCTTTCAATATCCCTTTCATGCTTTCAGTCTCTGGTAAACATGCAGCCAGGTAAACAAATCCTCAGACTTGCTCCAACTTTTGGTTTCTTTCCTATCTGTATATTACAACTTGTCATTCTTTCATCTCTTTCAAACACCATAACTTTTGTCTTGTTCACATTAATTTTCATACCCTTTCTTTCAAGACTCGTACATAATTGTTACTATCTCCTGTAACTCTGTTTCCAATGACGCAAGTATAACCTGATCATCGGCGTAGACATTTGATAAGTAACCCATTCATTCTTAAACCACTTTATTAAGTTTAAAAAAATGTGTTTGAGATTTTTTTAACTTTTTCATTGTTTAATTCTTCCATTGTATCATGTAGCTCTCATAGGATGGGTATAACGGAAATAATACAAAGCTCATAATAACCATTTCGATTTTATTCAGTTAAAATATGAAATAACTTACGTGTACAGTAAAAATAAGTTTTTCAAGATAGTCATCAAAGTGTTTATTCAATGTTCAACCGCTAGAAGCCACGCGGCCGTTCAACATTGCGACTACCTAAACCTCGTTTTACCAAGTGTATTAAAATACAATACTAATGATTACAATTATTGTAATTTGTATTAGGTACTTTTAACATATAAATGGACAATTTGGACGTACAGTTGTGATTTCTCTTTATATTATATTAATAAAACAGAATGTCCTAAGGTTACATGTTTTCTTCACTTTCGTTCCATTTTCTAGAATATTTACATTTTTAAATGCTAAATCTATTTTAATATTTACTATATTGATAAGGAATTTCTACATTTCATGAATGCGACAGCTAAAATAAATAAACTATGAAATTTAAATTAGATGATAAATAAGATTGACATATGTGTCAAAGTCATAGACTAATATGTCAAAGAATATACTAACATGATACCCAATCCAATACAATTTAATTATTATAGTTATAGATCTGATGAATAAATATTATGAGGAATAAAATTACCTTCTTAAGCTCCTTAAATACGATGGAACAAAAGTAAAGCAACATTAACATATGTGATATGTTTATAACCAAATAAAAAACAATGCTTGATTCTTGAAGAGTACAAGTTATTATTGCTTTAGTTAACACAAATTCACTGCGCAACCCGCATTAAATAACGAAAACAAAACACGCTATGCAATACGTGCGCAGTAAATCTGTTTTATAAACGATGGCAATCACAAACCGTGTTAACCGCCCAGCATTTTTCCTTTATAGCTAATAAATTGTGCTATTTGAAACCACCCGATAAGACATCCATCGATCTTTATTTTATACCTTAATTTTAATTAATATATCGCCTAGTGAGGTTTCAAACAATAAACCTACACACCTCACACATTTAGCATCCAGACGATAAATATAATCACAAATCACCCTAAATATGCCATTTAATGAATTGTTAATTTTTTTTCCTTATTTAACATTTTTAACTACGTTTATTATGTATTTTATAATGATTAGTTACATTTCTGTAAATATAGGTGATTTCTTTAGATCAAATAAGTCGACTTCCTTTATAGTCATAAAGGTATTAGTATGAGCCTCAAAATATAACAAGCTATAGAAATCGTTTTAAAATAGCGACAACAACTTGTATCTGAATAGTTTTCACTAATGGCAGGATAGCCTGTTAGAAAGAGATGGGTATACATTTTTTTGTATAAGTGTGTCATTAATTAAAGGAACATAGTGATACATCTTGCTTCAAAATATTGAAAACTATTGTTATATTTAGTTACTTGTATGGTAGTACATGTTTCCTTATAAGGTTACTATAATAATAATATAATAATTAGTATATATATATATACTAATTATTCAATTAACGAAATGGTCAATTGTATTGTTTCGAAATAAGAGGGTACATTACAAAATTAATTATTATTAATTTTGTAATGTACCTATATATATATATATATATATATGTACATTATACTAATATATATTAGTATAATAGTTTTTTATATTTTTATCTATTCTGTGAGTAGTTGTATTGTATAGTTGTCAATAATTTACCATAATTATATGTAACAATATTTATCTCTAGTATAATGTGGTAATTGTGTAGATTATAATTTTAAATCTTACAATTGTATACAGACGGTATTCACTACATTTTATTTTAAGTTAAGTAAGTATAAGTTGGCAGAAGTGATAGATTTTTTTACTGTTTGATTTATTTTATTACAGATAGAACTTTAAATATAATATTTTATATAATATCTTTTATAAAATATTATCTAAAATTTCCAAACGGATAATGTAACAAATTCTTGTCATTCATAACCTTTTTAGTTAAAATAGTTTATCAATGACTTCAATCCCCTATCTGTTGTGCCAATTTGCAAAGTTTCTTATACTGTAAAGTTGTTGAAGGGTTGGCAAGGTTTCAAAAAATGTCTATTCAGTGTGTCGGTTCAGTGTATGAAATGTATTTAAGCCGTAAGGTTCTCTGATTATAAGTATAGTGACCAGTTACTGTTCTTTTATTACCATAAACCCTTCTGAGTTGTTGCAAGTATTACACTATACTAAACTTTACAAAGATCTTGTTAGAGTACTTCTTTTGAATTTAGTTACATAATTAGCATAATATTTTATGAATTAGCACACGCAAATTTAAATTTGTAACTAGGCTAAAACAAGATAAACCTATGACGTTTTTATCGTCTCACTCGCACTCATGTATACTCATATATACTGTATACCTTTATATGAATAAAAGAGATGTGACTCCGCTTTTATTTTAGTCGGTTTCTATAGCTTTTCATTATTGTGAGGTTTGATTCCTTTTTCAGTGTTAATTTGTGTTAAATTTGTTCAAGCTATAATTTTGGATTGCTTTACGTTTGGACGCTACAAACGTGCGAGGCAAGAACACTACTTAGGTAGAAATGCACTTATCTACTGTCGTACAGTCAAATACGATATCAACAACGTAACTAGGGGTATCTACTACTTACGATGAAACTATGAATATCACAATCATGTACAGCGTTGATTAGTCGCATCGCCATGAATGTGACGGCACTCAAAATGCACTTAACCCGTGTGAACTAAGAATATTAGAAAACACAATTCCCCATTAAAATTTTAACTGAATAAGTCTGTAAATCATATGTTATAGAGGACGACATAGGTGTCTCAAGTGTCACGTTTTGATATAGCAAAACGCAAGTAGACCTGCCACCAACATTATATTTTTTAAACTAATTTTAAAAACAAATGAGTTACAACTTCAAATTAATTAAATTAAAAATAAGCTTACTTAGATCATAGACGTAAGAATTTTTGAATGTTGAATTTGATAATTTAGAAACAATATTTTTATATAATGTTGGTTGCAAAGATACCGTGGTAGATTAGTGGTTAACGTACTCGAGTGTCAATCAACGCGGGTTCGACTCCTGGCCAGAAAAGCTTGCTCTTTTTAAGTAATTTGTTGACCTAAAGTGCATATTACAATTACGTGTGTGTGTTAGACCGCGTACTCATCTTCGCTTGCGACATGACGAGCCGCCTTTGGCCGCGTACTCATCTGCGAGCTGTAATCAATCGAGCGGACCGGTCTTTGATTTGCGGCAAAACTCGGCAATCGGCGGCTCGCGGTACGCTGCCGAGCCACATCCACACTGATTTTTGGTTACAGTAACGTGCAACGGTTACGGCCCGTAGGTGAGTACGCGGCTTTACAATTCCGTGATAGAGGTGAAGGATATTGTGTTAAAACCTGCTCGTCGAATTAATCGATATGCCAAACCACATTACACAAGGGTGTTAGATGTACTGTCCATTCCTTTAAAAAACTGGGAGAAGCCCAGTAGTGGAAAGAAGATTATGGATTGTTACTATTATTTATTATAAATTTGATTAATATCTAGCGTTGTTTTTGTATATCAAAACACAACAGAAAAAAAATTCTATGGCGTCCTCTATACGACAGTTATCAGAGTTTTAGTACAAGCAAAACTTAAATGCGTGCTTGAAGCGTATACACGTCATTGCACAGAACATAGTTTATTTATTTAATTTAAGATATAACTATGTTAAATTAAATAAATTAGCTATGTTTACTTAGTACCCGGAATCGCATGCCATCTTTTTCGTACAACACACCGTCAGGTGTAATAAACGTCTACATTTGACTGGATCTGAGCAAACTTACTGAATGAACTAACCTCACTCGAAGCGCAATTATGTTTTGCGTGTACGTTTTTTATTGGGCGATTGTCAATCTTTAGTATTCTTTTTTAGTGGTTATAACAAGATTTATTTAGTATGGCTAAGTAAATAAATATGTTAAAAATTTTCACAATTGCAAATTCAATGACATCTCCTTTTTGACAGATCAGATGTACAATTTCAAGTCCTAGCAAATGTCATTTTTTTAAATGAGTGTTTGTGCTTGTGCATTATTTGTATTTCTAGGCCATCTAGGCCTTTGCCATCGTATCGGGTTTGTTAAAACATGTACACTTTGTGTTTACGTGCAAACGTGAAAACCCAATATTAATCATGTTAACTTTGTTGAGTTACAATCTAGCACAAGGCGATGTACCTACTATTAATGTAATTTTAACCGATTAATAATCTATTTGTAAACCATATTAAAAAATTAATCTAAAACTTTTGTTAACATGTCATTAAAGTCACTGACATTTTTTTTGCTCTGCTGTAATTTTTTTGCAAACCACTTGCCAAGCTTTAATTGATCACAGCTGAGATGTTAAGTAAAAAAAAAAAATTAGTCTCAAACGTCACCTCAATAATAATTCATTTAATAATAATACAAATCAAACAGTATTCATTTCATGTCAATATTAAAATAAATACATTATTTTCAAACGTGATAAAATTTGCAATAGTGTTATCTTATAAATTAAAAAATAATTGGTTTAGATAAAGTAATCACTGAAGTCTATTATTACCATTAAAAAAAGTGCTGTCATTTTATTTTTGTGCCTGTTTGATTGCCGCCATTTTGGCGCTGGTTGTCAAGGCGTTAAGTGTGAGAGTTCTCGCGAACTAAGGAGTTACTTATGTCAGTACTAATATTAGTTCCAAAGACTTCCACAAGTGGCGTTTTAAATTAACACAAAAATATGTCATTGTCACATATGTAGCAGTCAGTCCAATGGTAATAATGGAAGTCATTGAAATTAACTTAAAATTGCACGATAAAATTAAATAATCATATTTATAACACGACACAGTTTTTAAGCTCAACTTTATTATCATTTATTTATTAGTCGATTTAATAACGTGGCTTCTTTGTATTTCGATATGAAATCTTTTAAAGCTCAAATCACATAGATATTTATTGATAGGAATACCAGCAAATTGTTTTTTCTTAATTGTGGCTACTCTGCTTTTAATTTTTTCTTGTTCTTCTAGCAAAGGTGTGTTATGATATGAATAAGTTCTCTAACTTGTATTCCTTGATTTAAGTGTGTATTTTAAACTACAAGGTTTAATATGTGTTTCAGTTGTTACTACTTACTGTACCATAACAACCTTCCGTACTTTGTGGTCCTTCGAGCCTGATCTGAACCACCGACCTATGGATCTACAGTCCATTTTCTCACTCATATTGAAAATTATTGTAAAAATACTGTAAACAGTAATATTTTTATTCTTTATAGTTTTGACATGTGAACTGCTATTTATTTGACACATGATACAAAAGGACTTTTAGCAAAACGTTCGACTCATCTGCCTATAAGTAACCAGTTGGCCATTGTGCGCGAAACTCCTCAAATAGACATTTAACCATAGCCAAGTAAAGACCGGACCATAGATACGCAGATATAAAAATATCTATTTGAACTTCGCTTTAATATAGAATCAACATATAATGACCCCAAGACATTTTCCATTAAGAATTCAAATCGAAACACACAGAAACTATCTTAGTCAATATAAATTAAAATAAAGCATTATAAATAGAAAATATTGCTGGTATAAATCGTCGTAATCACCATTACAAATGTATTTCATTCCAAAAATATTTAAACATATGAATGTCCATAAGCTGGAAATCACCAACTTTTTTTTTTATAAGCAAGTCGCAAAAGGCACTCCTTAATGCAAACCATTACTCGAATCTCACGTTAATTAGGATTTAAATAATAGATACCGAATAACGAAGAGAAAATAAGCCACTTAAGAGAGACCGGGCGTAGAGTACAAAAAGAGAAAATAAACATTCAAATACTTTGGTATCGTTTTAAAAGTTGGCAACATTGATGCATAGAACTGTCAGTTTGACTTTTTACAAGATTCGAATGTTGTTTTCTTACATTCATATATGTGGTGTTTTAGGATTAATGATTTTATGTGCAACGTACATTAAAAAAATAATTAATAATTTTATGATTCCATTTTAGTTAATATTTACTTCAATGCATTTTGGCATTGATTTTGCTAGTGTAAAAGAGAAAGGTGATAAAAATGAAATATAACAACAATCTTTTTATTGACAACCTGTTTCCGAAAATCTTTTTACTACTGGAGTACAGAAGACAGATTAGAGGACGACCTGATGATTAGTGGTTGACGTTGATTATGCAAATTTGTTACTCTAGATGCTGCTGTCGCCTTCAAAGGAAATTCATGACATATATTTGAAAAAAAAAAATAACTCGCATTGTAAACAGGTTAAGATGACACAAACAATTATGTTAGACTACATATTAGAAATAAAGAAAAAGTAGACATAATTATTTCAATGGCTTTTTCACTTCAAATCAAATTTATTAGTGTACATATATTTTGCTCACATAGGAGCATAAAAATATTTAAAAAATAATAATAAAATTCATAAGTCAAGGAAGGTATTTATTTACAATTGAGGAATTCGTCCACCGAGTAAATCATTCTATTTAAGAGCCATTCCTTTAACTGAATTTTCAATTTATTTATCCTAAACTTTCCTTCATTATTCGGTATATGAAAAATTAACTCCTTTACACCGGGGTGGGGTAAATAGGAACTGATCATTAATAAAACGTTGAGTTTATCTCTCAAAGAAGCGTTTGATATTTCATTAAAATGAATAGAGCTTACACTAACATTATATCATAAGAAACAGGAAGATTCTACGCATAGACAAGATAACGAATTGAAATATACGCAAGCGACATTAGTACCCCTGACACGATATTGTCACTATATCGATTAAATAATTAATCGATTGATTCATAAAAGACTATTATGCAATTAAATATGTCAGTATAAAAAATCGATTACATTATAATCGACTACTGTGAAATCAAATAAATTGAGTGTTGAAAATCGAACAATAAATCAATTATAATAGTACAAAATCGTTTGCGTACGTTTCTAAAATTAACACAAACAAATAATTCCATAATAGAGTACGAATATATACCTCAACTACACTACAGGTTTACTCTGTTATGCTGCCTAAATTAATTTGTCTGTAGTCTCTGAAACATTCACTCTCAGCTCCCAAGAAAATGAACGTATCAAAAATTACACATTATTTCTCTTTTCTTTACTATTTTGCACTTGTTTTCATACCGTCGAGTATTGCACATAACATTTTCACGATAAATATATACATCAGTTATTTATATGTATAACAAGGTTGTTTTGTATCACTTGTAGCTATATTCCCGCCGATGCGGCCGTCGCAGGCCGAACGTGCGCACGCGCACCAACATTGTCCTTGCACTATACTCGGGGATTAGATCTCGGCGGTAAGCTCTGCTGAAACCTGTAAAAGGATTTTTTTATTGCGAAAGCGGCAAACAGGCAAACGGCCTGTAATGTAAAGTGATTACCGTTGCCTAAGTGATAGTAATAAGTGATGTTGGTGGTATAGTGATGAGTGTGTAGTGATAGTGGTGGTTGGTGTAGTGGTGTTGATGATATATTGGTAGTGGTGACGCTGATACACTGGCGAGTGTTTGGTGGTATGAGTGGTGATTAATGTAGTGGTATTAGTGCTATATTGGTAGTGGTGGCGGTGATATAGTGGCGTGTGTGTAGTGATAGTGGTAGTCGGTTTGGTGATGTGCATATGTGTCGTGTATTGTCTTGTGGCTACCTACCTATGTGGTCAGCGCCGGCTGCGCGTGGTCCGCATTGGGCGCGTGGTGGGGCGCCGGGGGGTGGTGCGCCGGCGCCGCGTACTCGACCACCTCCTGGTAGATCAGCTGCTTCCACTGTTCGACGGTGTGCTCGCGCTCGTCCACCGAGTGGTCGTACGCCGCGGGCGCAGGCTGTTACAAACTCATTGTAAGAAATGAAATATAGATTGAATGGTTCCGTACAGGCGACGAACCTCAAGTTCATAAGTTTTTATTCAAACAAAGTTCGCTGGAGAACACTTTTAGGTCATAAATATAAGTTGAAAATTAAGACTACTTCCTATTCTATGTACACCGGTTCGCAACGTGTTTAAAGGAGAAGAAGCGGCAAGAAATTCCCCAGCAACACGTCTAGCTAATTTTTTTTTTATTTTTTACATAATTATTTATATATATCAGGCTTTAAAAAAATACATATAGAAGCTGTATTACAATTACTTTTCAAAGGATTAATTTTCTTTACGATTATAATTTGTTGTGTATATTAATAAATGAAAAAAAAAACAAGAGAAGAACCAAAAAGAAAATTTAAATTGAAATATTCATTCAAGGCGGGTGGAAAAGTGATTTTATGACATTAAGGATTTTATTAGGTAAATTATTATATTTATATTATTGCACTTATAATATATGATAAATTGAATTGTGTTTATAAATTTGGAATTGTTATAATTTTTTAGATATATGAGTGCCCAAATATTTGTATGACCATGTGTAAGTCAAATACAGTGAGACCGATTGACGTTATCACCATCTTTTGTATAACTATTACCTGTATTTCTACAAATATAGATTTTTTTTAATTGCACAAGTTCAACAGACAGGCAGACGGCCCACTTGATGGAAAGTGGTTACCATCGCCTATGAACATTTGTAACTCTCTAATCGGAGACTGGAACCTGGCCATTAATGCCGGAACACAACAGTTGTGATGGCGGCATACTCTAGACGAGGGGTGGTAGCGATCCAGACGGGCAAATACTCTACCACTTGGCAGTGGGTTGTTTTGTCGCCTCTTACGACAGGCCGAACGGTCGCAGGAAATTTATTTGTTTATTTGGACAACACAACAGATAACAATCAGTAATCTTATATATAAAAACTAATTGCTGTTCGTTAGTCTCGCTAAAACTCGAGAACGACTGGATTGATTTGGCTAATTTTGGTTTTGAATTCTTTGTGGAAGTCCAAGGAAGGTTTAAAAGTTGAGTAAATATGAAAAAAATATTTGGAATATAGTAAAAACAACAATTTCGCTTTCCCTTAGAAACTATTCCTACCTGTCAAACATTTGATGTTCGTCCCGTCGTTTAGAAATCAATTAAATTTAAAAGTCGTTCAGAAATCAAATTAAATTTAAAAGTGAAGTATTGTTTTCATTTTTTTAGTTTTGAATGTCAAAAGTTTGATGTTCGTCCTGTCGTTCAGAAATCAACGTTTTTTATTTATTGATTCTAAGGCGGTACGAAGTTTGCCGGGTCGGCTAGTTTATTTATATAATATAGTTTGTAAATTATTACATCTAGATTGAAATCCAAGCGTGCTGACACATCAGTGTTAAACTTATATTTTCGCAAACAAAATTATGTAAATAATGTCAGTAATAATGATTCAATAAATACTTAAAGCTAAGAAATTAGTTTTAGTGATAAATTATAAGGATAATAGACGAAGAAAAAGAAAGCATTAACCAAATTACTAAACAAGTGAAGAGGCGTGAACTTTTCGCATAGAAATTACCAATTTTTTGAAAGCTATAGGTTTTGCATTGTATATATCTAATTTTTTGTTTTTTATAGAGAGATCGCTGTAGAGACGACACATTTTTGTCAACAGATTATAGTATGATGTGTTGTTTTTACAAACTTCTAAGACAAATGTTTTGTTAGGTACACGTTTATTACATTTCGTGTTAAGGGTCAAGATACTTAATAAATATCTTGGTGGTAGGGTATTTGCCCGACTGGATGGCTACCACTCCTGGTCTAGAGTATGCCGCCATAACAACCTTGTATTGTGTTCCGGCATCAGTGACCAGGTTCCTGTCTCCCTTAAGAGAGCAGCAGCACATTCGTAACACCTTTGGTGTTGCAAATGTCCATAGACGATGGTAACCGCTTTCCATCAAGTGGTCCGTTAGCCTGTCTGCTGAACTCAAACAATAAAAAATAAATACAAATAAAATAAGACGAATCCAATTTACCATGCAGTAATTTCTGCAAGTGTAAAGGAGTAACTATAAATTTTGCGAGTCGTTCAGTGTAGCTTGTTAGACTGCGTCCAAGACCACTCTTATAACTTAAAATCCTAAGACATTTTCTTTGAAGGTTTTCGGGAATATATAGAACTTGTATTGTATTATATAATAGATTCGTTAATTCTCTTAAAGGTTTATATAAAAAGAGTCGAGAGAGTGGTGGAAAGTGACTCACGGCGTTGACCTCGCCCTCGTCGTACCACACGTTGATGTAGGGGTGCAGCAGCGCGTCGTCGACCGAGATGCGCCGCTCGGGGTCGATCACCAGCATGCGCGAGAGCAGGTCGCGCGCCTGCGACGCCTGCGCACGACGCGAGCATAACCACTTGTTATGACAACTACGTTTTAACGGTTTTAAGCGCGGTAATTTATTTGATGTTTGTTATTTCGACACTTTACCACGTTAAAACGTAGTTTTATTATGTATACCAAGTCGCAAAAACTTAAGAAAATATTATGATAACCACTTGTTATAAAACCAAAATACAACAACGGCCTGTGAACAGGGCCCCAAGATTGAATTTACCAAAATGCCCCATATCCGCCGAAAAAATTTCCTCAAAGCGAATTATTATAAAATTCAGATAATTATAATAAATTTAAAATTCAGAGGTTCATTTAATAATACTTCAGAAACTTTACCCCAGACATATATAACAGCAATACTATCGTCTTATGTCCATACTCGTTCAGGCTAATATAAGTAATTAAACACAAGAGGCCTAAAAGTCCCAAAGGACTCAAAAGACCTAAAGGACCCAATTGACCTAAAGGACCCAAATGACCTAAAGGACCCAAATGACCTAAAGGACCCAAATGACCTAAAGGAGCCAAAAGACGTAATAGATGATGACCTTGAGTCGGTTGTGCTCGTTGCTGTCGCTGGGGAAGAGGATGTCCGGGAAGAGGCGCTCGAAGCTGTAGCCGGCGTACCGCGGCCGGTTCTCGACGTAGTTGCGCACCGTCGGCTGCAGCCGCGCCATGAACGCCGCCGACGGCGTGCCCAGTTGCTCTACAAACAACACAGTATACATTTAATAATACACCGCCTAACAACTGTACTGCTGTTATTGTTGTTTGTTACCTTCAATTATAACTCTACAAAGTTGTGATTTTTAGTCGACAGAATCTGGCTAAACAAAGTAAAGTATTACAAAATGAAAAACATCAGAAAATACAATCTGAAAGACGAGAAAGCTTACAAATGAGGTCACCAATTACAATAATCTTTTACAATCTGGGCTAAAGAATGTATGAAATCATATCCGTTTCTTTAAAAAATATCAATATGGCAACTCCAAATTACTACAGAGTATTTAACAATGTATTATGTTGTAATAGTCTTGTTTTTTTCTGTAGCATTTTTAAAATTTGGAATTTACACAAAACAATACTGACAACATTTCAGTTTCAATGGTCTTATTTATTCATGTTTTAAGCTGGTAAATCTAAAACACAATTACACGAAAAAAATAAAAATTACAGTCATAACGACAATGTTTTGACAAAATGACATCCATATTTGTATTAGCACTGCTATGTAAAAAATAATTCGTGTCTATTTTCGTTAGCCAAACTATAATGGGATTATTTATTATTTTTTGGAATAGCAATATACACCTGTCAGTTGTCAATGTCACTCTAACACAACTTCAAGCGCTAGTGTCGTTCTGTAAGAGTGCATTCTTTTAATGTAGTTAGTAACTTAAGTTATTTGACTTTAAGTTTGTGTTGTCCTAGTTGTCCACTGATTTGCAAACTCGTACAAAGCACCGATCAAAATTTTGTTTGCTGATTTACATTGGATTAAGCAACTCTCTTTTCTTAATTTGAAATTGGCAAAGTCCACGCTAAAGGCGTTGTAGCCATAAATTAAAAAAAAAGTATTAGTTGTTGAGAAGAGGATCCGTTAATACCTTACCCGCCCATTACGGTGGAGAGTCATTTTAGATCGAATAATTAAATGACTAACGCACTTGGAATATTTTATTTTGTCATTTGGTTGATTATTGTCGTGTGAACACCGTGGTTGTATTCTCTTCGCTCTACTATCATACGGGTACGCATTCCCCTAGCCAAGTGGCATTAGTGCTAAACGAATAGAATAGAAAATATATGGGAATGACATACTTAGCGTAACGACATGTCATTCCCATACTACTAGTCTAGGGGGGCAGATCAGAATATGAATGAATGAAAACTCTCTATTGTTCACCATAAACTTAAATATAGACAATTGATATGGATACATTTGCATTAGAACAATGGGCGGCCTTATCGCTTATAGCGACCTCTTCCAGGCAACCCGGTGTATAAGGAGATTTTAAACGAAATTTCAAAACATTTTTGGTGGTGCACTAAACTAAAATGAAAGTAATAAAATCACAATTAAATATTATTAAAAATAAAATACAATATAAATATACTACTATATATACATATATAATCAGATAAAGGTGATATTATAAATTAGATATATATACAGAATATGCGTGATGTGCGTGCGCGTTTGTGCGTGTATGTGCATTTTTGTATGCGTGCGTGTGCATTTGTGTGCCTGTGTGCATTTGTGTGCCTGTGTGCATTTGCGTGTGTGTGCACTTATCTCACCGATGATCTTGTTCCACTGGTCGATGTGGTCGGTGCCGGGGAAGAGCACCCCGCCGCGGATCATCTCGCCCATGATGCACCCCACCGACCAGATGTCCACGTTCTCCGTGTAACCCATGCCCAGGATCACCTGGACACATAGCACTTCTATTCTATCTATTTTTCAGAGAAAGGACAATGCCCATTTTGGTTCAACACTGAAGTCAGATGAAAGTTAACCAAATATCTTTCCAAAATCTTATATTATGTTTAATGTTATTATATTACAGTTCAATTTAAGCATTTTTGTAACCCAACATAGAAATTACAATCGCATAAACGTATTATTGTTTCCCGCTAACAACATTGATGGTTCGCATATTGACCTTTGGGTTTTTATTGTCTGACCTCCTTACGCTTTATTAAGTTCAATATTAAATAAACCCCAACAACGTCCACTGTTGAATCCAAAATTCACACACGTTTGATATACTGACCCTTATAATGACGCCACCGTGATCACATAAAGTAAACCTTTCACAAACAAAATAGATTACAGGAAGCGGAAATCGGCAAACCATAGTGCGCTAAAAATCAACAGCACCATCTAGTTTTGAACGTTGTAACTTTAATAATTGTTATTCTAAGAAATATTGCTTTAAATAAATTAAGATTTCTCTTAAACCTGGTTCAAGGACTTAATTACACCGGCCCACAATAAAAGAAAATTACTCTGTAGTTTTGACTCGACTCATCTATTTCGATGCTCTGAACCCGAATCTGGGGTCAGTTTGGTCCATACACCCTCAAAATTTTAATGTTATATGGACCAAAAGACCGAATCTGCGGTCAGTTTGGTCAATACACCCTCAAAATTTTAACACTATATGGACAAAAAGACCAAATCTGGGGTCAGTTTGGTCCATACACCCTCAAAATTTTAATGTTATATGGACCAAAAGACCGAATCTGCGGTCAGTTTGGTCAATACACCCTCAAAATTTTAACACTATATGGACAAAAAGACCAAATCTGGGGTCAGTTTGGTCCACACACCCTCAAAATTTTAATGTTATATGGACCAAAAGACCGAATCTGCGGTCAGTTTGGTCAATACACCCTCAAAATTTTAACACTATATGGACTAAAAGACCAAATCTGGGGTCAGTTTGGTCCACACACCCTCAAAATTTTAATGTTATATGGACCAAAAGACCGAATCTGCGGTCAGTTTGGTCAATACACCCTCAAAATTTTAACACTATATGGACTAAAAGACCAAATCTTGGGTCAGTTTGGTCCACACACCCTCAAAATTTTAATGTTATATGGACCAAAAGACCGAATCTGCGGTCAGTTTGGTCAATACACCCTCAAAATTTTAACACTATATGGACTAAAAGACCAAATCTTGGGTCAGTTTGGTCCATACACCCTCAAAATTTTAATGTTATATGGACCAAAAGACCGAATCTGCGGTCAGTTTGGTCAATACACCCTCAAAATTTTAACACTATATGGACAAAAAGACCAAATCTGGGGTCAGTTTGGTCCACACACCCTCAAAATTTTAATGTTATATGGACCAAAAGACCGAATCTGCGGTCAGTTTGGTCAATACACCCTCAAAATTTTAACACTATATGGACTAAAAGACCAAATCTGGGGTCAGTTTGGTCCACACACCCTCAAAATTTTAATGTTATATGGACCAAAAGACCGAATCTGCGGTCAGTTTGGTCAATACACCCTCAAAATTTTAACACTATATGGACTAAAAGACCAAATCTTGGGTCAGTTTGGTCCACACACCCTCAAAATTTTAATGTTATATGGACCAAAAGACCAAATCTGGGGTCAGTTTGGTCTATATACTCTCAAAATTTTAATGTTAAATGGACCACAAGACCAAACCTGGGGTCAGTTTGGTCCATACACCCTCAACATTTTAATATTATATGGACCAAAAGACCGAATCTGGGGTCAGTTTGGTCCATACTCCCTCAAAACGTTGAGGGTGTATGAACTAAACTGATCCCAGATTCGGATCCCGAGCACCGAAATATATAAGAATAGATGGATCTGGTAAAAAATCCAGACCAGATAAAAAAAGGGTAAGGAAATCGATTCCAAACCAAAAAGAAAAAAAATTATCCTAAAAATTCTTAAAGTCGAGGTATTTTGCAATTTCTTTGTTGATTTTTTGTTTTATTCGGCTACGAATTCAAGATGTTGTAAAAAAAAATGTTTTTAGCTTTTTAGTTTAAAGTCGGATTCATTTCTATTAAAAAAAAACTATTTTTCAGTTGTTGTTTAGAAATAATATTTTAAGCGCTTGTAGAAATTGTACTACGGACACGCGTATACAAGTTTTGCTTTTCGAAGAGTGTAGGCGGTCGGTGCCCTTCAACAAGGGTTGCCCTCGATTTTCCTGGGATCCATTCATCAGATCCTGACTTGATCACTATGGAACCACCTCAGCAGTATACTTTTTCAAAGACATTTTTTTTAAATAAATCTGTCTGCGATGCGCTGGAGAAATCGCGTAACAAACATACAAAAAAACTCAGTCGAATTGACATCTTCATTTTGGAAGTCACTTATAAATGTAAAGGACGAAGCCAAGGTGATGATGAAGTAGCTCACCTCCGGTGCGCGATAGTATCTGGTGACGACGTAAGGGGTCATCATGAAAGTGGTGCCGGCAGTGCGCGCCAGGCCGAAGTCCAGGATCTTCAGCGTGCAGTCGCTCTTCACAACTATGTTGGACGGCTTCAAGTCCTACAATGCACTTATTAATAAGGGGCCATCCACCGTCCACAAATTACGTCACACGATAATCATGATTTTTCGCCCCCTCCCCGTCCTTGTCACAGTTGGTCACACTCGTGAGACTCCTCCCTCCCTAATGTGACATCACATATTTTGTAATTTTACATCAAGAAATTGTCCATATGTTATATACTAGCTGATACCCGCCCGCTTCGCGTGCCGTAAAATCCGTTCTTAGCTGACCTCTACTTGGCGAAAGGAAGGTCCGTGCCAAATTTCAAGTCTAAGTCTATAGTTCCTGAGATATGGAGATGAATCACTATATACGTGGATTTCAATTATATGTTAAGTATAATAAAACCGCCTACCCTGTGTATAATCCCCGCCAGATGCAAGTGCTTGATGCCGCACAGCATCTGATAGAGAAGGTAGCTCATCCTCTCGTGGTCTAGATCCATCTGGATCACCTGAAAACACCACAAAACTGACATAAGTAATTGGTAGTAGTAATATTCCCCAGAAAGGCAAGCAAAGGAATCTCAGTCCATACAGCCAACTCTGACGTATAAGTCTTCGTATAGGTAGCGCAGTTGAATTTTAGACTACAACTCGTAAGGCCGCAATTGACTATATAGTTCACATTTCTCACAAAAACACATAGTTACTACTCAAAAACTATCAATGTCCTACAATTATTGTTCATTTTAGAGTAATTTTACACGTTTTTAGAAAACAAAATTGCACAATACAGCGTCCGCTTCCAGTTCCCGCCAACAACTCCCAAAAATTGGGTTGTTGAATCATTTTTTTTTTGTTATAAATGGAAAGTTTAGTTAGTTATAGATTTTATAACAGACTTATTTTTATGTCTTTGCTGTAAATAAAAAGTTATAAGAAATTATCAATAAGAATTTTGAACCCAAGTACCCGAGTACCGAAAATACGCCGACAATTTCCGAACAATCCCGAGCGCGCGTGTGACGTCACTATGGTAATTTCCCATAATAACTCCTCGTAGCTTCGCAGCACACAGCCGATGGATGCTTTTATTTCCAATAACCAAATATTGGTTAAAAGTTAACAATATTTGTAGCATGTAGCGTCACGTACGCCCCAAAAACCTTCACTTCAATAAACAACACGTATCAGAGTTCATTATTAATATTGTTACGAGTTGCAGGACTCGAATTAAAATGCCGTTGGAATTATTATAAAATTTATTAGAACTATACTAACACGTATAACACAGGTACAAATATAACCGAACTCAACAAGTCCAAACGTAATGCAGAAAGTCGTAATTCAATAAAACGCGCAAAGTCCGTCACTATTAGATTCCCGATTGCAGTACACACGTCTCGCTTGTATCGTGGTTCTCGCTCGACTGCCTTCCTCCGTCAATCAGGCCATCGTTTTATCCTGCACAAGTGCAATGTGCCCGCCCGGCCACGTGGACCGAATTTCCTAGAATCAGCTTGTACTTTAAAATCCGTAACACCTGACTGATGATTACAATACAACAATATGCTCTAGAAACGTATGCCAATAAATAAGTAAACAAAAGAAGACGATCATAAAAGAATTACAATGGTTTCAATGTCATTGGTTATTAGTTCAAATGCCGACGGGTAATAAATGTGTTTCGACAAATCTGTACGTGGAATTTGTCTTTGTCGGCGTTTAGGTTCTATGATTACATAGAACCCTATTTAATCATCACACCAGTGAACATGTATTATTGTTTACCACACCATACGTGGCTTACTGGCTGGTAATACTTCGCCTATACCAGCAGCGTGTCTAGATTGCAGAACGTTGCCCCAAAATGTTTGGGGTAGGTATAAAAAATTTGTCTCTGGGATGTAAAAATTCGAGCCAAGCAATAAAATGTATGCAATAATGTCATATTAATTCTGGCATAAGAAATTCATCTAATAGTGAAAAATTTCATAACTCAATTTGAACATGTCTCTAAATAACCTAGTTAGTTCTCCTGCGATCAAGTATAGTGGTAACACAGTAAATTGATTGTTTTTAAGCAAGAATTATGACTGTGTGTCGAATATCTCAACTGTTTAGTGAAATGTGCTTTTTTGAGCTGCCTCAAGAGCTCCCTCGCTTGGCGTCAGTCAAAGACCTACAATTTAGGTGAAACTTCATTCATGGATAATTTACACTGGATAATTACACAGAACGTGCCAAGCCACAAGAATTATTTATTATATATAGCGTGCTCAGCAGGTGTTATCCTGTCTTAAAAAAATAAAATCAGAAACCGATTGCAGCGCCACCTTCCAGGTTCAATTATGAATTTAAACCATCCCGGGACCCACTTGAACACACGCAAATGTTTATCCGATCCGAACAGACGAATTTTATATATAAAGACGATGAAGTGAGAAATGTGAGCCCACAATTGGGATATACACCACCTGACATAGATTCGCGTCCATCAGCTCCATGACCAGGTAGACATCTTGGAACTCCTCAAGGCTCTTTTGCGGCGTGAAAGCATTCAGAAGACCGATTATCTGGAACAAACAAATTGACATTGAAAAATAAAGTGGGTATCATTAGATTTTTGAAAAACGAATCATCCTTGTCAGGAGCCGTATTGGCTGATTTTGAAAAAATAAACACACCCTGTATTATTATACCAAATCATAGTGTAGCTTGTAAGGATCAATTTCTGTGAAGGAATGGCAAACGGTAAACCAAGGGAAAGGGTTGCTTTTGAACAAAATGCTCTATTTCCATAGATGTGTCTGCGTGTAAATAGTACTGGAAACAATTACAACGTTGTCCGTACTAATTCGATTATTTCATACAAAGTTTTAGCAACGCACTGTGGCGCGAACGGTTTCTTATTCCAAAATTGGCTTCCTTTAGCCGGCTTCACTCTGAGAGCTCGGGGTTCGATCTACCTGTTTTGTTCGGCTGAGTGTCAGTGTCACATTTTTTTAAATAAAAATTATAATGTACCGTTTGACCTTAGAAAGTATTCTTTCCATTTATAATAATTTACAATTTATTAGAGGTTTCTTTCTACGTTACATTTAGAGATTAGGAAATAAGAGAATAAAATAGAAAATGAGGAATACCGTCGGAGGAAACTCATTCTACATAAAAAATATATAAAAGCAGGGGCGTAGTGCCGTATCAATGAAACCGGGCCCTCAGGCTACAGGGGCCCCGAATGAGTGTAAGCAAAAATTCTTAAAATATTATCCACAATCTCTTATAGATTAGTAACATTTTTGAGAATAATTGCTGGGCCAACAGAAACGGCTATCAGACTCGTCATTATTGTCTATGGAGGAAGAGAATCTAGAAAAACTTAAATCGTCTTCAGCTATGGACGATTTGTTAAATAAGTTTGCCGAAAAAAAGTGTCAAAAGTCAAATCTTTGATTTGAATTATTCGTTTGACTTAGCTCCTAGGAGCATCAAGTATAAGTAAGTTATAATCAATATATAATTATTGTAGTCCATTTCGAGTATTTTTTGTTTCATTTATAAAAAAATATGACCCTTCCTTTGGGCCCCTTAACACATTTTGATATAGGGCCCGTCTAAGGTAATACGCCACTGTATAAAGGAAAGTTTACTAGCAAAAAAAGGAAGCGACTTCAAGAGTAATTATACTTTTTCCAAGAGTTTATATTGCTTTTGACGTTTGCACGTTTATCAAGTTACATATTTCTTCACAGTAAAGCCCACAGGAAACGAATGACATAATTGTAGTACTTTATTGTTGTGGGTGACAGTGATGATCTATGAGTCATGTAATTGTATGTCATTTTTGTACTTTATTACAAAACTGGCTTATTTAATATATGTAGAATACAGATATAGTATGTATAGCAAAAAATGTAGATAAGTTAAATCGATTAAAACTTATTGTTACGAGCTACAGGACTCGAATTAAAAATGCCGTTGGAACTACTATAGAATTTATTAGAACTGTACAAACACGTATAAAACAAATACAAATAAGACTGGATGCAACCAGTTCACACTGCACGATTAAATGCAATTCGACACGCGTAAAGTTCGTCGTCTATATCGCTAATCCAGAGTACTCGAAAACGTCTTACTAGTTTCGTAGTTGTCGCTCGACTGCCCGCCCCTCCATTCGGGCATCGTCTTATACTAACTACACAGTACAAAGAAATTGGCCGCGCACACTGAGTTTCTGAGAAATATTAATTTTCACACCTGCGAACGGCCACAAAGTCGAAAACAATAACAATAAGGATTAGTTCGACGCTAATGATGGTTATAAAACAAGTAAAAAGACAACAGCATGTTTTTCTTAATTACAAATTCAAAAGACAAAAGAATTCCTAATCCGGGAAGACAATGGACTGCGCATACAACAGGCATCTGTGCGCTTACCTTTGACGGCATGTAACGTTATTATAAATAAAGCCGATTTTGATATAAAATAGGAGTCGGTAACGCATTAGAACATTACTAATTTATCCGTCATCGAGCTGTCAAAAGTTAAATAAACGCTTGGAAAGGTTAAATAAAAAAGCAACAAAATAAACATCTTCGTCAAAATGTTGAAGTCGAAGCATTTTGCAAATTTGTTTTTTTACGTTTCACTTGGCATCTGCTCCAAGATGTTTTTGAAAATATTTATTTTATGCTTTTTATAGACCGATATCCGGCTGCAAGATTACTACGTTTATGTGTTATTTAATTAAAATCTAGTTTCTATAGATAATTATATATGGGGAATACATAATTGCTAGGTTGCCTATAAAAATGTGGCCGCTAACATTTTTAATTAAAATAATATCAGTTTGATATTTTGGGAAAAATTTCATTTACTTGTTTTTAAAGTAAATTATACATCAAATTAAAGCTATTTTTTTTCTGTGTACGAAGGAATATGTTTGCCTGTGTAAAAATGACCGCGAATAGGGGTTGCCAGCTGTTAAAGGTAAATTAGAGTGAAAGACAGTTAACGCGCTACGTCCCTACGCTATCTTTAACAGCTGGCAACCCCTATTTGCGGCGACTTTTACATAGGCAACCCTATTCGGTCATACACAGAAAAAAATAAGCTTTAAATTGATATATAATTTATTTTAACAACAAGTGAACCAAAATATCATAAACTAATATTATTTTAATTAAAACTACTAACGACCACATTTTATAGATAACCTAGCAAAAATGTATTCCCCAAAAACTAGATTTTAATTAAATAACACATGAACGTAGTAATCTTGCAGCGAGATCTCGGCCTATTAGTTACTCTTGAAGCCGGTTTTTTTTGCTAGAAAACTTATATTTTTCACTTTTATGTTACGTACTTATATATGGTAGGTATCCAATAACAATGTATGAAACTACAACTCGGTTCAGAAACAAAAAGGCTATGGCTAAACATACGTAAAAAAAAATATTCACACAACGCAATGAGTTATTTTTTTGTAGTCGGTTAATAAGAGTAATTACTCACATTTTTGTGATTGACGAGTTTCATAAGTTTGAACTCGCGGTAAGCTCGCTTGGCGTGCGTCACGTTCTGGAAAGGCCGCGACAACTTCTTTATGGCCACATTCTGTTGGGTCACCGTGTCATATGCAGCGCTGAAAATAACCAAGGAACTCATAAGATACAGCTTTCAGTTTGGATAAACATTCTCCTAGACTGACAATTTCATTTATATTATCAGTATTACACCCAAGAAACTGTGATATCGCACGTGAAAATATTTATCAGTATATTATAGTACGAGAAAAACTTAAATGCGTCCATGAAGTTCTTACACGTCAATGCGCAGAACACAATTATAAGGTTTACAGACAGAGCTTAGAGGGCAGACTGTCCCGTTCTCGCTCTAACACTGTCCGGACATACATGCCATCTCTTTCGTACCACACATTGTCAGATGTAACAAATCTTAACACTTGACTAAAGCTGCACAAATTTACGGACCGAACCTCGCTTGAGATTAGGGTTGCCATATGTCCGAAATTTACCGTACATGTTCGGTAATATAGATCTTTGTCCGACGTACGGTGGAAATTCCAAGCCGTCCGATATTTCCACAATTTAGGTTAAGAAATTAATAAAAAATCGTTTTATTTTATTCAATTACTATGCTCGGTGAAGAAGAGTCAAGCGGCGGAGAGCGGGAAACGCCTCTCATCCGCTAGTGTCCATTTAAGCACACACACTATAGTGTACGCGCACGAGTTTGTATTGATGTTAAAACAAGGAAATCTGAAATTTTGATTTAATGATCTGGTAAACATTACTCGAGACGCATTTAACTTATGGGTGTGGTGTATACAACAATATCTGCTCATAAGCGTCCTATTTGAGCCGAAGTCTACCTATTTATGGGGAATAGACAATATAGCTGCCACACTTGTGACTACTCACATTTTTTCCCTTACCAAGCAATCGGCAAGTCCAGAAAAACTATCTGATCAATGCTGGGATTTGAAATCATGTCATTAGAGTGAGACGTGGATACCCAATTCTTTAACTATGATGATTGTTAACTTATAAACATGATATAGTGGTGACGAAATACGCTATAAGGCGACTAGTATTATGGGAATACAAAAGGCTGATATTGGTACATCTAATCATTACTTTTCCTTAGAAATGCAATCAATTACACTATTGAATGATTTATAAATGTCTTAAGGCCGATTTTTCAATCATCTGATAAAAGTTATCAGTCGAATAAATTGTAACCTGACTGAATTTAAAAGTGAAACAATTAACTGTTTTAATATAATTAAGTACAACTATAATCTAATTATACAATTGAACTAAATAAAACTATATATATATATATATAAATTAAACTAAAAAATCTACTGCCAGATCGTTGTCAGTTGGAAACGTGCCCAAAAGAATGGCCACATTACCTCGCTGTATGGCAACTCTAATGTGTTGTCCGAGGTATAGACCAGTTTTGGTAACGTGAGACGTCTACCAGGCGATTTGCTATGTCTCGATAAAGTTTGTGCGCCTCAGGCCCCCATGGTCCCAGGGTCTCGACCCCCAAAAGCCGCAAATATGTAACCATTTCCGATGGCGGAATATTTGCGGCATTTTAGTGCCTCCTGTTGTGCAGCAGCTGTACAGGCAGACATGCTAGTGGCTGAAAGATGGGACGCCGCCAGACTATCGACGCAAGGGCGACCAATCCTCCAGGGCACCAAAGACATTCCATCGGGTCACTTGCCATCGTCGCGGCGCAAGCCGTTTGGTTCTAGAACGGCAGGTACCCCCAGCGGTGACAGGAGCCCGACGGAATATGTCATTAAGTGCTGCATGACGCGGAATTCTGCCGGCACTTCTGATACAAGATAAACCATGGTGACTGAGGCGCTCCACCTTGTCTCCACACTGACAGCGGTGTGGAACAACACAGGCCGCCCCTAGGCGAATGCAGGCACTTATTCTAAACGTGTTATCGTCTAGAAAATTGCCCAAATTCGCCGAGGGGAGTGCCTGAAGTCACAAGCCAGAATCCAACGCGAAACAGCTATAAGACGGGCACGCTCAGTCTCATTGGCACACGTATCCAGTAAAATTTGATTTACCAATGAGCAAAGCGGGCCGTCCCACAGCTTCTGTGACTTTGGGTTTATAGGAAAATTTTGGGTTTATAGGAAAATTGTGGGCAGGCCAGGCCATACAGGTAGCGTTTTATTTATGGGACTGTAATTTTAAATATTTACATGTTGTATTTTGTTCAATGAACAACTTTTATTCAAGTGGTTGAAAAATCGGCTCTTAATCAACTTAAGGACCATTTAAAGTAGAAAATGTTTTAAATTAACCATCTAAACACACTAACTAAATTTAATTGAAATATAATACCTTACATTTATCACAGTTCTTTCAAAGTGATTCTGTTTGCTTTAGTAAAATATATTGTTAGTTGTATTACAATCGTGGGGATCGATCATGAAACCAACTCACTTTTATATATTAGTAAGGATAAAGAAGGCATAAAGCATTAATAATGTTACCTCAATAAATTACAAAAGTTGATCCTCCATTCATTGCTATTTAGCAATTCTTATTGAAAAAAAATTCTATAAGTGAGCTAAATTGAGTAGAAAATAAGAGGAGCGCTACTTTCGCCTTATCTATACTCTAGCAACTCCAATATTATGACAAGAGTAATTTTGATACTTAACTACTAACTTTTATAGTATTACGTCAAACATCGTTCAAGTATCAAGTTGGCTTTTTTACGACGTACGCTTTTTGTCAACCTCTCTCTTTCACCTCCCAATTATTTGGGGTCGGCACAGTGTAGTCTTTTGTTTGCCGACATAACCTATAATGCTTAATAATAATAGCTATAATATTGTAAGCCATAGTTTTATAACACTGTAATAATTAACAGAGCAATTATTCGATTAAAAGAAGCTAAACGCAACATTGCACATCTGTCGTGTTGGCTGTTCTTTGGTGCATATCGTTGAATTCTGACAAAAAATAGATCTAAAGATACGAAATTGTTATTTTGGATTAATAAATATCATGTAAGCTCAAGCTATGGCTGTATGTTTGTGTAATAATTTCAGTTATTTACAGTATAAACATTTTGTACAGCTACTGATAATTTTAGTTATTTTCAGTATAAATATTTTGTATGTCAATCCAATTTCATTCCAAAAGATTTTTGCTTCAAATTCCGCTAGACATTCACGATAAACTTTAAAAATAAAAAATGCACGTTTACGGCCAAATGCCTTTTTGCCATCTGGCAAAAAGCCTGTACGAAAAGTTTCTTGATTGTAAGGTTCGAAATTAGTGAAGAACAATAATTTTTCATTTAAGCCAATAGACGATACGCTTTTAGCTTCCAAAGTCATAAAAAGCGTATTAAATTACGTCGTGGAAAATTCTCCAAAAATTCAATGTATAGTGGAACTTAAAAATATTTTCAACAAAAATAATAGGTTGGGAAAAAGTCTTTTCGCATATAGTATGTATGAACTTGTAATAAGATCTCTTTGGCTATACCATTTGTATCTGGCTGGTTTTGGTATCATTAAAAAGTTTTAATTTTAAAGAAGACAATTCCAAATTCAAATTAGGAAAATGTATGATTTCATTTGTTTTTCTTATTGTTAAAATGAGTGAATCTAATGAAGAAATTCGATACATTTTAAAATTTTACTACAAAAAAGGTAAAAATGAAACACAAGCCGCGAAAAAAGTTTGTGATGTTTATGGACCTATTGCAGTATCTGTGAGAGTAGCACAAATTTGGTTTAAGCGTTTTCAATACGGAAATTTTGATATCAAAGATGCACGTCGCTCTGGTCGCCCTGTTACGGACAAAATTGATGCTATTTTTGAAAAAGTGGAGCAAGATCGTCATATTAGTAGTTACGATGTAGCTGGAGAACTGGGAATTGACCACAAAACGGTTTTGGCACATTTGAAAAAAGCTGGGTACACAAAAAAGCTCGATATTTGGGTGCCTCGTGAGATCACTGAAAGAAACCTAATGAAACCGTGTGTGTACTCATTTGTGATTCTTTATTACGACGTAATGAAACCGAACCATTTTTGTAGAAACTGATTACTGGTGATGAAAAGTGGATCACGTACGACAAGAACGTGTGAAAAAGATCGTGGTCAAAGGCCGGTCAGGCTTCACAGACTGTGGCGAAACCCGGGTTAGCTCGCAACAAGGTGATGCTGTGTGTATGGTGGGATTGGAAGGGCATTATTCATTATGAGCTGTTACCGCCAGGCAGGACCTTCGATTCTGAACTGTACTGCGAACAACTGATGAGATTAAAGCAAAAAGTTGAGAGAAAACGGCCAGAATTAATCAACAGAAGGGGTGTGGTTTTTCACCATGATAACGCTAGACCTCACACATCTTTAGCCACTCAGCAAAAATTACGAGAGTTTGGCTGGGAGGTGTTAATGCATGCGCCGTATAGTCCTGACCTTGCACCTTCAGATTTTCACCTATTTCGGTCTCTGCAGAATTTCTTAGGCAGTGTCAGGTTAACATCACGAGAGGACTGCCAAAACCACTTGTCGCAGTTTTTTGATCAGAAGCCCCAAAATTTTTATAGCAATGGGATCACGTCCCTAACTACAAGATGGCAAAAAGTTATCCAACAAAATGACACCTACATACTTTAGTCAAATGTAAATAAACTTTATAAAAAAGTTTTGAATTTTTATATAAAATGCGAAGAAACTTTTTTCCCAACCTAATTAGTTTGAACAGGGTACCGTTGAGTAATTTTGAGGGTTTTTTTTCAATACTTGCTTGTAGAAAAACTGGTAGACGGTCCACTTGATGGTATGTGGTTACCGTCGCCCATGGACATCTGTTACACCAAGGAAGCTGATGCGTTGCTTACCTTGTTAAGACTTTAAATATTCGTTTACGCCCTTATTGAAGAGCCCCATTTTGTGTACGGTATGTTTTTGGGACCAAAAACGATTTGCAATAAATCTTTTATACCTACATATCATACCTACCCATTCCCTTAATTTGCCGTTTGACTTGTTCACAAAAATGTTACAAGTTACACTATAGACATGTAATAATATAATACGAGTTATTTTTTCAAAATCAGTCGAATTAGGTTGATTGATTTTTCAAAAGCCTAACGAGACTCATTTGAGTATTGTTAATTACATACACTTGGTATTATTGACTTATTGCCTCTTCGGGAGATCAGAGGGCTGGTTCCTACCACGAAGAACAGATCAGTATGGCGATCCAACGAGGTAAAGTAGCCAGCCTTCTAGGAACCTTATCCGCTGACTTCGGTGACTTAGGCTCAGTATTCTACTTATAGTTAGATAATAGGTAGAATATAATAGAAGTTAAGTCTCCTTCACTGCACTAGTTTATAGTTAGATTACATACATCTTATAATTTCAGATTTAGCCATAGAGGCTCACTTCATAAATTCAAATTCAATTCAAAATTCAGTCTACTTGATGGAAAGCGGTTACCATCGCCTATGGACATGTGCAACACCAAAGGTCCTACAAATGTGCTGCTGCTCTCTAAAGCGTGACTGGAACCTGGCCACTAATGCCGGAACACAACTCAAGGTTGTTATGGTGGAATACTCTAGACCAGGGTTGGTAGCCATACAGTCGAGGATACAGCCTTACCATCTAACTGTGGGTTGTTTTGTCGCCTCTTACGACAGGCCGCCCGGCCGCTGGAAATTGTATTCTTTCTCCGTTCCTGCACGGATGTATATTAAAGTACGTGTAGATACTAGTGATGGAAAATACAGCTACTCTAATATATCGATCACTGGCGTGAAATTATTTCATATTATCAGAGCCATTCCACCGGTGAAAAATCACCACCCGATATTTTAGAAGAGACGATAAAATAACAATACCGCTACGTGTCACAGTAACAACTAGAACTGCAAGTGATTATTGGAACTGTGAAATGAAATAATACATTGCAATTTCAACGTTACTTCACGGCGTTATAAATAACTGGAGCTAATTAATATCTAACTTTTTAAAAAATAATGTTCAATTTTACTGAAATAAATTCTCCCCTTTATCATTTTTACTAAATATTTTAGGTATTTTGTACTATGCTCTGGTGAAATTTAACAGTCGTTTCCCTTCATGTAACTGGAGTGAAACGTGATTTATTTTATATCACTGTTATTTAACCGGTGATCAGTGAAATGTGTCACCACTAGTAGATACTAGAACTGGGATCTTTTGGATCGTTTATGAGACTTGGTATTTAGAAAAATATATAATAAGTTCGTTTAATTAATTTGTATATTTAAAATTCAAATTCAAATGTTTTTATTCAAAATAAGTTCCACTGGAGAACACTTTTTGAAGGTGATACATAATAAGTTAAAATTTAATTTTACTTCCTATTCTATGTACACCGTTTCGCAACGTGTTATTGCTGTTAAGGAGAAGAAGCGGCAAGAAACTCCCCAGCAAACACGTCTAGCTAAAAATTGTTTTTCTTTATATTTCTTACTCTATTTATATATCAAGTTCTTTTTTTTTTATAAGTTTTATATAGAAGTATGTTACAGAATTACTTTTTGAAGAATTAATGGAGTTGTAGTAAACAGTGTATACTCAATAAGACTAAGACACAATAAAAGGAAAGAATAATATTATCATAGTTATAACAATGATATGACGTACTAAAATTTTATGCTACAACATATCTCCATAAATTCCTTGTAAGCTTGGCAAGATAAAAACGTTATACAAAATATAGTATAAGAGGTTGGAGTGAGCTGCTATGTAAATGAAGTTTTGTCATTTAAGTATTCTTCAACAGTGTAGTATCCCTTTTTAAGCAAGATACTTTTTAATTTATTGAAAGGCAGATCTAACATTTCATTCGGAATCTTATTTCAATAAGATTCTTATTTCAATTACGCTTCTTCAGAAGCGTAAAAAAGATAACGATATAACGTCTTAAATAAAACAAGTAGGCGGTCTGAAACCAATCTCTTATTATTTTGTAGGCGAAATTGATACTTTTATTTTAACAAATTCTGTCTTGTAGATTAAATAATAATGATTTATTTAATATAAAGCTATGCAAATAATAATCTTGCCCCTTCAAGAAGATACTGTTGATAAAACATATATATTGTAGAAACGTGTGTTTATTTATGAACAATTAAAGATAGCAAGCAGTATACTGTATAAAGAAAATAATAACATGAAATATAATAATAACAGCTCATGAACGTCCCACTGCTGGGCTCGGGCCTCCACCTATAGGGGGACAGTATGCTCGCCACGCTTGCCCAAGGCGGCTTGGGAGGTTTGATGTTCAGGTTTCATCACGATGTTTTACTTCACCGTTGTTAGCACGTGGTAATTGTAACAATGTAAATAACTTACGTAAATATATTATTTTAGTGATCACAATTATAGAATTTTTGTTCTAATCAATGTTAAAGGATATGTATACTTGTGTAATATTAAATTTTAATAATATATTAAATTGACGTATTTCCCAGTATAACTGTTTAAGGGA
This sequence comes from Dendrolimus houi, assembly GCA_039645545.1. Taxonomy (NCBI): domain Eukaryota; kingdom Metazoa; phylum Arthropoda; class Insecta; order Lepidoptera; family Lasiocampidae; genus Dendrolimus; species Dendrolimus houi. Next base: position 1,763,133 of record CM077133.1, read on the forward strand.
CCCAGCACATATGGTAAGCGTCGCTTAGCAATCTTTTTACAATAGCTTTAATAACAATAAGCAAACCAAAGCACACTAAAATGTTAGTAGAAACTGTTATAGACCGCAAAGAACAAGTTTGGTCATCGCGCTGTGGGTTACCACCAACCCATGTTTGAAAATGTTATTTTAACCAATTTCCCTTCCATTTCGCAGGTTAATATTATAAGACACAAGCGCTCCCGGCAGACGTTGCCCTGTCCAGAAAAAATAAGAATCTAGGATCCCATTCTAGTGCCCTCTAGCGAATATTATTAATCAAAGAAAGGATGGGACTTAAAGTATGGCGCCATCTATTTGATGCTTATGTAACTTAGTTGACAGTAGAACGCATATTTATCGACCTCTCGGTTTAAAAAGAATTTGCAATATTTTTTTTTTGATTATAAATTAAATTGAAACCTATCGTTTGTCCTAAGTTGGAACAGATTCAGCAGAATAAAAACAAAGTCATCAAAGTTGGTTGAGTAATTTCGGAGTTCATCGCGGTCAAACACTGTGATAGGGAATTTTTATATCTATCGATTTTTCGGGTTCGAATAGCCAGAGAAAAATATTTACTAAGTATATAATTTTTCGGAAGAAAAATTACACTGGATACAAGTGTAATAGTTTTCTGACTATTCGAACCAATTGAAACTAATCTCACATTAAGTCAAACAAAATCACAATAAAATGTTAATAGAAATATTAATAAAGCACAAAAGCACGTTTATCGCACCGCGCGACACCACGCCGCCATATTGAAAAACGGCGCCTTACCACACCATCCCCTGTGCGCCGGCGCCGCGTATCACCAGCTCAGTGTACCTCGTCGGTATCATGAACACGGTGTCACCCAAGGTGACAGAGTAAAACTGAATCATCTCTACAGGCAACACTACTCGATCAACTAAAAAGATATTAAATCATATAATACATTTGTGCACGTGTAATGCGTATGATGCGATGCAAGCGTGTGGTGTGGTCGCTAAGCAAGATATTTTTTTTATGGAAAGCTGGAAAACAGGCAGACGAGCTACCTAAAAAGCCCTCCACAAATTAAGTCACACGAATTTCATGATTTTTCATCCCTCACCCGTCCTTGTCACAAATGGTCACATTCATGACACTCCTCCCTCCCTAGTGTGTCACCATCACATATTTTGCAATTTTACATTAAAGAATGAATTTACAAAAAATTATTAAATTAAAACAGCAGTTCCGTGATTATTTCGTTTTGTTTTCATTTAAATTATTTTTTAACAATTTAAACACTGCTCATATATAGATATGGAAATATTTTGAAGTTTTTCGTTAATAGTTCATATTTCGTGTTTTAAAGCTTAAATACGTGGGACACTCAGAAAGTTTTGCGAAATTAAAAAAAATGTACTGCGGGTAAATATTTTTTTATTAAATCTTTTCAAAGTACTCTCCACCAGCCTCTATACAAAGTTTCGTGCGTTTGAACCAGTTATTGAAACACTTTTTCCAGTCCGCCGCAGACACCTCGTTTACAGCTTGCTCGAACGCTGACAGCGCATCTTCCGATGACGAAAATTGTATCCCTTTGAGATGATTTTTTATTTTCGGGAACAAAAAGAAGTCGCACGGTACTAGGTCAGGGCTGTAAGGCGGGTGACCCAAGAGTTTGACCGGCATGCTGTCTAGGAAGTCCCACGTTTGAAAGCGCTGTATGGGCGGACGCGTTGTCGTGGTGGGGCAGTAGCCCGCGGAGCCCTCTGTTTCGTCGCTTGTTGCTCACCACAGAGAAAACTGCTGTCAAGCATTTGGTAGTATACCATTCGGCGTTGATGCTTCTTTGGTCCCGTAAAGGAATTGACACCAAGTAGCCAGCCAAATTGAAAAAACTCGCGATCAAAATCTTCCCCCGCTTCTAGATCGCTTCACTTTGGTAGGCGTTGATTCGTTTTGTAACATCCAAACCGTCGACTGGCACTTCGTTTCTGGATGATTCAAATTTGTTTATCAAATCACGGCACTATTCCACTCGGGCCTGCTTCTAAGCATCGATGAGGTTCTGCAGCACCCAGCGTGAAACTATCCTCCTCACGCGTATATGCATGTGTAGAATCTTGTGAAGGCTTCCTGATTCAATCTGCAGTACGTGCTGAATCTCTTGATACGTAACTCGCCTATTGTTTTGGATTAAAATTTTCACTGCTAACACACTTTCTTCTGTAACAGCCGTCAGAGGGCGACCACTTCTTTCTTCATCCCCCAAAGTTAGTCGACCGCGCTTGAACTCGTTGTACCAACGATACACGGTTGCCTTAGAAGTGCCTTCATCCATTAATGCCATTTAAAGTCTATCGGACGATTCATCCGGTTTCAGGCGACACTTGAAATCGCAAAAAATCATAGCGCGAAAATGTTTCCGGCGCAGATTCATATGAGACACGATAATTTAAATTAGCACGCAAACAATGTGGAGGGAAATTTTGAATTTGGAACGTACCTGTTTTTAGTTATATATAATCTTATTTTCAAAATATATTACAACTGGCCAGTCTCTCATACATAAAAACTTTTTTTCGCAATACTTTCTGAGTGGCCTGGTATATTAGATTTTGAAATGTGACGTTACGAAATTTAGGACCCCTCCTATCACACAATGTTACACCCCCCTGATGTGTGAAATATTATAAATGCTCCCTAATGGAAAGTGGTCACCGTCGCCTATACACGTTTGCAACACCAGGGGCGAAGTGAACGCGTTGCCAACCTTAAGAGAGAGATAAATGGGATTCAAAAGGAGTTCTATTTTAAATGTATCTAAAGGAGACTGGTATACTTTCATACAATCTTGGGCCCAGACTGTAAAAAGATGAGATATTAAGATTATATTGAATGAATTAATCATGTGGTATAAGTGTTTTTATATTATTAATTCTTGAAATCTCAAAAAAAATCTATTATGGTATTATAATTGATAACTTATTTTATTTATGATCTTATTTTAAAGATTTCTCGTCTTTCAGATAGAATTTGTTTTCCATTTTGTAATAGGAAAATACAACTTTTTTTTTCAAGCCATATCTCCACTGCTTACATTTCTTTGACCCAAAAGTCCCCGTCTCCTTTTTAAAATTGTGTTTGTAAATTCAAGTCATTCCTGCATTACCTATTTATACTGCTAATATATTCATATACTAGAATCACATTAGTTTAAAAAGTTTTTATACGTACTCATATAATAATATATTGTATTGTAATCTATTTTGTTGTAATCTTCTTTGTGAATTAAATAAATCTTCTACATAATATTATAATTAATTGTAAAATTGTAAAAGTGTAGTCCTTTATTTTTTATTTTTTTCAGTTTGTCTGTTTGTTCGGGATTCACAGAAAAACTACTGGGCTCATTTCGACGCGGTTTTCGTTAACCGATAGCAAATTGTCTGACTTAAAATCTGTGGCACTCTTTATCTTTTTTTGGATTTTTCTGGGAATGGTTTAAAGTGGCCAGAGTGAAAAAAATCTGATTCCAATGCAATTTTTCACTGTTACTGTTTCTATTTCCATTATACATCTTTAGTAGAACAGTTGTTGTAGTAACATTATTTCTAGCGGGTTTTTATGGGAGATTCCAGGATTAATGTATTTCCATACTAAGAACCTATTGTCCTGCTGGAAATATCCTTTTGATTTTAAATATTACAAAACAACTGTAATCTATGTTACCCGTCCAACGTGGACGTAGTCGCGGGCGAATTCTAGTAAATAATAAACATCTGAAAATTATAAATCGAATGTATTCTTAAAAAAACAATACAAGGAAACTAAATTTAAAATACAAGTGTTTTTATTCAAAATAAGTTCCACTGGAGACGTCTGGAGACACTTTGTGAAGGTCATACATATAGGTTAAAATTTAATTTTACTTCCTAGTCTATATATACCGCTTCGCAATGTGTTATCGCTGTTCAAAGGAGAAGAAGCGGCAAGAAACCCCCCTAGCAAAAAGGCCATATTTAAAAAAATGTTTTTTTAAATTTATTATATATCATCTCAGGGTATTTAAAAAAAAATACGTATAGAAGTTGTATTACAATTACTTTTCAAAGAATGAATGCAGTTGTGACAAACAAACTAGACCTTAGACCCAATTTAATACTTCCATGAATATATTTGCAAACCGTATACTTGAAATTGTAAAGCTGTAGGAGATATATAAGGCAACGCAAAAATAAAAACAAATTTTGTTGACCTGTGTAACTTATTATCTACGACTATTAGACGCGATAAAAAGAGTTGTGCCAATACATGCAGAATATGCGTGCCGATGCGTGCCGATGCGTGCAAATAAGATTGAATTTTGAAAGTATATTATATTCCAGGTATGAAAGTCCGTCAGTGGGGGAAGTCCATACACCTCTGTATGTGCCCGGATTTCCACAGAATACTTAAGGAATGTATTCGGGCATCCGAATAAAACCGCTGGGTAGCAAATGGCTTAACTTTGCGCGTCCATTGTTGTGTATTCAAAAGGTAATAAATATGAATACATATAACTTACATAGCACGTAGAACATTTACACAATCACGGAAAAAAAACAAGTTGGATAGTTCACTGGGCCGGCCTTTGATATTGTTTTGTATAAATATATATAAGTTTATTAATAAGTTTGTTGCGAAGTTTAGTGTACCAGGGTTCGAAAAGAAGTGTTGCAGCCGCGTCGTCGCCGCTGCATTTCGCGCGTACTCGGTGTTGGGGGAGGGAGATAGACATATATACACATTACTATAGTAGAGAGAGAAGAGTATACTATGTAATGTATTAAAGTGTAGTCTGGCAACCATGCTTGGTATTGCCGCTTAAATAATAAACAACCTCTCTTTATTTCCGTGTTTGTTTATGTATGTTGTAGATTTGCGTTTGACCACTGTCTCACCTGATGTTGAGTGATGACGCAGTCTAGCATGGACCACGCTTACCTAGTAGATACCTATTCACTCAGGAAAACAGACTCCGGCAAATGATTCCACTTTTCAGCAGTGCGCACCAGAAAAGATGAAGCGAAACGCTTGGTTCTTACTGGTGGTGTCTCCACCATATAATGGTGGCGCTAACCGCTACGTCTGGTTGTCCGATGGTAAAATGGGGATGGAGGAATCGGCTCGTGCAAATTCTAAGAAACACTCCCCGAAATGTCCCCGATAGAAGACAGTTAGTGCCTCGACCCTGTGTCTATGCTCTAGACTCTGAAGTCGAGTATAAAAAAGACAGTCGTTGCCAACCAGCAATGACCATCTATAGTTTTAATAGCAACGACGACAACAAATCAGTCAGTAAAGCTAAGAGACGATATCATTCTGATTTCAAATTGTAGTTTACGTTAAAATTCGTTTAAAAGATGTAAAAACAAGAGTTGTACAAACTTACCCACTGACGGACTTCCCCACCTCGTTGACTACATATATAAAAAAACTAATTGTACCCGGCAGTTTGTCCTGCCTTTGAAAAATAAAAATCTAGAACCCGATTGCAGCATCATCTACCGGGACCAAATGTTAATCTAAAAACGAATCAACTTGAACAAACAGAGTAGAAAATTATTAAAGTACTTATATCGCTATTAAAAAATAGGGGTTGGTGGTAGAAGAATGAAAATTTAGGGTTGTATATATTTTTTTCAATGCTAAATCATAATAAAATATAAATAAGAAATTTTGTTAAAAAATTAAAAAATATATTTAGGGGTGGGTCACCCTTATCATTTAGGGGTATGAAAAATAGACAAAATTTCATAGAAATCGGTTCAGCCGTTTCGGAGGAGTTTGGTAACTAAGACCGTGACAGGAGAATTTTAATATTAGATAAATTAATGCTCTATAATCTTGAATGTAAACCTTTAATATGAGCACCGTATTTGCATGCATATCGCAATAAAAATTTGATACTTGAATACTTCTTAACCTTATAAATATCATGCATTATGTAAAGTATGCATTCCAAAGAACATTCTACTCGACATGAAAGGTTATCTCTTGGATATTTTGTCTCAACAATATTATTTTATGTATTTCAGGTTTCAGTTAAAGAACTTTTACTATTTATAATAGTTGAGGGATGAAAGCTTTTTATTACCAAGATAAATATAGTTCTAGTTTTGCTGTTAAAATAACTTCTATTATTTCTTGAAAAGTATGTTTGCCTTTTATAAAATATATTTATGATATTATAAATTTAATTAATTTATGATTGTACAGTTAATAGTAAAATAGGATCTGAGACAGATATTATTGATTTTTATTTGCTCAAAAGTTATCTTTATTGTATATACAAAAGGAAAAAAAATATATTAAAAAGTGGGCTCGATTCACGATTGACGTTTAACGGACTTGTTCATATTGAGTTAGAGTAAGTCTGTATGTAGGCTTTTTATTATATAAATAGCTACTATAGCTCCGTTATGCTTTTTTGCCTTTTTACAAAAATTGCGCCGATGGAGGAGTATGAAATTTCGCACACTTATAGTTTATATCGAGAAGAAACAACGTTTGCTAATATTTTTTTTAAATTATGCATAAAAAATACATTAAATCGATAAAAAAAACATTACACACACTACCATGTATTTGACACACACACGCATATATACTCTTTTGTTTATTGTTGCCTTGGCGAAATCTGTGATTATGGAAGTATAGTCTTTGACAACAAATTATTATGGTCTAATTTCGACCACTAGTACATTTATATGTACTAGTTTTATACCTTCGATTCTATTTGAAGGTTTATACTTTCAGTGAAAAATTATTAAAGTGACAGTGATAATAGCTTAAGAATTCATTGCGTGGTTTAGGAGTTGGCGGATATACAGACACAAAGACGTGGTGAGCGACTTAGTTTATACCACGTAAAAATATTTAACATACATATATAGAATATTTTAGAAAGATTTTGACTATATACAAATTCAGTGTATGTAGTCAAATAGGATGCAATTATAATACGCCAGACAAACACACACATTGACATCACATTGTATATCCCCAAGCTAAGCAAGTAACACTTGTGTTACTATAATATACAACGGACCACTCTGGGGCCGATCCCGGGTACCCAGACCATAGCAAACAACGGAAAGTTCGTTCACAAAATTTACCATGCCAGTAACCGAACCTGGAGCTTTCTTACGAATTTGGAAGTTCATGTTTGCCCACCTACGCATAATCCCCTGGAATGTCCCCCTAATGTTTTTTCATAAATTTTGGTAAACAATATAAAGTATTATTTATAAAAAAAAAATTGCCCAACAGTGGGCACGAAACATGAGCGTAGCTGGTGTGTCGCCGATATTCCAGGATTGAAAAAGAAATTGTGAAAGAACATTGTCGTGGTTTTTGTTTGGTGTGTAAAACGCCTTTACACTCTGTCGGTAGTGCACTCACCAAACGATCCCCTGTGCTCCGGATCCGATGGGCTTCAGGTTCTGGTAACGCTTGAGTATGGTGAACCTGGTGTCGCCGACCTCGACGGTGTAGAAGTGAGGGTGGCGCGGCGGGGCCGACATTACGGTGGCGGGAGCCGCGTGGGGCATCGACCACCCCTACCTAGGAGACAGAGCAATAGTAGATTGTTACACGAGAGGTTGTTACACACGAAAGTGACCTAGTCAGGCATACGATGGTTCGAGTGCCTAAATAGGCCCTTCCATCCGTGCAGGAACGGAGAAAGAATTCAATTGCCTGCGGCCGGGCGGCCTGTCGTAACAGCCAGGTGGTAGGGTATTTGCTCGACTGGATGGCGACTATCCCCGGTCTAGAGTATGCCGCCATGACAACCTTTTGTTGTGTTTCGGCATTAGTGACCAGGTACCAGTCTCCCTTAAGAGAGCAGCAGCGCATTTGTAGCACCTTTGGTGTTGCAAATGTCGATACGCGATGGTAACCGCTTGCCATCAAGTGGGCCGTCTGCCTGTCTGCTGAACTAATGCAATAAAAAAATAAATAATAAAAAGATGGTTCGAGTGCCTAAATAGGCCTTTCACCCGAGCTTAACACTCTGGTTTTCATTTCGAATGTAAGGAAATTAATAAACACTGATTATTTAAAAAAAACAACTACTAGTCTAATGTCTAAATCTGATTAAATCATGTAATACGTCACATATGAAACGTCAAGTAAATTTCTTTTTCTGTGGTGGGATTCTACCAGCCAGTATTTTTTTGTCATTGATGATAGTAAATATTTATTTTAAAATGTAAATTAAATAATAAACAAGTGAAAAGTAATTTATAAGTATAAAATGATGTTATAAAATCGTTGATATTTGTTTATTACAATTTATGTCGCGATTTAACAGTGGTTGTAAAAAAAGTTGGGACATGAGCCGCATTTATTATCTATGGTTCGTATAGTTTTTCAAATTTTTTAAGAGCGGGGTAACTCGTTTCCCAGAGACGAAAAATGCTGTTTTAATTAGTATGAGAAATGAAAAATATTTTATTTTTAATTTTGGAGACAGACTGACGGCCTATTTGATGGAAAGTGGTTATCGTCGCCCATAAACATTTGCAACACCAAATTTACTAGGCCAATATGCTGTCGGCCTGGAGCAAGGACTGGAACCTAGCCACTAATGCCGGAACACAACTCAAGGTTGTTATGGCGGCATGCTCTACAACAGAGCAACAAGTTATTATTTTAATAAAAAAAAGAAAATATCAGTGCGAGTCAAATATCCGTAGTCTCTAAAATTCATATTAAATCAGTTTCGGTCAAAACAAGATCGATTCAATATTGAGCCGAGGCGGTTTACAGGCTACCAAAACCATCAAAAGTTACGATAGCTAATTTGAGTTACAGACTCGGGGCCCAGGGGTGGTAATCATCCAGACGGACAAATGCCCAGCACCTGGGTGTGAGTTATATTGTCGCCTCTTACGACAGTATTCTCTCTCCGAACACGAATAATTTTTTATACGATAAAGATGGTCAAACAAGCGGATAAGCCACTCGTGATTTCTAGTGGACATCGTCACATTTTAAGCTTTCACTATAAACGTGTTGCCGATCTTGAGACCTGTAGTCTCGGTACAGCAATTTCTCTAACAATCCTGCTCTTCTTTCCACAACAGTCTAGGTATTTGCAGGCAGACATAAGGAGGACGGTAGTACAGTTGTGGTATGAAAAAGTTCGCCAGTTATTAAAATGTAAATTTTAACGTTCCGCTAGCACCTGTTACGTTTTCAAACTTAGTAACAGAACAGACTTTTCCACAGAAAATTATGTTTAACGGTTTGACAATAAAGTTTAAAATTACTTAAATCAAAGTTGTTTGATTTTCTATCTCGTCTAAGAAGATTTATTTATTTAATTTGTTTGGGAAACATACAATAATATTCCTAAATATAAAACACAAAATTAATACCCATATCAAACAAGCTTCCACTAAAAAAAAGAAGAAAAGATTGTTTAGAGATGTAAAACCTTTTTATTGTTTTAATGTTTATGATAAGCGTAGTGATTATATCCTCTTTGTTTCTGATGATTAAAACTATTGTCAATCTCAGTGTCTGTCACTGTCAACAACATTGCAATTTTCATTTTGCACGTTTCTATATTTTATAAAAGTAATAAAGCGTAACGTTTATTTAAATGTTGGCGGTGCTGTTTTTTGTACTTGTTCAAGCAAAAGTCGACTTTAAGGTGACGAACCTTTTCATACTGCGACCGTACATAGCCCTACCACCAGTATTATCAGACCATAAACCTTCCACTGCTGAACTCGGCACTACCTACCTTTGAAACGCATGTTTGAATTTAATAATCAAAAAGATAAATAAAATTATTAAAATACATTTATGAAATGATCTTACAGAAATTTTAATTCATTCATTGACCTGTTATGCATACAATATTTCCTCTCAAAAGGGATGCTGGTTCAAAACAGGTTCGGATACGATGGGTTCTCTGGGGAAATCAAACAATAAATACAACATAGTAGCAAACAATCGAAATAATAATTAAAAGTATAAAAACGTTTAAAAACAAGATCTAAGTAACAGCTTTGTTCATATAGAGAGTAATACACTATATTATGATATACACGTGTGAGCGAAACAAATTATTTCTTAGGTTTCTAGTTTCGGACGAGTCACCAGTATAAATTAACTTTCACAAAAATGTTGCTTCAACTACACTACTAAATTAAAAATACATATTGTCCGTAACTTTTTGCAAAAACTAACTTAATATAGTTATAGCTTGCGTAAAGAAAGAGAGTTATGTATCACTGTCTCCCTTTAGCTACTAAGACAATTGTAAATAGAGTCGTAACTCCGTACTGTGTATAACCACCCTTTCCAACATTAACGAAAGTACGACTCTATACGCATCCTTTTCCAACACACTTTCAACGCTATACGCGAAAATAGTTCAGATATAACTATTCTGTAGCTATTCTATTACGATTTCTATAGCTGTAATTATTATTCTGAGAATAAACATTACTTTTTATAAATCCGGTTGTTAAGTGTGAAATGTCCTTCCATAAATTGCGCGTCTGTCGTGTTATTGTCGGCCAGAGGGCAGGCGGTTACGTCACTGGGCGCCGCTATCACAGGATCAGTCTTGGGGCTCGTGGAAGACTACTTATACGATGATTACGTCTGTAAAAGACCAAAAAAGTAATTATATTAATACGTGAAGCAAAAACTTTGTACCCCTTATTACGAAAATTGCGCGGACGGAGCTGTATGAAATTTCGCACACATATAGTTTATATAGAGAAGGAGTGCAGAACGCAATTTTTTTTTAAATTATGAATAAAAAATACTTTAAATCAATAACAAAAAACATTACACACACTACCATGTATTTGACACACACACGCATATATACTCTTTTGTTTATTGTCAAAGTTAAATGAACAGTGTAGCATTAGCGAAATCTGTGATCATAGAAGTATTATAGTCTTTGACAACAGAACCCTAAACATGTGTAAGATTACTCTAAAATGAACAATAATTGTAAGATATTGATAGTTTTTGAGTAGTAATTATGTGTTTAGTGAGAAATGTGAACTGTATAGTCAAATGTGGCCTTTTGAGTTGTCACAATAACTCCGTTGAATGGCACCAGCTGATAACCTACAGTTCAGCTGTGCTACACATAGGCTTCAGAAAATGAACAAAACTACATTATAATCTAAGATCTGGCTTAAAGGCCTAACTGCCAAGCCATAAACCTAAATAAATTAATAACAATGTTCAAACTTATAATTTAAATTAATTTTGGTCGAATTTCGACCACTGGGCAACCACTAGTACTTATAAATTAAAATAAACACAATTGGATAGATTTCAGATAATACATTAAAATTCTAAAACACTGTTCATATAAAACAGCAGACTTTTAAATGCATTGCTGTCGTCATGTTAAGCCGAAATTCAGGTTCACTTTTATCTTCCAATTTCTATAAAAATGAGATAAAAAGGTCTAAAAAATAATTTAATTGACAGAATATTTTTCATAAGTGATGTTTTTAGCTCCCTTATTAACGAATTACACAAGTCAATGTATTTTAAGCACTTAAAAATGTCTTCAAGATAGAAATTTTAAGGATGATAATAATGGTTGTTTTTGCAAAAATTTAATCAATTTCTAATTTTATCCTCAAATTAAACAAGTGACGCTTGTATTATGGGTAATATACAAGGGAGTATTCTGGGGCCGATCCCAAACACCCAGACCATAGTAAATAAATAACGGAGAAAATTCGTTTCCGAAATTTACCATACCAGAAAGAAAAAGATTTATTTAGAACTACAATAAAAGCCACTTAAACTATTTAAATAAAAACAATATAAAGTCTTAGCTCAGCGAAATTGCCGGTTGAGATAACCAGCGCTGATCTTCCCCTAGGGCCATTAGTGACATACACGGACGCAGGCAAATGATAAAAAGATATGAAGTGAACATACAAAAATTAAAATAGAAATAGAAGAAAAAAATACCATAACAACATTAACAAAATATTAAAAGATTAAATACGTATTACTTATATAAATTGACATTGTTACCTATCTTATATATAAAAATGAAGCGTAGAAATGTATGTACGCCCATAACTTGAGAACGACTTTACCGATTTTGATGATATTTGTTTTGTGTGTTTGAATGGGTCCCCGGATGGTTTAGGTTCACAATTGAAACCGGTAGGTGGCGCTGAGATCGGGTTCTAGAATCCTCCTAATCACCTGGAGCGATTTTGTTTTTGTGTGTTTGAATGGGTCCCCGGATGGTTTAGGTTCACAATTGAAACCGGTAGGTGGCGTTGAGATCGGGTTCTAGAATCCTCCTAATCACCTGGAGCGATTTTGGTGATTTTGTTTTTGTGTGTTTGAGTGGGTTCCCGGGTGGTTTAGATTCACAATTAGAACCGGTAGGTGGCGCTGAGATCGGGTTCTAGAATCCTCCTAATCACCTGGAGCGATTTTGATGATTTTGTTTTTGTCTGTTTGAGTGGGTTCCCGGATGGTTTAGATTCACAATTAGAACCGGTAGGTGGCGCTGAGATCGGGTTCTAGAATCCTCCTAATCACCTGGAGCGATTTTAGTGGTTTTGTTTTTGTGTGTTGAGTGGGTTCCCGGATGGTTTAGATTCACAATTGAAACCGGTAGGTGGCGCTGAGATCGGGTTCTAGAATCCTCCTAATCACCTGGAGCGATTTTGGTGATTTTGTTTTTGTGTGTTTGAGTGGGTTCCCGAATGGTTTAGATTCACAATTAGAACCGGTAGGTGGCGCTGAGATCGGGTTCTAGAATCCTCCTAATCAGCTGGACCGATTTTGGTGATTTTGTTTTTGTGTCATGACACAGTCTTTTAGGAATTCAAAAAATATAGCGGTACAAAGTTCGTCGGGTCAGCTAGCTATCTATAAAATATAGCCTCCTGGCGCCCAGGTTTTGCAACGCTTTCATCAACTAACGGCCAAAGTCCTTAAAAAAGGTTTCCATGGTGAAGTCCCAAGACTTGAACTTTAATGGTCATACACAAACAAAAACCTCGAACATACATTCGGAGACTTCACTTTATAAAAAGGAATTTGAAATTAGTAACAATGGTTAAAGTTGAGGTACTTAAAATAGTACCCTAGGCGTTCATTTGACGAAATTGGATTTGGCGCTGGGCTTTATTCACTACTAGCTGTGCCTGCGGTTTCACCCGCATGGGGATGGAAAATCGTTATATTTTGGATAATTCACACTTTAGCTTTATAAATTATAGTCTATGTGTTATTCTGACGGGTAAGCTATATTGTTGTAAAGCTTCATCAAAACTCATTCAGTAGTTTTTGCGTGAAAGAGTAACTAACATACATACATCCCTTCATACATTCTTATAAACTTTCGCGTATTTATAATATTAGTAGGAAAGTAGGATTCCATTAAAGTACTTTGTTAAGGACCGCGGGCGCGAGATGGTTAAAAAAAGAGCGATAGAAAAGAACTTAAACAAATAATACAATATTTAACACACGACATAACCTAACACAGTCAGGATATATCAGGCACACCCTCCAGATGCCACCATCATATAGCACCACCAGGAATCGAACCTAGAGCCTCTGTGTTGCAAGGAGGTAAACCGTCAAAGGCTTAACCCGTTCAACCACAGAGGCTGTCATCACATGATTTTAATACAAAACAGATACGAGTGTGGTATTTTATATCTTTTAATAGGATATGCCCACGACTTTATCCACGCTTGACTTGAAATTCCCGCGGGATTCCCGGGACACAAAATACCGTACCATTCGAAAAAGAATGTAAGCTATCGTTTTAGTGAAAACTGTAGTGTGCTAATTTTTATGCACCCGAGCAACTGCAAATAGTCCCGGGAGAATTCCCGGGATTGATAATATCACATATTTTATTACATAAAAGTTATCGATCAGTGAAAATATCACATTGGAATTCGATTTTTTTAAACTGGCCATTTTAAATCATTCCCAGAAAAATTCTCGCGCAATTCCCAAAGTAAAAAAATGCATCATGTTCTCCGTCGTTTATATAGTGTATTCCAGTTGCTTTTTTAAACAGCTTCAATGTACAGACACGGCAGGTTTAGAATTTTATAATATTGTAGACAATATTCAACTTTGCATTCGCCTAGGGCAGAATCGGGTCGAGTCGAGTAACTCGAGTAGCGTCGAGTGCGACTCGCGCGAATATTTGGAGCGGCCACTCTGCAGAACTTTATGTGCGCCACCTTATTTTATTACCCGAGTCTAGTCGAGTGCCACTCCATATTTATATAATGAGCAGATCTGTTTCTGAATTCTTTCCACGGGAGGTTTTATTGAGACTTTGATGTTGATTGACAGTTTTATGTAGACTGACGGCCTAACTTATAATAATCTCGTTAAGAAACGTTTAGGCATCTCTTAAGTAAGAGAATCAGAATCAGACCCTAATCGATGAATATCTTTTTTTTCACTTATAAACGTGTATTACCTGTTGTTTACCTAAGAGGAGCACAGATAAATGAAATTCGAATGAATAACGTAGGTTGTATCCAAAATATTCGACTAAAGAGGAGTTTATGGGTAAGATTTTCACTAATCAGTTGCTGAGCAGTGTCTTTAAATTTAAGAAACGATTATAAGTTTATTCCCTCTATTGTGAATTATTCATTGTTTGAAATTATCATCGTTTCAAAGTTAAGTCCCGGTTGCGGAGCGTCCACTTTGAAACCCGAGAATCGCTTCCAGCATCTCTCCTCATGAGACTAGTGGGACCTAAAGCGGCCGCTTTTGTGGAACCGCTTAGTGATGTTGACACGTGTCATATTCGTAACATTATAGTTAAGATGGTGAACTCCATTTAGTTAGATCCTTTATGCCTAGCGTAATGCTGAGCTTAGTCCAATTTCAATCCATGAAAGAACAGAGAAAGAATACAATATCCTGCGGATGTTTACCTGTCTACTGAACTCGTGCAATAAAACAGAAGGCATATTGTGTATTTAGTTTTTAGTGTTTTTGATTTGTTTGTAGTTTATGGCTCAGGTGTTTTTCTTAATTAAAATGGTGAAAAATGGTTTTAAGCGTGACATATTACTTCATACACGTGTATGAAGAGATTAATGAATGCGGATGAAGCAAAAGATGTACGTCAAGATCGTAACAAGTGGAAATCCATCGCCTCTACCTATCCCTATTTTATTTTATACATATAAAGGAACAACAAACAGCTATAATATAAGATATTAAATAAAAAGTTACAATAGGATCAGGTAATATATTGAAGCCAAGAACGTTGGCCACATAAAAACTTTTACAAGATTATTATAAACAGGTCATTGTTGCAGACAAACCATCCAATAGACAACATTATAAACTAATAGCAGTAGTAATAATCTAATACAATAAAAGAGAACTTATTTATATTGTATTCTACGCATAGTCCCTCAAGACTATAAGTAGAATACTGAGCCTAGATCACCGTCTTCTATGGGTAAGGTAACCAGAAGGCTGGCTACGTTTCCTCGCTGGATCGCCATACTGATCCGTTGCCCGAGGTAGGCACCAGCCTTCTGATCACCTGAAGAGTCAATGAGTTTTGATAAATTTTGATAGAGGCTCAAGGCCTCAGGACCCCACGGTCCAAGCGTCTCAACCGCAAACGGCACAAACATATAACTCTCAATGAGGGTTGCATATTTGCACCGCTTGAGTGATTCAGCTGTTTGCGCTGCCGAACCGGCTGATTTAGACATGTTTGGTAAATGGGATGCGGCCAACGTGTCTACGCAGGTCGCATCCCACACACAGACACACAGACACACACACACACACACACACACACACAGACGCGATTATTAATAAAATACAAGAGGTACCAAAATATTAACATTATTTAAAAATAAGGATATAAAAATAATTCATTGAACGTATTAGATGAAAAATAAATGTAAGATTGGTTTTTATTAACAAGAGATGTAACAAAGTTAGAAAATAAAATAATAAAAAGTTATTACAGCTAGAGTGTGTACTATTAAAGTTACCTGACTTATACATGCAAAATGGACATTTTAAAGGCAAGAGAACATGCAAAAATATCACCACTAATAAACACAGTTTTATATGAATTAATCATGCGACGTACTGGACAACGTGATCCCGAGTTAGCGTGACATTTGCCTAATGCAAACGGCTTCTTAGATCGGATCTCACATTGATGGACACTTCTAGGTACTACGTAACATAGTTTATTCACTAAATCAATAAAATCAAAATTATTATTCACAATGTTATACAAAGATGATAGATGAGAGACTCGAGAGATTATATTTAGATAGTAGTTCTTTGTACGGGACCCTATGAGAAACAGGCGTGATAATATGTATGGAGAAAAAAACTGGTAGATACCAAGGTGCCGTGGTCTTTCAGATACTCGAAGGAAACTTCGGGTTTTTCAATTCAACATTATTATAATATTTTAGGTAAATTTTTCATTACAGATTTTTATATAAAAACGAAATTAGAGCACATTTTTCTAACGTTCCATACATTAATGTCAAAATTTAAATATAAAATAATAAGAAATAGTACAAATACTTTTTCTTTATCTCGCCAGCAACAGCAAGATAAAGGTTGTATACAAGTTTAACATAGTATGTAGTACATGATTTGACTTTTATTTCGATGTGACGGCAAAAAAATAACTATAAACCGATGTTGGTAATTTTGACTGCTATTTAAGAATTACTCACCTAACTCTTATCCTTAAGAGGAGTTTATGGGTAACATTTTCACTATACACTTGCTAAGCAATTGCTTAAAATTTAAGCGGCCATTTTAAGTAAGACCGCAAATAAAATTCCGCGCTTAAAACCGTTAAAACGTATATTATATAATATGTACTACACTGTTTCGAAGCGTTCATTTTACTTTTGATGTATACACATCTATCAAGATACATATTTCTTGACATGTAACGCAAAGACCATTAAGCCATCGACACTATATAGTCAAGGTGGGGAAGTCCGACAGTGGGGTAATTTCGTATACCCTCATTTTTTTTACCTTTTTTAAACAGAATTTGACGCCAAATTCGAACGTAGAGTTAAACTGTATCTTAGCCTTACTGACCGATTTGTTGCGTCGTAGCCATTCAAACATGGCAATAATTACTTAAATTTTATGTATATATCGCGTGGGTTAGAGTGAGAGAGGAGGAGCCTGCCTACCGCTGCCGTATGCGTGAGAGAAAGAGAAGCCAGACAGACTGGCGCCGTATCGCGTTACTAAACGAAGCGGTTTACCCTCCCATAAGAAGTTATCACTTCAATGATTGATTAAAACTTATTTATAAATGAAGTCGATTTTTATAAAAAAAAATCGAGTCGGTAACGCATTGGGTCATTACTAATTGATCCGTCATCGAGCTGTCAAAAGTAGAAATATATGCTTGGAAAGGGTATAGTCGCAAAAACTTGGAACGTTTTTTTTTCTTTCTAAAATATCACGGTATAAATTTTAAAAATAATGTCGCGCATTTCTCTAAAACCTTGCAGAAGCCGTGCTAAGTGCCACTTGACATTTGCAGCGCGTTGGGGCCGCGGGAACTTTCGCCCGGGTCACGTGACGTCACAGGGAGAACTATTCACCTGACATTTGGTACAGGACTTTATCTAAAGAGCTTGACGTGACAACTTCCCTTTGATATGTTCTTCCTGTCAAGGTTAGACGTCGGTTCTACTTAAATTTTAATGTAATACAGAAATAAATTAGGACGAAAAGCTATTGTAAACTGTTGGGGTTGTATTAAGTTGTGTAGTGCGTCGAAACGAGAAAGGGAGAGAGGTGTGCATGCGTCTCGCGGGTACCGACGTCAGTCGGGGTCCCGGAGGCGCAGATATGCGCAAAATCTCCCCCCGTAATACCGCTGCAGGGGCCCTCCAGCATCTAGGGAGCGGAGGATTCTTCACCGATGTTGACGAAGTGAGTTTGCCTGTCCCGGGGCATTCTCAAGCACTGATACGCTAGGATCAGCGTGGGCGTAACTACGTTCTAAGTTTCACGCTCTTCCTAACACAGCGCGGGGCACACGGGAGGAGGGTGGTTTTAGTGGAGTATTGAGTTCTTCGAGTCTCCACACAAGCCGGCGATTTGACTCTGATGCCCATTCGTGGTGTCACCTCTCGTCGCTTTGGTCTAATTCCAAGTAAAGGACCCGGTAGTGTGCAAAATGCATATCCCGGCCTCAAAAAAAAAAAATATTGTGTGGTGTGTCTACAATGATTACCACCCTGTTGGATGGGATGACGCACCACTAGCGAGAGCCTATGGCTCAAGTGCCCGAGAGGGGAGTACAAAAAAAGACGATGAGTTGTTGTACTCTTGTAGTATATTGCTTTCTTAATTGAATTTAGACTATATATACAACAGTCTTATCATTTACGTGATATGCATATAAATATTCTAATCATCTATTTACAATATTACAAAATTCTAAACATACTGTGTCTGTACATTGCAGCCATTTAAAAAAATCACACAACTGAAATAGACTATATAAACGACGGACTACACGATGAATTTTTTTTAGATTTTTTGTCCGTTTGTTCGGGATTCACGCAAAAACAATTTTTTTGATTTTTCTAGGAATGATTTAACTCGGCCAGATTGAAGAAAAATCTATTTCCAATATGATTTTTTCACTGATCGATAGCAAATTTTATGTAATAAATTGTGTGATATTATTATCCCGCGAATCCCGCGGTAATTGTCCAAGGAGCGGTAAGTTTTTCGGGTGCATAAAAACGTAACTTATTCCGACACAGTTGCCACTAAAACGATATCTTACATACTTTTTTAATTGCTGCGGCACTTTGTGTCCCGGGAATTTCAAGTCAAGCGTGGAAGAAGTCGCGGGCATATCCTAGTTATTAGATATTATATTTACACGTTCATGAGATTGACTATTTTTGATGATATAGACAAATGTCGAATTCTACCTGCAACTCCAACGCCGATCTGTATTTACATAGCATCACGTTCATACTATCGTGCTAAGTCGTGGTAGCGTAATGGCTAGCGCATGCGTGCCAAACTCAAAGGGCGCGGGTTCGATCCTGGTCGGAACGCATGCACCACTTAGGCAGTTTTCTGACCTAATGTGCATATTGTTACAATTACTACGTGCTAATAACGGTGAAGGAAAACATCGTGATGCAAGCTGCACATCGAGATAACCGAAGTGTCAAACCTGCCAAGCCGCCTTGGACAAGCGTGGCGGGTATACTGTCCGTCCTCCTATAGTGGGAGGCCCGAGCCCAGCAGTGGGATATTTATGGGCTGCTATTATATTATATACGTTCATGCATTGACCTTAGTCTTTAACTGTGCTAAATTATCTGTACATATAATAAAACTGTAGAGGTCGAATTTCTGGACAATGAAAAATAAATGCTAAAAACCTAGTCAGGGGGATGTAAGAAGTGAAATAGAACTAATTTAGATTTTTTCATTTTTTTTGTTTCTCTGTTTGTCTGTCTGTTTGTACCGGCTAATCTCCGAAACGACTGGACCGATTTAAATGAAATTTTGTATGGTCGTAGCTTATATCCCTGGTCAACATGTAGGATACTTTTGATCCCGAAAAATTAAAGAGTTTTCCGTGGGATAGTTAAAAAACCGCACCACGCGGACGAAGTCGCGGGCAGAAGCTAGTACAACAATAAATTTGTGGATGAAGAGTGACGTAACATAAATAATTTATCAAATAACTAGCTGTTGGAGAGGGAACAAAGTCATGAATTATTGAAATAAAACAAACGTTTTGTATTAATGTATTATTCTGAATGATTATTATACCTGGAGGTTTTTTATTGCTGAAGCACAGCAGACAGGCTTACGGCCCAACTGTGATGGAAAGTGGGTACCTTCGCCTATGGACATTAGCAACACCAGAGGTGCTGCCTGCCTTGAAGGAGAAACTAGAACCTGGCCACTGACGCCGGAACACATTATGGCGGCATACTCTAGACCAGGCGTGGTAGACATCCAGTCGGGCAAACGCCTCACCACCTGGCTGTGGGTTGTTTTGTCGCCTCTTACGACAGACCGCACGGTCGCAGGAATTTGTATTCTTTCTCCGTTCCTGCACGGAGGACTTGAGGAGGTGGAGGATTGACGTACTTCAACATTAAAAACATTTCAATTAAATAAAACCTTTTTTGTTGTGAACGCTAGGCCACAATCTTATTTGTCGGTGCGGAATCGGAACACCGGGCGAATCATGAAACGCTCGTCCAAATATAGGGCGCTAGGTGAGCTTTCGGTACCGCGCTACAGAGATTCCGCACCGCTGCTGCACCGACAAATCAGGAAGCGGCCTCAGACTGGCCACGTTTTACTGCGGCTCAGTCGAATATTAATTATTCTTAGTGAAGAAAATTTAATGCTATGGAAGTAGCAGATAATATCTAGTATGTAAAAAACACTCTTCTATTAAAATGCAACTTTATATAAACATTTAAAGTTATTCGATAGACTACTTTCTGTGTTTTTTATTGTTTAAAACTGGTGTAATAAATAAAACTAGTGTTCGAAATTCGACCATAATTAATTTAAATTATAAGTTTGAACATTTTTAAGGTTCTGTTGTCAAAGACACTTCTATAATCACAGATTTCGCCAAGTCTACACTGTTAATTTCACTTTAACAATAAACAAAAGAGTATATATGCGTGTGTGTCAAATGCATCGTAGTGTGTGTAATGTTTTTTTTGTTGTTGATTTAATGTATTTTTATGCATAATTTAAAAAAAATATTAGCATTCTGCACTCCTTTCATATTCGCATTTCAATTCCTCCGTCCGCGCAATTATCGTAAAAAGGGGTACAAAGTTTTTGCTTCACGTATTAATATATCGACAAATAAACACACAAATTGTATATCAGCAAATTAAGCAAGTTGCGCTTGTGTTATGGGTAATATACAACGTAGCACTCTGTGGCCGAACTCAAGACATCCAGACCATAGTAAATGAGCAAAAGTTCGTTTTGAAAATTTACCATGATAAGTTTCGAATCCGGGATCTATGCGTTCCAGTGAGCTAGGCTGGCAAAGGCTTAGACCGCTCAACCATAGAGACCATCATGTTAAGGAATAATATGTATAATTAGAAAAGATTGAAATGAGAAAACTAGTATTAGAAAGTAAGATTTTTGAAAACAAAATCATAGCCCCAAAAACGTAAGAAAAAATAGGATACAAAAGTAAAACAATAAAGATAAGATCTCTGCTCAGAACAGACTCAGAGGAAGGCGAGAACTGAAAAAAGTACAGTATTTAATATTCAGTAGACAAACATACATATTATATGACTATATATTATAATATTGTTACGACCTAGTCGCCGACAAAAACAAATTCACACCTGCATACCTGTAAAAACGCATTTCATTACCTTTCGGCATTTGGACTTCTTTTGTTTACTTTGTGTTTAAAATTTGTGATTAGAAAACAGCCCATTGTGTGTTGCAATCTTTTATGGCAGTCATTAGCCAGGTGTGTCGGATTTAAAGTACAAACTGATCCTAGGAAATTCGGTCCACGTGGCCGGGCAGACATATTGCATCTGTGCAGTATAAAGCAATGCCCCGATTGAGGGACGCGGCAGTCGAGCGATAACCATTAGCGAAGCCTTGAACAATAACCGAAGGACTTGTGTACATTCGGTAATCTATTTAGTGACGGACTTTGCGCGTGTTATTGAATTACGATCTTCTGCATTACGTTCGGACTAATTACGTTCGGTTATATTTGTACCTGTGTTATACGTGTTTGTATAGTTCTGATAAACCCTATAATAATTCCAACGGCATTTTAATTCGTGTCCTGCAACTCGTAACAATATATATTGTGTGTAACTATTACGAATTCCATTCGAAATTCACCAAACAAATACCTTGCAGCTGTTAATTCAACATGCCATAAATCACTGGACAGACATCATTCAAATGTCATTGAATCAACAATCGAAGCATAACTTTGTTTTGTTTCAGCTGTATACAGAATTTTCATCGTCTGCCCATGTTCCCAGTCCTGTTTTGCAATTATAAACGACGACGACCATCGACGCCATCTTGAATTAATGTTCTCTATTTGAATTCGTGTTTTGATGTTATTTCGAATACTTTACATATATATGCTAAGTATACAAAATAAAGGCTAATTTACACTGATCGAGCTACTGTCCCGAGGAGCGAACTGAATTCAAATCAATTTACACGATGCCAGTATGAAGTTAGCCTGGTTTCCTTCGAATTTGAAGTCCGAGTAGCTGGATAAATGTAAATCAGCTGTAATATCAAAATACACTATCTAGTGCCGCTTGAATTTTTTGGCAGGTAAGTAAAGAGAGATATTTTAACATAAAGTTTTATTATATAAACAAAATAATTAAAATGAACAAGTTGGTGGTAGGCTAAATAAAACTTTATCAATACTCATTGACACCTCGGAGAGCCAGAATTAAAAAGAAAAATCACTTATTATTTTATACATACACCACCATTAGAGCTTTCAACGCGGCTATACACGATTAAGCTAGTTTATTTTTATAGATCTCTTTTATCCTATTTCAGTCGAAATTAAAAGACAGATTTGTACGTGCTACTCATGCTGGAATCATTCACTAACTTGATTGCAGTTCTTAAGACCGGCTTAATTCGTGTGATAGATAGCACGCGAGCACTAAATATCAGCGTGGAACAATTGGCCTTATACAGTTGTACAAGTTACTTGAACAGTTGTACTTTCTGGCGAACACGGACTCTGGAAGTGCATTCCACAACTCAGCCGTACGTAGAAGGAACGTGAAGGCGAAACGTTTCGGTCGCGTTGTTTGTTTATAACACAATAACCCGTTTGCTCTTTGTTCACGAGATAATTTAATTCAATGGTAACTTGAGAATGCAAATTTGTAATTTACCGACATGAAATCGAGTTAAGTCTTGGGGCATGTCCCGAAACTAATTATCAAGTTCATTATAATTGGGTTTTCAATCATTCAAGAACTGTCGACGGAGCCAACGGACACTTGGCCTTGTTGTCTGTGTATAACTCCATTAGGATACAATTATTTATGAATGTGCTCGAGACTTCGTTCGTAGGTTAATTTAAATTCAGAATTTTTATTCAAAGTTTCGCTGGAATACATTTCTTAAAGGTCATACATACATTTTTTGTTTACTAGAGCTACAAATGTTGCTGAATAGTTTGATGTTTATGTTTATTGTTTCTTAATAATAAAAAACATAATAACAGCCCATAAATGTCCCACTGCTGGGCTCGGGCCTCCCACTATAGGGGAATGGACAGTATACCAGCCACGCTTGTCCATGGCGGCTTGGCAGGTTTGAAACATCGGGTATCTCGATGTGCAGGTTGCATCACGATGTTTTCCTTCACCGTTATTAGCACGTGGTAATAAAAAGTGGCACACACTTTTTCTTTAAGATATGACGGCCCCTGTGGTTGAGTGGGCTAAGCCCTTGCCGGCCAAGCCCACTAAAATGCAGAGGCTCCGGGTTCGATTCCCGGCATGGTAAATCACAAGCGTAACTTACTTAGCTTCGTGACATACAAGGTGTGTGTATATTTGCCGATTTAAAAAAATATAGAAATACGTACTAAGTACAATCCTTTTTCTAAAAAATTGTGATGTTAATCAAGTATTATCTATCTATACATCTATCTAAAGCTGACACATACGACGCAAAATAATATGAGTATTGATGGTAGCGATAGCCTAAAATGAACGACCCGGGCATGACGTACAAGTTCACATAGATCTAACAGTTAATGCCCACCCCACTTATGACGGTCAAACTAAAAGAGACGAGAGGACATTCAAAAGCCTCGTCGGCAATATATAGGCTCGATTAAACCGCCCCCGCGCCCCGCGCTATGCCATCGGTGCCATAAAACATTTTGGCCGTCAGCCAGCGGTGCCATTAGGGCGCGTTTGGCCGAAGGACGTAATGCCGATAACTTTCTCTATGCTGCCAAGATAAAAGAAGTTACATAATAACGAGCATAACTACATGCGTCGAACTCGTAAAATCATATTCGAAAAATCCAATCGACACCGAGTAAAAATGAATTCATGAAAAATGGAACGTCATTTCCTCATTTAAAATATCTGTTCCTCATTTGAAATCATAAACATGTTACAGATACACAGAAATCTCATATTAAGTTTTAGAGGTCTATAATCGACCGACGACTTAGTAATAACTCAGGGCCAATAATAAATCCACTTGATGTCGCTGCTTTAAAAGATACATACAATATCAGGAGATAATGTTTTATAATAATGATTACAGACTCAGTCCAGTAATGGAAAAGAACATTTAATTCCTGCAGCCGGGGGGCCTGTCGTAGGTAAGACATTCACCCGACTGGATTGGCTGCCACCCCTGGTCACGAGTATGCTGCCATAACAATTTTGAGTTGTGTTCCGGCATCAGATGCCAGATTCCAGGTTCTCCTTCAAGGCCGGCAGCACAATGGCAGCACCTCTGGTATTGCTAATGTTCATAGGCGACGGTAACCATTTTCCATCACAGTTGGGCCGCCAGCCTGTCTGCTGTGCTTCAGCAAGAAAAAATAAAAAACAGACATGCGAGATCTTGAAAATTAAGGCGAAGATGGAGCACTGGAAAGAGAAAATAACTTTAGACTAACAAATTGGATAACTTTTTTTTTTATTGCGAAGCTGGCAAACAGGTAGATGGTCCTAGCTCATAGAAAGTGGTAACTGACGCCTATAGGCGTTTATAAAACCAGAGGCGAAGCCAACGCGTTGCCAGCCTTTAGGATGGGATAGTGTCATAAGATAGAGGGATCAGACAGGAGGAATGCGATAGAGGAGATGTGATATGGAAGAGGAATGGGAGATGGGGCAGAGAAGGTAGGATAGGGAAGTGGGCCATTGAATTAAGATCTGCCTTCAACTAAATTTAAAATCAAATTAAAAACTTCATTTACATAGATAGCAGCTCTCTCCAGCGTCTTATACAATCGTCTGTATAACGTTTAAATTTTGCCAAACTTTTAAGGAATTTATGGAGATATGTTGCAGTACAAACTTTTAGTACGTCTCGTCAGTATTATAACAATAATAACCTCTTACCGTGTCTTTGTCTTACTGAGCATGCACTGTTTACTACAACTCTATTAATTATTCGAAAAGTAATTCTGTAACATGCTTTTGTATAAAACTCACGACACACTACGAGTAATCGAGAACCCCTAGTAGTGCCCAACAACGGTTACAAATATCAAATATGTTTACTTCTAAATAAACAGGACTAACAAATCATTCAGACAATTAATTGAGTTTATGTAAAATTTTCATAGTATTACGTACGCGTTTCCACTTTCTTTGAAATATATTTGTTTAGGATTTCAGTATCGGGAAGAGTGTAAGTGTTTATTTTTAAGTGGACTTTTATGTGTGCTGTAATGAGACTAGTTTAAAGTGTTGTACACCATGTCAAGGGAATTAACTGAAACAGTTTCGTATGCCTTTTTAGGTACCTCAGAGGGTGCCTCCTATTAAATGCATGTCCGAGCTTGATGAAAAAATACATCAAATACTTAATCAGAATCAGAAACTAACATTTTGTAACAACAAGGAGAGATTTGGACAAGAAAGTACCAAATATTAACTATTAAGGCAGGGTTCCCCTTTTTTATTGTTCAGCCTTTGGTGTGATCATTCACACTGTACAGTAAGCACTGAACACCGTTCACACGCCACTAGGCCTTTTTATACGAAAATGCTACCAACTACAAAACAATAACATTGCATCATTGCTAAAAATAGCAATTACATCATAGTGTTGCCAGGATCACTAAAATAATTATAAAAATTAATTACTGATGTACTAAATTATCTAGACGATAATTTAGTGGGTTTATAAAGTTAACTAACTGGTAGAAAATGGTAATTTAATTATAATTCGAATCATCTGATAAATCGACTAAAATATATTATCTATGGTACCGATAAACACTTACTATAAATCGAGTTATCTAATGAATCGACTAAAAATATGATTATCTATGAGGATTTTCTATGCGATATTAATGTACTCTATGGTTCTTATGACTACTGTGGTGGATGTCTTGCAACAATTTACTTAGAGACAGTAATTTATACAGAATTATAATATTACAGAATAGCAGTAATTTATCTTTGTGCGCGCGTCGTGTGCGCGTGTGCGTGTGCGCGTGCGTGCGTGCGTGCGTGCGTGCGTGCGTGCGTGTGTGTGTGTGTGTGTGTGTGTGTGTGTGTGTGTGTGTGTGTGTGTGTGTTTGAGTGTGTGTGTGTGTGTGTGTGTGCGGATGTGTGACTTTGTCTATATAAAAAAGCTAACAATGTGAATGAAATATAAATGTACTCGTATGAGAAGATTTTAGTATGTACATAACTAGGTTATAAATTTATTTTTAAGAATTTTTCTATACAATCATAATCAAGTGTTAAAAGCCAATTATTTCATTTTAAACCTTGCACTCTTTGTGTGTAAAATTATATATGACTCAAGGTCATTATGGCGGCGATCAAGGGTGGTACTCATCTAGACGAGCAAAATGCCTTACCTCCTAGCGATCTATGTATATTTAGCTATTTATATAATGGAATAGAATATAATATTTTTCTTGCACACAAGAAAATAATACACATGAGTTAACAATCATTTAACTAGTACAATCGGCGGTCTTATAGCTAACAGCGATTTCTTCCAGACAACCTTCTGGAGGTAATTTCACATTTCTAATAGTGGGTCGGTATTCAGTGCGCATAGTTTAAAATATATACAATCATATATACATATATTAATAGTACATAAAAATACACATACATATTTATATACAAATATATGTACATAGAGTTACATACACATACATAAATGACTATTTACAAATTTAGATAGTGATCTTTGAAGAGTTTGTTAAAAGATGTAAGTGACTTGCACTTCTGATGCTCATTGGTAATGCATACCACTTATTACGTATTTATAGTAGATGCTTTGGTTATAGTGTGACCATAACAGAAAACTATCCGATTTATTAATTATAAGGTAAATATGCAAAGTATTCATGGATTTAGAGTTAAATTAAAAAAATTCTTGTATGTCCATCAAATGTGCCAATCTGATCTCGTTCATGATACCAGTGCCATATAATGGCGCCCATCTGGATGATGTGCCTGATCTATCGCGTATGTCTTGTGTCGTGTGTTTCTTAATATTGCTGTTTTTAAACTCTTTTTTGTTATTGTTGTTTCTTTATTGTTATAACTATCTCAAACTACATAAATAATATTGTTACATGCCGTCAAAGATAAGCCGCACAGCCTATTGTAAGCGCAGCTTATTGTGGACGTTCGCAGGTGTGCAAATTAAATTTCTTAGAAACCTTGTGTGCGCCTCCAATTTCTTTGTACTGTGTAGTTAGCATAAGACGAGGCCCGAATAGAGGGGAAGGCAGTCAAGCGACGACCACGAACCGAGTAAGACGTTTTCTAGTACTCTCGATTAGCGATATAAACGACGGACTTTGCGCGTTCGAATTGTATTGAATAGTGCAGTGTGAACTGGTTGCATCCAGTTTTATTTGTATTTGTTTTATACGTGTTTGTACAGTTCTAATAAATTCTATAGTAGTTCCAACGGCATTTTTAATTCGAGTCCTGTAGCTTGTAACAATATGTATTTAATCTTTTTACAATTGTTGTGCACATTTTTCTTTTATTTTTTCTTTTTTTTATACTTTCTTTTCACTTGTATTTTATTTGCTTCAGTGTCTGTGTATGTCACTTGAATGGCCCTAGCGGAAGATCAGCGCTGGTTAACTTAACCAGCAAAATGCTGAGCTAGGACCAATTTAGAGCTACACTTGCTTGGTTTTTTTTTTACTGCATGTTGCATAGTACATTTATTTATACTCGTGTATTGTATTCTCATTTGTGTTGTAGTTCTAAATAAATGATTTTTTCTTTCCTCTCTTTCTTTAAATAATGTAAATTTCTTAAAAAAAAAAACAAATTTCTTAAGAGAAAAATATAATGTGCTGCGAATAATAAAAAGAATTTTCTTCTTTAGGTTTCAAATAAATAGGTTAACAAAAAGAAAGTGTAATAAGCCATAATAAATAAAGTTGCCCGCTTTTTATAGCAACAACAAAAACTTGTTGTCATTGATGTTGGACAATGTCGGGAAATTGAAAGATTTTATCAGCGATCGGGGCTTTTATTTAATATTCTCGCTTTATTCTTTTTCTCTTGTATTTACTTTTAAATTGTGATGCTGGCGAACACGCAGACGGCCAACCTGATGGAGAGCGGTCACCGTCTTCTATACATGTTTGCAACACCGAGGACGAAGTCAACGAGTTGCCTGCTTTTAGGTTGTGAGGTTGCGAGAGGGAATCAGACAGGAGGAATGGAATAGGGGAGGCGAGATCTGTCACTTTATCAATGTGAGAACGGAGAAAGAATAAATTTTGCTCCGACCAGGCGACCTGTCGTAAGAGGCGACAAAACAACACACAGCCAATTGGTAGGGTACTTGCCCGTATGGATGGCTACCTCTCCTGGTCTAGAGTATAATAATAAATAATAATAATCGGCAGACAAACACACATATTGTATATCCCCAAATTAAGCAAGTTACGCTTGTGTTATGGGTAATATACAACGTACCACTCTGGGGCCGATCCCAGACACCCGGACCATAGTAACTAACGGAGAAAATACGTTTCCGAAATTTACTATATCAGGAATCGAACCCGGAGCCTCTGGGTTGTAGTGAGGTAGGCCGGCAACGGCTTAGCCCGCTCAACCACAGAGGCCGTCAATGTATGCCGCCCTAGCAACCTTAGTTGTGTTCTAGCGTCAGTGGTCAGGTTTCAACGTCTCTTAAAAGAACAGCAGCGCATTTGTCACGCATTCGTTGTTGCAAATGTCCATAGGCGATGGTAACCGCTTTCCATCAGGGGCGGTCAGCATATCTGCTGAACTCATGCAAGAAAAAAAACTCATAGTAGAAAACAAAATTAGCTCGATGCCAACCGTTCCACGCTGATATCCGGTTTCGCTGCGGTTTTCGCTGCTAATTCTCAGACTTAAGCTCTGCGCTAATTTTTATCCTAGGAATCCCGCGGGATGTTTTTTGGGAATGATTTAAAATGGCCAGATTAAAATTAAAATCGATTGCCAATGTGATATTTTTATCCCGGGAATCTTGCGAGAATTTTCCCTGGAGCGGTTTGTAGTTGTTCGAGTGCGTAAAAATGAGCTTATTCCGAGACTGTTTTTACTATAACGATAGCTTACATTATTTTAGAAACGCATTTTCTGTCCCGGAAATCCCGCGAGAATTTCAAGTTAAGCGTGATCGAATTCGCGGGCATATCCTAGTGGTTCTATATAATTTATTTTCGTTTATAACAACATAACGTCCAGGGAAATGATTGCAGAATGCACGTTGTTAACTGTATTCCATCTAAAATATTAAATACCAACCTTATGTTCAACCAAATACGGCTTAAATTGTAAGAACACGTTCGTAAACCGCAATGCGTGAAATTTTCAGTAGGTACTCTTTTGGAGTTGTGACAGTATCACGGTCAACTGGAGAGTTGTTTGATTTATGCTAAGCTAAACAAAGCTGTGCGGTGTTTTTGAATTAAAAATGGAAATGCAATGATTATAACTGGAGATAGTCTATGGAAATATCGGTCGAGTTGTTTCTTTAATAAAAGCAGGCTTTTGCCCGCGGCTTCGTTTGCTTTAATGTAAATTTTATAGAACAGTTATCCTACGGGAACCGTACATTTTTCCGGGAGAAAAGTAGCCTATGTGCTATTCCAGATTATAAATCATCTCTGTGCCAAATTTCATCCAGATCTGTTCAGCTGTTCCGCCGTCATTGAGCATCAAACATGTATCCAAACATGCATTATAATATTAATAATAAATATATAGTATAGACGATTAGTATAGATACATTGGATTTGGAGAAATCACTTTGGTACAAAAAATACACACACATACACACACACACACACAGAGGCACACAGACGCACGCAGGCACACACGCACACGCGCTCACACACACACACAAACACTGGTTATTCCAACACTAATTTATATTGGTTACTGGGCTTGGTATAATCTGGAGCTTTTTGACTACTGAAGGTTTAGCTAAACGCTTGTTGCCCCGCTACTCGCTATCATTCTTACCTTAACCTTACTAAGACCCACGAGGACCGTAAACCGAAACGTCAATGTACAATTTCAAACAAAATAACTTTGCAAAAAGAGATTTAACCAATGACTTTTGAACTTTGCAAGCTGTTAAAGTTTAAAAAACCCTCGAAAAACAACTGCCATTATAATAAAACATATCCAGTTTAAAATTCACTGGTGGTAATGTTTTTTTAAAAAGAACGATTTTTTTTATTGCATGACTTCATCAGACCGGCAGACGGCCCACCTGATGGAAAGCACCAAAGGCGTTACAAATGCGCTGTTGCTCCCTAAAGGGAGACTGGAACCTGGCCACTGATGCCGAGAACACGAACTCAAAGTTGTTATGGCGGCATACTCTAGACCAGGATTGGAAGCCTTCCAGACAGGCAAATACTCTGCCACTCACGACAGGCCGCTCCTACGCAGGAAATTGTATTCTTCCATCTGTTCCTGCACGGATAATAAAACGGAATTTTACATTAAAGCTTTATGAAATTTTATATTTTACTTTTTATTGTATTCTATTAATATCTAAAACTATTAAAAAAAACCCAACTGGAATAGACTATATAAACGATGGAGAACACGATGAATTTTTTGTTTAGATTTCTTGTCTGTTTGTGTGATTGTTCGGGATTCACGCAAAAACTGCTGGGCCGATTTCGATGCGGTTTTCGCTAAGCGACAGCTAGGTTTTAGGCTTAAGCTCTGGGCTACTTTTTAACTTGGAAATACAGTGGAAAATTTTCCAGGAGCGGTGCGCAGTTGTTCGGGTGCATAGAAATTAGCTTACTCCCACATATTTATCACTAACACGATAGCTTGCTTATATTCTTATTTTAAGTGCTGCGTTACTACTTTGTGTCCCAGGAATCCCGCTGGAATTTCAAGTCAAGCCTGGACGAATTCGTGGGCATATCGTAGTGTTGAATATATTTGTATTGCGAAGCTCCATATATATATCAAACTTATGTGTATATTTATATAGTTATATATTTATTATTAAAATGTGGGTAATCATGCAATAATTATGTATACAACCGTCGCCACTCCTAATCAGCAATATTCCTGGCACGGGTTGTCTGGAAGAGATCGCTTTTTAGCGATAAGACCGCCCTTTGTACACAATTAGAATTTCATAAATTTTCTGTAATTATGTATCTATCTATCTGGGAAACAGGCTGAAGGCTTAGCTTATAGAAAGTGGTCACCGTCACCTATAGACGATTGCAACATCAGGAGCGAAGCCAACGCTTTGCTAGCCTTTAGAATGCAATAGGAGAGATGGAACAAGATAATAAGACAGAAGATGTATGCCAGAATAGAGGAGTGTGGTAGGAAAAGACATTTTTTTTATTTATTTTTAATGGATGAGTTCAGCAGACAGGCAGACGGCCCACCTGATGGAAAGCGATTACCATCGCCTATAGACATTTGCAACACCAAAGGTGCTACAAAAACGCTACTGCTCTCTTAAGGGAGACTGGAAACCTGGTCACTAATGCCGGAACACCGTGTTCCGGCATTAGTGACCAGGTTTTTCTGGTTGTTATGGCTGCATACTCTACCAGGGGTGGTAGCCATCCAGTCGGGCAAATGCCCTACAACCTGGCAAACATATTGTGCCGACCCCAAATAATTAGGATATGGTGAAAGAAAAGAGAGAGAGGAGAGATGGAATAAAAGGGATGAGATACAGAGATTAGATGGAAGAAATGGGATAGAGGGATGTGGTAGGGAGAATGGCATAGGGAAAGGAAGAAGTAGGCCATTGGATCTTTCACTCTTCGTACGAAACACGACTAGCTTAAGGCTAATCATTTTCCGCCGACATTCTGTGATAACGTGGTATCATTATCTGTGCTGAACGGAGAAAGAATACAATTTCCTGCGTTGGGGCGGCCTGTCGTAAGAGGCGGCAAAACAACCCACAGCCAGGTGATAGGATATTTGCCCGACTGGATGACTACCACCCCTGGTCTAGAGTATGCCGCCATAACAATCTTGAGTTGAGTTCCGGCATTAGTGACCAGGTTCCAGTCTCCCTTAAGAGAGCAGCAGCGGATTTGTAACCTTTGGTGTTGCAAATGTCCATAGGTGATGGTAACCGCTTTCCATCAGGTGGGCAGTCTCGTCTGCCTGTCTGCTGTACTCTTGCAATAAAAACAAGACACAGATCAAGCTAGCCCTAAGAGCTGTAGTCAACATGATGACTTCCATCAAGGCTCTTCCGCGTCAAAACATACAAACGCTCCACATAATGAAAACCTAATAATAGTTTGCTAATGTTAGTTTTACCAAAGCTCCTTCGTATGAAAGTACGCTAAAAACGGTTGGTATTTGTTAAATTAATTCTCATTTTGGCCACGGACGGAGGCTATATTTAGCTGACAAAACGGGCATTTTGATGTTTAAATCAAAACGATGTTGCGGTTGTTACAATTGTTACACCGGAATGTTTAAATGTTTAATATTTATTTGTTTTATAATAATAATAAATAAGGGCTGTCGCTATGTAAAGCTTGTAGCCTTATGTGTCGGCTTGAAAGCTTGTCAAGTATTTTTTTGTTATCTAATGCTAAGAATCAATGTTTAATTTAGAATAATCATACATTAAAGACTGCAATAAAAGTTATATAGAGTAAATATGTCGTTTTAAAAACGATGAACCAGGTAATTTTCAAAAACAAACGAAAAAAATCGTATCTCGATTACAGTGACACTTAGGACATAAGGATCTATGGGTTAAAGATAGCTGTTGATCCACCCAATCCCCCAAAAAATTTTGTCAGTCCATGCGCCAAACAACCGGTTTATAAACAAGGAGAAGCCATGGATAAGCCTCCATAGATGGCAGATTATCGTGTGGCTAGACATTAACTTAATTAACAGTTTGTTACTTAAATACAAAATTACTGTCCAAGTAATGATAAGGACTACATTTCGCAAATCTTCTTTTTCTTTCACTTTCTCCAATTATTTGGAGTCGGCACAATACGTCTTCTCCTTCCATACTATTTTTTCTGACGTACGTCCTCTGTCACACCACAAATCACCATATCATCCTTCACACAATCCAATTATCTCTTTTTTTGGTTATGCATATAATGGCAAGGATTTACCATATTACTAACTCGACAATTTCGCTGATTAAGTAACGCAAGTGTAAATAAATCAGGCTATATATAGTACCCAGTAGTTTCTGAGAAAAACGACTGCAACATAAAAAGAGAGACAGACTACGGCCAAACATGACGATTTTGCAAGGGTTCAGTTTTTATCAGAACAGCTACGGAACCGTAACATAAAATTTCACAGGCGTTGCTACTTACCATAAATTAAAAACTTTCATAACTGTTTTCCAAAACAGAACGCAAGGTTTTCGACATCTGAAACAAGCAAATCATAATTTCATAGTTACAAAAAAAATAATTCATGTGTGTTTTGAGACTCGATTATTTTATCTATGACCAATGACAATAGAGTAGACAATGTACTCGCCTCGGGGTCACGTTTGCCCAGGAGAGATTAATGGGTTTCATAAATTCAACATCATTATTTTCTTTCTACCATAGTTCGAATCTCCATCATTAGTTCGTTTTTTTACGGATGTATGGGTTTGCATTGGACCGCTGTCTCACCTGATGTTGAGTGATGACGCGGTCTAGGACGGAGCACGCTTATCTAGAAGATACCTATTCACTCGTGACTAGTATACTTCAAGATTGTATTTGTCAGGAAAGACAGACCCCGGCAATTTATTCTACCCTTCGGCAGTACGCCCCAGAAAAGTGACGCAAAACCGTGCGTCTGGTTGTCCGCTGTCAAAATGCCGTCTCTACCAGATTGCAAATCTACATAATTTATCAGTGATTTTTTTTTATATTTTTTATTTTATATATGTATATCCCCAAATTAAGCAAGTAACGCCTGTGTTATGGGTAATATACAACGAACCATTCTAGGGCCGATCCCAGACATTCAGACCATAGTAAATAACAGAGAAAATACGTTTCCGAAATTTACTATACTAGGAATCGAACCCGGAGCCCTGCGTTGCAGCGAGGTAGGCCGGCAACGGCTTAGCCCGCTCAACCACAGAGGCCGTCAAATTTCTACCACAGTTCGAATTGTCGTCATTAGTTCATTTCTACCAGAGTTCGAATCTTTATCACTAGTGCCAGCGAACCATTACTTCTTCCCTTGGCAGTGGTGGTGATTACAATTAGTATGAAATGAAAGTGCAAAGCGGGTAATAAACGTGGTGGCAAGTACACGTACCGATAGCAAGACAATTTGTTCGCCCCTGTGTCACCTAAGTACGCAAACTTCTAGAAGCGGACAAGATCGTCGAGCCATAAGTACGAGAACACGTAAGTTAGCTTCGAGACGTTTTTGCGTTTGTAGTAGCGTATAATGCGATCCAAATAAGAATAGGAATGTCAATAACCTCTATCTGTCAAATGTCACTTGAAAAGTATGGTTTGCAAAAAACTTGTTTGCGTATCTATAACAATAGTCTTACATCAAATTTAAATAAAAAGGATAAATTAGTAGTAAATTGTCTTAATATAATATTTATTTATTTAAAGTCATAATTTGACAGCTATGACGTCACAATATGGCGCAAAGTCGATCCTATTCTCATTTGAATCGCATAGTACGGTCAACACATAAATAAATAAATTAATACTTTTATATATTTATACAGGCAGATACTTAATATGAAATAAATATATTTAATAATAAATATTAACATTAAACGTAATTTTTGATACTACATTGTTGGTGTCTGTTCTGAAGAATGACATTTGCTTTCTGACAGCACCTTTCCGATGGAAGTCACTGATATTCCGGTTGATTTAGCAAGTAATTGACCCAATAATCCCAAGTAATCGGGAGTCATACACAATACTGCTCGGATTGCTATTGCGCTAATTTTTGAAATATTTGTACAAATTATGCAAAACGTCTTTAGTTTTAATTAACAAATTTAACATCAAATAACAACAATTAGTAACAAATAATAACACTGAACAATAAATAACAAGAATGAACCCCAAATAAAATCAATCAATTCATTAATAACTAAGCCAAATAATCAGACCTCACAACAATTAGCAATGTAAATAATAATTATTTATTTGTACTTTCACCATTGAGTTTTGATTGTAAGTATACGTTCTTCTTCAAAATATAACGAACCGTTTTTTTTGCTGATTGTACAAGGAATTTTAAATTTCGAGTTTAGAATTCCTGTAAATGTACAAAGGCACAAAACTTTTCGAAGCTAATTTTTATACTTAGTTACTTTTACTTACTTTTTATACTATGCTCGCACGTCTATCACCTGTTTAAAATCATAAAAATTATATAACAAATGTTAAAGATCATTATTCAAATGAAATAACCCGAGAAGACACGTTCCACGAATACGTTTCAGCGAAAATAAAGTATCAGAATTAATCATCCCACTTTTGTAAAGGGACAGCCACGAGGGATCCGATAGAAAAGCCTTCCACGATCCCGGGGGCCCGTAACGTAATGTGAATCCGCTCGGAATAATTGCGGCAAATATACTATGAGCAGAGACCGAAAGGATAGCTACCTACTTGAGTATGTTTTGCTTCAATAAATAACACGTGTAATATTTTATGAGATTTAGTACCTGTTTGTTACATAATTTAAAAAAAAAAATCCCTTTCATCTCTATCTGTCATCAGCCAAAAGCTATATAAGCAGATGTGATCTTATCGATGGCGTTTTAAGATTGGCACATTCTATGTGTTACCTCATATTATGAACTTAAAGAGTTGCTAAGCGTGTCCTTCTTAGACGGTACACGTATTGTTTTGTGTCAACAAGTTGTGCAGCTAATGGGTTTTTATTGCGCTCGAGTCTCTGTTTATAGGCCGTAAGTGACCTTGCTATTTCCTCCTTCACCGTAGGCATTTCGAGGTAATCGTGTACTTCTTTGTGTACCATGGTGCACAGCTTAGTGTCATCAAAGATTTATTCTGAAAGCGCTGGAGGATTTCTATATTTGAATGACTTGCGGAGCTCCAAAGCTCAATGCCACAAGTCCATATTGGTTTAACGACTGTTTAATATATGAGAACCTTATTTTCTAGACTTGATGATGACTGTCGGCCAATTAGCCAATACATATTTTTAAATTTTAAATTTGCCTGTTCCCTTTTAGCTTTTGTAATTTTTATATGAACACTCCAGGTGAGCCGTTTGTATGTCTCTGATTGTGACTATGCTAGTCTCAAGTCTTTTATCTTTGCTTATATAATTTTTTGTATAATTTTTAACCGATTTAAAAAAAAGGAACTTAATTTTTTTGAACTCGATAAACTCTTGGTAATAAAGAAGGTAAATATTTTTTATGTATGTTATGAGCTTTTTGCGTTGTATTTAATTATTATGGTTTCATACAAATTTTAATGCTATTGATACTCTATACGTAAGTGAAAAGTGAAAATTAATAATTTTCTAGCAAAAGGACACAAAGAAAGACAAAAAAACTTCACGAGTAACTAAAAAGCAAAAATAATTTATTTTACATGTTGAAGTAGTTGCCAAGTAAAATTTAACAAATAACAACAAATTTGCAGAATATAGTAATTTTTATGTTTTATTTCGACCAACTTCAAAATTTTTGTAGAAAATTGTAGTCTCTTAATCTCAATACTCTTCAAGTCGGTTTCTTATTTAAAAAAAATAATAATAATTGTATATTAAATAATAATATCATTGATTTTTGCACGATTGGATTTTTGAAGATATTGCACACCCTTTCCGACAGAATATAGCTATAATAAATGACTTAATGTAACACCTTCATAAGTATTTTTCCCATATTCATAATAGCTTGAATTCGAACCCATCGAGCTATGTCCCCCACATAGGCTCGATTTAAGAGATATGACAAGAACCAGTGTGATAAGGGAACGTCGTGGATTTAAAAAAGACGTAATAACTAGAGTTGAGACAGGTATATTAAGTTGGTTTGGAGATGTAGAAAGAATGGACGACAGGAGACTGAAAAAACCAGTGTATGACAACTGACCACGATCAAATCGCATTTGCAACGTTAGAGCTGTGCTACCAATGTACTGCCGGACTCCAAGGGTCTTGAACTAACTAACATCGTTGGCTCAGAGACCCAAAATGTGTCTTGGCCTCCGAAACGAGAACACGCCACCTGTTTCTTGCCAGTTATGGCCTTGAAGCTCACATAGGTCAGCCTCCACTTTGTCTTTCCATCAGTTCTTGGGGCGACCAGATGGACGTCGTCCAGCCGATTGTCCTCAATAGGCCTCCTTCACGCTTCGATCCTCCCCCAACCGTTCCACGTGACCAAGTCAACGGAGGCGGTGAGATTGTATCTCTCCTATCAGGTTAGGCTCGTCCACGAGATTTTCAATTTCAACGTTGGTTCGGACCCTCCAGTTACAATCTTTTTTCCTTGTTGAGCCCAAAATGTTATGGAGAACCTTTCTTTCCGTGGGGGACTAAATCCTGACCAATGCCGGAACTCAAATCTAGTTTGTTATGGCGTCATGCACTACTAGACCAGCATTGGTAGCCATCCAGATGAGCGAATGCCCT
This sequence comes from Dendrolimus houi, assembly GCA_039645545.1. Classification (NCBI taxonomy): domain Eukaryota; kingdom Metazoa; phylum Arthropoda; class Insecta; order Lepidoptera; family Lasiocampidae; genus Dendrolimus; species Dendrolimus houi. The sequence continues at coordinate 1,801,088 of CM077133.1, forward strand.
GCCACCTGGCTGTGGGTTGTTTTGTCGCCTCTAACGACAGGCCACTTGGCCGCTGGAGTTGTATTCTTTCTCCGTTCCTACACGGTTATAGCTAATACATGCTGTTCCGTAAGTAAACAACTTATAAAGATTGTTATATAATTTGGAACCGTTTGAATTGTGATTTATGTAACAGGCCCTTAAGGGTATTTGTATACTTGGAGCAATATTCTTGATACTCGAGAGGGTTGTTTTGACGGTAACAAATTGTTGTTGCTTTTGTAAATTTATTATATAACCGAGGAAATGTTATTTACTGTATAACTAAGGCGATATTTAAGGTTCTTTGGTGTTGCAGATGTCCATAGGTGGATGCCCCTTACAATCAGGTGATACGTCTGCCAGTTTGTCTGTAAGCTATCGTTTGCTTGAGAGGGTAAATACAATACATATGTATGTGTACATTATTTTTCTTTAGAAGATAATCTTTGCACATTACCCACACGTTTTTTGCATTCAATTACATTACATATTTAGTAAAGTAGTAAAGGTTTTAATTTAACCATCTAAATACATAATTTAACTAATACTTTATTAAAAAAATTATCACATAACAAAAACAATCTATAATTAGTAGTAGTTTTAATTGTAGAAATTTCCATATACAATATACATACTGCCACGCAGATTCTAGCGAACTGTTTTAATTATTGCAACATTCAAGTATCAATTTTCGCAAGGACAGTATTGCGAGTAAATAAAGTCGTCGTTTCTAGTTATTTTATTTTCTTACCTTTGAATGAATATTATTTTATTCAGTATTGCATCTAAACCAATATTTATACAGTTCGATGTTTAATTGCAAAAAATGGTGGATAATCTTTTTACGTAAAGATTCACTCAGTTTTAACTTGGTTTTTACAAATAACTGGCGCTTTAGAAACGAATTAAATTCTTAATTCTCTATATAATGTGTGCAATGACGGACAGACAGACGCACTTTCACACTTTTTAAGAGGTGTTACAGTAGTTATATTTAAGTACACATGTTTTTGTCAAAGGGAGCGGGTTCGATCCTGGCCGGATGGCAGTTTTCTGAACGAATGCCATATTGACAATCCACGCGCTAACAACGATGAAGGAAAAAACATCATGATGCAACCTGTGATCATTAGCCTTGATTAATACTGTCCGTTCCCGTATAATGGGAGGCTAAATGGTGGATAATATTATCATCCCGTAAGTTACAAATTTACAAAAGATATTTGTTTCGAAACCTGTGAAATAATTCACTGAGTTCGTATATTACCAATTAGGGCAGCTACAGAGACAGCAACATTATTTGTTAAGTTAAATATAGCATATACATCTATTTTCTGCAGTATTGATAAATACACAAATAACAAATTTGGTAATATATATTTAGCCATAAAATAACATTTTCATGAAACGTATATTATATGTTTATTGTATATATTATATAATAATTAAAATATTATAATATATTAAAATCTCTATTAAAAACTAAAATAAATAGCTTCCACAATCCCATAGCCAGATAATTATAAGAGTGAATATAAATAAAATTGTAATAAACGGTAGTTGATGTGATTGTCATGGTTAGTTTGAATTACATTTTGTCATTTATGTATTCATTTATAGTGTAATAGCATTTATTAGCAAGCAACTTTTTTAGCTGGAATTGCAAAGAATTTGTGTTTAACAAATTTACATTTTGTGGAATCTTATTGTAAGTTTTTGGTGCCATGCATACGATGCTTTTTTGCAATAGAGCTGCTTTGCAAGGCCTATCTTTATCCAGTCCTTTACGTGGTACACCCTCTGACATAGATGCGAATAAATCCTTATTATATCTAACAAACATGGCTACTTCGGGTATTATATTGTTACAACATAAGCGCCGACAAAGACATATTCCACGTACAGATTTGTAGAAGCACATTTATTACCCGTCGGCATTTGAACTAATAACATTGAAACTATTGTAATTATTTTATGATCGTCTTCTTTTGTTTACTTATTTATTGGCACACGTTTATGGCCAATTGCGGCCGACTCATTAGCCAGGTGTTTTGGATTATGTCGACTACGATACGGACACATTGCATTTGTGCAGTATAAAACGATGGCCTGATTGAGGGAGGAGCAGTCAAGTGAGAACCACGATACAAGCGAGACGTGTACTACAATCGGGAATCTAATAGTTCCGGACTTTGCGCGTTTTATTGAATTACGACTTTCTGCATTACGTTTGGACTTGTTGTGTTCGGTTATATTTGTACCTGTGTTATACGTGTTTGTATAGTTCTAATACACTCTATAATCATTCCAACGGTATTTTAATACGAGTCCCGCACTCATAACATTATTATAGTTGTGGGCAACAGCTGGTTGGGCTACAAGTAATATGTATTATAATTTACTTTAATATTTACTTGGCCGATTTTTCAATCATCAGATAAATGTTATCACAGTCGAATAAATTATAACCTGAATGAATTAAAAAATCGGAAATCTTTTAATCATAACAAGGTTACACGTCAATTTCTATACTATTATTTATTTAGGTTTATGGCTTGGCAGCTAGGCTTTAAGCCAAATCTTAGATTACAATATAGTTTCTTCATTTTCTCAAGCCTATTTATAGCTCAGCTGAACTGTAGGTTATCAACTGATGCCATTCAAAGGAGTTCTTGTGACAACTCGAAAGGTCAAATTTGACTACACAGTTCACATTTCTCACAAAACACATAATTACTACTCAAAAACTATCGATACCCTACAACCACTGTTCATTATAGAGCAATCTTACATATTTTTAGAAGATAAAACTGCACAGCACGACTTCTCCTTTCTGTTCCCGCCAAAAACTCCTTTCAATGTACATTTTTGATCGAAGGAGCCGACGAATGGTACTCCATTATTCTCTTACATAGTCTATTGTATACTAACGGTCCAATGTCGTGCGTCATGACACTGTTTACTCAACAGAGAAACGCAACTGTTTAATTCATGCAACTGACATTTTTAATTATTACGTGTTATACTTTATTCTATGAATAACTTTTATCTTGTGATTGAAAAATCGTTCCTAAGCGGTGTTATTGTTCGTTGCCCTAAATCAATATAAAAATGTACTGTGATGTATAATGTACGAGCATAGAGTTGAAGTTATAATTTATTTATTTACTAGCTGATGCCCGCGACTTCGATCGCGTGGTGCGGTTTTTTAACTATCCCGCGGGAACTCTTTAATTTTTCGGGATCAAAAGTATCCTACATGTTGACCAGGGATATAAGCTACCACCATACAAAATTTCATTTAAATCGGTCCAGTCGTTTCGGAGATTAGCCGGTACAAACAGACAGAGAAACAGAGAAACAAAAAATTCCAAAAAAAAATGTAAATAAGTTCTATTTCACTTCTTACATCCCCCTGACTCGGTTTTTAGCATTTTTTTTCATTGTACAGAAATTTGACCTCTACAATTTTATTATATGTATATCAACAGGAGATACATCATATACATCCGCCTTAAATCTAAACAATGCTCATGTTAAACATACTCCCTATTATATAGGTGGTCATATCATGCATTATGTCATATTTTATAAAATAACAATTGAAAAGTTAAATTAGGATGATTTACATATTATAAAATATCAATTAAACAATAAAATAAAATAAAATGTTATGAAAAAAAAACAATAATTAAACACAAATTTTGAAGAATATATGAGGGCTGCCATTAAATATATCGATGTTTTTAGATTTTTCAAATTATGTGTTTTACAGACGTGATATTCTAGCTATAGGTGAATATTTTCCAAGATTAGTTTTAGTTCGTTTTGTCTTAAATATTGGGCAGGGGTGACGAGGAGGCTTGCGAGGAACATGCAAATCAAACAGTTCTAATAGTTGAGGACTGTTTATGTCATTGTGTAATGGTTTATAAAGAAATTTAATAATGGTTTAATACTGATTTTTCGGTGGTCCAGAACCAGCATTTACCTACCTTCTCATAGGATTAGGGCTACTTGCGTTCTTCTTTGTAGTCACCCTTCAAGGGTAAAAAGGGTGGCACTATTCGACGATCGAGGCTTAACACGCGTAGGCTTTCATTTTCAAAGCAATATCCGGCTCATTTGTGGTGCATCCGTTTATACGGCTTGCCAGTTTCAAAGCGGGCCTCTTTGATTTAGGCTGGTCGCCACAAAGATTTTACAGCGCACTGCAGATGTGTTTAAAAATAGAATAAATCTTTTTTGTATAAAAATTGTTTTTTGAATTTTTGAAACAAAGTCCTTTTACGCGGCTTAGAGTAGAGTGAACTGGCAGAAATCATCACGTAAGGAAAAAGCGTCATGCCCTCCCCACTCCAGGCGACCTCTAAAGGAATTTCATACAATTTCGAACGTTAATACAGTGAGATACGATCGAAAATAATATACATCAGTGTAATATACGGTGTTTTGAAATTAGGTTTTGTAATCGTCGTAATTCGGTCGCATTCGGGCGATGTCGCCGCGCAAGTGCACATGTTTTTATTTAATTTACTATTTTACATTTCTATTTTTAAATAAAAGTTTTTTTTTCGTTTTAACATAAGAGAGGAGAGACATTTATAATTTTGGGGGCCGACTGTCAGCCTCTCTTCATCTGTCACTGTAATTTATCTTTAAAAAAATCTTGAACTGTTGCTCCTTGCGCTGCCCGCTTCCCTCGACGCTTTCCTGCTTGCTGCCTTGGAAGTGGGCATAATATAAACGAGCGTTATATAATTTCTATAGTAAAATACGGCTTTGCATGTATTGATAGTTTCGTAGGAATTTTACTTATTACCTACATCGTATAAACAGCACAAAAATTAAAAAACTCTATTTCTAGGACTAGAAAATCCTGACAATATAAAATATTGATATAAAGTGGCGTTAATTACTGTATCAATAACTAACTAGCTGACCCGGCGAACTTCTTACCGCCATATTTTCTGAATTCCTAAAAGACTTTGTTTCATGACACAAAAACAAAATCGGTCCAGGTGATTAGGAGGATTCTAGAACCCGATCTCAGCGCCACCTACCAGTTCCAATTGTGAATCTAAACCATCTAGGGACCCATTCAAACACACAAAACAAATTTCATCAAAATAGGTTAAGTCGGGATAAAAAGTATCCTATGTCCGTCTCCTGGTTCTAAAGCTACCTGCCCACCAATTTTCAGCCAAATCGGTAAAGCCGTTCTTCTTGAGTTATAAATGGTGTAACTAACACGACTTTCTTTTATATATACCGAGTCTTGCCATAAATATTGTAACAAATATTTTTTTTCTATTGCAAATAACATTTATAAGTTTTATATTGTGTTAGTTTAATACATAAATATAAAACAATTTAAAATGTAAAAAGCTTATTCGAAGTGGTCTCCATTGGCTGCAATACAGTCCTTTAAACGTTGAGGCCAAGTTATCAATAGAAGCACGCACTTTTTCCATGGGAAAATTCTTCACTGCCAATCGTATGGATTGTTTTAGGGACTCCAAATTATCATGGCGTTTAGAGCAAGCCGTACTCTCTAAAACTGACCATAAATCATAATCCAGCGGATTAAGATCGGGACTAGACGACGGCCAGTCTTCAGCTCTCATGAAGTCCGAAACGTTCGTTTCCAACCAAGACTGCGTGGACCGAGCTTTATGACCCGGCGCCGAGTCTTGCTGGAAGGACGATTTTTGTTTATTGAACATGGTGTTGTTAAGGGGCTTAACTACCTCCTCAAGAATGGTATCTTGATACACTAGTGCCGATGTTTTGATACCTTTTTCACAAAAATATGGCTCAGTCACTCCTTCATAGCTAACACCCCACCAAACCATCACTGCAGACGGATAATGCCCACGATGCACTCTGTCGACTAATTGAGAAGCTTCCTTAGAGCTTTGAGCATAAATACGGTCATTTTGTTTGTTAAAATGTTGCTCAATTGTAAAAATTTTCTCATCCGTAAACAAAATTTTTCTGTGACCTCCCTTTGCGTACCGCTTCAGTAGTTGTTTCCATTTTACCACCCTATTCTTTTTAAATTATAAGTTAAGAAATGACCAGTGCGTCTCTTATAGGCTGCACGTCCTAAGTCATCTTTTAAAATACATGACATGGTTCTAGGTGATATCTTCATCTTCCGAGACAAAATCTTTTACTTTTGGGCAGGATTTCTTCGAATTCTTTCCCTTACTGCTTTTACCACTTTTTTCGTACGAACACTACGTGGACGGCCAGATCTTTTTCTGTCACAAACAGAGGAGGTCTCATTGTACCTATTAATAGCCCGGGACACAAACATTTGACTAATACCAAGGGTATGGAGTTTTAAAAATTGCATTTGGCTCCATACCTACTTTGCGTAATGCAATCACAGCGATTCGGTTCTCTTTATCGCCCCACTCCATTTTAATATCGCAAAATGTTGTAAAATGTATTGGCGCCAAAATGAGAAAACACAATGAACAATCATATAAAAATGACAGATTCCAAATTCAAATGTAATATTTTGTTTCTTTTTAATTGTAACATTATTAATGGCCAGACTAAGTATAGATATAAATTGTACAGCGCAGTTGACTAGAAATGCGGGTATATTAGACCGAGCACTCCGAGTTAGTTAGCTAATTGAGTTTCAGGTAGCACTCCATCAAATGCCTAATTTAGGGTGACGTATTTCAAAATTATCATTAGAATAGAAACAGACCTAAGTCTGCTTTATAAATAAATTAATACTAAAGTAAAAAGGAGTCATTTGCATATATTATTATGTAAAAAATATATAAGCAACATAGAAACAATTAAAAACTAGTAAGTTCGGTGAGTAATGATTGTCGTCTATTGTAAAGTTAAGCTTTACTGTTACTTATATTATACTTGTGTAAGTTTTACTACTGGAAAAAATAAACAAATAAACCATTACCTATATATATATCTTTTACTGTTTGAACATATGTAACACATACATATATACAATAGAATTGTTTATCACGTTGATATATTGGTATAGATTTATTCAAAAAGCAGATGAAAGTATGTTACCATTCTAATACAAATTTGAAAACACGTCATACTAAATTGGCAGTTGATGGAAAGCTAACTGAAACTCATATTATGTGTAAGATGATAAGAAATAAAGACTTGAATGTATGCATATATATATAGCCAGTTTTGGGTTGCCCCTACACGCACAACTAACGACGCACTGTGCTAACGATAAGAAGTCGCCGATATTGCGTAGACCATCCCCTGCTACTGCAGTGTTCACCTCCGAATTTACCGCGTGTAGCTATTTCTGGATCTTCTCTCAAACTACGCTACACTCCATTAAACTTTTCACTAAATTCACAACTAAACTCGTCACTGTCTTCTATTAACCTTTCAACTTTTTCGTATCGCACTTGTCGCTTTTCTGTCTTGAACTGAACTCAACAGCCCGGTAGGCGCGCCTTACGCTTCCTATATACCCGGAAGAATCTTGTGGAACCCATAATTTCGATCTTCTTTTCGTTATTATTTTATTTACTATCTTTCCCTTTCTAAACATCTATCTATCTCTGTCTTTTCCTTCCCGAACCTTCTATTCTAGAACTTTCGTTCATCGTCTATCCCTTTCCAACATCTATCTATCTCTGTCTTTTCCTTCCCGAACCTTCTATTCTAGAACTTTCGCTCTTCATCTATCCCTTTCTAAAATGTATCTGTCTTTGTCTTTTCATTCCAGAATCATCTACATTTTTCTAAAACTTCTTAAACCAACTGGATTGTTCCACCATCACTCGCCACAATATGTATGGATAAGAAGTTTGTTAAGAACAGTAAGTATTATGTTGCAATGTTGCAACCTTCCTGCTTATGTTATTTAAATAAGCCACATACATTTTTTAAAGTAAAATTGAATAATTTTCTAAAAATAAACACTCCATTCATAGAAATTTTATTCAGATTGTCGAATATTCGATGCCGTAATAAAAGGCGTGTAAACTTATTTACCTGTGTACTCAGCCGCTCGTGCTTTATTCACAACGTGCCGCTTTTTGACGAGAGGTATTAAAAAGGCCTAATATTATACAATGCGAAAGCAGAAATTTAATATATTTTAGAATGTTTACAAGTACTCTTTATTGCAAACATACAAGACTAGTTGCTGTCCGTTACTTCGCACAAATAATACGGTAAAAATGCAATTTTGCACTGAAACACGGTATGTTTTATCTCTTAATAAAAGTCTAAATATTTTCGTGTAATTATTATTGGTTGTTCACACATACAACATGTTATGTGTCCCCGAGACGATCAAGTGCACTTGACGGTTTCACTTGATGGGGGACTTGACACCCATTGAAGGTGGCGTCAAGTCCGGTCACGCCATTCGCCTACTGACATGCGCTCAAGAAAGTCGTCGCATAAATAAAAATGATTTCCAACGCAGATATGGCATTCCTTGCCAGAACTCAAGCGGTATCTATTTTTAAAAAAATCATCATCAATATTCGCTTCAATCACGTAAACCTGTCAAATCCATTTGATTGTCTCGGGGACACAATAATATTCGTTCCAAGTAGTGTCACCTATTTATTATTGTACTTTTTGCGGGTAGATTATTGACCGGATATAAAAATTGGCGGGCGTAGCGACGAAAGATCATTCTCACTTCAAATTTGGTTGGATGAGCCATCATCCTACAACTGCTTTGGCTTTCTGGGATAGCTAATTATTATGCAGAATCATAACTTAAATTTAATTGTACATTAGACGGGTATTCTTCGTTCGTAAATAATTTTAAACGGCTCTCCAAGTTCTATGTGTTTTGTTGTATAAATCCTCCACTAACAATACTTTCATCCCCAATTAACACACTCTTAATCCATCTTTGTCTTTTAAATTCCAATAATAAAAATTATATATATTTAAGAGACTGTAAATATATTTCTTTTACGCTGAATTACCCACATTTAATTTTAAGGCCGTTCTTCATTAGACAAACAGTGAGCGGATAACTGTTCGCTGGCTGACTCTGAGCGGCGTAACTCAATGTCGAGGTAGCAGCGAACTGTAGCGCATTAGCCGCGAAGCGCTGGCGAACTCTCGGGAGGGACAGGTTAGTATATAACGCTACGCAGCGCTCCGGCGTAGTGAGCGAACTGCGCCGCCTACCACGCGCATCGTTCGCTGCTAATCGTGTTTACAGAATGATTTCACAAGCAAAACTCCACAAACTGCGTACATTACGCGCTGTATGGACACTCCATTTAAAAATATAGATAAGCGAACTGGAAGCAAACAGTTAGCCGCTCACTGCTCGTCTAATGGGGGCACGGCCTTACGTAATAAACCTTTACGCCTACAATGACCTGTCTCTCCCTCATCATAGCCATTTAAAAGTATATAAACATCTGTAGTGGGTGTTCTATATTTTTCGTCATCCAAACCGCAATTCCCAAAATGACATTAATGGAGCTTCGTATACTCCCACTTCGAGCCTTTTGCAATTTTATTCTAAAATTGACATAATCGCAAAGGAGTTAATTAGGACTTTTAATTGATGAGTGATTTCAATTAAAAAATATGTTTTAACTAGATGTTCCGGCAGACGTTGTCCTGCCCTGAAAAAATAAGATTTAGGACCCGATTCTAGTGCCACCTACCGGTTCCTATTAGGAATCTAAACCATCCGGGGATCCCCACAAAAACAAAATCAGTCCAGGAGATTTGGAAGATCTTAGAACCCAATCCCAGCACCACCTACCGGTTCCTATTAGGGATCTAAGTAATCCGAGGATCAAACACAGATATCGGTAAAGTCGTTGTCAAGTTATGCGCATAAATACATTTCTACGATTCATTTTTATTTATATAGATAGAAGATAGATAGATTAATAAGAGATTGATTCAAAGTTTTAATTGAGATTTACAATAAAAATAAGAACAAACGACGACCAGTTCATCTCCACCTTCCGAATAGATCGGACGTCTGTTTCTCACATTATAAATTTTTAGTTATCAAATTAACTCATTTTTTTCGTTTTTTTTTTAAACTCTCTTCGGCGAGTACGGTGTAAAAGAACGCGAGTCACAAGTTACGTTTTCACCGGCCGATTGTCAAACCGTAGCACTCTTCTTCTATGCTATGGCATCACAAATAACAAAGCACCGTACTCGCAAGGTGGCAGGGTATTTGCCCGTCTGGGTGGCTACCAGCCCTGGTCTAGAGTCAAAGTCAAAGTAATTTATTTGTTTGAAACATGGACATCTTTGCAGATGTTATGCTATGTGGTAAAAGTTATATGTTTGGCCATTGACAGGCATAGACATTTTTTGTAGTTTTGTTTACAAGTCATTTGTAGTCCTTATGACTACAAATACATAGTATGATTATGATGCTATTATAATTACAATAAATATTTAATGTTCAATTTATTATGTCCCTTTCAGTTATATATTATTCATAAAATAGTTAAATTAAGGTAATATCACTAACAATTATATGTAACTTAGTCAATTTATTATGACTAGTGGTCGCCCGTGGTCGAAATTTGACCATAATAATTTGTTGTCAAAGACTATACTTCTATAATCATAGGTTTCGCCAAGGCAACAATAAACAAAAGAGTATATACGCGTGTGTGTGTCAAATACATGATAGTGTGTGTAATGTTTTTTTTATTGATTTATAATGTATTGTTTATGGACAATTTTAGAAAAATATTAGTATTCGTCGCTTCTTCTCTATATAAACTAGAAGTGTACGAAATTTCATACTCCTCCGCCGCGCAATTTTCGTAAAAATGGGTACAAAGTTTTTGCTTCACGTATTAATATATAGATATTACGTTCTTATTATCCGTTCGTTTAAAATTAAAATGGTCCTCAATCGTATAAAATGCTATACATATCAATATGCCGGTCGATCAAAAGGTATGTTTTGTTTTTGTTCAAAAAAAATACACACAATCAATCCAGGCGCGGTGTTTTTGGCCCCTATGAACCTCTGGTGTTGCAAATGTCCATAGACGACTGTAAACACTTTCCATTAGACACACAACACTTAAAACAATCCCCATACGGTCTGTGTATTACAAATGAAGATATAAACCAGCTGTTACGTTTGTCACGAGAGTGCGTCGTCGGTCGTCCTTGCTCGGGTATCGATCCCGCGCCCGCATATTTTACACACCCTTCACACGCACACCGCACGCGTTTAACTAGGCTTTTTTCGTGGCCGATTTTTACTTTTTTTACATTCACGAATTAGGGTGAATTATACCCTAATTTAATAAGGAACAAAAACACAGGTAGGCAGGCACAATTACGACGGGGAAGCCAATATGTGGATTGAATTGGGCTTTTTTTTTAACCAGGGGAAATCCGATTGAGGACTAAGCCGCGACAGGTACAGAAGCCTGGGCGGATCATTCGCGACCCGTGTGTGGGATTCGCTAGGTCGGGGGTGGCACTAGCATGCCCAGTCAGAACTGGTGCCATGCTATTGCCACTCCCCAGTTAGGGATACCCACTAATACCCCTGGGTGTTCCATCCTTCGCCTTACGCCAGGGCTACGGGTATGTGACCTAGCCTCTCCGCAGCCCTGGCAGGCGTGGGCCTCGAGAGGCCTCTTTCACTGCCGCGGGACTACTTTTATCCCCCGGCATCTTCAAGCTGTCTAGATGTGGGACGGTCTGTAACTCGCCCCACGGGAGGAGAGGTGAGCGCGCGGGGAACACGCCGCGCCTCAATCTAGGATTCAATTTGGCTGGGCAGCATTCGGTAAGCTTCGTCAAGTCTTCTCGTCGACCATCCCCCAATGCCTGAAGACGTGTCTTTGAGCAGTGCGTCCTCCCCGTCCTGACCTACGGGGCTGAGACGTGGAAACTGACGGCAGGATTGGTCCTCAAGTTCCAAGTCGTTCAACAGGCTATGGAGCAAGCTATGTTGGATGTTTCTCTTATGGATAGAATTAGAAATGAGGATATCCGTAAAAGAACCAACGTAACCGACATAACTCGCAAAATTAGCCAGTTTAAGTGGCAGTGGGCCGGTCACGTCTGCCGCAGGACCGATGGCCGATGAAGCAGATGAGTCTTGTAGTGGAGACCGCGTCTCGGTAAACGTAGCGACGCCTTCCAGCCCCATGACCGACAACGTGCGCAAGGTCGCCGGGAGGCGCTGAGTAAAGAAATTGGAAGACAGGGATGAGTGGCGCGGACTTGCGGAGGCCTACGTCCAGCAGTGGACTGCATTTGGCTGACGACGGATAGCCTAATTTATTACATTAAAAAAAGTAAAGTCAAAGTCAGTAAAAAGTGGGTCCCTGGATGGTCCAGAGTCACAATTGGACCCGGCAGGCGACGCTGTAAACGGGTTTGACATTTTTATCTTTTCAGGGCAGGATAACGTCTGCCGGATCTGCCAGCATTTATATGTATTTTATTAAGAACCAGTTTTCTCCGCGGTTACGCCGCGTGTAAAACCCCAGGCAGTAGTAGCTTTGTTACTTACATAAAAACTAAAACAGGTTTTTTTATATATGTTAGACCTAAAACTTTAGTGTTTCTTGTTCAATTGACTAAAATTACAAAGGAAATAAGTCCATACAGTTCTATACAACTGCTCAGCAAAACAGAGGCGAGTCGCAGCCAACCTGATTTGAAGTAATACTATGAACGATATGTCGTTTATGATAACGTAGATTTTTATAAGTGAATTGGCACAAACTGATTTCCATCAGGTGGGCCGTCTGTCTGTCTGCTGAACTCATGCAATAAAAACAAAATGATGAATAATATCATTGTACAGTACATGTAAAGAAGCCCCGATCGACCCCTACAGATGAAACAAGGCCGCGTTCCCGCATTGCCGGAGTGAATCCTGCATCGAGGCACGTTAAACTGTGACCCAAATAGCTCGGCGCATGAATAGAGGTCTATGAATGAGTTCATCACAGCGTACAGTCCTCCAAGCCTCATAGAAAGGTATTCCCTGTTGTACTGATGTGTCGGCGGAAGTACTTACGAAAACGACTGTACGGCAAATAAAAATATTCACGAACTGGTTTTCAACGACTTGAAAATTGTAAGTGCATAGCAATTCCGAATCTAAGCAAGTCATTATTATAGTGAGCGCGGGAATAAGGGATAGCAAGGTACTTATAGGAAAGGTCGCCGCACCAGACGCTACGAACGATGCGAGTTTCGCAGCGGAAGGCACGTCCTCCTAGTTTTCTTTCTTCACGTCTTGCGGTTCCTTCGACGAGTGGACCAGCTGGGCACGGCACAGCGGGTACCTACGAGCACGCCGGTTCATATAAACCGGGTGCAGGAATGCGGCACGACAAACAAGCAGCGGTTTATCGTAGCCTATGTCCACACAGTACATTAATATAATAGGAGAACTATGTCACATTAAAATAGTGACAGATGCGGCGAAAACTCTGAGATCGATGCCAGGCATTCAGAACAGAGCAATTAACAGAAAGTTAATTAAAATTTTTACCTCATAGTGAAACATTACTGAATCCTTTGCACTCCAACAAATTCAGAGAGCAGTAAATCTTTATTTTTAATCGTAACTGAATCCAAAAAATCTCAATTAAAACTTTCAATGAACGTCTTATCATCAAATATCTTATTTAAAATTAAATCAGTCATAAATTCGTCTTTGCGAAATAATTAGAGGATTTTCAATTTAAGACTAATTTAAGTTTAAAAAATATGTTATGAATAATAAAGACGTTGATTCAAAGTTTTAAATGAGATTTTCTATAAAAACATGAACGGGCCAGTGGCGTTAATTGTGATTACAGACTGTGTTAAGAGTTTCTTTATTCATTATGTATTCGTCATTCCTTCATTACTTATTGCTAATATTACATATAGAAATATGTGGGGGTTGAAATAAGTTGAGTGTAGACCAGCTCGCAAATGGGCCGGCCGTCGTCTGTCCGGGCTGGAGGTGAATGCGCGAGCGAGCCCACAGCCTGGACGAAGGACGCTAGAGGATCGGACAGGGATTTTAGTGGGTATCCCTAACTGCGGCGTGGCAAGAGCCGACTTGGCGAATCCCACATACGGGCCGCGACCTTTCCCCCTAGCGCGGCTTATGGTTCTCAAACGGATTTCCCCTGTATAAAAAAGGGCGTCACGGTGCAGTAACCATGTTCTAGATCCCGTGGCGTCTAGCAAAAGTGCGAGTATGGGGCGCAAGTTAGGTTCAGCGGGTAGTTCGTCATCGGCCCCTACTCCTTGGGGTGAGGTCCGGTCCATGAGAGTCCGACACGCACTCGTACAGGCGGCCTTAAGCGATGCATTTGAGTTTTCAAGGAAAACAACTTTTTTCCTTGGTTTGCTGTTTATAATAATGTGGTGTTTATTTTTTAAAAATCAGCCCATACGGTTCCTGAAAATGGGAATCTGAAAGGCTCATTTGAAAAGTTCACCTATATATCCTTACAATAGTTGTTGGTCACGAACATTATTTGACTAATCAGAGCATGACCCTCAGGTTAAATGTCATTTACATGTATATTGTCGATTTGCCGACAAACGACACGACGCGTGGCGATGTTAAAGAAGAAACAAAAGTCACTCAATCGAATGTTGGTTCGCGTGAATGGCGTAAGTGGCAACGGGGACTTACTGGAAAGCGCTGATAGCATATTGTTACATGCCGTCAAAGATAAACGCACAGCTGCCTGTCGTAAGCGCAGTTTATTGTCTTCCCGGATTTAGGAAATCTTTTGTGTTTTGAATTGTAATTAAGAAAAACATGCTATTGTTTTTCTACTTGTTTTATGACCATTATTAGCGTCGAACTAATCCTTATTGTTATTGTTTTCCGTTCGCAGGTGTGCAAATTACTATTTCTTGGAAACTCAGTGGGCGCGGCCAATTTTTTTTGTACTGTGTAGTTAGTATAAGACAATGCCCGAATAGATGGGTGGGCAGTCAAGCGACGACTACGAGATGAGTAAGACGTTTGTAGTACTCTCGATTAGCGATATAGACGACGGATTTTACACGTGTCAAATTGCACTGAATCGTGCAGTGTGAAATGGTTGCATCCAGTTTTATATGTGTTTGTACAGATCTAATAAATTCTATAGTAGTTCCAACGGCATTTTTAATTTGAGGCCTGTAGCTCGTAACAATAGGAATAAAGAACAATTTGATTTTTATTAAAAAGCGGCTAACCATGGTTTTATAAGGACTCTAAATAAATTTGCGTTTTATTATTACAAGCCCGCATACCGAAGAACGGAGTTCATAAATTCATAATAACGAGATCCTTCCCCATTAAAACCCATCGGACATTTTCGCATTCATAATTAAATAACAAATTAACAACGTTATGCCGGGAATAAGCCGGTACGAATTTACCACTTGCAAGCGAGCGAGTGGTGCGCAACAATTGATTTGCCCAGTCACCGACCGATACGCACACACGTACGCGTCTTGTTCCTGAGGGAAACGGAAGTGTAGGGATGGGAAACACTGTCGTTGCAAACTTTAAACGTATCGATTATTAATTAAAGTCGTAGAGTAGCTTAAGTCTGCTACACACGTATCGATAAATCGTACAGATTTATTTATCTGTGCAAATTGTTACTACTGTTACCGACGAAGCGCGCAAACAAGAAAATCTGCAGCGATTAATTTCCTCAAATATCATTATGTATGTAGAATGCATTAATAGGTAATCAATCTCCTCCCGTTTCCAATAGTGTGAATTCGAATGCTGGTCTGCAGCACTTAAGCAATGGGTATAGCAGGGTTTCTAAGTAAAAACTGCCCTTTACGTCTTTTGGATCCTTTTGTTACCAAATAAAAATAATTCACCCAAATTTGCAGCTTCCACCACTTCAAAAAAATTGAAAAATTAATGAGTACGAAGGATTGTAAAACACATATTCTAAACACATTGATGATAGATAATTTTCAATGAAACACACGAGATAAAATTTCATCCGGGAATTACAACAAAAATATTGTTTCATGCCTTTTAGTCCCAAGTATTGGTAAAAAAATCGCCATATGTTAATTTGTAACTTTACTATTGAAAAAAAAACGGAAAAGTAGATTTTTTTTAAAACTCGAAAAATACTTGTGATAAAAAGCTGAAAATTTTGGTGAATTATTTTTATTCGGTAATAAAACGATCCCCACAGGAAAAATAACAAATGCCGCGGGGGCAATTTTTACTTAAAAACACGGCTATACCCTTTCTGACCTAATTGTGTGGCCGAAAAGTGCATATTGTTACAATTACCACGTGCTGAGAGTGAAGGCACAAAACGTGATGAAGCTGAACACATCGAGTTAGCCGGTGTGTCATTCTGCGAATCAGTGACGATAAGCGTGGTAGATTTACTTTCCGTTCCCCTCTAAAAGAGGAGGCCCAAGTTCAAAAATGCGATGGTTGAGGGCTGATATCCTTATCAACGATTCTCTTCGTTCTATTAGTTACTCGCGGTCCACTGCTGTAATTAAGCATCTCTAAAGTTACGCCATATATGCCGATTTTCCTCTATCCCTATCATGCGTCAGTTCACCCGACTGGAGAGTATACTACGTTTGTCAAGCTGCGGTCTTCAATCTAAAGCACTTTTAAAACTATATTCAAAACATATATATAAGTAATAACAATTTTTGCCTATGTGTCTAGGCACGCTTTCGTCTACAATGGCTAAACAATTTCAAAGTGTAGAGTAAATAAATATTTGATTTTCGATAAACAATTGTCTATCTATCTGTCTATCGGTAAAATAATCTATCTACTATTTAAAGAACATTTATTGTAAAGGTTTGAAAACGTTATAGAAAAAAACAAAACATTGACACAAAATAAGAGTGATAAACATGAACGAACCCTTTCGATATTAAAAGTTGACAGCTGACATGAAGGATGGAGATATTTTTTGTCAATTCATCGATAAAAAACGACATCACTTAAATTCGGCCATTGAGCCCGAGGCCGGTGAGGGTTGGCAACAACACGCGTAGGGAGGAATGCATAATTGGGCCGATGCGGTAACGCAAGAGGCGACGTTGCCAGATTTACTACCGCACAGAGTAAGCCTTTTTGCCAAATCGCCCGTGGCGCTGTGCGGTTATATTTAAATTTGAAATTTTTTATTTACCGTATGTATACATATAATAATAACGTTATGGATTGAAAGAGGATTCAGTGAGAAGAGCTGAAAAAGTCATATTAAGGTGGTTTGGGTATGTAGGGAGAATGAATGAAAGCAAAAGCTGAATCACAAAACAAGTATATGAGAGCAATGTGACAGGTAGAGTTGGTGCCGGTAGACCACGACGTATTCACCATGATCAAACTGGAGATATTATGAAGAAAGGTCATGTAAAATGCATCTTAATTAAAGGTGCATATATGAAGAGATTAATGAAAGTAGATGAAATTAAAACTGTTTTTCTGGATCGTAGCAGGTGGAGATCCATCGTCTGTGCATACCCAAATGGGAAACAAGCACGACAATATGTACTGTCTTGAATTGAGTCTAGAGTTTTTCTATCGTCTAGGTCTCTTAGAAGGCTAAGAAACTTTTTGCCCGCTTCCACCAAAATTATGCTTGCAGAGTCCCTCCTACTTCCCATATTTGATTATGCTGACGCCTGCTATCTAAACTTAACCTCAGAACAGCTAAATAAACTTGAGCGACTTCAGAATTTCTGTATCAGGTTCATATTTGGTTTGCGAAAATATGACCATGTTTCTGAATTTCGTATGAAGCTCAAGTGGCTTCCTATTCGTTTTCGCCGGAATACTCACATTCTAACTCTCCTTTATAATATACTATTTAATCCTAATTGTCCTCCTTACCTTAAGGAACGTTTTGATTTCCTTCGCCTCTCCACTTCTCACAATTTGCGCTCAGATACATATCGTAGTCTTGACACTTGGACACACTTCATCCTTTTATGATAACTCTTTTACAGTGCAGGCTGTCAAACTAAGGAATGCGTTGCCTCATACTGTCAGAGAGGCCAAAACATTACCTACATTTCGGAACTCCCTTTTTTTTTTTTTTTTTAATCTTTATTTATTTATTTATGAGGGTTTTTTCAAAAAGAAAATGTCACCCCCGTTATTGCTCACAAAAATATATAAAAGGAACATTAATAATTAATTTCTACTACTTAAATTTAAACAAATAATTTTAAACAGCATTCTGGCCTCATCGGATAGTGGTGAGGCCAGAATACTGTTAAAGAAGCCTAGATTAAAAGTTCTAGCGCCGAATTTGTCACGTCTCTGAGGCTCGACGCGCCCACATTCAACCAAAATGTGATGGACATCTTCTCTCACTCCGCATAAAGTGCAATTCGGGGAATTAATTTTACGCATCATGTAGCCAAAACAATTCAGTGGGACATGACCAGATCTAAGCCTCAGTGCCGTAACAACCTCTTGCCTATTCATTCTGCTCACATCAAACCAAGGGGAGCGAGGGAGAGATGGCTGGACCACTTTATACCATATGCCTTTTGTTAACGATCTTTTGTCATAATATTCTGACCAAAAATTTAAGCATAAATTTCTGATTACAGGAGTAATCTCGCTATAGCAAGGCAGGCAATTGTATATTTCTCCATCAGATGCAGCTTCATTTGCCAGGCGATCAACCATCTCATTTCCTCTAGCCCAACGTGTGAAGGAATCCATTGTAAAACAATAGTCTGACCCTAGTTACAACCTTAATTATATTCCTTATAATTGAATAAGCCAGTGGAAACCCTCTGTGCAATGTATTTGTGCATTTTACTAAATGAAGAAGAGCACTTTTAGAGTCAGTGAAAATAACAAACTTGTCGCTATTCAATGAATCAATATAAGACAGTGCTTCCGAGATAGCAATAAGTTCTATGTGCATTATAGACACTTTAGCGTTCACACTAAATTTGAGAGAAAACTTAGTTTCAGAATCAAAAAATGCAGCGCCACGATTGTTGTTACTTTTAGAGCCATCTGTGTAGATGGCATAGTAATCTGAGTACTTTTCTCTAATTAATTTACAACAAAGGGTCTTTAGATTATAGGTGTTATAACAGCGTTTCGGTTTAATGATATCATCTATGTTCGGTTTTATAATATTCGAAAGGTCCATATTGCTAGTCCAGGTGTTCAAAGTGAAAATATCATTATTCTTGCTGCAGTAAATAGGTTCCTGTTTTAGAGTTTCATGTAAAACTATTAGCAAAGGTTTCTTCTTAAGTCTCCAGTAAAAATTATTGATTAACTTATGTAGGTTCTCTATTATGTCCATTATGGGAGAATTCATAGATTTAGATTTTAAATAAAATTTACCAGCCAAGTAACGGCGACGAACAAAAAGGGGAGGTAGAAATAATTCTGATTCCATCACATGGATAGGAGTAGTTTTAATAAATCCGCCAATCAACCGTAAACATATATTTTGAAGTCGATCAAGTTTGATTAAATGTGCTTCGGCGCAATTATCAAATAAAAACTAGCAAAATCCATGCGACTTCGGACGAGAGTGAAGTATAATCGTCTCAAATGTGTGGGGTGAACACCCCATCCTGGCCCTACTAAAACTTTGAAAATATTTATAAACTTGGCTACTTTCATGCTAGTTTCGTTAATGTGTTTTTTCCAACGAAGACTTCTATCCAACCACATACCAAGGTACTTAACGTTATCTACTACTTCCAATGGAGACCCATTTAATTGAATATCTACAACTAGCCTTCGAAAACCTCTGCTAAATATACAGATTTTGCTTTTATTAGTAGAAATTTCTAAGCCTAGGTCCGTTAAAATTGCACTGATTTTGTTAAGAGCTGCTTGGATTTGAGATTCGCCTGCATATATAGAAGTGCATTTTACATATACCACAAAATCATCCGCATACTGTGAAATATATGTATTTTGAATACTTTTACAAATTTCTGATGTAGCTATATTAAATAGTAATGGTGACAGTGGGTCACCTTGAGCTAATCCACGACCCGAAAGTCTCCTAAAATTGCAATTACCTACTTTAATGTTAAGTACTCTTTGGTGAAGAAAATTCCACAAATATTTGCAAATGCGGCTTCCAACATAAAGTTTATCCAGAGACTGTATCAAATTTGTATTATCTATATTATTATAGGCATTGTCTATATCTAGGAAGCAACCCACAGTATAGCAACCTTCTGAAAAACCAGTTTGAATCGTAGAAATGAGACAACTTAAACTATCTAGGCAAGATCTAAATTTTCGAAAACCTACAACACTGTGAGGAAAAAAATTATCTTTTTCAAGATGCCATTCTATTCTTTTATATAAAATATAATGAAATATTTTGCATACGCAAGATATTAATGATATAGGACGTAACGAAGCAGGTTCACAGGGATTACGGCCAGGCTTAGGTACAGGAATGATGTTAATTTCTCGCCATTGACTGGGAACAAAATTTTGAGTTAGAAATTCGTTATATAAATATAAAAGAACATTTTTGCCTCTTCTAGGCAAATGCTTAATCATGGAGTATGATATGTCATCAGATCCAGGAGATGTATCCTTATTTTTAATACATTTATCTAGCTCTTGGATTGAGATCTCACACTCTAATATCGGGTTATTATGGATAATGGTTGGTACTGTTGGGCTCACATAATCAGGTGCCAGTGAATGTAACAAATTATTAGCATCTTGCGAAGAGACAAATCGTCTATTAGTACGACAGCCTTTCAACCATTTCATTTTGTTCCACATGTCACTAGAAGTTGTTGTCTCGTTAACGGAAGTACATAAATTATGCCAATTCTCTCCTTTTGCCTGACGTATCAATCTTTGGGTAGAATGAATGTTGTCTTTGAGAATGCTTAAGTTGCTTGGGGTAGGGTTTCGTCTAAAATTAGTAAGAGCTAGTCTACGGCGAGCTACAGCTTGCGATAGACTATCTGTCCAGTAGGATTTAGGTGAAAATTTTGATGAAGGATTTTGATTAATTTTAAACAAAGGAATGAATTTACTGGCTGCGTCATTGAGTATATCTAAAAATATATTGTAAGCTGTCTGAAGATCACTAGGAAGACTTAAATTGCAAAAAAAATTATCTAAGTAATTTGAAAATGAAATCCAATCTGCTTTTTTAAAGTTTCTTTTGATAATTGGGGAAAATTGGTGTTTAGATAAGACTGAAATTTTTATCATCAAATGATCACTGCCTAAATTTTCATTTAATACTGTCCAATCAATATGCACAGCAATGTCTAAAGACCCTAGAGAGATATCAGGGCTTGTTTGTTGAAGAATACCATTAACTAATCTAATTCGCGTATGTGTTCCATCATTTAGATGTATAAAATTGCTGTCGAGAAGAGAACTATGAAGAAGATTGCCTCTAGAATTATTTTTGTATGACCAGCTATTATAATGTGCGTTAAAATCACCTAAAAGTAAAGTTCTGGAGGTATATAGAGACAAAAGATTGTCCCAGTCATTTTGAGTAGTAGTAACACCTGATGGAATATAAACAGATATGAGATATTCTATAGGGTGACAGCTAAAGAGCTGTACGCATACTATTTCTATGCCATTATTGTTTAAGTGTACATACTGTTCTTGTGATTTAATTGACTTGTGCACTAGTATAGCAACACCGCCGTAAGAGTCTTCCCGATCTTTACGGTATACATCATAATCGCTTACTTTCAAGTTACTTTCAGGTTCGATCCAAGTTTCACTAAGGACAGCAATATGGATCTTCTCCTGGCGTAAAATTTCTACAAATGAAACAATCTTGGGTCTGATACTTTGGGCATTCCACTGGAGAATGTTCAGCTTATCTGCCTTATGAGCCATCAGGAGACTGAGTAAATAAATTAAGCAGGACCTTCACCCACGGCCATTCCGAAAAATAATCTCGCACCATTATTATAAACCACTCTAGGCACAATTGTATAATCGCTTCTATTTTTGATGAAACACTAATTTCCTGTAGGAAGACAACTTCTTTTAAACGATATAAAAGGTCTCTAAAATCTTTTGGTGATGTACTTTCTTTCTTATCGTCTGTGTTATCTGCCTTTGCTTGTGGATCATTAATCCAGGATAACCAATCGTTTACCTCAGATCGTCTTTCTATTTTCCTTTTAATTATTCTCCTCCTACTATTAACTGGTTGCCCAATATGTTTGCTGGATACATCTACATTTTGGTCAGTCTTCGTCTGAAAGGCCTCCGAGTAGGTCATTTTTGGAAGAGCTGCAGGCGTGGACTCTATCATAATAGGTGTTGAAAGATTATCTTTAAGTGGAGGAAATGCATTTTGGTTGTCTAAATCTACTGGGACTTGATTTATGTATGGATTTTTGGTAGAAGAGTATTGTTCTAAAGCCTTTCTATAGGTGCATCTACGTTCAGCCATGACTTCTCTAAGTTTTCTCTCTTGTACACCGGGCAGCTTCTACTCATAGATATATGATTTCCATTACAATTTACGCATCTAAAAGTTGTAGTAGTGCAGTTCTCATGTTGATCCCCGCACTTAGGACAAATTACTTTTTTCTTTGGACATGTCTTACGGTTATGACCCAATTTCCAACATTGAGAGCATTGCGAAACACGATGAATGTAAGGAAATACTTTTACATTTACATCGTATATACGAACAAAATTTGGTAGATAATCGCCCTCAAAACAAAGACGTATGGATTCGCTAGGGCGCCATCCCCCTTGGTTTTCATCACGACGATTAAGTCTTATAAAAGATAAAAGTTTAGCCGGTGGTGGGCAAGTAATGCTAGATAATATTTCGTCATCCGGGGTCTCAAAATCCACATCTTTTAAAACACCGTAAATAACCGATAGCTCCATAGCCTTCTGAAACCTCCATCCCTTTGCTATTAGAGGCTCACACTCTATCAGTTTTTTCACAGCTGTTTCATTTTCAAATTCTAGACGAATTTTAAATGGGTTTATGTATTTCACTTGCTTAACATTTAAGATTGAATGTTCTTGTAATATCTTTGCCATAGCAAATTGCTTTGGGAGACGCTCGTTATGTGATATATAAACTTCTATTTTCGTATCCATTGAATTCTTGCTGCAACGTCGGTCTTTTTTTCCCTTTACTGCATTCCATCCTTCTTCCATGTCACTGTTGGGTCTTTTTGATGTTCTCGTTGATTCGCATTCACTCTCGCTATAAGATTCTATCAAGTCCATATCAGCCTGGAAACTCTCGGAGTTAACATTTCTTGAAGTAACGGGCATTAAAGGTGAGTCAGATCTAGGCGGAGGAACTAAATTATCCGCCATACTTGTGTATACGCATCAATATAAAAACTTCAAATAGTGGGTAGGCTAGCGAGCGGGCCGATGCGCGGCCGCACGTCGCAACAGGTGGTTCAAGTCCAATACTAGGCACGATTACGCGTTTGCGTGACAACAGGTTTCGTAAAATTAACCGCACGTCCAACCCGTGAGCGTGCCACCACGGAACTCCAACTCCCTTAGAAAGTACTGTTTGTCTTTAAATAAATATGTGTAATATATTAAACATTTACTTATTTATCTATTGTAATATATGTTAATATAAAATGCTGGTCACATATAATGTTAACAAGTAATTTTTTTTTGTATATTGGTAAATATATTAGTATTATATTGATGTATGTATTCAATTTATAAATTAGTCTAAGTATGTATATTTAAATTGTACAGTCCTGTCTTTTTCTGTTCCGCCTACATCGTCAGATTAGTTTTTTGTAATTATGCATTTTATTTAAGTATTTCTTTATTTTGGTGAGCAATAAAGTGTTATCTATCTATCTATGTATGTATAATATTTTTATTGCATGAATTCAGCAGACAGGCAGACGGCCCACTTTATGGAAAGCGGTTACCATCGCCTATGGACATTTGCAACACCAAAGGCTACAAATACGCTGACTACTCTCTTAAAGGGGACTGGAACTTGGTCACTAATGCCGGAACACAACTCAAGGTTGTTATGGCGGCATACTCTAGATCAGGGGTGGTAGCCATCCAGTCGGGCAAATATCCTACCACCTGGCTGTGGGTTGTTTTGTCGCCTCTTACGACAGGCCGCCCGGCCGCAGGAAATTGTAATCTTTCTCCGTTCCTGCACGGATAAAATTAATTAATTAGGATAAACAGTACAATCTTAGTACTTTCAGAAGGTGATTAAAATATTAGAAAGCTCCCCTGACTATGATTTCTCTATTGAATAATTTCACATGATATTACAGATTGAATTCACTTAAAGACGGACGGATACTATAACATTATTTCATACTAAGATATGTCCACGACTTCGTCCACGCTTGACTTGAAATTCCCGCGGGATTCCCGGGACACAAAGGAAAAAGTATTTGAAAAAAATGTAAGCTACGTGAAAACTGTGCCGGAGTAAGCTAATTTTGATGCACCAGAACAATTTCAAACCGCTCCCGGTAAAATTACCGCGGGATTCCTGGGATAAAAAATATCACACATTTTATTACATAAAATTTGCTATCGATCAGTAAAAAAATCACATTGGAATTCGATTTTTTTTAATCTGGCCATTTTAAATCATTCCCAGAAAATATCCCGCGGGATACCCAAAATAAAAAGTAGCGCAGAGTTTAAGTCTAAGAATTATCTGTCGATCAGCAAAACCGCATCGAAATTGGCCCAGTAGTTTTTACGTGAATCCCGAACAAACCGACAAGAAATGTAAAAAAATTGCATGTTGTTCTTCATCGTTTATATGGTCTATTCCAGTTGTTTTTTTTTTATATCTTCAATGTACAGACACGGCATGTTTAGAATATTACAATATTATAGATAGAGTACATCCAAAGGCATTCGACAACATTTATCGCGTTAATAATTAATACTCGACTTGAAATGTTTATTACTCAACAAAAGGCAATTGATTGCTGTCGAAAATAAATACCTAAATAACAGCAGAAAAATTCCACCTAATGCAGAAGGTTTTAACCCCGCTAGCCTTCAAGAATTTTGAAGGTTATAACAATGAAACACATTAAAGGTTACTCATTGTTGTTGCGATTCGTATCGAACGGTGATTTTGGGTGGCAAATTGGTCTGATGTCAATTTATTTGAAATAATGACCGTTGTAGAACCACTAACGAACCTAATCTCTGTAATTTGTTTTTATATATACATCATTAATAATGTGGGCTATGAATATTAAGGGAAATTTTAAAGAGAAATTATTAATTGATATTTCGGTTGAAGTCTCTTATAAGTGTATTCTCTTTTTGACATGTTCTAGTTCCTGCTAACCCAGGAATCTGGAGATTGCGACAAGAATGGAACTAGAAAGAAAGAAAGAAAAAACGTTTGATTGGTCTTCACATAGCGAGACACATGACGATGAATTGTACGATGTAGGTATATACCAAAAAAAAAAGTCTCGCGATGGTACCAAATAGGTGCAGTTCAGCATGCGTTAGGCAACAGGTGCCTGACGCTGGTTTTCAACTGCACCCTAGGACGGACGGATGTTGCACTGTTATTTATATATAATATAAATATATATAAGCTAGAGTTTACCTCGCGACCGCACCGCGGGTCAACCTCTAATGCATGCCTCTTGTTTCAAGAGATTACTTCACAGGTTACATTGTATTAAATATTGATGTTAGTGCTATTTGCCCCGAGAGATTCGCTTCATTTTATATCGCAAACTATCCCATCTCCCGGATGAAAAGTATCTATGCACATTTTTTATGTATTAAAACTACATATATACACCAAAATGTCCAAAAAGACCGAATCGACCAATTCGAGAAAATCGTCCAATTCGACGAAATCGACCAGTTTGACGAAATCGACCAGTTCGACGAAATCTACCACATCGACGAAATCTACCACATCGACCAGTTTCACCAATTCGACCAAATCGATGAAATAGACCAGTTCGATGAAATCGACCCATACGACGAAATCGACTAAATCAACCAAATCGACGAAATCGACCAAAGCGACGAACTCGGCCAAATCGACCAAATCGACCAAAAACCTGTCCTACTTTTGGGATGACGTTTACATAAATCTATCAAAAAACTTATCCGATTATCCGGGATGAAAAGTACCCCTTGTCCACCTTCGGTATTAAAATTGCATATATACCGATTTTCAGCCAAATCGGTCCAGTAGTTTTTCCGTGATAACGGAACAGACAAACAGACAGGCAGGCAGACAGACACACAGAATTACTTTCACATTTATAATATTAACAAGGATATTGTGGGGATACTGATGAAATATTCAAGAAAAACGCTATAATATTATATGATATATATGAAATGCATAATACATATTTATAAACAAAATAGTTTTGTAGAGGCAGAAGACAAAATCATAATATATAACAAAGATTGACATCGACGTTTTCTAGCTTGCGTTGCTCATCTAAGAGGTAGTCTTTCAAGTTCTTGCGAAATGTGTTATAAATGAGTGATTTAATCGTCTTAAGGGTGGTGGTATATTGTTCCATATCTTAGGTCTTGGATGCGGCAAACGGAAGCCACTTCTTAAGCATGTCAATGAGCTAACGGAGTAAATCCTATGCGAGATGATGAGGGACAAAAATACCAAACAGTTCCTGGAACGGAACATTTGCAACAACAATTGCTAAGAAAGCGATAAATAGACAGACGAGATAGTGGCTGACACAGAATAACTAGTCAATTTTCAATTATATAAAACAAATATATAATTTATAGTGAGATAATATTATCTATATAAAAACTCCCTGTTACAGTGTTCGACCGCGATGACTGCCGAAACTAAACTGATTTCGATGTTTTTTGAAGTGATAACTTCTTATGGGAGGGTAAGCCGCTTCGTTACGTAACGTGTTACGGCGCCAGTCTGTCTGGCTTCCCTTTCTCTCACGCATACGGCAGCGGTAGGCAGGCTCCTCCTCTCTCACTCTAACCACGCGCTATATACATAAAATTTAAGTAATAACCTAAGCTTTTCTCAAGCTAAACAATTTCAATGTTAAATAGTTCAACTTAGATTAGTTTAAGTTATCACTTCTGTCTGACGTCCCCAGACGCACAAGTTTTTTTTTCATTTGCTGGATTAGGGCACATAATAGGTTTCATTTTAATTTATAATAAAAAAATTGTTTAATTTCATTTTTAAGGTAAGTAAGAACGGATTTTACTAAAATCCTATTCACAATAAATTTTTATCTACCATGACAAATGGTACCATGGTAGCGGTTGATACGGTCACTGTTGCCATAGTGATCGTTGACATGGTAACCGTTGTTATAGCGCCCAAAGAAGTGGTCACGGTCAGCTAGTGTACGAATTAGTGTAAATACATAAAACATAGATAAACTTATTATAAGACCATTGTAATTGTAAATCTATATATACATATAATAAAACTGTAGTGGTCGAATTTCTGTGCAATGAAAAAAATGTTAAAAACCAAGACAGGGGGATGTAAGAAGTGAAATAGAACTAATTTAGATTTTTTTCAATATTTTTTGGCTCTCTGTATCGGCTAATCTCCGAAACGACTGGACCGATTCAAATGAAATTTTGTATGGTGGAAGCTTATATCCCTGGTCAACATATAGGATACTTTGATCCCGATAAAATAAAGAGTTCCCGTGGGATAGTTAAAAAAACTTTCGCGGGCAGAAGCTAGTGTAGATATAAAAAGACGCAGACGCTCAATAATAAATTATTTATCACGAACTGTCTATTATATGTCTATGGCTAACCGCTTAAATTTCGAATTCATACGAAATGTGTAGTCGACCAAAACGATCTTGTACTCCCGCGAACAAAATCGTATAAAACCGTAAAATAGTCTAAAAAAAACAAAAAAGCTATTGATTGCAAAAAGATATTTTCAAATCTGATTGCTCCTTGTTAGTTATACAGCTTTATTATTATTATTTATTAATTATATAACTAGTTGTACAGCTAGTTTCGGTTAACGCCTTATATGTATCTTCTTATATATAAAAATCAGTTGCTGTTCGTTAGTGTAAAATGCAAGGAGAGATTTGGGTAAGAAAGTACCAAATATTAACTATTTGGACAGGGTTTCCCCTTTATTGTTCAGCCTTTGATGTGAATATTCACACAGCACAGTAAGCAATGAATACCGTCTACACGCCATTACGCCTACAAAACAATAACATTGCATCATTGCTAAAAATAGCAATTACATCATAGTGTTGCCAGGATCATAAAAACAATTATGATAATTAGTTACTGATGCACTAAATTATCTAGATGATAATTTAGTGGGCTTATAAAATTAACTAACCGGTAGAAAATGGTAATTTAGTTATAAATCGAATCATCTGATAAATAGACTAAAAATATTATCTATGACAATTGTCTATGTCAAATTAATATACACTATGGTTCTCATGACTACTGTGGTGGACATCTTGTAACATTAGTCTCGCTAAAACTCGAGAACGGCTGGACTGATATGGCTAATTTTGGTTTTGAATTTTTTGTAGAAGTCCAGGAAAGATTTAAAAAGTTAGTAAATATGAAACCCTTAGAAACTTCGTATAGGTGGTATAAAGTTTGCCGGGTCGGTTAGTTATTTATATAAATGCATAAATTCTTCATTTTTTTTTAAATTGTTTTATTGTTATACTACACGTTCTATTGTTGGGATCAGGCCTTTCCAATTGCAGAAATATCTATGTACATTATGTATGTATGTACATAGGTAAATAATATTATGCAAGTATCCGCATGATGTTACCTTCACAGGCAGTATGTGATATTTCTACTTCTATTAATCTATGCATTGCTTGTAAGTTCACCGGTCATAGCTTTGGATATGCAAGAATTTTCATAAAATACAGTATGTATAAAGAGACTTTAGACGTCACATAACATGAAAGAATATTACATAATATATGGAATTTTTTATAGCGGATAATATAAAATATGAAGCACAAGTTTACGAGAGCAAAGCTGCGTGAAATATTAATATGTACTTATACATTAGCTTATGAAACTATAATATAAGCTGTAAGTTACCTTTCTACCTTAATCAAACTCAGGTTGTTCAACTGAAACGCGTCTGCCTAGTCACTAAGGCCTTATACGCACTATGCGGCTACTTGCAGTCTGGTCAGCCGTCCGGTTGATCGCAGTACGTGTTAGGTTCTAGTATTGCACAAGCAGCTGAGTACCGTTCGTACACTGACCGGCGTTGGGGACGCAGCACTTCGAGCAACAGCGACGGTTTATATTAACCGCGTAACACGTTTAGAAACAAAACATATACATTTTTCTTACCTACAACTAGCCGCATAGTGTGTATGTGTATGATCACTAAGATTATTACACATCTAAATAACCAGATTTCATTTTTAGGAAAACATCGGACACTATTAAATACTCTCCTTTTGTTAAAAATTGTTTTATCACGGTTTATGTATCTAGCCAGTGTCATGTAGTTCAGTTTCATATAACATTATAATAACTGAATTCAGAACCTTTCATTATGGCAAAACGTATGATAACAACTATAAAAAATTTCAATAATTATAAAAGCCAACTTTATAAAATAAACATCCCTCCAAAAGCCAAAAAGCAAACACAACGAATGTGAAAACAAAATTCCACAGACTGACAACTAAAATAACATGTACAGATCATAAATGTTTATTTACCGTACAATGCCCGGGGATGGCGGGGGAAAACATTTTGACAGCTGTTTATGGCGGGAACGCGACTCGGCGGCCATTTTGAAAAGTAGAATAATGCATGACGAGTTGTGTTTGTGAAGCTTTATGGTTATGGAACGATTTAAAACATATTCTGTTGTTTAAAATAGACTAGATTATTTGTTATTGCACGCAATAAAGCGGTATATATCAAAATTAAGAATACTTCAACTAGTACAATCAGAGGTCTTATCATTAGTAAAGATGTCTTCCAGACAACTTTCAGGAGGTAAGAGAAGCTGGCAAACAGGCAGACGACCCAGCTACAGTTGCCAACCGTACTCTAAAATAGAGTATTATATATACTCTTTATCATGTAGGTATGCTTTATAATCTAGCTGTACCCGGCAGACGTTGTCCTGCCCTTAAGAAGTTAAAAATATAGAAACCGAATGCAGCGCCATCTACCGGGACTAAATGTTAATCTAAACCATCCCGGGACCCACTTGAACACACACAAAAAAATTCTTCAAAATCGGTTCTGTCGTTTAAGAAGAGTTCAGTGACATACACACAAACTGAAGAATTTTATATATAAAGATTTTTAGGTCAGAAACCCTCGCGGGCGTCCTCAGAATACCCTATTAAAGTTTCAACAGAATCTGATCAATGCTTTAGGAGCCCATCGAGGACAAATATACAAACATTGATTTTTATTTAGGTACAGTTTGTACACTTGTTCTTGCTTGTTGTGGTGGATGCTGACAGTAGGTGGTGGAGTGCTGGTGCTTTCTCAAGGGAGGCCGTCCTCCCAACGACCCGTCCGCCTACAGGCCCATAGTTTTGCTTAACGAGGTCGCCAAGGTCTTCGAGAAGATCTTAGCGCAACGCCTCGTTAAGCATCTCGATACTGTGGAGCCGGGGCTAGCACAGACGCAGTTCGGGTTTCGGCGGAGGCGCTCCACGTTGGACGCCTTCGAGACACTGCGATCTGTAACGGACGACGCCGTCCAAGCGAAGGATACTGTCCTGGCTGTATCGCTAGACATAGCGAACGCCTTTAACAGCCTCCCTCACGAGACGATCAGGGAGGGGCTCCGTGCACACGGAGTTCCCCTGTACCTCACGAGGCTGTTGGGCGCGTACCTCCAGGACAGGTACATCCTTTGGGAGGGCGGCGAGTCCGATAATCGCGCGATAGGTCGGCGACGCTTCGCGTGCGGCGTCCCACAGGGATCGGTCCTCGGGCCGGTTCTTTGGAATAAGGCTAATCTGCTTTGCGGATGACACCCTACTCACGGCACGCGCTGCGTCATTCGCGGAATCCGTGGACCTCGCCAACGCCGGGTTGGCGATCGTGGTCCGAAGAATAGGTAGGCTGGGCTTGAAAGTCTCCCCCGCGAAAACGGAGGCCATCATGTTCTACAGGCGGTTTCGTAATCCCCCCGCGGACTGGTCCGTTACAGTCCAAGGGGTGGACATTCGTGTAGGCCCCCAGATGAAATATCTGGGGCTAATTCTCGATGGGAAATGGCTGTTCAAAGCGCACTTTGAGCAGCTAGTTTCCAAGCTCGTGAGGTCCGCAGGCGCCCTCTCTCGGCTTCTTCCCAATGTGGGGGACCGGGACGACGACTAGGAAACTCTACATGGGCATCCTTAGGAGTATGGCCCTGTACGGTGCACCCGTATTGTCCACTGCATTTCACCGCCACAATAGGACCTTGTTGTGCCGCGCACAACGGGTCCTGGCGGTGAGGACCATCCGAGGATACCGTACAGTGTCGTGGACGGCGTCGACACTCTTGGCAGGCGATCCGCCCTGGCCTCTCCAGGCGGACGTGATAGCCAAAGTTCGGCGCTCCCGACAGGATGCCCTCACCCGTGGCCTGGTCTATGGCCAGGCCGAACTCCAGGTGATCAGGACGCGGGAAACCGCGGCCATGATCCAAGCTTGGTCAGTAGAGTTGGAAAACCCTGTTGCTGGCATTGACACGGTGGAGGCGGTTCGACCGCAGCTGTTGCGATGGCTCTCGCGGAAACGCGGGACCCTGACCTTCAGAATGACACAGATACTTACCGGGCACGGTTGCTTCGATAAGTATCTGTGTCAGATTGCAGGCTGCTTGCCTTCACCCCAATGCCGCCAATGTGGCGCGCTAGACACGGCGTTACACACGCTAGTCGAGTGCGCAGCATGGGCACCGCAGAGGTTTGAACTCGAGACACTAGTAGGACCGATCGAATCGCTGGGCGATCTGGTGCAAGCCATGCTGCACAGCGACGATTGGTGGGTGGGTGCGGCCAATTTCTGCGAGACGATAGTGTCTCATAAGGAGGCCGCGGAACGAGATAGGGAGAGAGATGGTAGTGCGCATGCGTCTCACGGGCGCCGACGTCAGTCGGGAGCCCGGAGGCGCAGGTATGCGCATGACCTCCCTCCCTGAAATACCGCTGCACGGGCCCTCTAGCATCTAGGGAGCAGAGGAGTCTTCACCCCTGTTGACGAAGTGAGTTTGCCTCTCCCGGGGCATTCTCAAGCACTTGTGCGCTAGGATCGGTGCGGGCGTAACTACGTTCTGTATCTCACGCCTTTCCTACCATAAGCGCGGGGCACATGGGAGGAGGGTGGTTTTGGTGGGGTATTGATTAGTCGAGTCTCCACACAATCCGGTTGATTATTGTTTGGATTGCCTCAGTGGAAAGCCTCCATGATCAACAACGGTCTAATCCCTAGCAAAGGACCCGGTATGTGCGAAATGCATTTCCCCCGCCTGAAAAAAAAAGGAGATTGCCGTCGGCGTTGCTAGCCTTTAGGATGAGATGGATGGTTCAAACAGAAGGAACGGTATAGAAGGGATGGAATGTTTGTCAAACGGTAAACCAAGGGAAAGGATTGTTCTTTAACAAAATGGTCTTTTGATGGAAAAATAACATTTTGTTACATTAACTCCATACGTTGCCGGTCGGTCCATAAGTATATTATTGTTCGTATATCTAATTTATATTATTTTAATCTATTTAATTTAATTTTGGGATAACAAAATATAGTTTAACTAGAATTTACCCCGCGGCGCGGGTCAACCTCTAGTGCGTATTTCTTGTATACAATATATATAACCTGTACCGCCTGCTCTTTAAAGATTCACTTCATTTTATATCGCAAACTATACCATTCCCCATCTATCTGTAAACTACGTTATCTAAGTGACAAAAATCACAAAAGTGAACCAAGTGGACCAAGGGGACTAAGGCGACCAACGGCACCAACGGGACCTACGGGAACTACGGGACCTACGGGAGCTACGAGACCTACGGGACCAACGGGACCAAGTGGATGAAATGGACAAAATGACAAGAAAAAAATCCCACTTTTTGGGATAACCTTTACATAAATCTATCCCAAAATCTCTCCCATTATCCGGGATAAAAAGTATAGCTTGGCCATCCTCGGTATTAAAATTACATATATACCGAATTTCAGCGAAATCGGTCCAGTAGTTTTTCCGTGAAAACGGAACAGACAGACAGACAGAGTTACTTTCGCATTTATAATATTATAATAGGGATTTTTATTTCAGTCTCCTCGGATACCGGGTTGCCTGGAAGAAATCGCTATGAACGAGGCCACCCATTGTTCTAATGCAAATAATATATCTAGGTTTCAGTTTATGGTGAAGAATAAAGAGTTTCCATTCCTTCACTCTGTCTACAAAATCTACATTAATGAGTGCACAGCCGCGGACAAAAGCTAATTTATTATATAAGATACATATCACATTAGGATAAGCCCACTATAGCATTAAAGACCGTAATCAAGATGGGGCATTGCCCCATTACGCGAGAACAATAGCAGGTGACTGATAATGGGAGTTATCGCGGCACACCGTAAAAATTCTGCTTGCTGGGCCGGAGTATCCGACTAAATAGTCGGATACTCCGGCCCAGCAAGCAGGTTTTACCGCAATTCAATTACGTAATGAGATTAGCGCCGGCCCGAGGGAGTTACCACGATGTACTAACAACGCCCGTGTGACACTTTTATTGTCAATTATATTGCTCAAAATCGGTAAACTTACGCAAGGACACAAATCAAAGTATGTATTTTCTGAAGTTTTCGCGACTAGTAAGTCATAATTAAAACTACGTACTGTTAGTCCCGAGCACTTATATGTTTAAAAACACTTTTGGCTATTAGGACCCTTTTTATTTCACTATAATAAGTGACTTGGAGTCTGAATATACAGGACCTAAAAGGTCTACCGGACCGATATGGTATTAGTTTAAGCAATCCAGCCGGCAGGCATAAACCAGGTCCATAGCTGTAGAGCTGTGGCTAATAACCAAGAGAACTCTGTGAATTTTGAAAAAGATTTGGTATTTATAGGCAATTACTGCTGATCGACGTTTTGGAAATCTATGTCAATGAATTGGTGGACTCAGCCATAAGGGCTTACCGAATAGGGTTGTAACAGTTATAACGTAACGGTTTTGAGCGCTGCATTTTATCTCGACATTTCAGCCACTATCACGATTTGAAACGTCGGAATTAAAAGTAAAATAAAATGTTGTGTTTAAAACCGTAAAAGTTAGTTTTAATTAGGAAAATAAAATATTTATTTGGGTTTTTTGATGGAAACTGGTTACAGTCGTCTACGGACAATTGCGACACCTACCAATATGCTGGCTTCGTAGAGGGGACTGGAACCTGGCCACAAACACCGGAAGACAAATGAAAGTTATTATGGCGGCATATTCTAGATAAGGCGTGGTAGCCATCCAGAGAGGAAAGTTCCCTACCATCTGGCTCAAAACGTACTTACATTAATTGTACATATTCTATGTTCATCTAGAACCGCTATACTAAACCAGAGGCCAGACGTGCTTTTGCGCATGACCCACCTAGCATACTAAATAGATGTATAGATTATATTAGTAACACCTCTGTCTGTACTGTAACGACTAACCGCCTTAGTCGCTATGATATATTAAGAAATATAATTTATTTAAATTTCATCGAATATTATTGTATCGCCCCGCGAGCAGAATATAAAGCTATATCCTAAACCAGTCTCTCATTCGAAGATATATATCCCGGTCAGCTCGAAACCGCTGGCCGTCACAGTACTAACAGTGGAATTCTGTGTTAATCTGTGAAATGACAAATGTCACTGTCATTAATGTCAAGTCAGTTTGACAAGAGACAGCTCATCCATATCCTGGCCCCTTCTGATTATTCAACCCAACACGTGTACAACCATTTATATCTATTTAAAATACGATTTACTAGCTAATTTTAAAATACAGTCAAATAAAGAATTACGGTCTTAGAAAGATAGCTAAGTTTGAATGCTTCTTTAAGAATAATGTTACAACTTAGGCTCCGACAAAGACAAATTCCACGTACAGATCTGTAAAAGTACATTGTATTACCTGTCAGCATTTAAACTAATTGTAATCCTTTTATGATCGTCTTCTTTTGTTAACTCATTTATTGGCATACGTTTTAGTTATTGTGGAGAACAGCCTATTGTCCTAATGTACTCGTTTACGGCCCCTCAGGGACATCATTAGCCACGTGTTGCGGATTATAAGTACAAACTAATTCTAGGAAATTATGTCGACGTTGCCGGGCGGGCACATTTGCATTTGTGAAGTATAAAACGGTGGCCTGATTGAGAAAGCGGGTCAGTTGAGCTACAACTACGATCATGACTGTGACGTGTGTACCTTATCGGGACTCTAATATTGAAGGACTTTGCGCGTTTTATTGAACTACGACCTTCTGCATTACGTTTGGATTTGTTGTGTTCGGTTATATTTGTACCTGTGTTATACGTGTTTGTATAGTTCTAATAAACTCTATAATAATTCTAACTGCATTTTAATTTTAGTCCCGCAAACTCGTAACAGTAATAAACAAGCGTTCAAACTTACTCTAACTGTCTATGATAAGACCGTAAGAAGATTACAATTGGGTGTTTTAATAACAAGAAACATAACATAACATTACAGCCCTATTTAAGGATGCAGCAGCAGTTATTGTCATCTGTTTCTAGTTTTATATTTATTTATGTAAGTGTATTTTATAATATTTTATTTACATATATCGTATTAGTATAATTTTTATTAATGTATGTATATTATATCATTATGTATATATTTATAAGATACTGATTCGATGGTGAGAATATTGCAACATACCTCTGTTCTTATCAAATTTTTTCTCCATCCAAAGGTTGTCTGGAATTAATCGCTAATAGTGATAAGACTGCCTATTGAATGGTAAACTTCTATTTCTGTTAACTGTATCTTTTAATGTACAATAAAGCATATTCATTCATTCATTCATTCAAGACTACCTCTGGCGTTGCAAACGTTAATAGGCGACGGTAACTACATTACATTAGCTAGGCTATTCGCCTACTATACAAAGGACCGCCTATTGTTTTTACTATGACAATATTGTAATCGTGCATTTTGTAATTGTTTATTTGGTGAACAATGAAGTGTTATCGAAAGAAAGACAGTCAGAGATGGCGTAAACTTATGGCTACCCACACACTCAATATTATTGCCAATGCTAGGTCGCAATAATATTAAACAACTTAATCTTAATTAAGTGTGCAGTATACACACAAAGCAATGTAACAAAATTTGATAAAATAAGAAAAACCCTGAGGGTAGGATGGTGACCGTAGTACAGTGTTGACATGTTCACACTCTTGGTTATTTCTAGGCCAACGTTGAAGTGGAGGCGAGCTTTTTCTTCAACACATAATAGGCGGTTCGCGGCGTCGAGGCCTGCCGCAAATAGCGCATTGGGTAGCCCGCTGCGGGTAACACAGCCTTGGGCCAATTGGCCCTCTTTGAACGCTTTTAGAATTTGTTACATGTACCATGTTGTTAGAATACAATGCGATTTATTGTACAACATTAAGACAAGACTTAGAAACCGGCAAAAAATCTAACCAGTTACAACTTACCGGGTCCTTTACTGGGATTAGACCAAATCAATGAGAGTTATCGACTGAAGATGGCGCAGATAACAGAGGCAATTAATTGCCGGCTTGTGTGGAGACTCAGCAAGGTACCCCTATTAAAGAGGTAACCCATGGGCTAATAGTCCACTAAAACCCCCTCCCTCCCATGTGCCCCGCGCTCATGGTAGGAATAGCGTGAGACTTAGAACGTAGTTACGCCCACACTAATCCTGCGCATCAGTGCTTGAGAATGCCCCGGGAGAGGCAAACCCACTAACTTTTCGGTGTTGTTCTAACTTCAACTACAATCAAACGGTTTTTGGTAACAAAAGTTCGTTAAATATATTTTGTTGAATAAACCGGTTTCCAATGGTCCAGTTTTTGCCACACACTTTCGAAGCGCAGCCACGTGGTACAGCAAGTTTTCAGTCTCACACAAACACATGTTGAGAGAGAATGAGAAATAAATTCTCGCGGAATAAACTGATAAATTCCGGTTTATATAACGCTCTTTTTAAGGTTTACACTCCAAACGAAATTGATGAATAAAACTGGTTATAACCGACTAATTTTAAACCGGTCCAAGCCTTGCATTAAGATGTAGTTGAATGTAGTTTTAGTGGAGAAAATACTAGGCGATCATATCACTAAAAGTATCTTCTTCAAGATAACTTTTGTTTTGTTAAACACATTCGTACATACTTAAATACACAATTAAAATTATACATTTCTGCTAAATATTTTGCATTAATTTCTGAGAAAAATGACATAGCACGTCCGTCCACGACGAATGCACGCGTCGATTGTATAATGTTGGAGATTCTAGTTTTTAATAAGATTATATAAGCTATATTTATAAGAAATCCAACGTCAGTGCGATAAGCAATTAATTACACTTCAAGTCTAATAATACAAAATGTATATATACTCCGTCTCACGAAACAAGTCCAACGGACGGGGCGCTATGGTCGTGTTACAGAATGCTAGAATTTAATAGTATTAGTAAACATAATAATATAATGTATTGATCTTGCTCACGAGGTTACCGCCATGTGGAACCTGGACTCTACAATCATAGTACCGATAGTGGTGTCAGTGAATGGACTAATAGCGAAGAGCCTTGACAGCCACCTTGAAAGGCTCTCGCTTGATATCTGGGTGAAGGGTCGGATGCAGAAGGCAGCTCTGTTGGACACGGCCCCTATTGTGAGGAGATTCCTATGTCTGGAGCCTTAACCACCGGTAGCCTGGACCCTAGGCCCCACTGCCGGCGGAGATCAGTTTTTTATAGTTTAATGTACATATTTTATAAGGTATATATAAGAAAAATGTAAAAAAACTTGAAATTGAAATATATATGTGAATAATATAATGTAACATTTACATTAAAACAGTTGATAGAAATAACACAACATGTGGTTGGGCTGATCTATGTGATTATACTGTTTCCAAGCGCTTAATTTACTTTTGACTCTTGCACGCCTATCAAGTTACACAGTTTTTGACAGTAAAGCCCACATAAAACAAATGAAATAATTGTCGTACTTTATTGTTGTGCGTGACATAATAGTGATGTTCTGTGAGTCATGTAACGCACAGACTATATAAATTGTATCGACACAATACAATATGAAAATAAAAAATGTTCTACTTTAAAGAAAAATAATACCGCAATTATTATAAGTGCCGTTTTATTTTACTTATTTAAAATATGTTCATTAAAATGTGGGTATATTTATTACAAGATATAGTATTGTTACGAGCTACAGGACTCGAATTAAAAAATGCCGTTGGAACTACTATAGAATTGATTAGAACTGTACAAACACATATAAAACAAATACAAATAAAACTGGATGCAACCAGTTCACACTGCACGATTCAATACAATTGGATACGCGTAAAGTCCGTCGTCTATATCACTAATCGAGAGTACTTAGTTGACAGACAGAACGTCTTACTCGTTTCGTAGTTGTCGCTAGACTGCCCGCCCCTCCATTCGGGCATCGTCTTATACTAACTACACAGTACAAAGAAATTGGCCGCGCACACTGAGTTTCTAAGAAATACTAATTTGCACACCTGCGAACGGCTAACAAAGTCGAAAACAATAACAATAGGGATTAGTTCGACACTAATGATGGTTATAAAACAATTAGAAAGACAACAGAATGTTTTTCTTAATTGCAAATTCAAAACACAAAGAATTCCCTAATCCGGGAGGACAATAAGCTGCGCTTACAATAGGCAGCTGTGCGGCTTATCTTTGACGGCATGTAACAGTATTTTTAGCTAAAATATAGAGATAAATTAAATTAATTAAAACTTATTTAGAAATGAAGTCGGTTTTTATAAAATCATGTCGGTAACATATTAGGACATTACTATCTAATCCGTCATCAAACTGTCAAAAGTAAAATAAATGCTTGGAAAGGGTATAGTTCCATTTTTTGCCGCAAGACTTGTTTCGTGAGATGCACTCCCGTGTTGATATTTTTATAAAGATTTCTATGCCCAACTTATTCTTAATAAAAGAGGATAAAGACTATATTCACCATTCTAACATTATTCTCTTTGCAAAAATGGCCACAGCACTCTGACAAATAACGAGATGAATATGCAAATCTACCCTTAAAATTATATAAAAATATTTATATTAGACTCATATGTGCCCAACGACCCGTGAATGGTAAAGGTGCATATAAAATGAAAAAAAAACGAGTTACGTGGGTGAAAATACGATTTATTCTTCCATCAGCTGAGTTTAGGGTTGCCAACTGTTTTTGAGAAAAATAACGTATTACATTTTTTAAGTAGGGAAAAAATAAAGTATTTCGAACAAATAAAGTATTTTTCAAAATTTTATTTATTTCTTCTCTCGGAGACACTATCTTTTTGTGCTTCTAGTACATAGTAACAACTGTTCATTGTCCATAATTTTTTGGAAGCTATCTTCACATTCCCAATTTAAATTTTAATAAACAGACAAATCATTTTATATTATATTTATAGATGTCCTGTTCTTTTCTTCTCGCCATTTTAGATTCATTACTGAATAAACTCTTTCAGTGAAAGCTAGATCGATAATAGTTCATTAATTATCCATATAAGTATTTTTCATTTTACGCATCACAGTAAAGATTGGAAATATAGTATTTTCACATACTTTATTTTTATGCAAAAGTATAAAGTATATTTACCAAAAATAAAGTAGGATACGTTATTATAAAGTATGGTTGGCAACCCTAGCTGAGTTGAACGTGGGCGGTGACGCAAGAAATGGTCCGCGCCTGGGTGAAATCACCTTCACGGTCGGGATACACGTAGGTCACCTATGATTGGTATTTAGTAGAGATGTGCCGACTATCCGGCTTCTTAGTTCGTAGTTTATAATCTATACTTTACTAATACTTTGTAATCTATACACGTGACTTTGTTTTTGACATGATTGGTTGCACCGAGGAACACCTTATAAATTCTTCCTCCCCATACTCGCCATCAAGAAAAGAATAAACTTTTAAATGAAGAATGCGCAATACAAGACGTTTCAAAGGAGTGTCACTGCTGTCACCGCAATACTCGTATGCTAAAACATATAAATTGTTGGAACACATTAAATAGAAAATAAACTGTTGTAACTGAATTTAATGCACATTAAACCATGATCCTAGTGAGTGTGTAAACTCTGGGGGACAAGTGCAGTGTGGCGGCGGTCTGGTGGCGAGGTAAGTCCTTCCTTGCTTCTTCTTCCATGTCCCTTTTGCCTTCTCCCGGCCATCGCATCGCACCCACAATGATCAAATTTTAATTGAGCTCTTTCACTTTAATGAACAATAGCAGTATTATCTTTAAACAAAAATATTTTTTTTAATTTACACTAAAACATCGCCCTGACCCGTACAAAAGTAAAAATTAAGAAACAATGCGAAGTGAACACAATATGTTCCGACACGCTCGCATGCGGTGGTTGCGACTTGCGCGCGAATCCGCTATAAACGAAGTGTCACGGCAATCCCCGAAATCGTGATCGGCTTGGGCGGCTAGTCGGCCAAAGTCGTAATCAGCACATCTCTATTTAGCTAGTGATAATCCTGTTTTTAGGTTAGGAGTTTTTGGCGGGAACTGAAAGGGGAAGTTGCGCTGTGCAGTTCTATTTTCTAAAAATGTGTAATATTAGTCTGAAATGAACAATAGTTAGTAGGATATTGATAGTTTTTGAGTAGTAATTATGTGTTTTTGTGAGAAATGTGAAATGTATAGCCAAATGTGTGGCCTTTCGAGTTTTCACAAGAACTCCGTTGGATGGCGTCGATTGTGGCCTACAATACGACTGCGCCTGGCTTAAAGGCCTAGTTGCCAAGCCATAAACATAGAAAAAAAAACTGTTTTTATTTTTAATAGAGGATAGCAAAAATTATAATTCAACCGACACCGTCAGTAAATTTTTCTTCATTGGTGCTTCTACTTGAAAACCTAAATAAAATAAGCCACTATCCTGTTCGGAAGGCTGTAGTAGACATAAGTGTCCTAATAATTACGTATCAGTCAAATTGGATAAGGAGCAATAGAAAATAGATAAAGACTCCATGACTAAGTTGTGGGAATTACATTGTGAACCACTTATTAAAGTGTAAGTAAGAGCCAAGCCATGTTAACTAAGGTTTTTGTTACGTATTATGGTAAAGTAAATAGATAATTATGTTCGTAAATATTATTACGAGTTACGGGACTCGAATTAAAATGCCGTTGGAATTATTATAGTGTTTATTAGAACTATACAAATACTTATAACACAGGTACAAATATAACCGAACAGAACAAGTCCAAACGTAATGCAGAAGGGCGTAATTCAATAAAACTCGCAAAGTCCTTCACTGTTAGAGTCCCGATTGTAGTACACACGTCTCGCTTTGATGCCGTTTTATACTTCACCAATGCACTGTGCCCGCCCGGCAACGTGACTGAATTTCCTAGAATCACCTTGTAATCGTAATGCTCTACAATAAGTAAACAAAAGAAGACGATCATAAAAGTATTACAATTATTTCAAATGCCGACAGATAATAAAATGTGATTTTACAGATTTGTACGTAGAATTTATGTCTTTGTCGGCGGTTGTGTTTGTTGTTTTTCTATTGCGTACCCATTAAACTTGGAACTGTGGATTACACAAGACAAATGAACTGTCGGTAAGATATAGGAACCGGGCCTTAATCAACTTTAGTAGAGCTGATATGATATAAACTAAATTATCCTCATAAATAACGCTGAGTTAATAAAACGAGCGATGAAAGCGCTAAAAGGTTAATCAGCATAAACTCCACACCCCTGGCGTGTAAAATGCAAAACCATCTATTACGGCATAATCTAGCGCACGCAGCGCTGAAGTAACGAGTTACTGGAAGCTGTCTATTTGGTTGAAGGTTCCTTTAAGGCGGTATCTAGCTCGCAATATAATTTAACATTGACACGTGTGCAGCTTAACTCGCTTAAATTATGTCTTCTCTCTGAACATATGCAATTTCCGGAACAAAGTAAAATAAATTATTCGCTGTTCTATATTTAGAAAATAATACAATTTTTCATAATAAAACTTCTTTTTTACGGTTTTAAGCGCGGTAATTTATACGATTTTTTTTAATTCCCACGTTTCGGCCACTTTTCAGTAGCCGTGATCACGGAAGACAAAGATGTCAAGTGTCAATGAGTATTGTTAAGGTTTTATTTAGCCTGCCGCCAACTTGCTCATTTTAATTATGTTTATGGTTATTATTTACTATGGGAGCCTAATCCAATTTAATTTAATAGATACACTCTACATTAGTATAAGTTTAGTATTAAAAATAGAAAAGTTAATATTACAAGTTATTCTTAAGGTACACTACAACATAAATATCACTAAATTAATGCCACACACAATAACAAAATAAACAATAAGCGTGTATGAACTCTAAAAACTTTCATAGAAATTAAGTTGTAGTAAAAGGTAGGGAACTCGAGTCCGTAGAGTAGTTAAAAAAAAATCTAATTTACCACCGCGTCGCTAAATGTTGTGGCTGGAAGAGAAGAAGCGGCGCAAGAAACTCTTCAGCAAACATACCTAGCTCTAATATTATATAATATTAAAATGGGTGGGAGGAAAAATAAAAAGGAATTATAAATCAAGTTGGTTTGTGTTCCGGTGCACGCAGAAAGAGCTCACAGTATCTTGAAGTCTGGCGGTTGGTTTTTGCTGGATTTGGGTCTTGATAGTTTTGATGATAATAGGATAGGTGGTGGATACCACCTACCCTATTGTCATACACTTGTTTGTCATCCATCCAACCACCTTAACATTCCTTTCTCAATTATTAGATCCACTTTCAAAACCTGTCAAACAGTTAGAACATAGGGCAACCATTTTATCTTTGAGTGTCCAAAAAATAATTTAGCAAAGCGTTTTTGCAACGCAAAAGTAATGAAATTTTAATAGAATTCCTTGGAGGAGTAATTTTCTACAAACAGAACTAACTACACGCCGTTTGTCGGCAGCCTCCTTTGTTAACAATCAAATTAAAAAACAACAAGGGAGTAACTTTTCCAACGAAAATATTTACTGTTCTAACACAAAAAATAACAACAGGTACAATTTTAATTAAGTTGTCAATAACACTGAAGCCGAGGGTTGAATTTTTTTTCATTGTACATACTCATGTATAAGTTAGGTCTTGAAATATTAAAATAAATTTCGAATATTAAATTTTTTAAATTAGCTTATTAAGTGACAAGATATTCTTTCATCCCCGGTTTCTATATTTTATCAACGGTTGTCTGTAATCATCCGTGCAGGAACGGAGAAAGAATACAATTTCCTGCGGCCGGGCGGCCTGTCGTAAGAGGCGACTAAACAACACACAGTCAGGTGGTAGGGTATTTGCTCGACTGGATGGCGACCACCCCTGGTCTAGAGTATGCCGCCATAACAACCTTGTATTGTGTTCCGGCATTAGTGACCAGGTTCCAATCTCCTTTAAGAGAGCAGCAGGGCACTTGTAGCACCTTTGGTGTTGCAAATGTCCATAGGCGACGGTAACCACTTTCCATCAAGTGGGCCGTCTGCCTGGCTGCTGAACTCCTGCAATAAAAATAAAAATAGTAACTGATTGATTTTGAAGCTACCAATAACCGATGGTTGCGAGGGCTATACGAGCGTTTCACAAGCTCATTGACAGTTAGAAATACTGTCGGTTATCAGTAACTAATTCCCTCCCACGCGTTTTGCTAACGCGACGTAGTTGTGGTTGTAGTACACGCAACTTAACTCAATGAGTTGAGGTATAAGTATAAAATAAAAACATTTTCAAAAGAAGAGATCTTTTTGGATATACGATTGTCATTAAAAATCAAGATTTCAATCGATCTGCTTCAAAAATACTTACAATTACAGAGTCATTT
Organism: Dendrolimus houi; assembly: GCA_039645545.1. NCBI lineage: Eukaryota > Metazoa > Arthropoda > Insecta > Lepidoptera > Lasiocampidae > Dendrolimus > Dendrolimus houi. Next base: position 1,845,223 of record CM077133.1, read on the forward strand.
TATATGAATGTTGCATGAACAAAACGCAGTAATGTAAACAACATATACACTTTTTAAATAATGGTTGTTCCAATGTCATAGGACTTTTTGCAAAAAAAAGAGTGTTGTCACTTCAGAAATTTTTCCCTAGTTATAGGGATTTGTGGTTTTCGATCGCAATTTTTTTTAAAATAAGTTAAGGCTAAATACAACGATTTTCATGGTACCAGAGTCAATTGACGGAAACTTTGTGGGAACCTTGTCAGATTTTTTGTTTTCATTCAAATGTTTTAGGGAAGTTTTTTGTAACGCGACCGTTTCACACAGATGTAGCGATGGATTTAATGTGTTATTTGAAGCGATGTTGTAATTTATTGTTAATGACGATAAATATTGCCAGTTAGTACGTACTAATACGTTATCTATTAATAATGTTATATTCATTCACAGTGTTATTTTTAACGCTATATTGAAACACATTAAGTCACAATCGATAACTATAACGTTATCGCAGTTGAAGAGATGAATAGTAAAGCAATACTTGAATTGGAATTAGAACTGTTAAAGATAGAAATAGTAAATTTGAAAGACATAAATAAATAAGAATTAAATCCAAGTCAAAAGCAGTAAAAAAAAATGAGTTTAATTTAATTTAAAATTACGTATTAATAACGACAAAAACCGGCAACCGGCCGAAATAGGATGGTAATAAAATTCCTACGAATAGTGTTAACAACCAGCGGTTATAATATAGAAACACTTCATCTGTCGTTTCCATACAAAAAGTCTACCGATCGGTTAGAAAATCCCTCCCATCGGTAGTTGGTACTTTCATGAGAAACTAGCTATGGACAGTTCATTATAGAAACATCAGTAGAGCTACCAGGGGTTAATATTCTACCCGTCGGTATCAAAAACGAATCGTTTTTGCAATATTGAAACCGGGCATCAGTCGTAAAAATTATACCCTCCTCTAAGTTTGAATTAGGAAGATTAAAAAAACTTAAGTTGGTATTTATTTTTTGCTTTTTAGTTACTCCTGAAGTCGGTTTATTTTATGCTAGAATTTTTTTATTTTTCGATTTCAAGTTACGCATATGGTATCCCATAACAGTGAAATTTATACAAAACTATCCTGAATCTGCACTGAATCCAACGCAAAAAGAACAATTAAAATGACAAGCAAGACAAAAAATGCGTGTGGGTGCAATTCACACGCAGTAGAAGCGGTGGGAGGGATTTTAAATTTCCTGACATCATATTTCATATATTACGGCTACGTTCCAGAAGGGACTCATAACGACCATGTTCATGGCCGCGATTTTTCCCGTTCCACTTGCTTGCGAACGTTACAATCATAAACTCTAGTGGAACGGATTATGGGACGTAGATGTCGTAAACGACGAAATACACAAATGTCATTGGTTGATTTGAAAATCGCGCCTTTTTCAATGTCAAGAGATAGAGCGAATTGATGCTCTGTGGTCAACGCCCACTTCGACCCACCTCTTGACATGGGTCGTTGTGAGCGTTGTGTGATGGAAAATCTTGAAGTCATTTGTGACAATTTCGCGACGACCATAACGACCGCGGTCGCCTTGTGGAACGGGAGACGTAGCATTTTGGGCGTCGTGAAACACTAAAGGAACGCGTCCTACATCGTTATTATATATTATACAGAAAATTTGAATTATTAACGGAAAACTTCAAAACATTTCCAACTCTCTTTGTATGACAATAGCGTTTAAATTATTAAATATAATTTATTCAATATCATTCTCTCACAGGCTTAGTAATATAGATTTATGTGTTTATCAGTTTTTAGTGTCGCTAATTCGTTTCATCAAGTTTCAAATCACAATGATTCTAAAGAAGTTTCACTTCAAAAACAAATATTTATTATCCACGGAGTATTGAGAACATCCCCCTTTTTATTAAGTCTCTAAAAGAAATATTTCAACGTTAATTTGGATATCGGGTTATATCAGTTAAATGAGTCTAGTATTCGTAGCCTAATGATGAAAAGAATAGTCAGACGGACCTGCTACCTACCTGTACGGAACCCTTCAGTGTGCTCGGTCCGTCACGCACTTGGACGATTTATGTTATTTAAGGCTCATTCAATTCAAAAGGAAGATTTAATTAAGTGCAAGAGGCACGAAAAATAATAATAATAATCAAAGAATTAAATATGCAGAAGGTAAAACCACGGTTCAGCACAACTAGTGCTGTTAAAGCGAACCGCCTCCTACAGTATACCGCTGTGTACAGCTGGAGTAAACTTCAATTAATATGCAGCCATTCGCCAACCCCCCGCGGGAATGAACATCGTGAACACGGGAGCGTTTCGGCAAAACGCGGACGGTGACACACGGATACTCAGGCCAGTGAATAAAACGTGTACATGAAAACTTACAAAAAAATATATGCGGCTAATAAATATCATGATTAATTCCAATATACGAAACAAACATATACAATTTAAAAACAGAATATTTTAAGCCAATCATAGATGTGCGAGTAAGAAAATACGCGTGATTGATTGAATCTATCACGAGGATCATTGTTCGCAACCAGGTTTTTTTAAAGCTTACACCTTAATTAAAACTACGGTTTTAAGCGCGGCATTGTATTTGATTGTTTATATTTTTATTTCGACGCTTTGGCCACTTTTCTATCCGTGCAGGAACGGAGAAAAAATACGATTTCCTGCGGCCAGGCGGCCTGTCGTAAGAGGCGACTAAACAACCCACAGCCAGCCATACTCTAGACCACCCCTGGTCTAGAGTATGCCGTCATAACAACTTTGTGTTGTGTTCCGGCATCAGCGACCAGGTTCCAGTCTCCTTTAAGAGAGCAGCAGCGCATTTGTAGCACCTTCGGTGTTGCAAATGTCCATAGGCGACGGTAACCACTTACCATCAAGTGGGCCGTCTGCCTGTCTGCTGAACTTCTGCAATAAAAAATAAAAGAAAAATTCAGTAGCCGTGATCACGGAAGACTAACTAAGGATAACGAAGAACACGGAAGACTGTGTACTAGTCGCGAAAACTTAATAAAATACTACTATCTTATACGTTCTTAAGAATGTTACCGTTTCAAATGCCTTGTTGATAACAATAAGGGCTTTAATCAGTTATATCGTAACTAAACATGGATGATCAAGTAGGATTTAAAAAAACGTAGTTGTGGGCAACGATGCGCTCAGGAGATTCGTCCGCGTTTTTACGGCACGGTGACCTTTTTCGACCGTTCTCGAGCCTTAATTACGCGCTCTTACTCGCACGTCTATTACCCTCATAACATATTTGTGATTGTAGCTTCTGAGGAAGGCGCGTTCATCCTCACTTCCTTGAGCGGCTTAACTCATGCACGCAACGTTTCTCAGGAATGTTTTACTTGCTCACCGTGGTGATTTCGAATGAGCTCCCAGCTGAGGTTTACCCACGGCGCTATGATATGGAATATTTCAAAAATTGTGTCACAAAATTTTCTCCAGGCCGGTAGTACGTTGGCGACACCTCTGGTATCGTAAACGTCCATAGGCGATGATTACCGCTTTCCACCACGTAAGTCTCCAGCCTCTGCTGTACTCAGGCTATAAAAAAAGGTTATATGAAGCTGTATATTTAAGATTCGTTTGCCCCTAGGGTCATCCATAAATTACCTCACATGTGTAGAGGGGGTCGGGGGAGTCGATCGATCCCCCCATACGATCTGTATGAGCATAGTGTTTAAACTATTTAAAAAAACGTCTCGGGACGCCGGGCAGGAGTGATAACTTAAACTAATTTAAGTTGAACAATTTAGTATTGAAATTGTTTATCTTGAGAAAAGCTTAGGTTATTACTTAAATTTTATGTATATAGCGCGTGGGTTAGAGTGACAGAGGAGGAGCCTGCCTACCGCTGCCGTATGCGTGAGAGAAAGGGAAGACAGGCAGACTGGCGCCGTAACAAAGCGGTTTACCCTCCCATAAGAAGTTATCACTTCAAAAATAATTTAAATGGATATAAAACTAATCACGGAACTGATTTTTTAATTTAATCAAAATATGTGATGTCACACTGGGAAGGGAGGAGTCTCACGAATGTGATGTAAAGTTGTGACAAGGACGGGGGAGGGGTCAAGGAATGAGGAAATTCGTGGTGACGTAATTAGTGGATGGCCCCCTAGTGCGCCGCACTACAAGTCCGTGTGTATAATATTTTTAGCAACACATGCGCCTTTGGATCTAGTGGTGCGCGAAAAGGCCAATTACTGTTTTGTTCTACTTTAAAAACCCTTGTGCGTGCATAATCAAAGGATTTTCACCCTTATTATCAAAACAATAACGATAATAATGCAAAGACGAGATATATACAAGGATAAGATGTGAAGCCAAAAGGAAATGCTTATTGTGCACAGCTTAGAGGCTTGTGAGGGCGTTGACCCTCATTTCCGGGCAAGGAACTTCCTGCCGATAATGATTTATAAATAGAAGGAATCTACTATCATAATTTGCGCCATGATACGCACCGAAAACTTATGACGCCTGCACACACTCCATCTTGTTATGATAATTCTTTTACGGTGCAGGCTGTCAAACTTTGGAATATGCTGCCTCTTACTGTCAGAGGCCAAATCCTTACCAACATTTAGAAATTTGCTCAGAAAACACTATTTGACCACAAATAGCTATGTCTGATTAACAGAATATAATCATGCTAATACATTTATTATAATAACTTATGTATTACTGTATATATATGACTATGTATATATGTATGTATTAGTATATTAATTTCTTAAACTAGTTTGAGCATTTATGTATCTATTGCCTTTTTCCTGCATCACCTATATCGCCTGATTCAAATTTCTTTCATTTAGGGTGCCTGGAAGAGATCGCTTTGAGTGATAAGGCCGCCTGTTGTATTGCCTAGAAAATATTGTAAATATGCTCTGTTTTTGTAATTGTATATTTTGATGTGCAATAAAGTGTTATCTCTCTATCTCTCTCTCTCTCTCTACTATTAAGAAAGAAAAAACATTTGAATATCTAAGTCGTGGTAGCGTAATGGTTAGCGGTAACAACGGTGAAGGAAAACATCGTGATGAAACCTGCACAACATAATTCCATAAATGATAGGTACATAATTTATGGAATAATGTTGTTCTTAACTAATGAATATAACATTTGCGAGAATCTGAAACTTATTTTTAATTAATTAAGTACAATATTCGAAGATCTAAAAACACCACCAGAAATAGTCCAGAGCAAAATTTTTATGTACTTACATCTCTAATTTTACATAACACTGTATTTAAAAAGTTAATTAATTCCAAGAATTCAAGTCGTTCGAAGAGTTGTTGTTCCTGGAAGACTACTTTGTCAAAAATATTTGAGAAGAGATGATTCGGCTTTTCCGATTACATCTATTTTTAACGCGTAACGAAGTACTCGACTTAAATAAGAAAATTAAAAAATATAACTTTCCGAGAATCTCGACCTGTTAGAACGTAACTAATTGGTGTTTCAAAGTATTGGAAACATTTTTCGGCAATATTTTTATCTAAATACTAGGACTCGCCTGCGACTTCGTTCACGTTTGACGGAATAAGCTAATTTATACGAGTCCTGACAACTTTAAACCGCTTCTGAGAAAATTCTCGTGGAATTCCCGCGATGTAAAGTATCGCAGATTTTAAGTCCGGCAATTTGCTATCTATCAGCGAAAGCCGCATCGAAATCGGCCCAGTAGTTTTTAAGTGAACCCCGAACAAACAGACAAGCACAAAAAGCCTAAAAAACAAAAGACTACAATTTTATACTGCTATCGATATTACTTGCATAATACTATGTACCAATACCTTGTTTTTTCTTACGAAATAACTTTCGAATAGAATATAATTCAGATTAGCTACTTATGTGGTTAAACATTTTCTACCTAAGTGGTTTCCTATCTTGACTACGATATTCAAACATCATTGTACACTGTAACTGGTATATTTTTTTTATTGCTGAAGCACAGCAGACTCGCTAACGGTCCAACTGTGATGGAAAGTGATTACCGTCGCCTGTGAACATTAGCAATACCAGAGGTGCTGCCAACCTTGAAGGAGAAACTGGAATCTGGCCACTGCTGCCGGAACACAACTAAAAGTTGATATGGTGGCGTACTCTAGACCAGGATTGCTAGCCATCCAGACGGGCAATATAATAATTGTAATTATCGTACGAGTGTTGTATTCAAATGGTCTTCTAAGGAAGAAGAATGTATACTTGTACAGACTACTGCTTGCTTTACTACTGTTGCACCTGGTTTGATAGAAATGAGATAATTAGACTGCTATTCGTGGTAGGGTAACGTTCCAGAACCATATTTCAGTTATTGACTCTGGTATGCGTTTTAATAATATTAGCCTCAGAGTCGTCCTTTAAATGTTGTCAATAACATATTTAGCAGTTTGCGAACACGGGCTGTGTGTTTGACTGTCGATAACAAAATCTTAAAATATTTTGAATGTGTACCAGGGTTGTTTCAAATTCAAAAGTTTTTATTCTAAGTTCCACTGGAGAACACATTTTACAGGTCATACATGAAAGTCAAAATTTAAATCTATTTCCTATACCCAAGTCCCCCCCTTATTATCTTAAGGAACGTTTCTAATTTTTCAATATGAATCATAAGAAATTCTTCAGGTCACCAGGGAACATGAGACTAAAAACAGCGCTCAATACAACCAAGTTTTATAATCACTTATTCAATGTTCCAGCTGTCCAATTATGGAACATGCTTCCACTGGAAGTGAGGCAAGCCCCCTCAGTATCCTCCTTTAATAGACTCGTTAAGGATTACTACCTCAAAGTATAAGACCGCCATTTGTAACGTTTACACCGCTTCGAGAGGTGTTATAGCTGTTTACAGGAGAAGAAGCGGCAAGAAACTTCCCAGCAAGTCTAGCTAAAAAGTTTTCTTCACAATTAGGCTCTCTTTTACAATAAGTATAGAAGTTGTATGACAATTAATTTACAAAGAATTAATGAAGTTATACAAACAAAAAAATAGTTACCGTCGCAATAATGACATACAAAGAATACAAGTTTCTTATTAGAAGATCATTTTCGTACATAACACACTAGATTTTAATAAAAATATGTAAGTAACTGCTTATCCTCTAATATTTATGTATATCACCTTTGACCAATATAATCTGTTTTATTCCTGTCACGGGTTGTCTGAAAGAGATCGCTTCTTAGCGACAAGACCGCCCATTGTGCACATTTAGAACATTTTTAGGCTATAAGGTTTTCTGTAATGGTGTACAATAAAGTGTTATCTATCTATCTAGATTTTTGTAATCAATTACACTATTTAATGACGCTGAAATGTCTTTTGACAACTTAAGGAACGTATAAAGTTAGATATTGTTACGAGTCGCGAGACTCGGATTAAAATGCCGTTAGTATTAATATACTATAGAGTTTATTAGAACTATACAAACACATATAACACAGGTACAAATATAACCGAACACAACAAGTCCAAACGTAATGCAAAAGGTCGTAACTCAATAAAACGCGCAAAGTACGTCACTTATTACATTCCCGATTGTAGTACACAAGTCTTGCTTCGCTCGTGGTTCTCGCTCGACTGCCTGCTCCCTCAGTCGAGCCATTGCTTTATACTGCACAAATGCAATATGTCCGCCCGGCAGCGTGGACCGAATTTCCTAGAATCGTAATCCGCACCTGGCTAATTATTCCTGCAAGCGGCCATAAACGAGTACAATAGGCTGTTCTCCACAATAACCAATAAATAAGTGAACAAAAGAAGACAATCATAAAAAGGATTACAATTAGTTCAAATGCCGACGGGTAATAAAATATGTTTTTATAGATATGCAGGAGGATTTTGTTTTCGTCGGAACTTAAGTTGTAACAATATTAAAGAAGGACATGTTTCAATTAACCATCCATGATGATTATTATAATTCCTAAATATTGATGTACCTATATTTATAATTAAATAAAAATTGATAAAATTTTATTATTGACACAATATACTAGTGATATTGACAATGTTTTTTCATTTCTCATATTCTGAAAGTACGCTTGAAGTAATCACAGGGATGAAGGCAGCACTTTTTGGCCTTGGGAAACGATTCTCCCTGCTGTCAAAAAATTTAGAAAACTATGCGAACCATAAATAACACACGCGACTCAAGTTCCAACATTTTTAACAGCCACTGTTAAATCGCAGTATAAATTGTAATAAAAAAATATACAATTTTGTAACATCATTTTATACTTATAAACTACTTTTCACTAAATTATTATTTAATTTACATAAATTTGAGCAAAATATTTACTATCGTCAGTGACAAAAAAATTACTAAAAAAAAATTATATGTGACGTAAGTGATGAGGTTTCAGCTGATTTAGATATGGGTTTAACGCATGATTTCATTAGAGAAGTAGTTGTTTGTTTAACTAATAAGATTTTATTTACTTTCATCATATTCGAAATGAAAAGCACAGTGTTAAACTCGAGTGAGAGGCCCATTTAGGCACTCGAATTATTAACGCCCTCGCTCGTACGCCAAACCAGCTCGTGCCTAAATAGGTCACTTTCACCTTTCATGTTGCAAATTTGACATTTTCATACTGATAATTATGGACGTTTCAAAATGATTACTGTCAGTTATAACACAAAAATATTAATGTTAATAAATTTATAAATACATATATCTAAACGCAGAATTCAATTACAACTTTTTCAAAGATTTATCTCTTAAGGAACAACAAAGTATACATCCTTATACGTGTATATATCACTGTACAAAATATATATCTTAGTTCACACTAGCACGACGACTCGGTACATGTTTAAGTTTGAAACGCTAAGTGCCTCTGTTTACCCTACAAAGAACCTAGAATAGCCAACCTCCCCGGTCAATAACCCACCCTACGTCTCCCTAGTCCTGTCAAAGTGTATGCAATATTCAGCCCAAGACCAACCCTAAATGCATTATTCATGCCATCCAGGGAACAATTTTTAGCTTAATTATATTAGTTGTGTCAAGTTCATGAAACGTTACTTAATATGTTTTTTTTATATTTTATTTTATTGCAGGAGTTCAACAGACAGGCAGACGGCCTACTTAATTTTTTGCGGTTACCATCGCCTATGAACATTAGCAACACCAAAGGTGCTACAAATGCGCTGCTGCCCTCTTAAGGGAGACTGGAACCTGGTCACTAATACCGGAACACAACTCAAGGTTGTTATGGCAACATACTTTATACCGGGCCCTACCACCTGGCTGTGGGTTGTTTTGTCGCCTCTTACGACAGGCCGCCCCAACGCAGGAAATTGTATTCTTTCTCCGTTCCTGCACGGATGAATAATGAGTATTAATCTTGTCCAGTCGAAGGCATATATATATATAGATAGATACACCCAAGATCATGAAATACTCACCCCCATTTTCTTGAGCTCCCACGCTCAACTACGCAACAGTTCTCTTGAACATTTATTCCGCGTACAAGAATGATCTGAAGGGAACTTCCCGCCGCGGTTCTCCTATTGAGCTACGACATTGGGGTTTTTGTTGCAAACGTCCATAGCCGACGGTAACCGCTTTCCATCAGGTGAGCCGTCTGCCTGTTTGCCTGCTTCAGACAATAAAAAAAAAAAACACCCAAAGTGGTCACTAGTATTGATAAAATCAAGATCGTCTCATTGTTCAGAGCATGCTTCTTAACCAAATATATCGGAACAAGAACGTTCCTAAGTATTTGATGATTTTTGGCATGCCCATGTATGTATATGATGCTGACTGTACTTATTCGGTTATCAAAGTGAGCGGCTCTTTGCTAGTTCAATTCGGTCAATAGTTCCAACCGATAGAAAGATGTATAGTTCTATTAGTTTGTGCACTTGCATCGGTAGTTAGTAGTAGTGATGGATGCTGGCGGTAGTTATTGGAGTGCTGATGCTTTCTGGTAATAGGGGGCTAAGAAATACACCTTCTAGTTTCAGGAATTTATTCTTGCAGTAATAGTGAGATTCAGTCAGTCAAGTGTCAGATTTAGTCTCATCATTTTATTTGTTGTTTTTTACTTGTCTTACCTTTTATGTTATCTATTTATTTTTTCTTTTAAATATCTTTATTTAGCTTACTGCTTTTTATTACTATTATCCCATTTTTATATAATTTTTTTAAACTTCTCAATTTATTAGAACAAAACCAAAAAGAAAACCTATGTAATTATGCTGTAACCGGTTCGACTTGTTTTATTGGTTCTCATGCCTTAAATTTTCCTGCGTGTCCTTTGATTGATCATAACAACGCACATATTAAGAAACTAAACAAACAATAACATTCCTAGTTACACAGTTGTTTCGAACCTTAATACAATTTTCATTGGAATCGAGGAAAGTTCCCAAAGTAGAGTAGGTGTCTAGGTGGGCGTGACACGGCCCTAAGCCACCAGCCGAACGCTGTGATGCCGAATTATTTATCGTTTAACCGAAACTTCTGAACAGTCGTCATTATTGATTCAACACGTGGCGAGAATGTTTGCATGAAACTACGAGTGGGTAACAGCAAGGGCGTGGGGGATAGTTCAGTGGAACGAACTTGGCCTTTGTACTTTTTTCTCTGGGTTCGTTCGTCGACGATCTTGCGACGTGGTGAAAAAACGCCTCCACTAAATAAGCGTTTCTCTCCCTGGCAGTGAGCAGCAGCTGTGGCAGTATGAATGCCGAAGAGAAGGGCTCTGGAAGGGCTTGTGCCCGAATATCAGCAAATGAGATACCATTTGTTGAACAGCGGTGTGGAAGGAAAGTTGGGAAACCAACGCACACAGATTATCCCAAATATGGAGCAAAATGAATGATTGAATGAATGAAAACAGCTTATTGTTCACTAAAATTAATAGTACCTTCTTAAAAACTAGACACAATAAATGTTGAACAAAGGGAAAATTAAAATATGACAGTGGCGGTGTAGACAATAAATAATGTAAAACATTCAAAACATATTAAATAAATTATATACTATTATTACGAGTGTGGGACTCGAATTAAAATGAGGTTTAAATTACTATAGAATTTATTAGAACTATACAAACACGTATAACACAGGTACAAGAATGTCCACGTCTTGCTCGTATCGTAATCGTCGTTTGACTGCCTCATCCCGCCCCCGTTCGGGCATTGTTTTATACTAAACTGTACAATACAACAATCAACCGCGTGAACTGAAGTGATCCAAAAACCACACCTGGCTAACGACCATTATAAAGGATTACAATACACAATAGACTGCTTTTCTAATTACAAATATTAAATACAAAGTAAACAAAAGAAGTCCAAATGCGGGCAGGTAATAAACCGTGCTTTATCGCCAGCAGGTGTGCATTCCCATTTGTCGGCGTGCTTCGTGGAATTTTGCCTAAGTTGTAACACTATATAAACAATACATACCATAATACATTCAGAATAAGCAGCACTATTATATCTGAGAGGACCAAAAATAATTAAAAACTATGATTTTAAAAGAGGACACTGACTTAGCTTGTCTGATGTTGACTGGCAGTGAGTTCCATAAACGGACAGCCTGTACAGTGGAGGAGTTATCAACGAAGGAAAAGTGTGTACAGGTGTCATTAAGGAGAGATCATTATTAGAGAACAAATAACGGGAATGAGAAAGACGTAGGAAATCAAAACATTCCTTTAAATAAGGAGGAGTACGAGGATCAAAAAGGACGCCGTATAAAAGAGAGAGCAAGTGAACATTCCGACGAAGGCGAATAGGTAACCATTTAAGCGTCTTACGATATCGCGAAATGTGGTCATATTTGCGCAACCCAAATATAAACCGATTACAGACATTTTGAAGTCCATCTAGCTTGTTCAGTTGTTCTTGTGTTGAGTCGAGATAACCGGCGTCAGCATAATCAAATATGACAATGACAGATCGCTAGATGGCGTTGCGGATATTTTGAATTTAAAATTAAATTCAACATTTCCAAGGAAGGAAGGATTCGTGTGACGAATGTCCGGTTTTCAACTCAGTCTACAAAATTTACAGTAAAGTGAGCGAAGCCGCGGGAGAAGGCTGGTAAATGAATGATGGCCGGTTCCTATATGTTACTATTCATTCGGTTGAATTATGACATTAGTTGTATGGAGCTTATGTCAAATTTTAACCGATAACCGACAAATGAACGGTAGGTATAGCATTAAATAGAAACCGCCTATAAACTAGGCTGATATTCTGAGGTTATTACCATCCACAGAATTATTTATTATTTCATCAAAGTATTTCTAACTTATAACAAGGAATAAAACGATTCGTCGATTTTCGTTTATTGCCCAGAGTAAAGGCAACTCGCAGCTACACTAATAGCAAGTAAATCATTCTTCATGAATTTATGATCTCCAAAGGGATTTTTGATAAGGGAATTGTTATTTGCCGAATCAGCAGCGGATTCGACTCGATTTAATATTTCATTGTTTCGGAATTATGGTTTAATATTGAATTGATAGAACCGCAACAGAAGAGCAATTATGGCTTAATCAATTTTACATTCGAATTTATAAATTAAATGGAGTTAAAATTGCGCCATAAATTATCGTTATGAAAAACGATTTCATCTGCTCTCGTCTGTAATTCTGTGAGAAGATCACTCAAACATAAAAAGAACTTTTAATTTGGTTTATAGGATTTCATGCACAGAATACTTTGATATAATGATTTCATTTTAGGTTCTGATAATGTAACATAAGATCGTTTATAAAGAATAAGCGCGTTGTATTTTGCCTTATTTAATACTAGGTGACCTGTGCCCACTTCGCTGGGCATTAGAAAAAAATTTCAATATCAATGGAGATTACCCCATTATTAGTATAGTTTTGTTGAGTTTAATTACCTACTAAGCGAATATTTCCCCTCCCGTACTGCCCGTACCCCAGTTACGCCTACATCGCATAAGCCTATCATCGCATCAAGCCTAGGGGTGCGCGGCGACCACGCAAAACTTTCTTTCGAATGGATATCCGATTTATATTTTATGAAGTAATACTCCTTTTTAGGGGCGTTAATTAAATTTTTAAAATAAAAGAACACTTATTGATACCTTTTAGACATATGCTATCGCTACACTTTTGAATGTCTTTATTTTATTCTATCATCAATAGTTTTCCAACAGTGAAAGATTTTTTTAGTAAGGAACCCTAATTTTTTTGAAAATGTAATATGGCCTAAATCGGTTCAGTAGTTTCGGAGATTACCCCCTACAACGTCACAAACTCACAAACTTTACCTCTTTATAATATTAGTATAGATGTAGGCAAAGTACGCTTTATACGGAATAGTTCATCAAAGCGTTTTCGTTGCAGTTTACGAAGACAATATAATCATCATTTCATCATTATAATCAGATGTTAAAGTATAATACAATATTTTTAAATATTTGTTGTGTCCATTAAAATAGAGACACTAGCTCAGACACTGCCCGTAGCGTTGAATACCATGTATTTGGTTATTTTGGCACTGTACATAATACCATGGCATCGTTGGCAAAGCTGTAATGGTTTATTTACGCTACATTCTCGTGTCAAAATTAGACGATACCTCGAAAGGTCGCCATTTAATTATATTATCACTGAAAATGTACAATACAAGCAACAAACGTTTCGTTAAACATCCAATTTACTTAATGCTATTTCATTTCAAAGAAAGTTCCCTGTGTTTGCTCACTTACTTACGAGCCAACTGCTACTCCCTACACTTTTCGTGTAAGCACAGACTAAAGGTATTATTAGTATCAATAGCTGCATGGCTTTGCTTAGTCCTATATCGCTTGTTTAAAATTTAGAAATTAAAGGGAATGAAAGTAGAGTAAAAGAAATATCGTCAAAACTATATATGTAAAAAAACATACCTGTTAAAATATGTATATATTCATACTAATATAGTAAATGCGAAAGTGAAGTTTTCACGACAAAACCATTGAACCGATTTTAATGAAATTTGTACGGAGAAAGCTTCAACCCTTTATAGACATACGACTTTTTAACTATATATTTGAATTTACATCAATGGCGTGGAATTAATACAAAATGGATTCCCCATAGCCTACCTTAAGAAACTAGCGACCAAAAGGTCGAAAGCGCCATGAATTTATTGGCGCTTACGTTTTATATTCATGCATATATTATTACTGGATTACTATTTCTATGCTCGGCGGCTTTTTCACGCGTATTGGATGAAATAGCAACTCATATCCCGATCGAGCACCGGCTTTTGTTTCAAATATACGGTAGAAGCAAAATAAAAATACAAATTGTAATGAGAAAATACATCGCGAGTTAAACGCTTTTTCAACAGCGGTGTAGTCGACTCTTGCATGATACGGTATGTTTTGTCTACCGGTTTACTCTACCGACTTTCCACCCCGCGCCACTGGTATACACAGATAGTATTTAAATAATGAAGTTCTTATGTAGAATTGGCAGTGATACGGGAATAACTGTTTAAAAAACTGTGCATTTACGTATATTAAATATATAGTAATTTTCCTAAGAACTTAAGATAGATCCATTATTTATTCACAAAAGCGACATTGTATAAATTTCGTAAATTCAGAAGGAAATGAATGAACATGTTTTATTTATAACAAACCGGACACTTGACCACAGTATCGCAAGCTATGTAACGATATGCTTGCCATCACCAAATTTTAAAAAAATTGTGTGAGTATGTTCACATGCAGTAGAAGTCAAACTACAGATAATATACTCACAGATAATTCTTCCAACTTTTATTTATATAATTATAATTCCTTTAGCATACATCCGTGAACATACTATAATTTAAAAAAAATCAATGTTAATGACACTATCTCACTACTATAAAGATCAAAATTCAATGCACTGTTACGCACAATTTCCTTTGATCTACGTATAAAAGAATATCTGCCTGAAGTATATATGGATTGGGGAAAAAGTTTCTTCGCATTTTATATAAAAATTCAAAAGGTTTTTTTCTAAAGTTTATTTACATTTGACTAAAGTATGTAGGTGCCAGTTTGTTGGATAACTTTTTGCCATCTTGTAGGTAGGGACGTGATCCCATTGCTATAAAAATTTTGGGGCTTCTGATCAAAAAACTGCGACATGTGGTTTTGGCAGTCCTCTCGTGATGTTAACCTGACACTGCCTAAGGAATTCTGCAGAGACCGAAACAGGTGAAAATCTGAAGGTGCAAGGTCAGGACTATACGGCGGATGCATTAACACATCCCAGACAAACTCTTATAATTTTTGCTGAGTGGCTAAACATGTGTGAGGTCTAGCGTTATCATGGTGAAAAACCACACCCCCTCTGTTGATTAATTCCGGCCGCTTTCTCTCAACTTTTTGCTTTAATCTCGTCAGTTGTTCGCAGTACAGTTCAGAATCGATGGTCCTGCCTGGCGGTAACAGCTCATAATTAATAATGCCCTTCCAATCCTACCACACACACAGCATCACCTTGTTGCGAGTTAACCCGGGCTTCGCCACAGTCTGTGAAGCCTGACCCGCCTTTGACCACGATCTTTTTCGCACGTTCTTGTCATACGTGATCCACTTTTCATCACCAGTTATCAGCTTCTTCAAAAATGGTTCGGTTTCATTACGTCGTAATAAAGAACCACAAATGAATACACGGTTCATTAGGTTTCTTTCAAAGAGCTCATGAGGCACCCAAATATCGAGTTTTTTTGTGTACCCAGCTTTTTTCAAATGCGCTAAAACCGTTTTGTGGTCAATTCCCAGTTTTCCAGCTACATCGTAACTACTAATATGCCGTACTTGCTCCACTTTTTCAAAAATGGCATCAATTTTGTCCGTAACAGGGCGACCAGAGCGACGTGCATCTTTGATATCAAAATTTCCGAATTGAAAACGCTTAAACCAAATTTGCGCTACTCTCACGGATACTGTATTAGGTCCATAAACATCACAAATTTTTTTCGCGACTTGTGTTGCATTTTTACCTTTTTTGTAGTAAAATTTTAAAATGTATCGAATTTCTTCATTAGATTTCATTTCATTTTAACAATAAGAAAAACAAATGAAAATCATACATTTTCCTAATTTGAATTTGGAATTATCTTCTTTAAATTTAAAACTTCTTAATGATACCAAGACCAGCCAGATACAAATGGTATAGCCAAAGAGATCTTATTACAAGTTCATACATACTATATGCGAAAAGACTTTTTCCCCAACCTATTTATTATATATACATTAGAGCTAAAATTTATTTGAAATCTTTAAAGTTTTATTTAAATTGAAAATTAATACTAACCGTGGAATGTGTTTTATTTCGAAATAATTATTCGAAATGGTTCAATTTTATGTGTTTATTTCTTTTTAGTGTGACTTTTCGTTTCATCGATTTTCAAAAAATAACGTCTCTAAAGAAGTTTCACTTCAAAAATGATTGTGTGTGTGTGTGTGTTGTGTGTGTGTATGTTCGCAGTTCACACGCTGTTGAAGTGAAACTTCAGCGAATTTACTCACAGATAATAGCTATATTATTATCAGTTTTATTTCGGTCCAAAATGGACCTATGTTTTTAAACATCGGTTTTAATGACTCTCTAATCTTTGTTGCACAATGTAAAACTCGTATCTCATTCTCTGGCAGGCTTAGTCGTATAGATTTATGTGTTTATCTTGTTTTAGTGTCGCTTTTTCGTTTCATCGAGTTTCAAATAACAACGATTCTAAAGAAGTTTCGCATCAAAAGAAGTGTTTTAAATTATTGCTTTTTAAATAATTTTATAAGCAGTATAATAGTAATGATGAACTAACCACACAACAATTAGCGTGTTGCAATTTAAAAAAATATATAACGAGGCAAATAATTTTTTTCCATAAAGACCCAAGCAAAAAACTAGAATAGGGAAGGGTTCCCCTAGGACTCTAATTTGGTGGATTGAGCAGCAGAACAACATCACAAATATGTAATCTTTCTTTAATAATTATTAAATTCATTAATAAATAGTTCTAATTCAATTTAATACCTTGCTTGTTTTAATATTTTTAAACATAATGATTGACTCAAAAAAAGATAATAATTGTATACAATTACGAGTGTTCATAAATACATTTATTTTTATTGATTAAATTATTTTCTGAAATAAACTATGTCAATCTTAATATTCATACGTAATCCCTATTAATATTATAAATGCGAAAGTAACTCAGTGTCTGTCAGTCCGTCTGTCTGTTCCGTTTTTACGGAAAAACTACTGGACCGATTTCGCTGAAACTCAGTATATAGTATATATTTTTTCGATGCCGAGGATGAACATAGGATACTTTTTATTCCAAAAATGGGATTGTTTCCGGGATAAGAATATATTTGTCTTTCTGTTTGTTATGCTTTTACAGAAAAACTATTGGACAGATTTGGCTGAAATTCGATATATATGTAATTTTAATACCGAGGGTGGCCAAGGGATACTTTTTTCCCGGATAATGGGATAGATTTATGTAAAGGTTATACCAAAAAGTGGGATAGGTTTTTTGTGATTTTGTCCATTTCATCCACTTGGTCCCGTTAGTCCCGTTGGTCCCGTAGGCCCTGTTGGTCGCCTTGGTCCACTTGGTTCATTTTTGTCACTTAGACAGATAACGTAGTTTACAGTCAGATGGGGAATGGTATAGTTTGCGATATAAAATGAAGTGAATCTTTAAAGAGCAGGCGGTACAGGTTATATTGTATATAAGAGATACTCACAAAAGGTTGACACGCGGCTGCGCCGCGGGGTTAACTCTGGTTCATATATAAATAAACATAAAAGTTACACAACTGAAGTCACGTATACTGTGGCGCTATGATGAGGCACATCAAAGGTGGCAAAATGGAGGGAAATATTCATGAATATAATCCCCGGGGATGAGGCACCACAACTTGAATATTAGAGAGGGTATAATTTTTTTTTTAAATTGCTCCCGCTTTATGAGAGCTAGCCGGCTTTCATCATATTATTATGATGGGTTTACACGAAACATAAACGTTGTTCGAAATTAATTTCATATTTTCACCGGTACATTCTTTGAAAGAATTTATATTGGAGACTAGCTGCGGCCGCGACTTCGTCCATGAGAAATGTTTTTTCGTGGAACCCTAGAAAAAGTAGCTTGAGTTACTCCTTATAACATCAACATCCAGACTGAAAATCAAAAAAATTAAATTGGTTTTTTAATATAAGTACTGTATATACTTTCATATGCATTTAGTAATAAGCTGTCTGTGCAGAAACGAAGAAATAATACAATTTCCTGCCGCCGGGTGGCCTGTCGTAAGAGGCGATAAAACTACCCACAGCCAGGTAGGGCATTTGCCCGACTGCATGGCTACCGCCCCTGGTCTAGAGTATGCCGCCATAGCAACCTTGAGTTCCGGCATTAGTGACCAGGTTCCAGTCTCCCTCAAGAGAGCAGCAGCGCATTTGTAGCACCTGTGGTGTTGCAAATGTCCATAGGCGATGGTAACCGCTTTCCATCAAGTGGGCCGTCTGCCTGTCTGCTGAACTCATGCAATAAAAAATAAAATGCTTTCATTTAATTAAATTGTGGTTTTCTGACCTAATGTGTATATACAATTACTACGTGCTAACAGCGATGAAGGAAAACATCGTGATGAAACCTGCACATCGAGATGACCGATGTGTCAAACCTGCCAAGCCGCCTTGGACAAGCGTGGCGGGTATACTCTCTGTTCCTCTATAGTGGGGGCCCAAGCCCAGCAGTAGGACGTTTATGGGCTGTTATTATTATTATAGTAAAAAGGTATTATTTTGACATAACAAACAAACACTTCAATTTTATTATCTGTACAGACGTGAAAATTCGGCCAAGTGGGCGTTAATCTGCCCGCAGAGGATTTCCTACAAGTTTCTTCTAAATTCTGATGGTTTTGTTCTAAAATGTTTTAAGTAAGTTAAATATAAATAATAGTAAATAGTGGAATTTTCTTTCTACTACTTTTTACATCCCAATTCGATTTATCTTATGTATAAAATTCTCGTGTCGCGGTGTTTGTTATCAAAACTCCGAAACGTCTGAACTGATTTCCATGAAATTTTGTGTGCATATCGGGTAGGTTTGAGGATCGGCCAACATCTATATTTCATACCCCTAAACGATAATGGTGACCAACCGTTAAATTTTATTTTTCGGACACAATTTTTTTTTATTTGACTTTAAAAAATACATACAACCCTAAATTTTCAACCTTCTACCACCAACCCCTATTTCTTAAATAGCGATATTAGTATTTTAATAATTTTCTACTCTCGCAAGCGTTCTAGAGTTTAATTTTTTAAAGGCAGGATAACGTCTGCCGGGTACAGCCAGTGTTCTTATAACGTTCTCTAAATACTCTTAATGCTATAATGATTTAGCTTTAGTGTTACTTATTTTCTTTTTGTATACATAGTCTTAAGTTACAATCTAGGTTTACACTATTTTAATCTGAATCTCGGTTTTATCAAGATTGTAGATAGATAGATAGATAGATAGATAGATAACACTTTATTATACACCAATACAAAAATGAACTTAAAGACTAAAATTATATCTAGTTGTGTACAAAGGGCGGTCTTATCGCTACAAAGCGATCTCTTCTAAACAACCCCAATTGCAATTTGTTGCGTGTAATAATAAATGCGGCGTATACGTCAGAGTGAACATGGATACTTACGTTGCATTCGGGGCAGGGGAAGGCTTTCGGCCTCCTGTTGCAGGCATTGGGACGGTGGAGACGGTGCACCCGCACTTGTTGCGATGGCTCTCGCTGAAACGCGGAACCCTGACCTTCAGGATGACGCAGATACTTACCGGGCATGGGTGCTTCGATAAGTATCTGAATCATATCGCGGGCTGCCTGCCTTCCCCTCAGTGTCGCCAATGTGGCGCATTAGAAACTGCGTTTCATACGCTGGTCGAGCAGCATGGGCACCGCAGAGATATGAACTCGAGACACACGTAGGTCCAATCAATTCGCTGGGCAGTTTGGTGCAATCCATGCTGTATAGCGACGATCATTGAGTGGGTGCGGCCAATTTCTGCGAGGCAGTAATGTCTCAAAAGGAGGCCGCAGAACGAGAAAGGGAGAGAGGTGCGCATGCGTCACGCGGGTACCGACGTCAGTCGGGGTTCCGGAGGCGCAGAAATGCACAACATCTCCTCCCGTATTACCGCTACAGGGGCCCTCTAGTATCTAGGGAGCAGAGGAGTCTTCACCCCTGTTGACGAAGAGAGTTTGCCTTTCCCGGGGCATTCTCAAGCACTGATGCGCTAGGGTCAGCGTGGGTGTAACTACGTTCTAAGTCTCACGCTCTTCCTGCCATAAGCGTGGGGCACATGGGGGGAGGGTGGTTTTAGTGAAGTACGATTTGACTCTGGTGACCATTCGTGGTGTTACCTCTCGTCGCTTTGGTCTAATCCGTAGGAAAAGACCCAGTAGTGTGCGAAATGCATTTCCCCTGCCTCAAAAAAATAAAAATAAAGGGGAAGGCTTTCGGCTACATTATGCTCGCTCTCTAAGATGAGAAAGACGGTGTATGTAATGAGCCCTTTAATCTACAATAGACTACCACTCAAAATAAAAGAATCCGGATGTCTCGGTTCTTTTAAGAAAAGATTAAAAAGTTATCTTGTCGAGCAGACGGCCCTACTCAATAGAGGAATTTTACATACATACATAATATCACGCCTGTTTCCCATGGGGGTAGGCAGAGACTATGGATCTCCACTTGCGACGATCCTGACGAACAACTTTCACTTCACCTACTTTCATTACTTTCAACAACTCTAGCATTCACAATACTGTCATACTTGTGTTTTATGATTCAACTTTTATCCATTCTCTCTACATATCCAAACCACCTGAACATCCCTTTTTCAACTCTTCGTATTACATCTTCTTTCAATCCACAACGTTCCATTATCACAATGTGTCTTATCATATCATTCAAGCTAACCGCACAAATATCTCTCAAAGCTCTATTTTAACTGCGTTTATCCTACTTTCGTGCTTCTTCTGCCATACCCAACTTCTACTGCCATACATCAAAGTTGGCACCAACACTCCTTTATGGACAGCCAAGCGTGCCTTTAGACTGGCTGTTCATAAAAGAGTTTAGCGCTCCATTCACCTTATTTCCTGCTATAACTCTCCTTTCAATATCTCTTTCATGCTTTCCGTCTCTGGTAAACCATGCAGCCTAGGATTTTTAATATACAAATGATTTAATTACATTGTGTATGTATTTTGTATGACAATTGTTAATGTAATCGAAATGACGTGTACATACAATTTTATATAATTGTACTAAATAAAATACCTATGACTTGTGAATATATATATATATATAAATTTAAGAGAATTTCAAATTTACATTTTTCACTAGGTAAGTGGCATTTTTGGTATTCTTCTTCAGCTAGTTTTGTGTTTGATAAGTTGACGGATAGGATAACTCTATATTATTATTATTATTATCACAAAAAGGTTTAACTATTAACTTTAGAATCAACCTTTAATTGTGTCCAACAAGTTAGGGTCTGCGCAGCGTATCTTCTCGCTTACTCTTCTGTTCTGGTCTACATCCTTTGACACATTAAAAGTCTTTACACCGTCTTTGACTCTTCGATAAATCAGTGTAAGTCTAAGAAAACACAAGTTAAATATAGGTAATTTCATATAACATACTATCTATAAGTCGTATGCACCAAGAGTTGAGGATATTCGTAAAACATGACGAAAAGAATGAATACAAGAAAACTTACCAAATTAAAAAGGCTTCAATTTTATAGATGGGTATCTGAAAAGATGTGGAAAATGAAATTATAATATCAATTGGATACCAATTAAAGGGCTTAATAAAACTTAGAGTAAAGCATCTTCATAGCTCAATTGCAAAGAAAAACGGGCGATTGTTATTGAATATCGATTTTACATCAGTCACTATGAAAATCAAGTCTCTAGAGTTTTGTAGACAAATTGCAAAAACTCAAAATCTCAGACTACGCCGCTACGGCACACCGCGTAGCAATTCCATAGCAACGTGTGTATTCATTGCGGTCGAGTTGTTCATTCGTTAAATAATAATGAAACGTAAAACTTTCCTTCTGATAAAGTGAAAGAAAATGGTAGGTAGGGCTTCTGCAGAAAAGTTATTTCATTTCCTAATTTAATCCACACTAATGTGAATGTATACTTAAGTGTTTTCTCTGTTTATTTATTCGTTATCCTAATCTTTGGAGAATAAACTGATTGACATAAAATTTAGTAAGTATATAATTATGTACTTTGATAACTGATGTGAAAATGATGTACGTTGTTTCTCAGAAGATATCTCCAAAAGTCACATTTTTTAATTATTTTCGGTAGCTGATAGAAGTATTATATAATGATTAAATAATAATAACTATATTAAATACTAAGATATGCCTGCGAGTTCGTCCACGCTTGACTTGAGATTCCCGGGACACAAAGTACCGTAGCATTTATAAAAAGAATGTAAGCTATCATTTAAGTGAAAACTGTATCGGAATAAGCTGATTTTTATGCACCCGAACACCCGCAAACCGCTCCCGGGAAAGTTCCGGTGGGATTCACGGAATTACAAATATCACACATTTTATTACATAAAATTTTCTATCGATCAATGAAAAAATCACATTGGAATTTGATTTTTTTCTAATGTGGCCATTTTAAAATATTCCTAGAAAAATACCCGAAATAATTAGTAGCGCAGATTTTATGTCGAACAATTTGCTGTGTATCAGCGAAAACCGCATCGAAATCGGCCCAGTAGTTTTAACGTGAATCCCGAACAAACAAGACAAACAGACAAAGAAAAATAAAAAAAAATGCATACTGTTGTTCTCCGTCGTTTATATAATGTATACCAGTTGTTTTTTTTTTAATAGCTTCTATGTACAGAGACGGCGTTTTTAGAATTTATATTAAAGATGAATAACAAAAGTAATAAACACTTTCCTAAGTTATTTATAAAGAAACCTTATACTTTGCAAACGAGGAAAATGTATATATAACCGCTGGTACCTACAATTATACTCCATAGCTACATTATCGTAGCGGCTATGAATATACACGTGACTACGCGATCGTAGTCACGTGTGTGTTCGTAGCTGGTGATTGCTACGAGGTATCCATTTGTAGCACGTGACTACGAACCAATTACAAGTATTGGACAATAAATCAAAATGAATAATTCAATAGATTGTATGTAAAAAAAAAATACTATTTGTTCTACACACATTAAATTAGGTATAGATGAACTTTAGATATTCCCTTTTATCTAGAAAAATGTAAGTATTAAAACAATGCTTTATTGTTTACTAGAACTATATTCAACTGTCTGTTCATTCCGGTCTATCAATTTTTATAGAAATGAGACGTAAAAAATTAATAAATAAAATTATTTCAATTATTGAAAAAATTCCGTATGTACTTTTTGTAACTTCATTCATTTTTTTGTTTTCCAACTTTTCGTCAAAGTTCCAAAATTTGTTATTTGCATTTCTATTAGTTACTTATACACAATAATATTTTATATAAGAAACACAATTTTGTCTCTAAAAATACTTCATAATCTAAGAAACACCATTTTATTAAACAAGTAATGCTTGTGTTAAAGGTAATACTCAACGGAGTACTCTAGGGCCGATCCCAGACACCCAGACCATAATAAATAACGGAAAATTTGTTTCGGAAATAATGGAAATTCACTACGCCAGTAATAGAACCCGAAGCCTCTGCGTCGTCGTGAGGTAGGCCTGCAAAGGCGTCAAATTAACCATTAGCTAACAAACAAGCAGATAGTCAATTAAGTTCGTTAACATCACAATACCGTCGCCGATATTGCGTAGACCACCTACTGCTACTGCAGTGTTCACCTCCGAAATTAACGCGAGTAGCACGCTTCTGTATCTCCTCTTAAACTACGCTAAACTCCTCCTTCACTGAACTGCCTTTTTTCTAAACTCGTCAATGTCTTCTGCTGAACTCTTCTTCCAACTCTCTCGTATCGCACTTGTCGCTTCCCCGTCTTCAATAAAATCGTTAATTTTTTAAACTGACAATGTCTCATTGCTACCATGAAATACTAGTGTTACAAGTTAGGCCACCTGCATACCTATTGTCACATACCGACAAAGAAATGCTGCGCATCTTGTTTATTGCCCCTCCCGCATTCTGAGTTCTTTTTATTACTTCGTATTTAAAATTTGCAATTAGACAATAGCCTATTGTTATTGTTTTCGACTTTGTTGGCCGTTCGCAGGAATAGATAACCAGGTGTGCAAATTATTATTTCTCGGAAACTCAGTGCGCGCGGCCGATTTTTTTGTACTGTATAGTTAGTATAAAACAATGCCCGAATGGAGGGGTGAGGCAGTAAAGCGATGACTATGATACGAGTAATACGTTTGTAGTACTCTCGATTAGCGATATAGACGAAGGACTTTGCGCGTGTCGAAT
This sequence comes from Dendrolimus houi, assembly GCA_039645545.1. Lineage (NCBI taxonomy): Eukaryota > Metazoa > Arthropoda > Insecta > Lepidoptera > Lasiocampidae > Dendrolimus > Dendrolimus houi. The sequence goes on from CM077133.1 coordinate 1,869,763, forward strand.
TGCATTGAATCGTGCAATGTGAACTGGTTGCATCCAGTTTTATAATTCCAGTCCTGTAGCTCGTAACACTATATATGAAATACTATATATATGATAAATATACGAAGGACACAGAACCGTCCATTTTGAGCATTACTTTCGCATTCATTAAATTAGTGTCGACAGATGTAAAATAAATCCAGAAATGTACAGAACACAAGCTAATTCCGTGTGAGGTTGCAAACCGCCCGCGACGGCTGCTCGCTGAATTATTGATTGGCTGGGGCCGAGGCACAGAGGGCGAGTTACACGGCATCGTGTTGGGACCATTCACTGCTCGACGATGTGTAGTGTACGGACCACGAATCACCCGTTCGTAACTTATTTTAGAGCAGCTATCCCAAGACGAAAACATTCCCGACGTACCTCACGAGCCTTCCTCTTAGAGCTGGTTCCTATAAACCAGTAGTAAGACAAACGAACGATTAGTTAAATATAGGAACCGGTCACGGCGTTATATTAGCCGTTGTTTGTGTATGTGAAAATTATTTTTTTATCTGTATTTTGATATTGCTATAATTAAAAATAATAATCATCCCTATTATAATATTATAAATGCGAAATTAACTGTATGTTTGTTCCGTTTTCACGGAAAAACTACTGAACCGATTTGGCTGAAATTCGATATGTACCTAATTTTAATCCCGAGGGTGGACAAGGGATACTTTTTATTCCGGATAATGGGATAAATTTTGTGGTTAGTTGTTTTTCTTTTTGTGATTTGCCGTTTTGGTAATTTTGGTCCTTATTGTCATTTATGTAGTTTACGGGTTGAAATAGAGGATGAAAATTGTATGGGAGACCAATCATTTCTCAAATTTATAGATATGAAAATTTATCAACTATAAAAAAATGCAATAGTAACTTGATCTGTCTTTGTAAACCTTTCACGGAAAAACTACTAAGAGTATTGGATCGGTTTTGCTGTAATTTTGTTTAAACATAGTTTTAATACCGAAAGTCGGGAGATGCGATAGTTTGCAATATAAAATGAACTGAATCTTCCGGAAGCAAATAGCTCTAACATAAAAAATGTATACAATGTAACCTGTATTAACACCCGCTTTTTAAACAAGAGGTATGCACCGGAGTTTGACCCGCGACTAGTAGATTATATTCCTAAAAAGAATACAGGTTTTAACTTAAATCTCGCCAGTGCACCGCGATTGCGTATTATAAACGAACAAGCAGTAATAGACCAGTTACACATTTTCGCAGCGATTCCCATCAGAGCGCTCCCTGTAATAATGCCCACGCCCTCGCAAGGGGGTAATCTGAGCCGTTTAAGACGAAAGGGGAGCGTTGCGCTAATGTATATTTGAGCTGTGTTTGATGTCGGCCGCCTCCAGAGGGAGACGCCGCGCCAACGAGATACGCACCATTCGCAACAAAAATATTATAAAGATGCAGAAGATGTTCAATACATTCATTTAATGTTTAATGCATATATTGAAGTCGGGGTAGTGTAATGCCTAGCGAACGCGTCCCAAACTCAAAGGGCGCGGGTTCGATCCCGGCCGGAACACTTAGTCAGTTTTCTGACCTAATGTGCATATTGTTACATGCCGTCAAAGATAAAAGTACAGCTGCGTGTCGTAAGAGCAGTTTATTGTCTTCCCGGATTTAGGAATTCTTTTGTGTTTAGAATTTGTAATTAATAAAAACATGCTATTGTTTTATGACCATCATTAGCGTCGAACTAATCCTTATTATTATTGTTTTCGGCTTTGTTGGCCGTTCGTAGATGTGCAAATTACATTTCTTGGAAGAATCCAGCTCACGCAAACGATCGTGTATTGTACAATTGACTACAAAACAATGCCCGAATGGAGGAGTGCGGCAGTCAAGCGACGACTACGATACGAGTAAGACGTTTGTAGTACTCTCGATTAGCGCTATAGACGACGGACTTTGCGCGTGTCAAATTGCATTTGCAGTGTGAACTGGTTGCATCCAGTTTTATTTGTATTTGTTTTATACGAGTTTGTACAGTTCTAATAGACTCTATAGTCATTTCAACGGCATTTATTTTAATTCGAGTCCTGTAGCTCGTAACAATATAGTTACAATTACCGCATGCTAATAACGATAAGGACAACATCGGTGATGCAACATGCACATCGAGATAACCAATGTGTCAAACCTGCCAGGCCGCCTTGAACAAGCTTGGCGGGCATACTGTCCGTTCCCCTATAATGGGAGGCCCGGGCCCAGCAGTGGGAAATTTATGGGCTGCTATTATTATTATACATATATTGGCAAAGCATTTTATTGACTTCACAACATTGAAAGATATTTCATAGATATTTTACTTTAAGTTAGATAGTTCTATTAAAAGCAAGTTAAATCAAAAAGGTCGTAATTATATTATTTATTTCATCGAATATAAAAACTTTCTACGCTAAATAATAACATCTTATATACATAACCTTCGTACTGTTATCTAGTACCAGCGGTCACCATAGTTACCGCTTGATTATACTGAACTAGAATGTCCTGTATTGGGCGATTTCGCCTCCTTTTATATTGTCGAACCAACAACACAGATTTTAGCAATCTTGTAATCTAAAACTTATTACAAAGGTTATTAAAAATCCTAAAAACATTCATAATGTACTTAACAATATAAACCTTACCATTTAAATACAACCCAGATTTTGTCTGTATTATCATACCATGTGACTTGTGACAACTTAATTTATTAATCTACCTTTAATTATATGCAATTAACGGACAGAAAATAATGTCTCATCATGAAAGTAATGTTATACACTTCAAAATTACAAAGTCACTTAAACAAAGGATTTATCCCCTCATGTAGTTAAAACAATATAAGTTGCATTGTTATAAAGACAACTCTCTTTATAACAATGTAACTACACACACAAATGCATTAGCTCATACCGCAAGTGTCTAGACATGCATGCGTCCGTATTTGACATTACCTGCAAAATATACCCGAGACGTGCCTTCAGTGTGGGGGAATTGGACGCGAGGTGTTTCCTTATGGTCTCACTTTAAAGGGGGCTAAGTTATACTGTTTGTAACTCAAAGTTCTTTAAAAACTTTTAAACTTGCCAAAGTATTTGCGGCATTTTGTGGAATATTTTGCTTATTACTTTACTCCGTGGCTAAAAAATGTACTTGAGTGATGATAGATGTCAAGATATTGTTCTAGTAATTTGGCCATGGATCAATAAAAGCATTTAATCTATATATATAAAAATGAATTGACGTTTTTTAGTCTCACAAATACCCGAGAACGGCTAAAACGATTTGACTAATTTTGGTTATGAAATATTTGTAGAAATCCACGGAAGGCTTAAAGGGTATAAAAACGAATCATATATGTACGCGCATAACTTGAGAACGACTTTATCGATTTTGATTAAATTTTGTGTGTCTTTGACTGGGTCCCGGGATTGTTTAGAATTAACAACTGGAACCGGTAGGTGGCGCTGCGAACGGGTCCTAGATTTTATTTTTTCAGGGCAGGACAACGACTGCCAGGAACTCTAAGTCTCTCTCTGAGAGGTCTCTCTCTCTTTTCTTTCACCTTCTCCCATTTATTTGGGGTCGGCACGATATGTCTTTTTATTCCATACTCCTCTATTCTGACATACATCCTCTGTCACACCACAAATCATCATATCTACCTTCACACAATCCATCCATCTCTCTCCGGGACCTCTAGTCTATAATGTAAAAACATCTGTGAATGGTTCGTGTTTTGTACAAATGCGTTTAAAAATGTGAAAAAAATCAGGGAGGGTAATCCGGACCAGCAAATTATGAAAATTTTGAATTATGTGTGTTAGAGCCTTACGTAAAATCTACTGAACGGATTTAAATGAAACTCGAGACACAACTATCTTATATCCCGGAACAACATTTAAGATACTTTTTGCAGCGATGAATGACAGAAGACAAATATAGTTGAAACAATGTCGCTGTGATCACGAGTTCTGGTGCAATCCACAACCAATATGTCGTCGTCGCGGCAACGCGAACGAAGTTTCGCCGGCACGTGCCAGTCTAAAATAAACTCATAAACTCATTTATTCGTACCTATTTATGTTACAAGTCAGGGTTATATGGTTTGGAATAATTATTGAGACCAGTGGTCGCTGCGGTCGAAATTCGACCATAATAATTTGTTGTCAAAGACTATATATACTTCTTTCTATAACCACAGATTTCGCCAAGGCAACAATAAACAAAAAAGTATATATGCGTGTGTTAGTCAAATACCTGATAGTGTCTGCAATGTTTTTTTTTATTGATATAAATGTATTTTTTATGCATAATTTAAAAAAAAATATTAGCATTCTGCACTCCTTCTTTATATAAACTAGAAGTGTGCGAAATTTCATACACCTCCGTCCGCGCAATTTTCGTAAAAAGGGGTACAAAGTTTTTGCTTCGCGCATTAATATATAAATTTAAATATTTGTCATCAATCTTTACATTCCACGAATTCGTTCAAGCTATTATAGAAGGTGAGCCCATTATCCACTTCTTAAATCCGTAAGTGTATGGCATTTAAACTGTGGGAAGATGTGGTTTTTTTCCGTAACTTGTTGCAATCCAACCGCCTCGGCAATGTTATTCAATATAAATTAATTCAATGCGAATGCAATCTTACTCAAACCAACGTGCAATGAAAATTGTACAGTTTGTACACTTGTTCTTGCTTGTTGTGGTGGATGCAGGCAGTTGTTGTTGGAGTGCTGGTGCTTTCTTGTAGTAGGATGAAGAAAATGGACCTGGCGGACAACCAGTTCGGTTTCCGCTCAGGGCGCTCGACGATTGATGCCGTCATGCGCCTGAGAGGCCTGGCGGAGGAAGCAGTTTCCCGGGGCGAGGTATTACTGGCGGTGTCCTTAGACATCGCCAACGCTTTTAATTCCTTGCCCTGGCCATGCATCATGGAGGCACTCCGATACTTCGGGGTGCCGTCCTACCTCCGCCGTATAGTCGGGGCATACTTGAACAGCAGAGCCGTTATTTACCCGGTCCACGAGGGCTGGAATCGGCGAGCCATGGTGTGCGGTGTTCCACAGGGGTCGGTTCTAGGTCCCCCCTGTGGAACATCGCATACGATTTCACCCTGAGGTGTCGGGTCCCCCGGGCGTCAGTGTCATCTGTTACGCTGATGATACACTGATCGCCGCGCGCGGGGGGACCCATCGGCAGGCGTGCCTTCTAGGCACGGCTGGGGTGTCCACTATCGTAGGTAGGATCCGGCGTCTTGGTCTGGAGGTGGCGTTGCAGAAGACCGAGGCCGTGATGTTTCACGGTCCTCGTAACCGTCCACCTCCAGACAGTAACATCGTAGTAGGAGGCATCCGCATCGGCATCGGGGAGACCATGAAGTACCTCGGATTGGTCCTCGATAGCCGATGGGATTTTTCGGCACATTTTCGGCAGCTGCTCCCCAGACTCAAGGGGGCGGCGGGCGCACTTTCACGCTTGCTCCCCAACGTCGGGGGGCCCAACGCCACGTGCCGAAAACTCTTCGAAGGCATCGTACGATCGATGGCCCTCTACGGGGCCCCAATATGGGCAAATCGCCTGGCGACCAAAAATGCTGCGCTACTACGTCAAGCGCAGCGAATATTGGCCGTCAGAGCAGTAAGAGGATACCGTACGGTGTCCTTTGAAGTGGCCACGCTACTCGCCGGATCCCCCCCATGGGACCTGGAAGCCAGGGTCCTAGCGTCGTTGTATACATGGCGCAAAGAAGCCCTGGCCAGGGACTCCAGACCCGCGCCTCGCGAGATCGAGGCGTGCCGGTCGGAGCTCCGCCAGGTTGCCATGGGGGTCTGGGAAGAGCGCCTACGACGCCCCAGCGCGGGCCCCGCCACTATTGAGGCGGTGAGGCCCGTCCTGCAAGAATGGATTGGACGAAGTCACGGCACCCTGACGTTCAGGCTGACACAGGTCCTAACGGGGCATGGTTGCTTCGGGAGGTACCTGTGTCGCCTAGGCCGTGAGGCCACGTCAGGGTGCCACCATTGTGACACGGGCGACGAGGACACGGCGCTGCACACACTCCAGGAGTGTCTAGCCTGGACGGAGCAGCGCCGGGAGCTCGTCGCCCATACCGGATTTTACACCTCGCTCCCGGCCGTGGTACGTACCATGGTCGGGAGCTCTACCGGATGGGACGCCGTCTCCTCCTTCTGCGAGCAAGTCATGTTTGCGAAGGAGGAGGCGGAACGGGAGCGTGAGCGTACTTCCCTGCTCCGCTCTCGCCAAAGGAGGACGCGCCGACGCCGGAGGTCGGATGATGACCTTCGGCCGCCGTAAGCGGGCGGCGCGGGTGAGGCCCCTTGGGGTATAGGGGTTCTCACTCACCCGCATATGCCGTCGAGATGAGAGTGCGAGTGTTCCGCGCGCGCTCACTCTCTTCCCGTGGGGCGCGTTACAGACCGCCCCACGCCTGGAACAGACCTAGTGGTGGCCAGGGGCCTAGTCCCCTGGCAATGGGAGAGGCCCAGTGAGGGGGGCCCACGCCTGCCAGGGCACGCGGAGTTGGGAATCCCACAGTCCCGTAGCCCTGGCATAAGGCGCAGGACGGAACACCCAGGGGTTTTAGTGGGTATCCCTAACTGGGGAGTGGCAATAGCGTGGCACCGTTCTGACTGGGCACGCTAGTGCCACCCCCGATCTGGCCAATCCCACACACTCACACCGGTCGCGAAGATCCCCCCAGGCTTCTGTGCCTGTCGCGGCTTAGTCCTCAAACGGATTTCCCCCGGCCAAAAAAAAAAAAAAAATACACCTTGTTGCTTTCAGGGATTTATTCTCGTAGTACTTGAGCTTGTATGCTGATCCCTGGGTTCAACTTAGTGGTAGTTGAAGTCGTATGTTACGACTAATAGCAGCTCGTAGCGACTTGATTGCAACTTGTTAGCAACTCAATCACAATAGTATTTGTGAGTATTATTTATACTAATGTTATAATATTAAAGTAGCCTAAAGTAGGCCGCAGCGTCAGCAAAACGCTGTACGTTGAACCGTACAAAATAATTTAAAAATAATAACAATTTAAAGCTCAACGTTTTAAAGATTTTACAATTTATAGTTACACTCAATAATTAAATAAACAAGGCATTGAGTAACATAAATTATATTTTAAAATATAACTAACTAGCTGGTGCCCGCGACTTCGTCCGCGTGGTATGGTTTTTTTAACTATCCCACAGGAACTCTTTAATTTTTCGGGATCAAAAGTATCCTATATGTTGACCAGGGATATAAGCTACCACCATACAAAATTTTAGCCGGTACAAACACAGACAAACAGAGAAACAAAAAATTTGAAAAAAAAATATATTAGTTCTATTTCACTTCTTAAATCCCCCTGACTTGGTTTTTAGATTTTTTTTTCACTGTATAGAAATTTGACCTCTACAATTTTATTATATGTATAGAAGATGTATAGATAACTAGAGTTTTCACCGCGGTTACGCCGCGGGTCAAACCCTACTGAGTTGATTCATTTTACTTAGATAAAAAACTTAATTAGGTTCTTATATATCGCGAGCGGAGTCGCGGGCGAAAGCTAGTATATTTATAAGCCGTCCTTTAAAAATTATCTAACTGATGGTGAAAACGACTTCAAAAACTGTTGTGTGGTTAGTAGGAGGAGTTATTAGGATATACAGACAGACGCGGAAAGAGATTTTGTTTTATAGTATGTGAAAAGACGATAAAGATACTTGCTGACCGTCGTCCCTTTTATCCTTTCAAAAGTTATCACGATATAATATTAATATACCACTATCTATAAAGTTCACACAAAAGTTCAGTAAAATATTCCAATGTCTTTCTATAATGTTTCTTAATAGAATTTATAAGAGAGAGGGTGATATATGTGGCGCCAGATGCCTACGGGCTGGTCTAGACGTGGCTACGTGGCGTCCGACTGTCACCTTGGCTTTTACTGCCAACTTTTCGCTTATTACACTTCAATTGCTAGCATATAATATAACCGAGACTTGTTTGGGTCGATTCTTATTTGATGGGAGGCTGGAACCGGAAATCAGAGCTGTCTCAGCTCCTGACGCAGGATAATGCCGACTTTCCAGCCTCATTACCATGAATTTTAAGTCCGTAAATTTTTCTCAGATTGTATCTATTTATAACTAAAAAGCCTTTTATTTTATGTGGGTGGGTACATTCGTTTGCAACAATAAATACTTTTCTTTCTGAAAGTAAGCTAATCAATCTTATTCTGGGCACGCCCCCCTCTTGCAACGATTTGTTACATAGTCTTTGATCACTCGTAGAAAGAAAGAAAAAAACATAGTGTTGTAAAATCTCATTAATGTCATAGACAAAATATCATTAACGTGTGGAATACAATTTAAATGCACTTCAATAAAAAATGTTTATTTAGAACTGCACACAAAATAAAATATACTTATAAATAATAAAATACAACTAGGAAATGAAATTCTTAATCCGTCCTAACTTAGCATGATGGTGATTGAATCAACCAGCGCTGGAAACATGGGCATCCTTAGGAGTATGGCCCTGTACGGTGCACCCGTATGGTCCACTGCACTTCACCGCCATAATAGGACTTTGTTGTGCCGCGCACTACGGGTCCTGGCGGTGAGGACCATCCGAGGATACCGTACAGTGTCGTGGACGGCGTCGACACTTTTGGCAGGCGATCCGCCCTGGCCTCTCCAGGCGGACGTGATAGCCAAAGTTCGGCGCTCCCGACAGGATGCCCTCGCCCGTGGCCTGGTCTATGGCCAGGCCGAACTCCAGGTGATCAGGACGCGGGAAACCGCGGCCATGATCCAAGCTTGGTCAGTAGAGTTGGAAAACCCTGTTGCTGGCATTGACACGGTGGAGGCGGTTCGACCGCAGCTGTTGCGATGGCTCTCGCGGAAACGCGGGACCCTGACCTTCAGAATGACACAGATACTTACCGGGCACGGCTGCTTCGATAAGTATCTGTGTCAGATTGCGGGCTGCTTGCCTTCACCCCAATGCCGCCAATGTGGCGCGCTAGACACGGCGTTACACACGCTAGTCGAGTGCGCAGCATGGGCACCTCAGAGGTTTGAACTCGAGACACTTGTAGGACCGATCGAATCGCTGGGCGATCTGGTGCAAGCCATGCTGCACAGCGACGATTGGTGGGTGGGTGCGGCCAATTTCTGCGAGGCGGTAGTGTCTCATAAGGAGGCCGCGGAACGAGATAGGGAGAGAGATGGTAGTGCGCATGCGTCTCGCGGGCGCCGACTTTTTAATTTAGTTTTGAATATAATTAAGAAAAAATAAATAGACATAGACAGTCCTCAACTATTAGAATTGTTTGATTTTAATGTACCTCGCAAGCCTCCTGGCCACCCCTGCCTAATATTTAAGACAAAACGATTTAAAACTAATCTTGGAAAATATTCACCTATAGCTAGAATATCACGTCTGTAAAATTCATATATTAAGAAATCTAAAAACATCGATATTTTTAATAACAATCCTCATACATTCTTCAAAATAATATCCCAGGTAGATTACGTGTGTTTAATTATTGCTATTTTTCCTTATATTTTTTTATTTTATTGTTTAATTAATATTTTTTATAATATTGTTACTACTTAGCCAAAATTCCACGAAGCGCAACAAATGCGAATGAACACCTGCGGCCATAAACCCCAAGTTTTATTACCACCCGCATTTGCACTTCTTTTGTTTTCTTTGTATTTAATATTTGTTATTAGAAAAACCGCCTAAAAATCGGGTGCACGCGGTGAGGTAGACATAGTGCATTGTGCAATATAAAACAATGCCCGAACAGAGGGCCCGAATAAATAAATAATACAATATCATGTTTACTGTATTACTTTCAAACTTTGAACAAGCTTCATTTCACTTGAAATGTCTAAACGCCAAAATCAATTACACCAGCAACTAATCCGAGACGCGTAATTAATACACTGTTTACTTCCCTTCAAACTAATAAAGGTTTTAAACATAATAGATTGCTAATATTAATATTCCGTACGCTGAACCCTCTTGGGAATGAAAGATAAAACATAACCCATTATATATTCAAGAGGCACAAACAAGCACCATCAGTCATTTTCGGCCTCTGTCAACGCATACTGGGGGCTCGAGGGTTTTTTCAATATGACGATGTAAGCTCAAGTGTATGGGTCCCAAAATGGTATACAGAACAATGTACTATAGGAAGGAACTAGTGTCTAATAGCAGAGAAGAACGCATTTGGTTTAAAAATGTTTTGATAACATATTTAATTACATTTTTAAATATAGATTAAGGACATTTTTGATTTACGAATCCAAATTACAGTGGTACAGTTGATCTATTACGAAAAATATAACATTACTATTCAATTACGGAAATGGCCGATCGTATCGTTTAGAAATAAGAGGGTACATAACAAAATCAATTATTAACTTTAAAAAGAAACACGACAAGAACAACTACCTATGCCACTCAATAACTGTAACAATAATAAAGTATCGACAGTCGCTATATGTCGATACAGCAAAAGCGAATCGCATCACGAACTGAGGATATCGGCAGACTCCTCTATCGCTGGGCAGACGTGTTATTTCAAGATTTCCCCTTAAACTTACAAACGCCCGCAGCCAATCAGGCATCGATTACGGAATTACACGGTGCAACGAGTCCTGAACTTGATGGGGATTAAATCGAGAGCTGCGCCTTGTCACGGGGGAGACTCCATTAACCTACGACATTCCGCGAGTGGAAGTCAAGCGAACGGGCGAATTATAAACGCGATAGTATTGCCTTGGCGACTAGTACACGCGATAAAATTACGTTTTAACGGTTTTAAGTGAGGTATTGTTTTTTATTTTTATTCCAACGTTTCGGTAACTTTTCAATAGATCACGGAAGACAAAGATTTCAAGTGTAAGTATAGATAACACTTTATTGCTCATCAAAATAAACAAATACAAAAACAAAATGCATAATTACAATAATTTTTGGCAAAATAACAGGCGACCTTATCGCTAAAAGCGATCTGTTCCAGGCAACCTAGCTTAAAATAAATTCTTAACTAATTTTGCGATGTAGGTGGAGCAGAAGAAATAAAAGACTGTACTATTTAAATATACATACGTACACTAATTTATAAATTTAAACCCAGACACATTTATAAAATACCAATATTACGTACATACAAAATAATGTCCATAAATACACTTATTAACATTACATATGACAAATATTTTATACTAACATATATTACAATAGATAAATAATTAATTGTTAAATATATTAGACATATTTATTTAAAGACAGATAGTATTTTCTAAGGGAGTTCCGAAATGTAGGTAATGTTTTGGCCTCTCTGACAGTAAGAGGCACTAAGTAATGAAAAAAACTAAGTACTTAAAAATAAATAAAAACTTTAACATTACTCATTGACACTTGGCAAAATCAAATAAAATACCAGCTTAAGACCGTTAAAATATAGTTTTATTCTATGAATACGATATTAATATAAACTAGATATTACGTCGGATGGATTTTGAGGGACAAAATATTATAAAAGTAGAATTAACAAAAGTTGTTTAAAACTTTAGTGTTCATTTTCTTTGTATAAGAAATTTTACAATTCGAATAATATGAAAGTTTCTAAAGAATTATGTTTAGGTTGCAAGCAATTAAACTCCAATAATTAAACAGTATGTACTAAATTTTTTCGTCACTATCAGTGTTAAAACTTTATTTAAAAATAGCACTACATGTTGATTAAAGTGCGTAAAAGACTTTCAGGGCATAAATAAATAATAAGAGTTACACAATATTATTTTTGTTCATAAAAAAGTTTTAGGATTGGGCCCTTCTTATAACACATGACACACTTTTTCCTTTAATGTCCTTACGCTTGAATTTGATTAATTGTCTGTACTTCAAAATTTATAAAGTACAGGCTTGTAAAACAATAAAAAATATTTTAAACGAATTTTGTGTTAATGTTTGACTTCCATTTTTTATAAATAAAAAAGTGTCAAAGTATTTTTCTCCAATTTTGATTTACTTCAACATCTCTAATTTTATTTGTGTAAGCATCACCGCGATACGGTATTATTCTTGACTTGTGTAGGGAGACATCCTTAGAATTAAAAATGTTTATGTGTATTGTCGTATCGTAGCAAATCGGCCAATGGACACCCGTACACCTCTGCAGGTGGCAGTGCTACGGGCGCTATATCACTCGTTACCCAACTCCCTTTTGAAGGAGGCAGGGGGATTTGAGTACACAGTGTAATTATCTCGTGAATCTTCTACATCATGTGACTGTGTAAGAGTGAAATATTTAAGTATTATTGGACTAGACATTCGCGCAGATATTCATTTGTTGTTTGAGTATTAAAACTTAGTATGCTTAACTTTACATATAAAATTCTTGTTTGTGTATATGTCACTGAGCTCCTCCTAAAACCCCTGGACCGAAAGTTGATGATTTTTTTTGTTTGCATAAGAGTAGGTCCCTGGATGGTTTAGATCTACAATTGGAACCGGTACGTGGCGCTGGAATCGGGTTCTAGAATTTTCATGAAATTTTTACGTGTTAGAGAGTCCAGAAATGGTTTAGATTAAAAACTTGACAGGGTGGGTAGACGGCGCTGCTATCGGGTTCTAGATTTTTATGTTTTCAGAGCAGAACAACGTCTGCCGTGCCCTCTAGTATTTAATATAAATATTTTCTGTTGTTTCTAATAAAATGAGCAAATTAGGCTGTTGGCAGTAAGTATCTCATAAATATTATCAAAAATAAATTTTATTATGTATATATGGAGCTTTCTTAAATCTACAATAATAAATAAAACTGAAGTGAATTCTAATCTAGACTGCCCTACCCTCACTTCATCAGTATCCCTAACAGTACCAAATCTTAAAAGACGTCATAGTCATAACGAACTGTTCTACATTCCCGACTGAATCCATTTGTAAATTATACATAGCCTCCTAACAGCATACCACCCACTGATTCTTGAAATCGTTAAATGGTCAGATTAATGGCTTCCAAGAATTCGCATGAAATACCAATCTGAGGAAAGAAGGTCTATGACGTCTTACGGCGACGTGACAAATAGATTAGCGCGAACAATATATGACTCAAATTCAAAGGGTAATAAGAAACCTGCAAAAGATTAGTATCGGCTTGCAACAATATCTTATTTTAAATATATTATAATAATAATAACATTTTCGTGTTTTTCTTCAATCATAACATACATATTATTATATATTTATTTTACGATCTATTTGTAAGGACAACTCAGTGGGTTTATAAATTGTTTTTACAATTTAGCTTACAGTAAATCCTTTGAAGTGGTCTTGTTTCTGGACTAAAATATTGTAGTGTGAAGTATCCTATAATCGGCGTAATTAATATTATGTAGAGCTTATTGTTCAAATTTATGGTTAAGCTGTTGGATATATAATAAAATAAAAAAATATCAAAATGTATGCGTAACTCCTTTTTATACAACGGTTAGTAGTACTTCATATTATAATCGTTCACTTGCTCTATCTCTGGAACACCCAAAATATGATGACAGCCTACATACGTGCATACAAATGTAGACTCTAACTTAGGGGAGAACGGGGAAAGTGTGCACACGTGTAATTATCTCTTGAATCGTTTGCAGTACACCGCTTCATGTGAATAGCGAGGTTCGGCGGCCCTCAATGGGGGAAATGATTTTTAATGACGTACATATCAAGAGCCAACCCTCCTCGTTGAATGTTACGATGTTTGAAAAGCCAACATAGGTTGCAAATTAGAAATACTTGTGTGTACATGCGATGTGAAATTTCTCATTCCAATGGTCTAGATAATAACACATGTTACAATAAATTCTAACATTATTTACATATAAAAAACAGGCTTTAAAATACCACCCCATGTTACTTAAAATGTCATGATAGAAATTATTTTAATTACAGTTTACCCAATAATTAATACATTATTTGACTCCTTTTTCTTCTACATAACTACGACGTCAATTTTATACACCCATACAAAATATATGAGGCCGCAATGTTTTATAAGTTAACTAGAGTTTTCCCCGCGTGAAAATCCCTAGGTAGTAGTAGCTCTATGTTACTCACATAAAATCTTAATTCGGTTTTTTACAAATAATTATAACAAAGAAATTAAGTCTATTAGTCTAGACATCTGCCCAGACAAACATGTGAGTCGAAGCCAACCTGATTTTAAGTAATACAACCAATAACATCATAGGTATTTATTGTTAGTGAATTGAAAAAACGCTATTGCAGTGCCATCTATTTAGCTAACCTAATTCTATGAAAACGACTTCATTTATGGGATAAAAACTATCCTAAGTTACGCCCCTGGATATAAGCTAACTCTATATCGAGTTTCATTTAAATCCGATCAGTAGTGTTCAAGTGATGCTCTAACAGACAGACAGACAAAAATTCTAAAGATTGTTTTTTCGTTATCTCGTAGTCCGAATTAGCCCTTCTGATTTTTTTCACGTTTTCACCATTTACAGATTTATATAGTAATAGATATTTTGTAATGCACTGCAATATCTAAATAAAATGTTGTATATACAGTGTTGAAGTTTACAATAGTAAACTACACAAATACCAGAAATAACATATACTAATTTATAGACATGATACTGAATTTGGTTGTTTATAGATTAAGTTTGTTAGTTCTTCATGATATTGAGAATAAATCGATAAAGACGAAGTAAGTTGTGAGTGTGCTACGACATTTATTAGCTTACATTATTATTTGCGATAACGCAAATACTTCATACATTAAAACCTCATTACATCCCAACATAATATATAAATCATACATGTCACTCACTTTACATTCGTCATTCACGTCTAATATAATAAATACATAAAATTACTCTATAAATCTAAATTATATAAAGCCTGTGAAATCGTAAACAAACAAACAGAATTTAAAAAAACTCTCCTTTCATATAATACCAAATCTTAAGGTATATTTTAAAAAATTATAGCTTAAAATAAAGGGAGAGTCAAAAAAGCCACTTCGCCCTTATTTTATTTTAAAATGGATTAAACTTATTGCAGCTTAACTTCTCGTAAATATAAGCGTAAGTCGACAAAAGAAATTGTTGAAATATTAGCTGTCGACCCGAATTGTGAGGCTCAGCTGACAGCGGCAATAGGTAAGGGAGCGAATAGTGAAAGCGTTTAATAAGTCTACCAAGCATATTTTATGCTTGGAAGACTCTTTTTTAATTATTTATTAAAATTAAATCATCACGAAATGGAGACACTTCCATTCGTAGCAGAATTTTGAAAAGTTACTCCTGTGTTCAAAACATTGAGAGGAAGAAGACTGAAGTGGTATGAGCACATACTGAGATAAAGAGCACGTGACAAAAAGAATGTTAAAATAGAAGATTGATGAATATAAAAGAAAAGATAGGTCAAAAAAGAAATGAATGCATGGTAAGAATATGATTATTTATGGTGTGACAAAGGTCATATGCCAGAATAATGGACTGTGGAAAGGATAGACATACTTTGTCATCTTCAAATAATTGGTAAAAGACGAAATATAGGAAACAAAAAAAGAAAGAGACATAAAGATAGGGAGAGATTGAATGTCACATACTTGCTGTCAGATTTTACGGAAACTATACTATGTGGGCATGTATATTTTTAGACCTTATATAATTATATCTAAAATTTATGGTAATAAATTTGAATTACATTAGTTAAAATTAAGGTTACATTTTTTTTTTGGCTGCAGTTGCTTCACTAGACTCTAGGTCTGTATATCTCGGCAACCAACACAATTTTTTTATAAGAACCTAAATATAGTGGAATTATTTATTGTTTCATGTATTTGTTTGGTCGGAATATATCCAAAACAATTATACCTACAGTATATTTGTATGATGTCACTGCGTAGCAACAAAATTGATATGTAACTATCAGAATTCAAAGTCTATCATCTAGTATGATGATCAACATAAAAGTGTTTCGTCATTTATTAAATTCAAATGTTTTTATTTAAAATAATTTCCACTGGAGAACACTTTTTGAAGGTCATACATATAAGTTATCCTATTCTGTGCACACCGCTTCGCAACGTGTTATTGCTGTTAAGGAGAAGAAGCAGCAAGAAACTCCGCAGCAACACGTTTAGGTAAAAATTGTTTTTCTTTATGTTTCTTATTCTATTTATATCTCAAGCTCTTTTGAAGTGAAACTTCTTTAGAATCGTTGTGATTTGAAACTCGATGAAACGAGAAAGCGACAATAAAAAGAGATAAACATGTAAATCTATAGGAATAAGCTTACGAGAGAATGAGACAGGATAAATTATATCTAATAATATAAACACTATTCTCATACATATAGAGTCGGAAATGTTTTGAAGATTTTTGTTAATACTTCAAATTTCGAATATATTATAATGATATAATATATGAAATGTGTCGTCACGAAAATCCCTCCTACCCCTTGTTTAACTTCTCCTGCGGGTGACTGCACACACACGCACACACACAGCCAATTTTTTTATAAGTTTTATACCGGGGTATGTTACAGAATTACTTTTCGAAGAATTACTGGAGTTATAATTACAACAGACAGTTTCTTACATAAGAATTTTGACGTCAAGCGAAAGAAAGAAGATTGAAGGGAGACTAAGGCAGGCATACTTTGCTGATATTAAGGAATAATAAAAAAACCAGTGTCTTATACAAGCTGTAATATCAAATAGACTAATGATGGAAACATTACTGAATTTTACACAATAAATAGGCTTGTTTTAAACGCTCAACCCTCCGCTCTCCGTTTCCAAGCGGGTATCTCACAACAGGCGAAAGAAATTACGGCCACTCAATAGGATCAATTTTGCTCCATCAATTTAAATAGATCCAATTTAGTTTTGAAAATTGAAATAGAACAAGCTCACCCCACGGCCGGGGTCTCGATGCCCGCTCAATAATGCGACCTGGAAGGGATTACCGGGAATATTTCATTTGTTCCAATTTTCCCCAGTTTCCTTTTTCTTTACGGTTCACTGTTTCCGTTTCTTACTATCGTAAATTGGATGATATTATTAGCTGTATTTTATTGATAAGTGGGGATAATGATCGAAAGATCATTAGACACGATTTAGGCCATGTAGATTTTGGTCAAAGAAAACTTATTGGAAAATTTATTATTTTGGCTTAGAAATGCTTAAGTGAAATTCCCGGTCAGGATTCGGGTTCTCGTTACTTTTGAAACACAAGACTTGAGAAATTAATCGACTAAGCTATCACGGCTTGTTAGGTATTTCTAGTAAGTTCCAGTAGCGTGGACTTGATACAATTCGATTCCCCATAGCCTACCTTTAAGAAACTAACGAATAACGACCAAAAAAAGGTCGAAAGCGCCATGCATTCATTGGCGTTTACGCGTTCTGTTCAAACATATTATTACTAGTATCTCTATAAATTAAATAGCGACCAAAAATTTATTGGAGCTTACGTTTTTTGTTCGTGCATATATTATTACTGTATTACTATTTACACACTCGGCGGCTTTCCACACGTATCGGATGAAATAGCAACTAATAACCCGATCGATTCCAAATGAAAAATACAAAATAAAATTACGTTTTAACGGTTTTAAGCGCGGTAATTTAATTGATTTTTGATATTGCGACGTTTCGGCCACTTTTCAGTGGCCGCGATCACAGAAGGCAAAGATGTCAAGTGTCAACGAATATTGTTTAAAGTTTTATTTAGCCTCAAAAATACAAATTGTTATAATACATACCAGTGGAGCAGTGTGGGAATTCAAAGCCACTTTTATTATACATCAGTCAGTGTCACTGTCAACAAATGTTGTGCTTTTTTGTATGCTGATATTAATTTCTTCTAAGGCCTTAATTTCTACAACAGTAGTGGTGTAGTCGGCGCTTGCATCATACAGTACGTTTTTTCAACCTGCTTACTCTAGCCGAATTTTTCACCTCGCGCCACTGGTATGTTCATCCAAGTGATAATAATAATACAATGTATGTGTTTGAGAAGACAACAACGCCATCACACGGCGCTGGTGCCATGTACAAGATCCGCCTGGCTCACTTGATGTTCGAACAAGAACTTTTTCAATTTTATCCTAAACCCGTGAATGCTTTTCATATTTTTTATAAGGCCACCCCCTTTAAAAAATGTTGTTCCAACATTTGAACACAGAGTATCGAAAACTACACATAAACGCAACTGTCTTATATGTCTATGTTACGCTCTTACAGAATATCTTCTGCGTGAAACGATTACCCTAAAGATATCGTGTTTCGGACGATAAGTGGGACTTCCGATGGCCAAGTTCCCATTGCCCTATTCCATGTCCCACCTTTATTGCACCACTCTGCTCCATCCCTTCTACCACATCTTAAAGGTTGGCAACTCGTTGATTCAGCCTGTAGTGTTGTGGTGGCATCGGCTTTCTGCGAGGCAGTAAGGTCTTGCAAGGAAACGCCGAACGATTGAGGGAGAGATGTGCGCATGCGACTCACGGTTACCGACGTCAGTCCGGCGTCCAGAGACCTTCCTAGGGGCCTGGTTTATTGCCGGACAGAGTTAGAAGCGGTCAGGACGCGGGAAACCGCGACCATGATCCAAATCTGGTCAAGAGATATAGAGTCTCCTGAGGTTGGCATTGATACAGTGGAGGCCGTACGCTCACACCTGTTTCGAGGAGTTACGCGGAAACGCGGAATCCTGATCTTCAGGATGACGCAGATACTTACCGGGTGTGGGTGCTTGAATAAGTATCTGCATCAGATTATAGGATGTCTACCTTCCCCTCAGTGTCGTAAGTGCGACGTACTGAACATTGCGTTCCATACGTTGGTGAATGCACTGCATGGGCACCTCAGAGGTTCAAGCTCAAGGTCGTAGTAGAGCCGATCGACTCGCTGGGAAGCTTGTTTGAGATGAAGATCACTGGGCTTTGGCTTTCTGCGAGGCAGTAATGTCTTGCAAGGAAGCCGCTGAACGATTGAGGGAGACAGGTGCACATGCGACTCACGGGTACCAACGTCAGTCCGGTGTCCGAAGGCGCAGATATGCCCACGATCTCCTCCCGTGATTCCATCAGCATTTCGGGATGCGATGGAACTATCCTCTGTCGGTGAAGTGAGTCATTCTGCTTTCCGGGGTCACTCAGGCCTTGATGCGCGGATGAACATGAAGGGGGACCCGTACAGGGTGGAGGGGCGAAATGGAATGAAAAGGAAGATCTTCCAGCGAGGCTAGTGTTGTTCCTCGAGGGCCTAGGCCCATCTTTTATTGTTGCAAATTTGTATATATTCTTCGTATGTTTTGGGAAACGTTTGCGACCTCAATTATTGCACAACGCCATCTATTGGCTTGCAAGTGTTCCAGTACAAACATGGGTGCAAGTACGTTCGAAAACTCATTTTCTTCCAACTCAAGCGCGGGCACATGGGAGGCAGGTTCAGGTTTAGTGGTGCGGTTGAGAACGTCCATATCAGAGTCCCACACAAGCCGAGCGGCGTTTAATTTTGCCGCGTAAGGTCTAACACCTACAAAAGGCCCGGTATTGTATGAAATGTATTCCCCTGCTTCAACAAAAAAAAAAGCCTGAAGTGTTGCAGACGTTTACAGGCGTCGGTAAACACTCTCTACTAGGTGGACCATCTGTCTGTTTAAGAACATCGCAATAAAAAAGAAAGTAGATTTAAAAGAAATTACTGTAAAGCGGGGCTTGAAAACGTAATCAATTAACGGTAATTTCGAAAAAGATACTGCCATACCGGTATATTTTTTACCGTTACTTGGTAACTTTTATGGTTTTAACGTTTATAATATAACGTTAAAAATCGTATGTATAACGTTATACGTATCGGTAATTTTTACGTTATTTCAAGCGACCTTGCCATTTTTAATAATTGGCTTTATTACGACAGCATGTTACCGAAACAATCGACAAACAACTCTAAATATTACGCCGCGCTCTTAGCACAGTGCTGTTTGGCATCTTTGCGAGTGAAAGAGTGCGACGATGGTAATAAAACATAGTTATAACGGCAAAGTCACCAATAAAAATAGTATTAACGTTATGTTTTTTACCGGTAAAATGGCTAGAAATAACGATAAGTTTATAACGGTATTTATTTTTTATCGTTATCTGAAATTAGCATAAATAACGATACCACATTTTTACCGGTATTTCAAGCCCTGCTGTAAAGTACAAATACAGAGGGATGTGGTGATTTCATACAATATACAGTAACAGCCCATGAATGCCCCACTGTTGGGCTCGGGCCTTCCACTATTGGGGGAACGGACAGTACACCCAACACGCTTCCAAGCTGTCCACGGCGGCTTGGTAGGTTTCCTCCTGTACATCGGTTATCTCGGTGTGCAGATTACATCACGATGTGTTTCTTTCACCGTTGTTGTAACAACATGCACATTAGGTCAGAAAATTGCCTAACTGGTGCATGCGTTCCGGCCATATTTCGAAGCCGCAGCCTTTGAGTTTGGCTAGCCATTACGCAATCACGTCTTATGTGATTTTATAGATGTACGGCTTTTCCCCAAAACGGCTAGGAAACCGCTAAAAACGCTTACGTCATCGTAATCTAGCCATCAGGGACATTAACAATTCTTCTCTTGCAATGAGCGTTACCCGCCACCAGGCCTATAAATCTTGGTTGTCGGTGT
The DNA here is from genome assembly GCA_039645545.1 of Dendrolimus houi. Taxonomy (NCBI): domain Eukaryota; kingdom Metazoa; phylum Arthropoda; class Insecta; order Lepidoptera; family Lasiocampidae; genus Dendrolimus; species Dendrolimus houi. The sequence continues at coordinate 1,890,546 of CM077133.1, forward strand.
GGCCATGAAAAATGCGAGCTTGCGCCCACCGCGATAACAACCGGTGATTTATTCTACCGGTTCGCAATTTAGACAGTTTCGGGAAGCTCACGGCCCGTTCCGTTATTTTAAGCTTACTATAAAACATGGTAAGTTTCTGTCCTTCTTAATATTAATGACAGAGGATTTATACAAATTCAAAAGTTTTTATTCAAAATACGTTCCATTAGATTTTCTTAAGTTTTCGCGATTAATATGACGGCCTCTGTGGTTGAGCGGGTTAAGCCGTTGCCGGCCTACCTCACTGCAACGCAGAGGCTCCGGGTTCGATTCCTGGTATAGTAAATTTCGGAAACGTATTTTCTCCGTTATTTACTATTGTCTGGGTGTCTGGGATCGGCCCCAGAGTGGTACGTTGTATATTACCCATAACACAGGCGTAAATTGCTTAATTTGGGGATATACAATATGTGTGTTTGTCTGCCGATTATTATTATTATTATTATAATATACATAATAAAACTACGTTTGAGAGGGTTGTAAGTGCGGTATTTTATTTAATAACCGCAATGAAATGAACAATTTGGCGGTAGGTTAAATAAAACTTTAACAATAGACATCTTTGCCTTCTGTGATCACGGCTACTGAAAAGTGGCCGAAACGTCGGAATAATAAAATCAAATAAATTACCGCGCTGAAAACTGTTAAAACGTAATTTTATTGAATTCCATTGGAGAACAATTTTGATATGTAAAATTAAAATTCAGGTCATAACGTATAATTTAAAATTTAAGTCTGCTTCCTATTCTATGTACATCGATTCACAAAGTGTTATCGCTGTTTAAGGAGAAGAATAGGCAAAAACTCCCCAAAAACATGTCGAGCTAAAAATTATTTTCCTCTGTTCAGTGTGTGTTTATTACATATTTAAAAACAGCAAACAAAATTGAGGACATAGTAAAAAGAAGCATCTTGGGTAGAAGAGAATTTATTCGTAAAAATGTTGTCACACATAAAACATGATAATCTAGTGTTGCCAGACTTATTTTGTCTTGAAAAAGCCTTCAAAATTAAAGATAAAAACCATAACTATCAAAAAATATAATCTTATACTAATATATAAAGCTGTAGAGTTTGTTTGTCTCTTTGATTGAAAGCGCTAATCTCAGGAACTACTGGTCTGATTTGAAAAAAAATTCAGTGATAAATAGCCCATTTATCGAGGAAGGCTATAGGCTATACATCATCACCTTAGACCAATAGGAGTGGAGCACCAGTGAAGAATGTTTTAAAATCGGGGAGTTTTGAAAACAAATTCCACGCGGACGACGTCGCGGGCACAGCTAGTAACATATAAAGTAATGCGGCTCGGAAAGTACTCTTTCATAAAAGCAGGTGAGTGTGAAAACACGAATGCTCCAGCCCGTCCGCGACGCCATCGCGATAATGGGTTTTAAAAAGTACATCGTAATGCTCTCCATTATTACAGAAAAGAGACTGCAAATTGTTTTTTACTGGCTATTTCCGTACAGCGGCACTTCGTTTGCGTGGTATTTACGCTTTACATTATACCAGCTCCAGCCCGCGGCTTCTCTCACGCTAATGTAAATTTTGTAGACAGAGTGAAGGACCGGCCGGGCTAGGAGTCAGCGCGCAAATACATTCCCGCGGCATCAAAAAAAAATACTTAAAACTTCATCCAAAGAAGGTGGAACTAACCATGAGGGCAACACATTAAAATTGCACTGTCATTCCAGTTGCCACGGCGATGTATTTGTTAGTGAATTGCAGCGGTGGCGCCATAAAACGCGATTGACGGTCTGTCTGTCGGTAATAGTACTTTTTCTTGATAAAAAATACTTTGTCCCCCTGACAACGTATATGAAAAAAATCATGACGAAATATTGCACAATTAAGGCGTGAAAGCGTACCATACGAACAAAAAACTCATATTCGTATTTACAATATTAAATATTATCTAAAACCAATGGATTTTAATCTAATATTAATTGTGTACTCTACCTATAATCTCGAACCGGCTTTAATAATAAACGTAGACTAAGTCTAGACTAGCTTTACTCCTAGTACTATGTTAGTATTAACCAATAACAGTATTATACTAATTCGACTTTACTCTCTGAGTATAAGTTACTACAAGCAATCGCATAGTTTTATGACGGATTATGCTTAGACTAAGCATTTATTTTAATAAGTAGGTCTTAAAAACATTTGTTTTCTATGACGTTATTATAATGTTTAACTCTGCAAATCAGTATGGTTTCCGAAATAGAAAACAACGTTATAAATATTAATACTGTTACAACTTAAGTTTCGACAAAAACAAAATCCACCTGCATATCTATAAAAACGCATTTTATTACCCGGCGGCATTTGAAATAATTGTAACCCTTTTATGATTGTCTTCTTTTGTTCACTTATTTATTGGTTATTGTGGAGAACAGACTATTGTACTCGTTTATAGCCGTTTGCAGGCATAATTAGCCAGGTGTGGGGATTACGATTTCTAGGAAATTACGTCGACAGGCATATTTGCATTTGTGCAGTATAAAACGATGGCTTGATGGAGAGAGGAGCAGTCGAGCGATAACCACAAGCGAAGCAAGACGTGTCTACATTCGGTAATCTATTTAGTGACGGACTTTGCGCGTGTTATTGAATCGTGCATTACGTTTGGACTGGTTGTATTCAGTTATATTTGTACCTGTGTTATAGGTGTTTGTATAGTTCTAATAAATTCTATAATAATTCCAACGGCATTTTAATTCGAGTCCTGCAACTCGTACAATACTAAAGTACCACGATACCAAATTTTAACTTGCCTTCTCTCTCCCTCTTCAACCCAATAGCAGCGTTTCATTTTTGCTTCAATATTAATAAAGGTTTTATTTAATTTTATGTGATTAAAATATGCGAAATTACGAGTAAGTGAGAAAATAAAAAAAAAACACATTTGTGGACGTCAGAGTTGGCTCAGAACAATAACTTATTTATAGCTATCGTTCATTTCACTTTCTCAAATGTATCTACTGACATTGAAATGTCATCTATCAACATTATTTGTTAGTATATGGTCATTTTCATTCAATTCAAAATTATAAATGTTACCATAACTTATTCATTACTCTTGGTGTAAGGAAGATATTGTTACTCTGAGGATACTTCTTGTTTATTAATAACATTGTTACAATGAATTTAACACTTGGTTATGTACAGAGTAACTCCTAATAAGACATTTTCATTAATAAGACGGTAAGATTGAATATAATACTAAGCCTAAGTCATCGACTTCTATGGATAAAATGCCCAGAAAAGGCTTGATACGTTACCTTTACTCTGTCTATTACATAAATATTAGTCTCGCGCAAATACACAACATAATATTTAAAAAAAAGATGATGTTTAAATTAATCTGAAAACTCCATTTCCTTTAAACTCTTGACAATAAAGTACTTTAGAACTACTATAACTGAACGTCACCCGTAGCAAAGTGCTACGGGGCGCTACGCGCTACGTGTTGTAGCAGTCGGCGCTAACTTTGAAAACTCCAAAGTTTGCCAACTAGTTGTTCGTGTGGAAAATACTAACAACGGTTTCATTTTTGCCAGATTATTATTTGTTGTTCAGGAAAATTGAACCAGAATGCTATAGTTATTAGAGTTACTTTAGGTACTTTGATCCATTTCTTTGCCACACGAAAAATAACATTTATTTTTCGTACAGTAATAGTAGAATCTTTTATATGTCGTTATTAAAAAATCTACACCATCGTTGGAGAATTAATCGCGATTTCTTCAATTATGGTGTATTTTTTTTAATTTATAATAAATACAAAATAACAGTTATTAATCAAACCTGTTTTTATTTTCGTAAAAACAAACGTAATAAATAAGCATTTACCTTAAGAGTATAAAAATACTTATTTTCAAATCATACAATATACTTATGTTCAAATCAAAAGTAATCAAAATCAATTTATTGTCAGAAATAAATGTTCAGGTGTTTGTGCGCGTTTGTGTGTGTGTGTGTGTGTGTGTGTGTGTGTGTGTGTGTGTGTGTCGTGTGTGTGTGCGCGCGCGTTCGCGTGCATTTGATGGATAACAATATTCTGATATATATATATATATAATAAGGTTGATTTATATGGTATTATGTAATAAGTGTTCATTTTTTGATAATCAAGTTGCATAAGCAACTTTTGTGTGGATTAAGGATTTTATTAATTGTGTAAGTATTTATGTCGCAGGCACATGACGAAAACCGGAATTTGAGGAAATCCCTAAGGGAAATATTTGATTCACGCGAGACGCTACATTCACAACTCTGTTGTGAGTTGTGGTGCAATATCATTTCATCATTTCACTAATAAATTTTATTTTTGGGCCTTGATCAAATCACTAACTTTCTTCAGGGTAATCACCCACAAAGATCAAATCATCTCTAACTTTCTTTAATTTTCCTTATTCAAAGAAAGATGGACCGTGCCTCTCACTCCACCACACCTCACCGCTGCTTAAAACGCATTATTGCACCCTGCGACGCTCAGTGTAATGATTAACATTTCTTACAAAAAGCCAGTGTCGTGCGCGCGGCTTAATTAAGCCAAAAACCCCTCGCGAGTGGTATCCTGCACCTTCAGATCATCATACCGGGTCTGGTAAAGGCAACGTGGGGACGGGACAACCGTGAGTGCCATTTTGATCTGTTAATTTGTGAATCGCGGAAAATAACGACGTGGCTACACTCTTTCACCGCCATTCCGCATTTTTATTCAGGGCTTTTCAAATGCCGGTTTTTGTCATTTCACTACAACATATACACGCCTTTTTTATTGCATCAGTTCAGCAGACAGGCAGACGGCCCACTTGATGGAAAGCTGTTACCATCGCCCATGGACATTTGTAAAACCAAAGGTGCTACAAATGCGCTGCTGCTCTCTTAAGGGAGACTGGAACCTGGTCACTAATGCCGGAACACAACTCAAGGTTGTTATGGCGGCATATACTAGACCACCTGGAAAACGGCTATTTTATTATTGATATTGTTACAACTTTGCCAAAATACCACGAAGCACACCGACAAAGTAAATGCACATCTGCCTGCCATAAACCCGGGTTATTACTTTCCCGCATTTGAAATTCTTTTGTTTAATTAGAAAAACAGTCTATTGTGTATTGTACTAGTCTATGGCCGTTCGCAGGAATAATTAAGCCGGTGTGCAGATTATGTTTTCTGGGAATTGCGCTTGCCAGGTAGTCATATGGCATCGGTGCATTGTAAAATAATGCCCGAACGGAGGGGTGAGGCAGTCAAGCGAGGATTACGATACGAGCAAGACGTACATTCGATAAGCAATATAGTGACGGACTTCAAGACATGTTATTGAATTGTGCATTGCATTTGGACTTATTGCGTCCAGTTATATTTGTATTTGTGTATACGTGTTTGTATAGTTCTAATAAATTCTATAGTAATTCCAACGGCATTTTAATTCGAGTCTCGCGTTCGTAACAATATAATAGATACCTCTCTCCATCTTCTTAATTGCTGATACATTCTTGTCGTACCATTGCTTAAATAATCTTCATTTTCATTGCTTACCTGAAACAGATAAAATATTTATATAAACAAGTATAATGCAACAATTATCGCTATTAACAGAATTTTCATTTTAAATTTTCTCAAGGCTTAGACTATATTTATTTTTTTACTTTTTAAATCAAGTAAACATGCAACTGTTTTAACTCTCTTTAAGATCACACGAAGACTAACTAGGCTGTGTAAGCGTACTAGTCCCTATTTACTTGACGCGGTAAATAATAATGCAGATTTACTGGTGTGATAATTTAATAGCGATTACATACATCTTATATACTAATCATGTAGGCTGATACGCGGTGTTTATTATGTTTACAGTTTCTGGGCGGACTTGACGACACACAGAAACATTTTAATTATATTGTTAGAACCTAAGCGCCGACAAAGACAAATTCCCCGTACAGATTTGTAGAAGCACATTTATTACCCGTCGGCATTTGAATTAATAACTAATAACATTAAAACTATTGTAATTCTTTTATGATCGTCTTCTTTTGTTTACTTGTTTATTGGCATTCGTTTCTAGAGCCTATTGTTGTATTGTAATCATTAGCCAGGTGTTACGGATTTTAAAAGTACAAGTTGATTCTAGGAAATTCGATCCACGTGGACGGGCGGGCACATTGCACTTGTGCAGGAGAAAACGATAACCTGATGGAGGGAGGAAGTCAGTCGAGCGAGAACCACGATCGAAGTGAGACATGTGTACTACAATCGGGAATCTAATAGTGACGGACATTGCGCGTTTTATTGAATTACGACCTTCTGCATTACGTTTGGACTAGTTGTGTTCGGTTTTATTAGTACCTGTGTTATACGTGTTTGTATAATTCTAATAAACTCTATAATAATTCCAACGGCATTTTGATTCGAGTCTCGCTACTCGTAACAATATGTTTATTTTCAAAAATGTTTTTGAAATCTGATAAGCAATAATGATACATGTAGCATTAAAATAATTTATAAGAAATAAACTAATATTAACTGAAAAATGAGGCAGAAACAACAACCTGCAAAAGTATTTTCATATTCCTAACTTGAGTCGGCGTGCCCACACAATTTTTCACCCAGTCAAATAGTTTTTGAGAGAAAAGGTAGCTTACGTCTTTCCCTACCATAAAGTCAATCTTTCTAGATTTAATTAAAATCAATTCGGTCGTTTTATTTATGAAAAAGTAACAAACTCACAGAGTTACTTATCGCCGGTTCCTAGATCTTACCGGCCGATCATTTGCCTTACTATAGTTTCGAGGTGGTTGTAGTATTAAAACTACATTGTCCCAATGTGATTGATATCTTTTTTGTGTCGTTTAACAAAATTAAATCCTTATATACTACATTTATGCTAAGTGTGCAAACACTTAATTATTGTGCGCAGCCCCCCCTACCACGCACAATACAAATGCTTATATACTACATATACCCTCTTAAAAGAAAAAAATAATAATTACATGAATTATTTTTTTTGTACAAATTACTCTTACATATTACAATCAATTGCCTTAATATCGGTTAAAATTTGACATAAGCTCCATACAAATAATGTCAAAATTCAACCAATAGGCAAGTGAAAGAATATTAGGATATAGGAACCGGTCATTAGTCTTCTATATAAAAGTAAATATATAAAAACCTAGCAGTTTATTACTTTTTTTTTGCCGGCAGACAAACACACACACTGTATATCCCCAAATTAAGCAGCAAGGGACGCTTGTGTTATGGGTAATATACATTTAACTATTCTGGGGCCGATCCCAGACACCCAGACTATAGTAAATCACGGAAAATTCGTTTCCAAAATTTACCATGTCAGAAATCGAACCCAGAGGGCGTTGCAATGACGTACGCCGGCAAAGACTTAGCCCACTCAAGCACAGAGGCCGCCATTTTCACTTCATTTCCTTAGCCTTGAATATGGATTGTAGTGAGCAACAGCCTAGAACAGTACAACACATGGCATGATAAAGCACGCCTAGGTAATGAACTATCGATCATGTGACGGCAACGCGATACGACCCCACGGTCCCGCCATCAATAACGCAAGCCTTGAGAGCCCAATCGATACTAAAACTACATTTCATGTGTCGTTTTCCCATTTTCACTATTCGAATAACGGTATACACAAACTGTAACCTACATATTGTTACGAGTACGGGACTCGAGTTAAAATGCCGTTTGAAATTACTATAGATTTTATTAGAACTATACAAACACGTATAACACAGGTACAAATATAACTGGACACAACCAGTACAAACTGCACGATTCCATAACAAGCGCAAAGTCCGTCACTATATAGCTTATCGAATGTACACACACGTCTTGCTCGTATCGTAATCGTCGCTTGACTGCCTCACCCCTCCCTTCGGGCATCCCTTTTACTTTGTACAAATACAATATGCCTCGACGCAAAACAATAACGACAAGAATTAGTTCGACACACCTGCCTAATGACGGCCATAAAACGAGTACAATAACAATAGAATGTTTGTCTTAATTACTCATTCTAAACACAAAGTAAACAAAAGAAGTTCAACTGCGGGAAAAGTAATAAACCGGGTTTACGGCAGGCATATGTGTATTTACTTTTTGTCGGCATGTAACGATATGATATAATAAACTAGGATATGCCCGCGAATTCGTCCACGCTTTACTTGCAATTCCCGCGGGATTCCCGGGACACAAAATACCACAGCGTTTAAAAAAGAATCTAAGCTATCGTTTTAGTGTAAACTGTGTCGGAAGAAACTAATTTTTATGCACCCTCCGAATTTCAAACCGCTCCCGGGAAAATTCCCGCGGGATTACCGCGATAAAAAATATAACACATTTTATAACTTTAAATTTGCTATCGATCAGTAAAAAATCACATCACAAGTTTTTTTTAATAGCTTCCTTCAATCTATTGCGTTTTTCTGGCACTGCCGTTGCAATTCACTACACATATTACATTATCGGAATCTGCTAGTCCTATACTAGGACAGTAGAATTATTATATTATTATAGATAGACAAACTATAAACGAATAACAGAAAACTTAGCTTAGTGGTATTGTATTCTACTAAAAGTAGAATACTGGGCCTAAGTCATCGAAGTCAATGGGTAAGCTTTCCAGAAGTTTATACACACATAGTATGCTCAGAAATCGATACTAAGAGTATAATTTTAAAAAATTCTTTATACTTTTCCTTGAGTCGTATTCCTAATTCCAAGGGGTGACCTTTCCCCACTACTTTTTCTTGCACTATATTCCGCCGTCGGTGACGATCAGCGGCAATATGTAACGCGTGGTACGCTTTTGTCTACAAACGACTTTATATCATGGTAAAAGGCATTAATAATACAGGAGACATCGATCTAAGGTCACTCATTCACGATGACTTGCAAGTAGCAACATGAGTTTTGCAAGAAACAAGTGTAGGGCCGTATTCAATGACAAGGTAGAAAGCAAGTCATCGCAATGTCATTAAGCCCATTTGATTTAATGTAGGCTGTACACTCTGGCTTATATGATTAGGTTATGAACGAATAGTGATAAAGATTGATCGATATCACCATTCTTCTAATTACCACAGATACTACATTTGGGTAGATGACACATCTTAGAACAATTCCGATGGCCCACTTCCCTCTTCCCCTCTTTTCTATCCCTTTCCTCCTGTATGCTCCCTGTATTTCATCTCCTTTATCCCATACTTCCTATTGTACAAAGTATGTACAATTCGGCTCGAAGGACCAAAAAACTGTAGTGTGTATATAATTTTAGTTTAGGAGGGAAAGGTAAAATATAAGAAATAACAAACCCAACGAGCGTTATAATAACACTGATTTTATTACCGAAAATATCCGAATATAAATGTGTTGTTAAGCATTAGGCCGCAGTTGTTTATTTGTAAAATGCTGGCTATTGTACATAATTTGTACACCTATCCCATCGTAAAGGTTTGCAACGCATTGGCTTTTCCCTTAATGTCACAAACGTCTATAAGCGACAGTAACCACCTTCCATTAGGTGAGCCATTTGCCTGCTCGCCGACTTCGCAATATTTTTTAAACATTATTTGCATATAAAGAACAGGCCCTAAAATACTATGCAATATGAGTACCAATAATTGTAATTACCGTTCAAACAATAATTGTTGCGTTATTTGACTCCTGCTACTTGTCCAAAATCTATGAGAGCACGACGTTTTGTAAGAAGATAAAAAGCGTCTCATACATACGTAAATACACATGTCAACGTATAATGATCATGCACTAATGCTGGTGTGCACCGACATTTATATGACGGTTAAAATAAAATTTGGCTAAGTCGTAACAATATAGTTTTAGCGATTATTTTATTTTACCCATCGGCTAAATGTCAGTGCACACCAGCCTAAAACGACGTCAGTTGAATTAGTTTCATATGAACTTTTTTGATCGTGTTTTGAAAGACAGAAATGAACATGTGCAATTTCAGGCTTCAAACTAGTCTTATCTAGATTAAAACGAATCGAGTTTACTCAACTTAAGTGGGGGAGCGTGAGCGTTTTAGAATTCGTATTTTAAGTAAAATTCCTTTTGTTAGCAAAAGGCATTTTACTTAAAATACGAAGCAACGACCTAAAATTCTTAGAATAAAAATTAAACGGAGGCGACGTGAAAACACAAATTAGTGTTGCCAGCAAGGGAATATAAATTTGATTATAATTATTAATAAAAAGTTTCTTTCGACGAAAGACTCGCAATTTAGTTTCCTTTTATTTTATCCTTTTTTATTGTATACTAGGTATATGCCCGCGACTCCGTCCACGCCTGATTTGAAATTACCGCTGGATTCCCGGAGCACAAAGCACCGCAGCATTTAAAAAAGAATATAAGCTATCGGTGTAATCGTGTATGTCGGAATAAGCTAATTTTTACGCACCCGAACAACTACAAACCGTTCCCGAGAAAATTCTTGTGGGATAACCGGGATAAAATGTAGCGCAGAGTTTAAGTCTAAGAATTTGCTTTCGATCAGCGAAAACCGCATCGAAATCGGCTCAGTAGTTTTTACGTAAATCCTGAACAAACAGACAAAAAAATCATGTGTTATCCATCGTTTATATAGTCTACTATTCCAGTTTTTTTAATAGCTTCAATGTACAAACACGGCATGTTTAGAATTTAACAATATTATAGATAGATATATTTCTAAGTTTTATTTATATATATTATAGTATAATTATTATGTAATTCGTGTATGTTCTTGTATTAATAAATATCATTGAAAACATAATAAAGATCGGGCAAGTGCGTATAATGCCATACAAATTATTTTGTTTGGTTTATCAATTTCTACTTGAAAGTATGAAACAACCTTTTGCCTTAGTTTATTTAATAAGGGCCGATTTTATAATCAGATAATTAACCTTGTATGTGTATTGGTAGCAGTTGCTTCTTCCAAACAAAACTCGATGTGGACTGTATGACTTATTATTTGGTTTTATTTACAATTAAATTAAAACTATACATAGACGAGTTACAAATGAATGGCAGAGAGTACAGTAGTGCGTATTGGTGCCATATATATGTGAGCAATTGAGCCATTTCCGGCCTCCAAGGTCGCTTCTTATATCCCCCGTTCCGTCCGACGCCTAGCTGCTAACTGTGCGAGCTATGGGCGTCGATGGTATGCGGGGCATGGAGAGAAGGTGTGCTCCGGCGAGCGAGTCAGGTGAGTGCTCTCTGTGCGCAACAATATGTATAGACAAACTGACGGACGGCCAAGGCGATTGTATGGATAAAGTAGTTCCGTTTTTGAAAAAAAAACTGCTACTGAACCCTAAGATTAACATTTAGAATTATATTTAAAATTCTTGTACATATTTACAAAGCAATTTAGCTCAGAAAATATTGCCAAATTGGAAATTAGCTTTTACAAAAATGTTAACCGAGTCGCTGGAATTTCGCTTCAGGCTCCAAAGGGATTTTTAGTGAATGCCGGGAAAATACTGTACAAAAGAAACGCTTTTGAACTGATTCTTAAGGAATATCACGTTCATAACGATTTGGCATTTTTAATATTCTATATCAAAAGATCATAAAGATTTTTATATATCTTTTTTTTATTGCATGAGTTCAGCAGACAGGCAGACGGCCCACCTGATGGAAAGCGGTTACCATCGCCTATGGACATTTGTAACACCAAAGGTGCTACCACTGTGCTGCCGCTCTTTAAAGGGAGACTGGAACCTGGACACTAATGCCGGAACACAACTCAAGGCTGTTATGGCGGCATACTCTAGACCAGGGGTGGTAGCCCATCCAGACGGGTAAATACCCTACCACCTGGTTGTAGGTTGTTTTGTCGCCTCTTGGGCGGAGGAATTGTATTGATAAAAATTTGCAGACAAGACAGCAAGCTAAGTTGTTTACTATGGTCTGGGTGTTAAAGATTGGCCCCGAAGTGGCCGCTCATAATATAAAAGCGGCCTCAAATAACGTAAGCGTAGCTTGCTTAGCTTGTAAACATACAATGTGTGTTTGTCTGCAGATTTTTATCAATACAATTTCCTGTGGCTTGTTGTAAGAGGCAACGAAATAAGTCACAGCCAGGTGGTAGGGTATTCGGCTGTCTGGATGGCTACCACCCCTGGTCTAAAGTATGCCGCCATAACAACCTTGAGTTGAATTCCGGCATTAGTGGCCGGGTTCCAGTCTCCCTTTAGAGAGCGGCAGCACAGTGGTAGCGCTTTTGGTGTTACAAATGTCCATAGGCGATGGTAACCGCTTTCCATCAGATAGGCCGTCTGTCTGTCTGCTGAACTCATGCAATAAATAAATATATATATATATATCTCTCTCTCGACGAAACCCTTGATTGCGTGGGAGACCATGTACTTTTCCAATTTTATTTAAATTAATAAACAAGTTAATCAACGCTAATATAATACTGTATTCATTATAGAAGGTAACTATATATAAAAACTAGACTAAATTATAAATAAGTATATATAAAACCAATTTACATATATCCTATAAATAAACTTAACTTAAAAATATATATACAGTAGTAAAAAACTAAAATTAAAATAAAAACTTATGTTAAAACTCGTCCAGCCCCACCAGACCACTGTCGCTGGGCATAGTACCAAGAAGGCTGGCAGCATTACCTCGCTGGATACAGAGGCTAATCCTTTGAGCGAGGTAAGCTCTAGCCTTCCGATCTTCTGTTGTATCGACCAGCCGTTTTTTAATTTTTTGAAATAATTTGTGGGCACTTGGCCCCCATGTTAATCAACATGTAACATCTAATGATTATATTACAAAACTTCAAGAATATCGTAAAAGGGATAACCCACATCAAAGAAACTTTTCCAATCCGCCTTTAGAACCTTTCAACACTGTTGCTTTGGGTACATAGAATGCATTGTATATGAAAGCCCCAAATGAGGTTAATGGCACGGGTTCAGCTAAGGGTCGGTCAAAAGGGAGGGGAGAGAACCCTTTGTTTGTCACTGTTTCATCGGCACTCCAGAGCTAGCTAGTATAATAATGTCACCAGGATGATTATACATTTTTATCAGCTGAACATTACGAGCTAATATAACCGACCTATCTAACTCGACATTTTTATCTAAGCTGGTGGTCGCCCGTGGTCGAAATTCGACCATAATAATTAATGTCAAAGACTATACTTCTATAATCACAGATTTCGCCAAGGCAACAACAAACAAAAGAGTATACATGCGTGTGTCAAATACGTGGTAGTGTGTGTAATGTTTTTTTTAGTGATTTAATTAATTTTTTCTCACAGTTTAAATAAAATTTAATTCTGCTGCACTCTATATAATCTATATAGGTGTGCGAAATTTCATACTCCTCCGTCCGCGCAATTTAAGTAAAAAGGGGTACTAAATTTTTCTTTACGTATTAATATATAGATAGGTTTGTTTTGCTAAAGATATTTTACTTTTAATTTTATAATGCTGATATTAGACGAATAAACTAAATTGAATCAATTTGGTCGAAAGGTGCAAATATGAAAGGACACGACTCCTTTAAATGACAATGAATGACACAATGTTATGTTTTTTGTGTACATAGATCACTGGCAGTTCAAGTTGAACAACAAAAATGAACAGTCTAATATGGGTTTAAGACTCAATTTTCACTTCAATAAGGTCTAGCGAGACAGCTCGATGAAGACTGAAATATAAGTAAATTCGTGAAACACGCGTTTTATTACTTTTGGTATTTAAAATTATCTGTAATTCTTTTGACCATTGTCTTAATTGTTCACTGTCACTTGTTTGCGTTATTTTCCTAAGTATTGAAATGTTACGACATGTTATCAATCGGTATTTGGCTTCTGGCCGGCCAGCGAGTAAAACGTCATAAACCATTTTATTGTTCAGATTCTTATAAGCTATGTTGTTTTGAATTGAGCTTACAAGTTCGAGAATTCCAATGAATGATGTACATATTGCCGGGGGGGGGTCCATGTCTGTTTTACGAATATATACGGTCGGCCCGTTGAGACAGAGTTAGCTGTGTTTCAACTGCGATCGAGGCGTTGTTGAGTGTACATTCAGAGCGGGAATTTCACATCGATAGACTTTGCGCGTTTTATGTTATTTCGATTTTCTGGCTTACGGTTTGAGTTTTTTGTATTTGGTTGTGTGTGTGTGTAAAAACTGTGAATTACGTGTGTTCACTTCTAATAAAGTTTGTGAACTTTCAAGTGACATTTAATTGCAAGCATGTAACAATATTTATTTTGTGAATTATAATTTATTCAAGTCTAACTAGGGACGAAGCAAAAACACAATAGATATTCATCGGAAGATTTCATTCAAACTAAATTCTGAATATTTTAAACGTTATAAGTTTATAACATTCAAAATATCTTCTTCTTAACAAAATTATTAGTTATCAAGATAACTTTAAAATATTATGTAATTAAATATATAAAGTTTTAATATAATTTCTTGTTATAATAAAACATTGATTTTTATTTAACCCAAAAACAAACCTTCAACGTTCCTATTTTATTGAAGTTTCTATTAAGCACTATAAATTGGATTATTTTTTTTAAATCATAAATGCCTTTAATACCTCATAAATTCCTGGAGTTTTCAAATATTAACACGAAGGGTTAGCCCTAAACGAGGTTAATGGCATACGTTTAGGAAGGGATCGGTTCGAAAGGGAGGTATGGGGCTAGGCAGAGTGAACAAAACCCTATGTTTGCAGCTGATTAATTAGTAAATGGCGAAAAGCTATTACTTCCCAACCCCATAAGCAGGTAGATTTTGATACCGTTATGACATGGTTTGGAAACATGGCCGGGTTTCATTGCTGGAGCACAGCAGACAGGTTCATAGGCTACCTCGTCGCAAATGGTTACAGTCGCTTATAATTTGCAATATTGAAGAGCTGCTGACCTCGAAGGAAGGACTGGAACCTGACCACTAAAGTCAAAACACAACCCGAGGTCGTTATGGCGGCATACTCTAAAACAATTATGGTGGCCATCCAGACGGGAAAATGCCTTACCAACTGGCTATGTTGGTTTTTGTTGCCTTTTATGACAAACCGCCCAGCCGCAGGAATTAGTACTCTTTCTCCATTGATGCACGAATAAAATCATTACATATTGATTATCATCAGTTATGGCGGCAGGCCATATATCAAGGACGAATAGCTGTCCTAATTCCTATTGAACCACGTTTTGTGTTATATCCGCCGTCTAAAGTAATAAACTATTAATAGTCTAATCAGTACATTCATTTAAAGTAGTATATTTTATTCGCAAACAAAATCATTTCAACCTGCTACCAACCTCCGAGTCACACTTTTGACTAGGAATCGATTAGAGTCGCTATAAATTGTGGCTCACTGTCCCCTGACAACTAAACTAGAGAAGGCACAGGTCCGCTACATCAGTAGTAAGCAAAAGATGCTTTTAGTTATCGAGCGGATAACATCCGTGACAAAAAATGACGTTCTCTATTTCCTACCCTTTCAGCTTTTACCAAACATTTAGGAACTGTACAGAATGACTCTCCCTTTCATACTCCTCTATTTCGGCATACGTCCGCTATCACACCACAAATTTTCATAGTATTCTTTTTACATCTCTTTTGTAGCCTACTGTTACTCCTATATACATCAACTTTTTTTCACATGTGTTTATCAGACAGGCAGGCGGCCTACCTGATGGAAAGCGGCTACCATCGCCTATGTCCATAGGTGGACATTTGCCATACCGAAGGTGCTACCAATGTGTTGCCGCTCTCTAAAGGCAGACTGAAGCTCTTGACCACTAATGCCGGAACACAAGTCAAGGTTGTTATGGCGGTATATTTTAGATCAGGGGTGGTAGCCATCCAGACGGGCAAATACCCTACCTGCTGTGGGTTGTTTTGTCGCCTCTTAAAACAGGCCGCCCAGCCGTAATTATATTCTTTCTTCGTTTCTGCACTGATAAAATCATCTTCCAGTTGAACAATATAGTTGTACGAAAATAAGACAAACTTGAGATGTGGTTACATAAACAATATGAGAACGAAACTAACAGGACCATTTCAGCTGCAATATCGGCACACTAACGCCATCTAAGAACAGATTTTTCAGGGCACTTTATAGTATACAGAAATGCCGCAGAATCGACTCTGAAACGCCATGACCTTTGAAACTTGTTTCCAAACTAAAAATCTCTTTTGAAATTACTCACAAGCGACAAAAATTTTCACTACATTAATACCTAGTTTTCCATTTATACATTTAATTTTTAGGATAATTTTGTTACAAATTACTCAATGAAACAATTGATGGAGTCGATTCTTTTGGACGAGAAATTGTTTAAATTGCATAAGTCTGTCAGCAATCGAACCAGAATTTAAACGGGTTTTGCATCACCAAAGAAAACACACTAAATACAAGCAGAAGTTCCATTCCATAGTTCAATTATTTGATTAGAATAGTGCAACATTGGATTACAATAATACAACATCTAATTCCAAAAATTCTGATAACAACAATCTAAAAATATAATATATAAGAATTACCTAACTCACCAGTATTATTCGGCAAAACGGAACAGACCATCAAACACATACAGCGTATTCATAAATCGAATCTATTGACCATAATCGGGTTAACTGTCAAAATCACCGGGTACCACGGGCAAACTCTATAGTACGTGTATAAATACAAATTCGTAATTCGAAATTTGGAACGCTATTGAATTCATACGAATTGTTCACAACACTAGAGATGGGTACAAGTTTTTTAGAAGTTATAGTCACTTTGAGACCATTTGATGCTTGAGAGTGGCAAGACGTGCGGGAGGTAGTAGCGTCGCGGGTGGACTGCCGCGACGTCCCCTTTCCACCCTCGACATGCGCAGCGTAACCTAACCAGAGTATTCCGACACAAAGACTTTATATGTAGATGTGACACTCCGATTTATTGGGCAAAGTTTAGGAGTTAACCCCCGGCGCGATACAACGTTGAGATTGTGAATTATCTTAACTCGGTAGATATATGCTGATTTGAACTCGGTTAATGTTGCTGTGCTTTAAGTAATGAAAATAAATTTTAATGAGTAATTTATGACATGATAGCATCAAAATAATCGATTAATTTCATCTGCATAGAATATCTATTAAGAGTGACCGAAGATCGCATCTAGCACCATGTTACTTCTGAACTATTGCAAACTTAAAATCAACAATAAGGATGCGAACACATGTAACAATAAATTTAAATATTTTTTCCCTATTCGATTTCGCCGGAATACTCTCAATCTCACAATACTTTATAACATATTATTTATACCTAGTAGTCCTTCTTACCTTAAGGAACGTTTTGAATTCCTTCGCCTTTTACTTCCCACAATTTCCGCACTCAAACTTATTGTAAACTCACTACACCGGCACACACTTCATCCTTTTATGATAACTCTTTTACAGTGCAGGCTGTCAAATTTTGGAATGGGCCGCCTCTTACTGTCAGAGAGGCCAAAACGTCGCCTACATTTAAGAACGCACTCAGAAAACACTACTTTTTCTTAAATAATTATGCCTAATTCTTATACAATAGACTAATTATATATATCTTATAAATATGTTTATATGTATTTAATTGATAAAATATGTAGTTTAAGTATGTTGAAAATGCGGCGTACAAATTCTCAAAATATGTTTTTATTTTTAAGATACATGTTAGCAATGTAAGTACGTCGCTATTTGTACATTTTTTTTTTATTTCTTTCTTTCTTTCTTTGTTTATGATATACCTAATAATCTTCACCACCTACATCGCCAGATTAGTTTAAACTATTCTTTAAGTTAGGTTGCCTGAAAGAGATTCCTTTAAGCGATAAGGCCGCCTATTGTTTTTACCATGACAATATTGTAATCGTGTATTTTTGCAATTGTATGTTTGGTGCGCAGTTAAGTGTTATCTATCTATCTATTTTTACATATAAAACACAAGCGTTAAAATAGCATCTTAACATGTAACTTTTAAAATCAAAAATAACTTTAATTACCTTTTAAACAATAATGAATCCGCTATTTGACTCCCTTGATTTATGAACTCATAAGTTTACTCGTATATCCAAGGGGCAGTCGAATATATGCATGAAGTTTACAATAGTTTCCTGGGGTAAAATATAATATTCTTCAACAAAATCCCAGAAAATCACGAGCTTGCAGTAGACAAGTTTAAAAAAATGAATAAAGCAACGTTGTGCGAAAGGGCTTATAACACGATTAAAGATTTTCGAAACTACCGCACCGAGTGCGAATAATGCGATCACTACCAAGCACTTTCAGCAGTTATTCATAAAAAATATTTTATTAAACCTATCAGCTCAAAATACTGTTACGAGCTACAGGACTCGAATTAAAATAAATGCCGTTGGAATTACTATAGAGTTTATTAGAACTGTACAAACACGTAGAAAATAAATACAAATAAAACTGGATGCAACCAGTTCACACTGCACGATTCAGTGCAATTTGACATGCGCAAAGTCCGTCGTCTATATCGCTAATCGAGAGTACTACTCGTATCGTAGTCGTAGCTTGACTGCCCATCTCTCCGTTCGGTACCCCTTTATACTCAGCTTAGGACCGTGTAAACAATGATCTCCACGAATCACACCTGCGCCACCGTCGACGCTATTCCCAGAAAACATAGTTCTGCACATCTGCAGGATTATGTCTCCGAACGGCCATAAGCAAGTACAATAACAATAGGCTATTGTCTAAACAAAAGAACTCCGAATAGAGGAACGACAATAAACCAGGTTTTATGGCAGGCAGATGTGCATCCCTTGTATTTGGCCCAGCTTGTAACATTACATTTAAAAGAAAAGAACGAGGAACGCATATACACAATAATAATCAAATAAAGATAAGTTGATGGGGTGTTGCGCTGCTTCTTCTCAGTAACTAAAATTGCTTTGGAAGCGGTGGTAGATTCATGACTTTCAATAAGTTATTTGTAAGATGCTATTTCGGAATTCATATACACCATGTATAACAATAAATACAAAAATACCCTTTATTGTACACCAACATAATAAAAATAACCCACTTTATAATCTTAAGACTAATAAGGTAGTATAGTACAATGGGCGGTCTTATTGCTTAAAACAATCTCTTCCAGGCAACCATTGGATGTACAAGATCTGTATGTACATCAAAAATGATTTCAGTTTCAAATTCAAATTCAAAAGTTTTTATTCAGAATAAGTTCCACTGTAGAACACTTTTTGAAGGTCATAACCTAACCTAACATACATACAAATAAGTTAAAATTTAATTTTTCTTCCAATTCTATGTATACCGCTTCGCAACGTGTTCTTGCTGTTAAGGAGAAGAAGCGGCAAGAAACTGCCCAGCAACACGTCTAGCTAATTTTTTTCATTTTTGATAGTGTGGATACTTCTATATACTTTTTAAATTAACACCATATACCATGGTACATTTTACTAGAAATTAACCAAAATTATTCGTACACCAGTCCAGTGTCTTTATTAGTAGCCGATTACGATTATATTAGTTTACTTTAATATAATACACCACATTATTATTTAAAAAAAAATTCTCTTTGGTCACCGGGTTATCTGAATGAGATCGCTATGAGGGATAAGGCCGCCCATTGTTCTAAAGCAAAAGTATCCATATTAATTGTCTATGTTAAATTTATGGTGAACAATAAAGAGTTTTTATTCATTCAAGTGTAGTGGAACACTTACAACCCAATAGATGGCGCTGTGTAATAATTGAGGTCGCAAACGATTCCCGACGTGTACAAAGAATATATACAAATTTCCAACAATAACAGATGGGCCTAGGCCTGCGAGGCATAACAATAGCTTCTCGTCCACCCTTTTCGGGTCACCCCTAAACAAATAACAGCTATCAATCCAGACACGATAACATAACTAGAAGGATCTATTTATAGAATGATAATACTTATAAATGCTCGCTGACCTGAAAAGACAGAGCTATATAGACGACTGGGCAGAGGCTAATGGATTTCGGGCTATTTTTATACAAGCAAAGACCTTCAAGTACGAGCTCCACTTATCCTTTAGCATAGCAAAACTTACATAATTGGTACATTCAAAACTTAACCCTTTAATTATAACTATACGAGGTTTATACACTCGTTACATAAAAGTATTAAAACATAAAACACTAAGCTTTTTCTTTAATGTGTCGATTCAAACTAAACAACCAACTACATAATAATTATGACTGGCGAAATAAAGAAAGTAAATTTGATTTTTTCAAAATTTACATTAATGTTTGGAATCAATGCGAAAAGGTGTTCTTTCTGTAAACCTATACTAATAGTTAAAGCTGAAGAGTTTGTTTGTTTGCATGAACGCGCCAATCTCAGGAACTAATGGTCTGATTTGAAAAATTCTTTCAGTGTTAGATAGCCCATTTATCGAGGAAGGCTATAGGTTATATATCATCACGCTAAGACCAATAGGAGCGGAGCACCAATGAGGAATGTTTCAAAATCGAGGGTTTTTTTTAACTATTCCACGCGGACGAATTCGCGGGCAGAAGCTAAACTTGTATAAAATTACCTAAAATGTATGTATTATTTTAATCACGAAATCCGAAGGTTCCTTTACTAGTTAATTGAATATCTACCCAGTATAACTATTAGTTTTCCAATAGGTATGCGGGCACATGTTACGATACTTCCTAAAATTATTTCCACACTAGGATTCGCCCGCGACTTCGTACACGTTCGACGGAATAAGCTAATTTATACTTCTCCTAACAACTTAAATCTATTCCCAAGAAAAATCCGCTAGGATTTCCGGGATAAAAAGAATCACAAATTGTATGATAGAGAATTTGCTATCGATCAGCGTAAATATTACATCGGGATCTGACTTATGTTTTCAACTGGGCCACTTTAAACCGCTCCCAATAAATTTCCCGTGGGATTCCCGGGATATAAAATACCGCAGATTTTAAGGCCGGGAATTCGGTTTCGATTAGCGAATACCGCTTCGAAATCAGCCCAGTAGTTTTTACGTGAATCCCGAACAAAGAAAGAAACACTACAAATAAAATACTACACTTTTACAATTTTATAGATAACAAAACAGACGTTAAAATAACATCATATATATTTAATCATATCGGGATAGAAATAGTTTAAATTACTTCAACAATTGAAATCAATCAATTCAATCATTACAACTGTTTGTAATATAAATATGTATTCACATTGCTGCGCATTGAAGGTGTGCGGCGCAAACAGTTCGAAACCGCTTTATTAACAACAAAAGTAACTTTTCTTGTTTAAAACCATTTAACTGAGGTTAAAGGACACAACCGAAAAGAAAAGTTCCTATATATTTAGGCCACAACCGGTTCGACTTTCGCCGGTTTCCAAGGCCTGGTTATAATAAGGTTCACTCAGAAACAAAAAGTCGACGCAATGCGACCATCGTAAACAGTGCCAACAGCACTGTCAACGTACATGAAATCGCAAAAAATCCTAATAGAAAAACAATGCCCGGATAGAGGCGAAAAGGTTTTTTGCCAAATATTCAAAAGCTTCTCCTAAGGGTATAAGAATTTGGACAAGGGTAATGTCGATGGCCCGATCAGCAAGGGGACTCCATAAATACCACGTGGCGACGGCCCATCTACGAAGACAGCGCGGGGTTACCATCCGTATTATTTTTTCCCGTTGTAAAAATAAATGGGGATCCGGATTGCTGGCAACCCTCGTTTTCCGAACGGCAGTTTGGAAAATATTTATATAACGTTCGGATTTTTCGCTGTTCAAGTGTAAAATAACGTTTGACACGGTGTTATTTTGCGCATAAAACCCCGTTTAGCATAACCATATGTCAGGTGAGAAAAATTAGTACTTATTTAATCGTAATTTCTTCGAGACAAACTTAGGCTGGATTTATTTTTATTGCATGAGTTCAGCAGACAGGCAGACGGCCCGACTTTGATGGAAAGTGTTCACCGTCGCCTATGAACATTAGCAGCACCTCTGGTGCTCACAACTCAAGGCTGTTGTGGCGGCATCCTCTGGCAGCCATCCAGACGGGCAAATACCCTACAACCTAGTAATGGGTTGTTTTGTCGCCTCGCAGAAACAGGCCTTCCTTCGCCGCAGGAATTAATGTTATTTTCTGTTCCTGAACGGATATATAAGATAAGTGAACGAATATATAAGAACACAAGTAAACGGGTATGTAAGAAGACAAGTGAACGGATATATAAGAACGTGTTTAAGCTTGGTGTGACTTGGTGGATCTCCAAATCCACCAACCGAAGCATGTGTGTTTGAGTGAAAACGAACGAGTCAAATAATAGCAGTGTTATGTATCACCAATGTTAAAGAACAGTGAAGGGGAATAGGAAATAACATAGGGACCAGAGATTCTAAAGCGGCCGCGTTTGTAGAATCGCTAAGCAAAATTGACACGTGTCTCAATATATTGGTAGATGGAACAAGTAGTGTGAATTTCCACTGTATTCTAATACTTGTCCTGTTCGTTATAAGAATCTGCGAACACAGCCTCTATACCCTCAGAAATTAGTAACGTCATTTAGTAATATACAAAAGGTCTTCAACAGACTGATGGCCGAGTTTTTGATAAGCTAGTAACTAATGTAAATACAAATTCTATAGGATCCAAAAAGAACTTTTACTTGAAGCCATCGCAATATCCGTTCGAAATGTTTCTACACTCTTGAGACCTATAGAAATTCTACTGTTGCGGCGAGTTTGAAAGTTATTTGAAGGTATCGGTTTTCTATTTTCTACGTTCAAAACTACTACGAAACTATTCTGCAGTTTCTAAATGGACTTGGAATCGGAAAAAGAATCATCTCCGAACATTTCCGAAATTGAAAAGAGAAATGGCGTTAGGCGCCCTCTTAGTGTAATAAATATTAAAAGCGTTCTGTACTTGCTCAATGTATTATTTTGGTACTAGCTCAGAGACGAAGGCCACTTACCACGTGGTTATATAGATGATAACAGGATACAATAGAATAATACTCTTTATTGTACAGTCGTGAAATGAAAATGTTCGTCACCTTAAAGTCGACTTTTGCTTGCATGTGTACAAGAAACAATACTGCCAACAAAATTGCTATGTTGACAATGAGAGACGCTTAGATTAACAATAAGAAACCAAGAGGATTTAAGCACTACGCTTAACATAAAAATTAAAATCAATAAAAAGGTTTCATACTCGTATTTCTAAACAATCTTCTTAGATAAGATAGAAAATCAAACAATTTTGATCTAAGTAATTTTAAACTTTATTGTCATTTGACATAGAACAGAGTGTTCCACAGAAAATGTCGTCGTCTATATCGCTAATCGAGAGTACTCCAAACGTCTTACTCGTATCGTAGTCGTCGCTTTACTGCCCCCCAATTCGGGCATTGTTTTATACTAACTATACAGTACAAAAAAAATTGGCCGCGCGCACTGTGTTTCCGAGAAATAGTAATTTGCACACCTGGTTATCTATTCCTGCGAACGGCCAAAAAAGTCCAAAACAATAAGAATAGACTATTGTCTAATTGCAAATTTTAAACACGAAGTAATAAAAAGAACTCCGAATGCAGGAGGGGCGATAAACAAGATGCGCAACATTTCTTTGTCGGTATGTGACAATAGGTATGCAGGTGGCCCAACTTGTAACAATACGTAAAAATTAAGACACTTAATGATTTTAAACAATATATATTATATGTTGCTGGGGAGTTTGTTGTGCCGCATCATCTCCTTCAACATTAACAAAAAATCCTTTAGAAGCGGTTGTATACTCATGATTTTCTATAAGTAATCTGTAAAATTGAGATAATACATTAATTTTATGTTCACTGTAGGCGGTAATACATTGGGCGGTCTTATTGCTTAAAGCAATCTTTTCCAGACTCACTTTGGATGGAGAATACCTTATTAATAACTAGGATATGCCCGCGACTTCATCCACGCTTGACTTGAAATTCCTGCAGGATTGCCGGAATACAAACTATCGCAGCATTTAAAAAAAGAATACAATCTTTCGTTTTAGTAAAAACTGTGTCGGAAAAAGATAATTTTTATGCATACGAACAAGTTCAAACCGCTCCCGGGAATATTCCCGCGGGACTCCCGAGATAAAAAATATTACACGTTTTCTTACATTAAATTTCCCGTCGATCAGTAAAAATATCACATCGGAATTCGATTATTTTTATAATCTGGTCATTTTATTTAATTCCCAGAAAAATTCCCAGGATAAAATTAGCGCAGATTATAAGTCTACAAATTTGCTGTCGATCAGCGAAAACCGTATCGAAATATACCCAATAGTTTTTACATGAAACCCGAACAAACAGACAAGAAATTAAAAAAAGCTTCGTGTTCTCCATCGTTTATATAGTCTATTCCAGTTGTTTTTTTTAAATAGCCTCAATGTACAGACACGGCATGTTTAGAATTTTATAATATTATAGATAATATAGTATACTCGTGTGCGATTTAATAAAATATATTAACAGTATAATAATAAATATATATATGTACACTAGCTGACCCGGCGAACTTCGTACCGCCCTATTTTCTGAATTCCTAAAAGACTTTGTTCTATGACATAAAAACAAAATGACCAAAATCGGTCCAGGTGATTAGGAGCATTCTAGAACTCGATCTCAGCGCCACCTACCGGTTCCAATTGTGAATCTAAACGTTCAGGGGACCCATTCAAACACACAAAACAAATATCATAAAAATCGGTCCAGCCGTTTAGGAGGAGTTCACTGTCAACAAACGTAGAGAAGAATTTTATATATATATAGATTTAGATCCACAACAAATAATAAACACATTATATAATTAGATAGGGTTCTGTCACATGTCTGTTGAAGTAATAGATATAAATATTATGAAAATAAAAAAAACGCCCCACTGCTGGGCTTGAGTCTCCATTTGTTAGGGGAACCCGCCACGCTTATCCAAGACGAGTTGGCGTGTTGGCCACATCAGCTACCTAGATGTTCAGCTACCGTTACGATATTTTCTACAGAGCACATGGCAATTGTAACAATAACACTAGCATACTAGGCCCTTGTGTTCCAGTATCGACCAACGATGACCCAAATACCACCGAATGAATGTATATGTAAAGAAATATTCTACTCTCATAGAACAAATTATCCAGCACTCGTGCGATTAATAAATCGCATAGAAACAACTTTTCCGCTATCCGTAGATAAAACGCGGATATAATACGAACCCGGTCGTAAAACGAAATCAATGTTATATTCTGGGCCACTATTGTCGTAAAAAAGGGAAAGTTATTGGTGATGGACGAACAAAATGGAGGAGAGTAAGGTCGAATGAATATCTGGCAAATACACGTGCCTGTAACTTATTTCCGCACTCCGACACTTTTTTTGCGAAGCTGGAAGACGGCCCACGTAATGGAAAGCGGTTACCGTCACCTGTAGACGTTTGCAACGCACTCAGAGTAGTTATTATTATTATTTGCGAAGCTGGAAAACGGCCCACGTAATAGAAGGCGGTTATCGTCACCTGTAGACGTTTGCAACGCGCTCAGAGACGTTATTATTATTATTTGCGAAGCTGGAAGACGGCCCACGTAATAGACGGCGGTTATCGTCACCTATAAAAGTGTGCAACGCACTCAGAAACGTTATTTTCTTTTTTTGTGAAGATGGAAGACGGCCCACGTAATAGACGGCGGTTATCGTCACCTATAAAAGTGTGCAACGCACTCAGAAACGTTATTTTCTTTTTTTGTGAAGATGGACGACGTCCCACGTAATGAAAAGCGGTTACCGTCACATATAGAAGTGTGCATCGTACTCAGAGACATTATTAATATCTTTTGCGAAGCTAGAAGACGTCCCACATACTAGAAAGCGGTTACCGTCACCTGTAGACGTTTGCAACGCACTCAGAGACGTTATTAGTATTATTTTTTGCGAAGCCAGAAGGCGGCCCACGTAACGGATAGCGGTTACCGTCACCTATAGCGGTTACCGTCACCTATAGAAGTTTGCAACGCACTCAGAGACGTTATTACTTTTTTTTTGCGAAGCTAGAAGGCGGCCCACGTAATGGATAGCGGTTACAGTCACCTATAGACGTTCGCGACACCAGGAGCGACATCAACGTGTTGCTCGCCATTAGGATGGGATAAAGGGTCAAAAGGTTGGAATGGAATAGGGGGATGGGATAAGGAAGATAAGATAGAGATAGGGGGAATTGGGCCATCGGAACCAATGGTAATTAACAAAGATGGATTAACATTAATGTTACTAGAAAGAAAGAAAAATATATTTCCAAACGCGAAACACATATGACAAACGAATTAGAAAACATATACAAAAATTGTATGCCGCAATTTTAGTTGGTTGCCGTTAGTCCGACCCAGAACTGATATTCATTTTTTTTATTGCTGGAGTACAACAGCAGGCAGGCTGACTGCCCCACTATGATGGAAAGTGGTTACCGTCGCCTATAAACATTTGCAACAATAAAGGTGCTACCAATGCGATGCCGGACTCGTAGATAGGGCTGGAACCTGGCAACTAATGCCGGAACACAACTCAAGGTTGTTATGGCGGCATCGTCTAGACCAGGGTAGCCAAGACGGGCTAATGCCCTACCACCTGGCTGTGGGTTGTTTTGTCGCCTCTTACGACAAGTCGCCTGGTCGCATGAATTACACGGGCTCATTATTACAGATTGTACTTATTTGCTTGAAGGATCCCCGAATAAACCGTTATGAAGTAATAATTAAAAAACCTGGCAAACACGTGGCAGTCTACGCACAATATAGGGTTCCGTAAAGGTGATATACGTCCCCTGTGTTCGTTGTTTAGCTACGGAACCAAAAAAAAAACATTTAACGTGTTAACCTAAATGGATTTCGCTTATTTCCTCGCAATTTACCAAATTTTTGAAGACACAAATTGACATATTTTCCTTACGACAAAGTTGAATCTGTATTCCACAAATCTTACCAATTAAATCACGAATGTTTGTAAGATATAGAGGACTATGTAAATTCAACAAAAAAAGAAATCAACCTTTAGATACATAATAATAATAAATTTGTCAAAGGCCCTCTACGTGTTGGCCTTCCCATGGCCCCATGCAAGCCCTCAAAGTGTCCGGGCCATTTTTATTGTCCGAAGGCCATACAATGAATAATAATAATAATCGGCAGACAATCACACACATTGTATATCCTCAAATTAAGCAAGTTACGCTTGTGTTATGGATCATATACAAGAGTCCGCTCTGGGGCCGATCCCAGACACCCATGGTAAATAACGAAGAAAACTTGTTTCGGAAATTTACCATACCAGGAATGAAACCCGGAACCTCTGCGTTGCAATGAGATGCTTCAAAGGCTTAATCGACTCAACCATAGAGGTCGTCAACGTCACAAGTATGGCGGCCACTCGTAGTTTTTATTTTTACGCGATTTCACTACAAAAATTTGTAACGTTAAACAGATACCTCCCTGTCATAGCGTACCCAGATGCGCAGTAGTTTCAGAGAAAAAACCTCAGCGACATGTCTACCTAAACAATTCTATTAGGTACTTCATTTGTCTCAGGTAAGGTAAGATATTGAGTGTTGGATATTTCTCTAATTTGATAAATTTATTATGCGAGAAGTAACATGTGATCGTAACAGTTGTCAATGTTGGGTGCATATTGATTCTTTTCTCAAATTTTTACATTCCAGAGACAAAATTTTATACCTATCCCAAAATGTACCCAATGTGGAGAACCTGATCTCAAGGATTTTTTAAATTACATATATGTCATTAAAAGTACATTTTTAACGCTTTTGAACGCGGCATATTATTTGATTTTTATTCCGACGTTTCGGCCACTTTTCAGTAATCATGATCACGGATGATAAGTGTCAATGAGTAGTTTTAATTATGTGTACTATTCGCAGAAATTTAAGAAAATACTATAATATATAAATATGTTAGACAATTACTTTTCAAAGAATTAATGGAGTCGTAGCAAACAGTGTACAACAAGAAAAAAAAAGAATAATTCTGTATTATAGTTACAATACAATATAAGATACCATCTTAGCGCGTCAAGTAATAGCCTTGCAATAGAGGCACCGCACTGAAAGTGGCAAGAATAGGCCCCGGGAGAAATTTGATTTGGACGCGTTGCAACGATAAAATACCACATAGCTGCCCCTATAAGGGGAGCGAGGGGTATCGCCTGACCACTGAGCCGTATTATGACTTACGATAGTGGCCCAAATAAAAAGATACCGAATTGGATATCTTTGGTGATCATTTCTACAATCCTAATTAATATTATAAACGCGAATATGAGTTTGTTTGTGACGCTTTCACGCCTTAACTACGCAACAGATTGTCACGAAATTTTGCAAACACATTGTCAGAGATATAGAAAAAGACATAGGGTACCTATCATCCAGGAAAAAGTATTGCTCCCGAGCAAAAGACCCTTTTACCAAAATGAACTGATAGCTCAGACTCCCCCCCATAGCCTAGGCTATATATTATATATATAGCCTATTTTTGAATAATTGGAAAAGGTTTGCCTATCTTACGTTTGTTGTTGCTCTTGTTTCCGTTAAAAATATAATTAGACATATTTCTCTGCGTAATTTTCTGCGAATATATGTACAAAGCTCTGGCATAAACATTCGGCCCCCACTTAACCTTCCGACATTTCCTTGTCCTGAAGCGAAATCCAATAAAAAGTCGAACGTAACGCGGCCATTAACGTTCTACGAAGTGCGCCCCACCTGTCGCCGTCGCCCGCTGTCACTTGTTTTTTTTTAATAAAGATTTATGGCTTGGAATTAAAGTCCATTGGACTTAATGTCTCGTAACATTGTTTGTATTCGATCTAACGTTCAGTCATAAGTTAGGTTATTCTATTGTAGTATAATACTCTGCCCATTTGATTAATAATCAGCATTAGCTAGATCAATTGTGAGTTTTCGTATAATTAAAAAAGTTTTAGTCGTAAATATCTAACTTTAGATGATGTAAGTTTCTAGGTATAAAACATTGTATATATTTATTCGCGTACTCTACTGAAATGCCCAAACTCCAGGACTCCATAAATAGCGCCAACACTCTGGATTTGAGTAGTCAGGTGACCTGGTGTTCTTTATTTCCTTCTGGTCATCTAGATATCTGACATATCCAATGCCATTATTTAGTTTCTTTTTTTAATATATTTATAGTATTTGTCTTTTCTTTTGTTGTCTCTCTTTCTCTTTCCGTTATCTTTTCTTTGTCTTATTACTTGTGCTCAACTTGGCCAACAAAACAGTATGGCGACTCAAAAAAAATAACATTAGCAGCCTCATAGGCGCTTTACTCATAGATGACGATGGCCTAGGTTCATTATTTAATTCATTGTATGAAAGGACTATGCTTCAAAATTGTAGGTGTATGTAATGTGAGTGGTTTCCGTATTAGAATGATCATGTGAAGTACTTGGGGGTGTCTCATTGCGTTAAACTCTACATTAGATGCTACAAATACAATTTACGTATTTGTACTTGATAAATTAATGTATTTAAATAAAATAAATCTTTTGGTAGTGAATTGTACTCAATATAAAAGGAAGGAATCCTTATTAAGAGATTGCTGTCAGTATAATCGGTAACGTTGTGTTAATTTTCGAGAGCTGTGATAATCCCATAAACGTTATTTTGCTAATTAAGAGAAAACAAATAAAAGTTTCTGATGTTTATGAAATTCGCAATAGTAGACTTAATTAAATCAAAACCTTTCAAGTTACACTTTGCAGATGAAAAAGCAATTAAGTTTTACATCTTTGTTTAATTAGAATGGTTATCTTAGCAATGAATGTCAATTAACACAACTGCAAATCTATTATGTCGGTAATGACAATATTTTACAGACATTATTGTTTTTGCCTCCTAATTAGTGTAAAATGCAAGGAGAGATTTGGGTAAGAAAGTACCAAATATGAACTATTTGGACAGGGTTTGCCCTTTACTGTTCAGCCTTTGATGTGAATATTCACACAGCACAGGAAGCAATGAACACCGTCTACACGCCACTACGCCTTTTACACGAAAATGCTACCCTACAAAACAATAACATTGCATCATTGCTAAAAATAGCAATCACATCATAGTGTCGCCAGGATCATAAAAACAATTATAATAATTAGTTACTGATGCACTAAATTATCTAGATGATAATTTAGTGGGCTTATAAAATTAACTAACCGGTAGAAAATGGTAATTTAGTTATAAATCGAATCATCTGATAAATAGACTAAAAATATTATCTATGACGATTGTCTATGTCATATTAATATACACTATGGTTCTCATGACTACTGTGGTGGACATCTTGTAACATTAATCTCGCAAAAATTATAAGTGACATAGTATAGAAATTCGAACATATTTTAATTTCGGCGCCGAAATCAGACGTGTTCATTCTGTTGTTCAATTTAAATAGTAATGAGATAATTTTAAAAAAAAACAAAGTTCATTGTTAAGAGAGGCTTTTTTTCTTTTATCATTTATAAAAAGTTCATATTTTTTTTTATTTATTGAAAAAAAACCAACAGCGCATATCAAATAAAACAACAACAAAAATTACTTATAATGTAGGGCTAATAACAGGTTTGTCTGAGTTCATTTTTAAGCTAACGAGCAAACTAGTTTAAAAATGCAATAAATATATACATAAGTGAAAATAAGTATATACTTACACACATACATACATACATAATAATAAATAATTAAAGTAAATCTAAATAAAATACATATATATCCGTGCAGGAACGGAGAAAGTATACAATTTCCTGCGGCCGGGCGGCCTGTCGTAAAAGGCGACTAAACAACCCACAGCCAGGTGGTAGGGTGTTTGCCCGTCTGGATGGCTACCACCCCTGGTCTAAAGTATGCCGCCATAACAGCCGTGAGTTGTGTTCCGGTATTGGTGGCCAGGTTCCAGTCCCCCTTCTCCCGAAGTGAGTCAATATTAGCGTAATTAGGATCAGGATTCGTGTTAAGTACATTTCACCCTTGTAGGCGTGATGAGGTGGGGCGGGGGTCAGGGAGACCCGGTGAAATGGTTGCCCGCTGGCCGCCCGCCAGGTAGTAGGGGTCCCGAACCCGGACTAACCGGTCCCATGGAGGCCGCTACCCACCAACTGGCGCATAATTTGGGGAGCATTGTCGTGCCGGTTGGTGACCGGACGTGGACCCGGCAATGCTCTTCGGGGAGGACGGGGGGCCCTTCCGTGCCCCGCATCAGCTAATCACATAACCTGCAGGTTTGTGTGGCCAAATCACTTTCCGCTTTATCCTCTTTGCGCTGATATTGTCACACTTCCAACTCTCTTCTTAAACTTTATTTTCAATGAGCCGTCAGAGAAATAATAAGAGTAACTCAGCGGACCTGACTTCCACACTTCGGGTGGACTTCTGCAACATCAGGGGCATACACGCCAATCTTAACGCCGTCCATCAACACCTCGAGACGACGAAGCCGGCCTTATTGTTTCTAACGGAGACGCAAATTTCCTCCCTGCGGACACGTCATATCTAAACTACCCCGGCTACAGTCTGGAACACAAATTCCTTCCAAAAGCAGGGGTTTGTTTGTTTGTTCGTGAGGATATTTGTTGTCGTCGTCTCCACGGCCTTGAAAACAGGGACCTATCCACCTTGTGGATACGGGTCGATTTCGGTGGTTTCACCCGAATTTACTCGTGCCTATATAAGTCCCACAGCAGGGAACGCGACAGGACTGAGATAGCTCATTTCTTCGGGCATGTCCAAGACACAAGCGACAGAGTTTTCGGGCAGTACCCTTCCGCAGAAGTAATCGTCCTTGGAGACTTTAACGCCCACCATACCGAATGGCTGGGTTCTCCGAGGACTGATTTGCCAGGTACTACTGCCTGCGACTTTGCTCTCGCCTATGGTTTCACTCAATTGGTCACGGGATTTACTCGTATACCGGACCGTGTGGACCACGAGCCCTCTTTGTTGGACCTTCTGCTAACCACACACTCAGAGAACTACCAGATCTCGGTCAAAGCTCCTCTGGGATCCTCTGACCACTGTTTGGTGTCCTCTGAAGTGCCCATTCCTTTTCCCTAACGGGCTAATCCCAATGGGAAAAGGAAGGTGTGGCGATATGGATCAGCAGATTGGGATGGATTGCGCAAGTTCTGCGCATCCTACCCCTGGAGGCGGCTTTGTTTCTTCACGGAAGATCCCGACCGACACTTGTGCAAACTTAGTCGCCGAAGTGGTGTTACAGGGTATGGAATGTTACATTCCTAACTCTATAATCCCAATCGGGGGCTAAAGTCAACCATGGTTCGATAAGCTGTGTGCTGAGGCTATTAGCCAAAAGCAGGCAGCTTATCGGACGTGGAAGACAGCTGAACAATGTCAGGATTTGAAGACTTCCGATCTGAAAAAGAAATACAATGCCGCCACCTGGTCCCTAAAAAAGCGGCTGGCGAGAGCAAAGTTTGAGCATATCGGCAGAATAGGTGAACGGCTTGCTCGCTATCCTTCTGGAACGCGAGCTTTTTGGTCGCTCGCCAAGGCTGTCGAGGGCAATTTCTGTCGGCCGTCCTTTCCATCATTGCGCACAGCGGACGACCAACAGGCTCATACCGCAACAGATAAAGCCGAACTTCTGGGCAACCTCTTTGCGGCCAATTCGACACTTGACGACGGGGGAGCAACCCCGCCTACCGCGGTGTGAGAGCTCTATGAAAGAGATTCGTTTTACACAAAAAGCGGTCCGTAGAGCTCTTAGCTCCCTCGACGTCAAGAAGTCGTCCGGGCCTGACGGTATACCTGCTGTTGTGCTTAGGACATGTGCTCCAGAGCTTTCTCCAGTCCTGGCCCATCTTTTTACACTTTCTTACACTACTAGCTGTGTCCCGTCTTCGTGGAAGGTTGCTCTTGTGCATCCTGTCCCAAAAAAAGGTGATAGAACTGACCCGTCTAACTACCGGCCTATAGCGATTACTTCCTTGCTCTCAAAAGTGATGGAGCGGATTATCAACGGACAACTTCTGGGTTACCTCGAAGATTCCCAGCTACTCAACGACCGGCTATATGGCTTCCGCCATAGTCGTTCCGCTGGGGATCTTTTGGTATATTTAACCCACCGTTGGGCAGAAGCCGTTGAGAGCAAGGGAGAAGCCTTGGCAGTCAGCCTTGACATCGCTAAGGCCTTTGACCGGGTCTGGCATAGGGCACTTCTTACGAAGCTGCCTTCATACAGGATACCTGAGGGGCTTTGCAAGTGGCTATCCAGCTTTCTCGGTGGGCGCAGTATCAAGGTCGCCGTCGGTTTACCAGCCAGTCGCCAGCACGGTTGCTGCTCTACCACCAAGCCTATCAATGCTGTGTGCTGTCACCTACACTGTTCATCCTGCATATCAATGATCTGCTGTCTATAGAGAACATTCATTGCTATGCAGATGACAGTACAGGTGACGCCAGATATACTAGCCGAGCTAATGTCCCTCGGTCGCTAGTGGAAGAAAGTCGGGTCAGACTTATGTCTGAAGTGGAGAACTCCCTGGAGCGAGTCTCTGAATGGGGACGACAAAATCTTGTCCAATTTAACCCCACGAAGACACAGGTCTGGGCATTCTCTGCAAAAAAGAACCCATTTGTCCCTGCGCCACAGTTCCAAGGAACACTCCTTACCATCTCCAACAGTATCGGGATTCTAGGCGTTGATATAATGAACGACGTGCAGTTTCGGGGTCATCTGGAAGGCAAGGTTAAACTTGCCTCAAAGAAGCTTGGTGTGCTAAACCGGTCTAAGCAGTATTTCACCCCGCGGCAAAGACTTGTGCTTTACAAAGCACAAGTTAGGCCGCATATGGAATACTGCTCACACTTATGGGCTGGAGCACCCGCTTACCAGGCTGAACCTCTGGACTCCATCCAGCGTCGCGCCGTTCGTATAGTCGACGATCCCATACTAACAGGCGGTTTAGAATCGCTTAGCCTTCGGAGAGACTTTGCGTCCCTCTGCGTATTCTACCGCCTGTACAACGGAGTGTTCCGAGGAACTTTTGATCTGGTGCCAACACCTCATTTTTATAACCGCACCGCTCGCCATCGACGGGATGTTCACCCCCATTTCCTGGAACTCCCACGCTCCACTACGCAACGGTTCTCTAGAACGTTTATTCCGCGTACAACAACGATCTGGAGAGAACTTTCCGCCAAGGTTTTCCCGTTGCGCTACGACATGGAGTCGTTTAAGAAGGGCGTTATAAAATTTCTTAGAGGCCGGCAACGCGTTGGCAACGCCCATGGTGTTGCAAACGTCCATAGGCGACGGTAACCACCTTCCATCCAGTGGGCCATCCGCCTGTTTGCCTTTGCTTCAGGCAATAAATTTTTTTTTTTAAAATACACACACATATATATATATATATATGTATATATTATACATTAATATAAAAATATATTATACATTAAGATATTAACTAGACATATTACTTGATATATTATTACTTGTATTTCTATTAGTTATTTATACACATATATTTTATACTAACATATGCCCAGCATGGCATTTTCCTTAAAATTCGAACCAAAAAGCTAAAATTCTTAGAATAAAATTAAAACGGAGGCGACGCGAAAACACAAAATTAGTGTTGCCAGCAGGGGAATATAAATTTGATTATAATTATTAATTAATTTTTTTTTTTTCGACGAGAAATGTACAATGCAGTTTCCTTTTATTTTATTTTGTTTATTGTATTGTATACTATGCTCAAACTTCATCCACGCTTAATTTGCTGTCGATCTGCGAAAATCGCATCGAAATCGGCCCGGTAGTTTTTACGTAAATCCCGAACAAGCAGACAAGAAATCTTAAAAAAATACATCGTGTTCTCCATCTTTGATATAGTATAGTGTATTCCAATTGTATTCTTTTTAAATAGCTACAATGTACAGACATGGCATTTTTAGAATTTTATAATATTATAGATATTTACACAAATTTAAACTACGTCAGAATCTAAGACACACCATTAAATAACAGACATGTGCTATGTTTCGGCACGGCAAAAACTGAGTGCCAACCTAATTTCGCGAATTGCGGCACACATTTCCAGTGTATTTATTATTATTATAAATTATTGTTAATGTGTCGCATTATTAGAAATAAATATTTTCTTTCTTTCTTTCTTCTAGATAAGTAATTTAAAAAGTCAGATATAAAGTCTATATTAACAATTAATTTCGTTTATTTTAAAATTTGACAATGCCTCATTTCCATCAAAATTGATATGTAAAAATGAAACGTCCATTTTTGGTATTATAATAGAATTCAATGAGAACCGAACATGTGCACGAATTAGGCACGATCTCTAGATCGTGCACATGTATTTCCTCCATTTATGTTCCTCTTCTATAATATCAGCCCGTAAATGTCCCACTGCTGGGCTCGGGCCTCCCTATAATGGGTTATACGGGGAACGGACAGTATACCCGCCACGTTTGACACAACAATTATCTCGATGTGCAGGTTGCATCACGATGTTTTCCTTCACCGTTGTTAGCACGTGGTAATTATAACAATATGCACGTTAGATCAGAAAACTGACTAAGTAGTGCATGCATTTTAGCCAGGATCGACCTCGTGCCATTTGAGTTTGGGACATGTGCGCTAGCCATCACGCTAGCACGACTGTTCTTCTTCTAAGAAGAACGCAAATGGAGGGAATAATTTTCCAACTAAATAAACTCAGCGCTGGTAGAGTCGTAGAATTACAGATACTTTATTGTATACCAAAGCATACATAAACAGAAATAGAAAAATACAAGGTGATAGTACAACGGGTGGCCTTATCGCTAAAAAGCGATCTCTTCCAGGCAAGTCTTAACAGGGATTAATAGGATTTTAATACTAACTGAATAATATGATAATTTGAATTAATACGCTTAGACTTAAGCGGGTGCTTAAGTGTCAGGAAAGTGAAGCACTTTTAAATAGGACCTAAGAGTTTCATTTCGCTTGTCGACGCATTGGTCCCGTCAGTCCGCAAGACGAAAGTCTCAGTGTGCCGAGCTCCAATATTTCCAATTCCGTACTTTTTAGAAAGAACTCCTTGCAACATTATTTGTATCTTCGTGTGCGTGTCAACGAAAATAATTAGATAGCGTTCACGCAAACATCGATTGGTTTCCTGCTTCAACTCTGAACGCAATTTCGTAGGAAACTATCTCTCTAGGTATTACTCCAAGGTTAGAGAATGAACAAACGCGTGGGCCCTCAGATACTTGTAAAATAACACACACTAATCTTTGAAACATAACGCAGGCCGTGTAATACGCAGCCTGGCTTCGGCAACCAGGTGGCCGACCATTGTTTCAGCTCCAATAAGCCTTAATGTATCGGTGTGGCTGGGTGAATCTCCTCACACCATTGTCCGCCACCACGTTTTTATAGAACTCGTGCTGGATCATTAATTTTTGTCTACAATATAACTGATTAACACCTATTGTAATCATCAACAAGGCATTTGAATAGAAGAAATTCTTAAGGTATGTATAAGACTTTAAAATAACGTGTTTGCGCTGAATGATGGGCTCAGGAGATTTCCCCAGCTACCGCAGCCAGGGTACCTAGCGCGTGGCCAACCTAACGATAAACACCTGTACAACTGGGAGTGTTCCGAGTAAATGTTTGATCTGGTACCAATGACTCACTTTTACATCCGCCCCGTACGCCAGCGACGGGATGTTCACCCCCATTTCCTTGAGCCCATTCCTCCCACAGTCAACTACGCAACGGTTCTCTACAACATTTTTCTACGTACAATGATCTGGAGCGAACTTTCCGGGGCGGTTTTCCCTTTGCGCTATTACGTAAGGGATTTCTAAGGGCGTTATACAATTCCTTAGACATCGGCAACGCGTTAGCAACACCCCTGGTGTTACAAACGTCCATAGGCGACGGTAACCGCTTTCCGTCAGGTGGGTTGTCGGCCTGATTAAGGCAATAAAAAAAACAGACTGAAAAAATCAAACAAGATCAAGACTTGGCAAGTGAATTCCAAACTGTTTGTACGTCTATCTCAAATAATTACATAACTGATGAAAAACAAACTTCATCTTCAAACAAACCTGATCCCTATCAATTTACTATTAACATTTAATCAGAAATCCTCCACGCCAAGAGTTCAGGAGCAATATAATTATTGACGATTTTATTGAGCGTGCGTTTGAAAAGTGTTTCAATCATTAACAACCTCGAGAACTGAGTGAAATGCTTGTATGCAAAATACAGCGATTGAGGCTTTGAAAGCGGTTGAGCCGTATTAATTGTTTGTGTTCCCTTCGACACCCACTAAGGCGGTGATAGGCATGATAATATTATTGTACCAAAGCTCTCCGCGCTACTTCGTCACCGGCTGAAATATAATATCGGCCATATGTGTATTGTTACAACTTAGGCTCCGACAAAGACAACTTCCAAGTACAGATCTGTAAAAGCACATTTTATTACCTGTCGGCATCTGAACTAATTGTAATCATTTTATGATATGATTATGAATATTTTCTTTTATTTACTTATTTATTGGCATGTGTTTCGTGTTATTTTGGAAAACAGCCTATTGTTCTATAGTACTCGTTTACGGCCGCTTGCAGGCGTAATCATTAGCCAGGTGTTGCGGATTATAACTACCTAATTATTAATTAATTACCTAATAATTCTGATTGGAGTTTGCGGAGTTAAATTATATAATAATTCTCTTATAATGTGCATTCCAATGGAAGATAAATTTAAAAGTATATAAAACTCGAAGAACGAGAAATTTATGATATAATGAATGATAGTGAAATTAATATATTGATATAATGAAAGTAGGAAGTTTTTATTGTTTGCTTGCAGAAAAGACACGGAGGCGTTCCAGCTGATAGTAAACGATTACAGTCGCTCATGGACATCTACGACACCAAGGGAGCAGATGCATTGCCTACTTCGTAAAGACTACATATCTGGAGCTCTTTTTGGAAAGAGAGAGAGAGCACACAGGGTTTTCCTTTGCAAAAAAGATTAGCTTAATACAAATTTATCGTAAGCAAAATGTCACATTTTATTATGTTCAAAAATGAGGTGTGCGCGTGCGAGATAACTGATTCCATAGGTAGCTCCTTCATTTATAGTAACACATACATACTTGATAAGTAATAGTTTTGTTTATTGATCAAAATTTAAATTTAAGTACCTCTATAAACCTAAAACTTAAAGTACCTATTTTGATAGGTATCGAAATAGTCGATAGGTAGTCGGCGCATGACTATCACCAATGGAGAAACAGAAACATCACAAAGGTCACTAAAATGCGACTTGTCAGGGCACTAGTGTTTCCCATATTTCTTTATGGTGCCGAAACGTGGACTATAAGAGAAAGTGAGAGAAAGAAGATAGACGCTTTAGAAATGTGGTGTTGGAGACGAATGCTACGCATAGCTTGGCTTGGACACAGTTCCGAACCAACGTCTCAATCCTCGAAAAACTCGACATAAAACAACGTCTCTCTTCCATCGTTCAAGGTCTTATTCTCACTTCCTTTGGCCATATTACACGACAAGAAGACACGTCGGTGGAGCGAATCGTAGTCCAGGGCAAAATGGAGGGCACGAGGGCGCGCGGTAGATCACCAATGCGCTGGACCGACCAAGTCAAAACCGCACTAAATGGTCCACTCCACGAATGCACGAGGAAAGCTACAGTACGAGAAGAATGGCGACAAATTGTGAAGCTTGCCACCACCCCTGTCATGAGGACCACGACCACTCTGCCAAGAGTGTGACGACGGAGAAGATATAAATATAAAATAAATTTCAAAAATATCCCAGTCTGAGACGCAAGGAAAAAGTAAATATAGAGAAACGACAATGCGGAGGAAAGATTTGAGAAAAAAAATAATGCCATCTCTAAACGTTCTAAAGTACAGTCCTACATAATTATCAAGCTGTTGAATTCTTTACAAACTACCTAATGGCCTAAAGGTGAATATATACAAAAATCATTCTATTAAGTGTAACTAACGTTAAAGCATTCCTTTCCAAACAAGCATAATGTTACGACTTAGCCAAAATTCCACGAAGCACACCGACAAAGTAAATGCACATCTGCCTGCCACAAACCCGAGTTATTACCTTCGCGCATTTGGATTTCTTTTTTTTTTACTTAGGAAAGCAGTCTGTTGTGTATTGTACTAAATTTATGCCCGTTCGCAAGAATAATTAAGCAAGTGTGGAAATTGTTTTCTGGGAATTACGCCGACGCTTGCCAGGTAGACATATGGCATCGGTGCATTATAAAACAATGTCCGAACGGAGGGGTGAGGCAGTTAAGCGACGATTACAATACGAGTAAGACGTGTGTACATTCGATGAGCGATATAGTGACGGACTTTGCGCGTGTTATTTAATTGTGCATTACATGTGGACTTGCTGCATCCGGTTATATTTGTACCTATGTTATACGTGTTTGTATAGTTCTAATAAATCCTATAGTAATTCCAAACAGCATTTTAATTCGGGTTCCGTAACTCGTAACAATATTATTCAGTTGATGTTTATTTTAGTTCCAAATTGTTCATATGATTACATAATGTTTATTATAAACTTGTCATTTCTTTTTTAATGTTAATTATCGACATTTTAAAATAATTATTTTGAGTTTTATGTACATATTTGTATTTAGACACAATAACATTTTTGTTAATGATTTTATACAAAAAAATAGATCAAAAATATTAGTATTGCTAAACAGATTTGCACGACTCGCGTTATCTATCTATCTATATATATATAATTGAAATCCACGTATATAGTGACTCATCACGATATCTCAGAAACTATAATACCTATAGACTTCAAATTTGGCATGGACCTTCCTTTCGCCAAGTAGAGGTCAGCTAAGATCGGATTTTACAAAATTTCTATACGGCACGCAAAGCGGGCGGGTATCAGCTAGTTTTTTATAAATATGACAACCTACTTTCAATAAACTTTTTTTTATTCTTTCTAAAGGCTTAGCCATAACTTGGCTAAGTTTATGTTGGCTTTTAAGAAACTTAAGGTATAGAAATATGCGAAAATAAATTCAAATAAAATCTATTAAAAGAAAAAAAATACTCACATAAAACAGAAAAAAGTATATTCTAAAGATACTTTTTCCTGACCCGTGAACAATCCACCCCGTTTTCCATCCACATTTTTCCTTTTAAAAC
The DNA here is from genome assembly GCA_039645545.1 of Dendrolimus houi. Lineage (NCBI taxonomy): Eukaryota > Metazoa > Arthropoda > Insecta > Lepidoptera > Lasiocampidae > Dendrolimus > Dendrolimus houi. The sequence goes on from CM077133.1 coordinate 1,930,970, forward strand.
CACGACTGCATACGGCTTCGGCTGAAAATAGCTGTTTGAAATATTCATACGAGCCCAGAGCAGTGGCTACGTCTAAAAATAGCCATCTATCTCGCCTCGAGTATTTTAAGGCTGCCACTTCTGATGGTTTTATTAGGCACTATCGAGCCTTTGCCACACTTTGTCGTAAGCGACATTCAGACCTAAGCAAACTTTTTGTTGCAAAAGATATTTTAAACTATTATTTTATATATAATGAATTTAAATATACAATTAGAAATTGTTACCCAGGGAACACATATATAAATCTATACTAATATTATAAAGAGGAAATATTTGGTTGTTTGTTTGTTTGCTTTGAATAGGCTCCGACACTACTGAACCGATTTGAAAAATTCTTTCACTGTTGGCTAGCTTTTTTTTTCAAGCGGGGGAAATCCATTTCGCACATACCGGGTCCTTTGCTAGGGATTAGACCGTTGTCCATCATGGAGGCTTTCCACTGAGGCAATCCAAACAGTAATCGACCGGCTTGTGTGGAGACTCGAACCCATGGATGCCCATGGGCTAATACCCCACTAAAACCACCCTCCCCCAATGTGCCCCGCGCTTATGAGTAGGAAAGGCATGAGACTTAGAACTTGCTTGAACAAGTGCTTGAGAGGGCCCCGGGAGAGGCAAACTCACTTCATCAACAGGGGTGAAGACTCCTCTGCTCCCTAGATGCTAGAGGGTATCTCAGGGGTGAGATAATGCGTATACCTGCGCCTCCGGGCTCCCGACTGACGTCGGCTCCCGCGAGACGCATGCGCACTTCCATCTCTCTCCCTATCTCGTTCCGCAGCCTGATTTTGAGACATTACAGTCTCGCAGAAATTGGTCGCGCCCATCCACCAATCGTCGCTGTGCAGCATGGCTTGCACCAGATCGCCCAACGAATCGATCGGTCTTACTAGTGTCTCGAGTTCAAACCTCTGCGGTGCCCATGCTGCGCACTCGACTAGTGTGTGTAACGCCGTGTCCAGTGCGCCACACTGGCGGCATTGGGGTGAAGGCTGAACCGCTTCCACCGTGTCATTGCCAGAAACAGGGTTTTCCAACTCTACCGACCAAAATTGGATCATGGCCGCGGTTTCCCGCGTCCTGATCACCTGAAGCTCGGCCTGGCTATAGACCAGGCCACGGGCACTGTTGACTCACTACGCTATCCCCGGGTGACATAGACTATATTTTTTTTAAATTAGGGATCCTTACTAAAACTCCAATAATGTAACCCTAGGTGTAAAAAAATACCTAAAATCGCGTGCGCTGCGATAACTATTGTGGTCCAAGATCCCAGTCACCCCAGACCTACGTGATTTTAGGAAAGATGAAATTTTTAGGATCGGTAGTTTAACATAAACTTATAAAAGAATGAAGCTAAGCTGAAAGCCGCTGGCCGTTTTTCAGGTGCAGGTATCAAAGGTGGAAAAGAAAATCATGCTAACTTACGACAAAGTAGCAAGGCTAGTTTTTACATACATCATATATGATATTGTTATAAACAAAGATATACAGTTGCCAGACACTTCTTGTGGACCATAACTTTTGTCAGACACTTTAAAAAAAAAGTGGGCACTTTCGTCATTTTAGGAAGGCTGAATTGAATTTTATATACATATTATCAAGTATAAATGCTCTCACGCTTCCTCACACAGCGGAACTCTTAACAAGTCTGGGAGGATGTTTGGCCCGTGAGATTTGTCTGGCTCATTGGAAAATATTTTAAAATGTTATACTTGATAATATATATAAAATTCAGCCTTCCTAAAATGACGTAGGAGCCCACATTTTATTTTTCCAAGTGTCTGGCATAATGTATAGCCCACAGGAAGTGTTCTTTTATTTTAAAAAATCAATTGAAATGCAGCCGCTAGTGAAGTCTCTTTATTTGTATCTTGGTATTCATCCTTATCAAAATAAATTACTTCATATTCAAGACTGCTTTAATACCTTTATACAACTTTTTGAATTATTCAATTTGGACATTCCATTCGAAAGATATCACGAGTTTCAAAATGTAAGTATTAGAAAAAAGTTGCGTGGTCGTCGCGTACCCTGCTCGGGTAGCTAGGCTTATGCGATGTAGGCGTCACTGGGGTACGGGCCGTACGGGAGGGGAATTTTTTTGAATTAGCTTAGTAGGTAATTAAACTAAACAAAAAAACTTATTTTTAGATACTCGTGGGAAGCCGGGGCGGCTAGTGTTCAATAAAACAGTATGTGATAATTCAAGTGGATCGCGACCTAAGTGACATATACTTATTAAATCTGCGAATGACTGCGGATACAAAAATAGATTTTGATAAGTGAGTAGCGGTAAATAACAGTTTATAATATTATTTAAATAGGACTTTATGTGAATTAACTTTAAGTGTCGTTTCTTTATCTTTTCATGTAAGCTGTGCATATGTTAGGTATTTAGCATACATTTAAGTACTTAATTGTATGTAGGTACTAACATGAATAAAACTTTGTTTTCAGAGAAGCACATCATTTTTATTCCATAAATTTCTAAAATAATAGAGTTGTCTTATATATATTGTTACGAGTTACGCGACTCGAATTAAAATGCCGTTTGGAATTACTATAGAATTTATTAGAACTATATAAACACGTATAACATAGATACAAATGTAACCGGACGCAATAAGTCCAAATGTAATGCACAATTAAATAACACGCGCAAAGTTCATCACTATATCGCTTATCGAATGCACACGTCTTGCTTTGATCGTGTTTCTCGCTAGACTGCCTCACCCCTCCCTTCGGGCATCCCTTTCATTTTGTACAAATACAATATGCCTCGACGCAAAACAATAACAACAAGAATTAGTTCGACACACCTGCCTAATAACGGCCATGAAACAAGTACAATAACAATAGAATGTTTTTCTTGATTACTAATTCTAAACACAAGGTAAACAAAAAAAGTGCAAGTGTAGGCAGGTAATAAACTGGGTTTATGGCAGGCAGGTGTCCTTTTATTTTTTGTCGGCATGTAACACTATTTTAAGTCTTTCAGTTTTAGTTACATTAAACCTGACCAAATCAAAAGCTGAAAACCTTAAAACAATAGTTTAAAATACCTTTTGCAACAACAAAAAATATACTATAGGTCCAAATGTCGCTTACGATAAAATGACGGGAAAGGCTCTATATTTCTTACGATATATCACAGGCGGTATTACTAATAATCGTCTCAACCTAGTCTATAATATTATAAAATTCTAAACATGCCGTGTCTGCACATTACAGCTATTTAAAAAAAAACAACTGGAATAGACTATATAAACGATGGAGAACATGACGCAATTTTTTTTAGATTCTTTTCTGTTTGTTCGGGATTCAAGTAAAAACTGTTGGGCAGATTTCGATGCGGTTTTCGCTGAGTCGACAGCTAATTCTTAAGACTTAAACCATGCAGTACTTTTTATACCGGAAATTCCGCGGGAATTTTTCTGGGAATTAATTAAAATGGTCAGGTTATTAAAAAAATCGAATTCTGATGTGATTTTTTTACTGATCGATAGCAAATTTTATGCAATAAAATGTGTGATACCTTTTATGGCGGCAATCCCGCGGGAATTTTCCCGGGAGCGGTATAAAGTTATTCGGATGCATAAAAATTAGCTTATTCCGACACAGTTCCCACTAAGACAATAGCTTACATTCTTTTTTAAATGCTGCATAGTTTTTGCCTCGGGAATCCCTCGGAAATTTCTAGTCAAGTGTGAGCAAAGTCGCGGGCATATCCTAGTTAATATTATAGATGCAAATGTGAGTTTGTGACTTCACGACTTAACTACACAGCGGGTAGTCATAAAATTAGCATGATGATTAGCTGTCACGAGTATAGAATTGGACACATGGGTACCTTTTATCTAGAAAAAGCACTGTTCCCGAGGAAGAGACGAATATAGCCCAAATAATGGCGTTCCAATCGCGTTTTATTATACAGTTTCAATTCGCTAGCAAATATATCGTCACGGCAACAAGAATGACAGCGACAATTTTATGTGTTGTCCTCATGTTTAGATCCACGTTCGCTAGATGGCGGTCCGGGTATTTATCATTAAAAACTCTCACACATCGTAAGAAACATAATTAGCTCAGAGCCAACCAATCTCATAGCGATATTCTGTGAGAGCGTGATATCATCTATCATCATATTAGATTAAATGAATCGACACACGTTGTTATGCGCAATATACATACAAGCATGTTACAATATAGAAAAGCATGAGTTATATTTTTTATTTAAATCATAAAGTTAACAAAACATTTATACTGTTTATTCTATGTAGGTATAATAATAATAATAATAATAATCGGCAGACAAATACACATATTGTATATCCCCAAATTAAGCAAGTTACGCTTGTGTTATGGGTAATATACAACGTATCACTCTGGGGCCGATCCCAGACACCCAGACTATAGTAAATGACAGAGAAAATACTTTTCCGAAATTTACTATACCAGGAATCGAACCCGGAGCCTCTGCGTTGCAGTAAGGTAGGCCGGCAACGGCTTACCCCGCTATACCACAGAGGCCGTCAAAGGTATATGTTATTATTTACAAATTAAATAGTTTTTTTAATTAAATTCATAACATAGTCGGGTCGCTTTAGTATTACGCCAAAAGGTTTGCATTAAAAATCAGCATTGTGTCGGATATTATGTCAGCACAGCAATAAGCTGAGTGCAAACCTTGTTTTTTGAAAATGCGGCGTACAAATTCTCAAAATATGTTTTTATTTTTAAGACATATGTAATAATGTAATAACTACCCATAAATGTCCCACTGCTGAGTTGGGGCCTCCCATTATAGGGGAACGGACAGTATACCCGCCACATCTGTCCAAGGCGGCTTGGCAGGTTTGACACATCGGTTATCTCGATGTGCAGGTTGCATCACGATGTTTTCCTTTACCGTTGTTAGCACGTGGCCAGAAAATTTCCTAACTGGTGCATGCGAACCCGCGCCCTTTGATTTTTAAATACGTTTTAGCAATGTAAGTACGTCTCTATTTCTTCAAATAAATTCTTTCTTTCTTCTTTCTCATCTAGATAATGATTCCAGAACGGCTCTACCACGTCAAAATGTATCACGTAGGTAGTATGCATGTACTTCTAGAAAATAAGAGCCTAAAATCCTAGTTCCATAAATAATTCTTTCTGTGTTATTCTGAAAGCTGAAGCTTATTTCTCAGTAGTATCTTTGAAGTTTCAGTGCTATCAAGTTTATCAAGTTCCAACGTTAAAAGCAAACTTAATAACGGTATAACATGTATTTGCAAAGGGAAACGGCCGAACTTAGTTTATTAGCGAAACGGGAGTATACTATTCCAGAAGCTTTACAGCGCCGCAGACTAAGTTGGGATCTAAATGTCCTTAAGAACCGTTTTAACACGAAAAGTTAAAATATTCGTTTCAGTTCATTGTTTCAATCATGGTGGCTCAAGACTTTAAACACTTCTAACTCATTTCAATGTGATTGGATAAAATTATAACACTTCCATCTCATCTCAAGATTCAAGTTATATAACTGTCCCAAGCCGAGCTGGCTTGGGATAGTTTTTCTAGTGTATTATCTATATATTAATGGATATGAATGCATGGAATACTGCTCTTATCTTTAGAATGGCTCAGCTAAATACATATAAAAACAAGTAAATCATCGACGTAAAGTCGCTAGTTTGTCGGTATTCTATAGTGTGCCACGGAATCACATGTATTGTTTCCTTCCTCACCATTTTACCACGGGAGAAGCAGACGTACGCGCTGATGCCACCGATATATGGTAGAAATACCAACAAAGCGGACGGAACGCTACGCTTCCACTTTTATCAAACGCACCGCTGAAGAGTGGAACTCTTTACCGTCGTCTGTTTTTCCTCAAGAATACAATCTAGGTGTCTTCAAGTCTCGTGTGAACAGGTATCTTCTAGGTAAGCGTGCGCCACGTTAGACTGCATTTCCACCTGACATCAGGCGCAATGTCAGTCAAACGCGAACCTATTCATAATAGAAAAAATAAAAGTACGTGAAGCAAAATCTTTGTACCCCTTTTTACGAAAATTGCGCGGACGGAGAAGTATGAAATTTCGCACACCTATAGTTTATATGGACAAGAAGCGACGAAGGCTAATTTTTTTAAATTATGCATAAAAATACATTAAATCAATAAATAAAAAAACATCACACACTACTATGTATTTGACACACACACACGCATATACACACTTTTGTTTATTGTTGCCTTGGCGAAATCTGTGATTATAGAAGTATATATAGTCTTTGACAATAAATCATTGTGGCCGAATTTTGACCACGGGCGACCACTAGTTACCATTTCCGAGTGTTGAGTGAATGGAAACACTGAGCAAGTGTGCAGTCTATTAAGAGTATAGAATGCAAAACAAGACAGAGAAGACATTTAAACAACACTAAATAATCATTTATTTAAATAAATCCTGTTTGTAATGTACGAAAATGATCTAAGGAAAAACAATGTATAGATATTTAGCTCATACAACTACAAAAAAATATAATATACTAGAGTTTACCCCGCGGCTGCGTCGCGGGTAAACCTATGGTGCGTATCTCTTGTACACAATATAACCTGTACCGCCTGCTCTTTAAAGCAGGCGGCACAGGTTACATTGTATTTAATATTTTATGTATTCTCCCCCAGAAGATTCACTTCATTTTATATCGCAAACTATACCATTCCCCATCTATCTGTAAACTACGTTATCTGTCCAAGTGACAAAACTTGACAAAAATGACAAAAGTGAACCAAGGGGACCAAGGCCACCAACGGGACCTACGGGATCAACGGAACCAACGGGACTAACGGGACCAAGTAGATGAAAAGAACAAAATCACAAAAAACCTACCCCACTTTTTGGGATAACCTTTACATAAATCCATCCCATTATCTGGGATTAAAAGTCACCCTCGGTATTAAAATTACATATGTACCGAGTTTCAGCTAAATCGGTCCAATAGTCTTTCCATAAAAGGATAACAAACAAAGAGACATATATATTTTTATCCCGGAAACTATCCCATTTTTCGGGATAAAAAGTATCCTATGTTCATCCTCGGCATCGAAAATATATGTATACATACTGAGTTTCAGCCAAATGGGTTCAGTAGTTTTCCCGTGAAAACGGAATAAACAGACAGACAAGAGTTACTTTCGCATTTATAATATTAATAGGGATTTGATACAATGTTGGAGAATAAGAATTAAAAAAATAATAATAATGTGACAATACAAGCCAGATTCGCGATTATCCGGATTGTCAGTCATTTTTCATGATTAAGGTTGCAATATTTTAGTAATTTAAAAAAGTATATACGTACATACGAAGATGTGTGATTAATCTCTTAATAAACATGGACATTAGTTTATAGGAGCTGCATACGTCTAGTCATCGCAGCGGACAACTATTGACTTGCGCAACACGGGAGCGCACATATTAATAGTGGCTCTATCTCGCTCGCACATCTTCCGTCCCGCTCACACATTATGCTATATATTGTACTAGCAGTACGACTTATTAATATTCCGACACGACTTATAATCGACCGCGTCCGATTATAAGCCTCGACGACAGGCTCTCGTGCGACGACCGCGTAACATCCTCACGGACAAGGTCGACGATATCACAAAACGGCTGGCTCGGATCAGCCCGCCCGCGGTTAGGACGGCAGGCTGGCAGGCACCGACAGACAGACACAGACGGCGGCGTCGACGCCGCCAATCACGATCTCTCCACGTTCCCGCGAGGGACGCCAGGAGACACAGCCCCCCCCATAGGATAGACTAGGCGTGTTGCTGGGAAGTTTCTTTCGCCGTTTCTTCTCTCCCAACCATAACACGTTGCGAAACGGCAGTAAGATAGTATAGGCCACCGCGAACCGCCGATCCCGGTCCGCCGGGATCCTTCCTCTCGGGCTTTATATTACCCGTCGCCCGCTCTCAATTAGTGCATTGTGTCGCCCTATGGTGGGCATCATTAGATTCATCCCCCTCTCATGGCAACAGTCCAGCCGAGGTGAAACTCCCTAGGGAGCCCCCTCGAGCAAGTTGCCCCCCGGGCTCGAGCGCCTTCGCTTCGCAAAGGCACTCGCCCCGAAAACCCCGGTAAAGTTGTGAGGTCTTCGGACCAACAACATAAAGTCAAGTCCAATAAAAAAAATTGTTAATATTTGTACTTAAGATTACCGTTTCCAAAATAAATTGAGTTTAGTTCACATCAGCACTCGACAGTGAATACTACTCATCTGCCATCTGAAGTATCATTTAACCTCTACCTCTCGCTGCTACAAGTTGATACGTTTTTTTTATTTGAATAAACACATGTTTGCAGACGAGGTAAGTTATCTTTCTAGAGTTAATAATATGTACAAAAATCGCTTTATTCATATATTCAATTATCTGAATGCCGTAACACAAAAATCAGTCTGGTTGTCTCCGCTGTATGTCTATTTAACTATCTCATTAAGTCATCATTATCATGTCATAAAAAAATCGTGATACATGTCAAACATAAAGTCATTATAATCTGACTAGCTAATTTGACTTAAACAAACATGTCCTGAACACTGTCTATTATGCCGATCCCAACGAAAGAAAGTATTTCGAAAAAAAAGTTGGGACATTTGTAAAAAAAAATACAAAAAAAACCATGCTGAAAAAATGAATTTACATAATGTTATTTGAGACAGAAAAATACTAATTTAAATGGTTTTCAATTTCGTATTCGCAATATGAAAAAGGTAGACAAAATGGACTATAATACAAATTACTGTTACGGCAGAAGAAGACTTAAACGATTTACTGTGCTTATACTAAATGTGTTTCAACCCTTTTACATTCCTGCGTCCCTGCTAGGCTTGCCAGACCGCCGGGAAATCCGGGATTGCCCCGGAATTTTGCCTCTTGTCTCGTGTCCATTAATTAGCGCTTATTGTCCCGGATTCTGAAAACTTACTATTTTTTTTACAAAATGTACCAAAACAATTTCTGTTTCTAAACACTTACTGATTGTTTTTAAGCTTGGAATTTATTGTTTTAACATTTTTTATGGTAGTATTAGTAGTATAGATTATTATTGCTTTTTTTCTTCAGTTTATTACTATTTAATTTATAATTTAGTATTAATTGTATACCAAAGTTTAAATTTGCTAATTTAAGCTAAGTGCTCAATTCTATGATAGTTTAACGTGTTGATTTACTACCACAGTGCTTCATCTTAGAATTTTAACTGGAGTTAATTACCTACTAAGTACAGAGTACATACCTATCCAATAAAAGTATGTATTTGAAAATAAATGGCATTTTTCTTTTCAAATACAAATATGAATTCTTTGAAAATAAAAAATATATATTTTCTACTATGGCCACGACCCGACATTGTTTTTCTAGAATTGTCACGGATTTGATAAAATACTATCTGGCAATCCTATTCCCTGCAGAGCATGTAGAGAAATATCTTACACATTCAGGCCTTTAAAAATAAAACTAAACAATTTCCGTACAATACACATAAAACAAGTACTACTTAATTTCGAAATCCTATTTTCATTTTGAATTTATAAGTCGTTGAACGGTCAGTGGTCTCTCTCTTACGCCTTGTTGAGTTATTATTAAGGTAGCAATAAGCCGGAAAGGGCGTGCATTAGTGTTACCAGCAGTAACTTGAGCAATAGAAAGAATTGACAAAGATTAAATATTATTTTAAAAAATCGAAATGTGTGCTGAGACACATAGTAGAAGTGAAACTTCAACGGACAAGTGGAAAAACGAATCACAACAAAATTTTAACTTGAACTTTTACGGGCAAATTGTTAATGTACTTGTCTACTTTGAAAACTTACCCGTAAAATTTCAAGTTAAAATTTTGTTGCGATTCGTTTTTCCACTTGTCCGTTGAAGTTTCACTTCTACTATGTGTCCCAGTACACATTTCGAATTTTCGCAGGTTTACTTCAAATTATGATTTGGCTAGGTTAGGTACATTTTAATAAATGCATTTTTATTTAAACAAATTTCATTTTATCAAACAAAAAAACTGAATTCGCTCCGAAACCAATCTACTCTAAAATTATGCCGCCTCTCACCACGTCTAGTCTAAATTTATGCCGCTCCTGCACGCGGCTGTAACGGTTTTTCGTGACAGAGAAATCCTGGTCTATATAGAAGTTTCACTTCATAAATTAAAATTTGACGCAAAAAGTGTATGCGTTTTGCGGTGATAAACTATATGCGGCGTTAGACGGCTGAGATACTCTTGGCCTTCGGAGACTTCGCGTCTCTCTATTTATACTACCGTCTGTACAATGGGGAGTGTTACGAGGAACTTTTCAAGATGGTGCTTACGACGTCTCTCTACCACCGCACCGCTCTCGCCATCGGTTGAGTCATTCAACCTCACTGCCTTGAGCCGCTTCGCTCATGTACAACGATTCTCGAGAACGTTTCCCTTGCGCACAGTGAGGATTTGGAATAAGCTTCCAGCTGAGGTTTTCCCACAGCGCTATGATATGGGGTTTTAAAAGAAGAGGTATCAGAAAATTCCTTCGGACTAACAGATTTCTAATATACAATTTTTAGATTGTTGTCCATGAGACGTGACGTGTTTGAACATCACGTGAAAACTACTGAACTGATTTAAATGAAACTCGACAGAGAGCTAGCTTTTATCCCGGGTCAACAGTTGGAATAATTTTTATCCCGATAAATGACATCGTTTCCGTAGGACAGACGAATACATATAGCCAAAAATTTGGTGTCGTTGCAATTTACTAACAATTACGTTGTCGTCATGACGACGCGAACAAAGATTCGCTGACACTGCTAGCCCCTGATGCGATGATAATATTATGGAAAAATAGGTAAATCATAAAAAATATTCTTTCGTAAAAAATTAAAAAAAACTTCATTATATTTCACAAGGAATTCAACCAATGGCAAATTCGGAATTACACTATGGTACGACAGTTGAGCCCTACACCTTGGGCTGCCTAAAGGTTGACGTCTCGACAGTTGCGATATAAAAATTAATTAATAAACTAGCAACATTATCCATACTTTTGAACTCCGTCTTGAGTAACTAAATGAATCACACGGGTGGGGCATCGTTTTATTTACGATAGACTCGAAAACGGCGTTATCGAGTAATACGAGTCAATGACTTTTCATTACTTAGGGCCAGTTCTATCGCACACTGTAATATTTCCAAGTCGAGTTGTTCTATTGGTCTTTAAACTTCAACCGTTATTTTACGTAGTAAATTATTTTGTTATAACCGTCTCCAAGTAACCAAATAAATAAAAAAGAAACATAATACTACCCATCTCCTCTTCCCGTTTTTGCGCGGTAGCCCTCGCCAACGGACTCACGCTGCAGCAAGTCTCAGTTCGATATCAACAGTCTCCGGGTACAGACATCTGTTTCTAAGGGCCGCTTGCATAAGGTTGCTTAAATTTATTTAAGAAACACAAAATGCATTTAACACCCTTAAATACAATTAGTGTCTTGCACAACGCAAAATTTGCCGCTAAATATGTTTAAAGATCTGTCAATATGTTTTGTGTAAAACGTATTTAGGCAGTTTAATATGATTAACTAATTTTTATTTAAATTCGATCGTTATTCAAGCGGCCCTAAATCTTTGTTAATTCCATTTTCAATTCTTTGTATTTTAATATTTTATTCTAAATCCAATAAATTATTGTTAGCTTATAAAAAGTTTCTTTTTTAAAGACTTCTTCCAGGGCTCCCATATCAGATCGTTCTTACACCCGATTTACACATACTAAATATAAGTAAATTTTAACTGAATTTAAAGTACAACCATCTAGTAACTTACTACGACAACCATTCTTTACACGCACAACACTCAAAATTCAGTTTTGTTTATATTTAATACGTACATATAAATCGGGCATTAGCTACACAACAGACCACCCTCGTCGATAGGTATTTGCTGGCCTGGGGCCTCTCACTGTAGGAGAACGGACAGAATACCCGCCACGCTTGTCCAAGGCGGCTTGGTAAGGTTTGACACATCGGTTATCTCGATGTTCAGGTTGCATCACGACGTTTTCCTTCACCGTTATTAGCACGTGGTAATTGTAACAATATGCACATTAGGTTAGAAAACTGCCTAAGTGGTGCATGCGTTCCGACCAGGATCGAACTCGCGCCCTTTGAGTTTGGGACGCGTGCGCTAACCAATACGCTACCACGACTTATTTTAAAAGTCATAATTATGTTAAACGATAAGATGTTGATTGAATATTTTACTTAGATTTTCTGTATAAAATATAAGGAATAATTCTAAAGATTGCTAAGGCATTATACTTCCATGGTATTATTACGAACACTTGCAAACCTAATGCTACTGGTTAATACAAAAAAAAAACACTTTATCATGGAATGCAAACTGTACAATTACACACGTCTAGTCGGCCACACCCAGGATTTCCCCGCAAGAGAACAAACAGGATGATATCACGGACAGAACAAACCTGTGCAATTATCTACGTAGATAGCGAAACAATAGCAAAACATTCGGCCCCTTAATGAAGGAATCCCGGATAATTATATTAGGAACAAAGGATGGGAGTTCCATAAAATTGTGTATTTTATTAGTACGGCGGAATTCCCAAAGTTTTGAGTGTGCGTAGTATTTCAGAATCAGCAAATAACTTTTTTTCTTGAAGTACAGCACTAGAATTAGGTAAGACATTATTTTAAAATGAGTTTGTAAGGGTATCATGACATTTTGTACTGAACCAATACAATGTACCACTTCAAATAAGATGAGGAGATTTTTATAGGTTGTACCGCGGCAGTACATTTGAAACGACGAGGCACGTGAAGCAGTGAGCGTCATTCCCTCATTTGTCCTGTACAAAACTTTTAGTTCGGAAATGTTCGTTATGAATCGGATGTGATCGACCTCGGTCACCTCATTTTACTAGCAGTCGTACATGTCATGTTGTCCCTCTTATTGTTCAGTTGTTGTACTGTTGTCCACGTTCCGTCCTTCCTTTTACATTTGACGCGTGAGTAGTAGCGGGACAAAAAATTTCAAGTAGTACAAATTTAAATTTTGAGCCGTATCAGTACAAATCTATTTTGTACGGAACAAATGTACTGCCTCACACGTGTACTACTCATCACTACAGCGGACAGACTGGCCATTTGATGGAAAGTGGTTATCGTTGCATATGGATATTTGCACCAAAGCATTGCTTTGCTTCGCAATAATGCAATATTTGCCGTGACGATATGTTAGGTTTCAGGACTAGCATTACGCTAAGACTAATGCCCCTTTTTAGGACAAGTTTGTTTATTTTTATTTGTTTTTTTTTGTAACAATTTGTTAAATGTAATTTGTCCTAAATAAAATTATTTTCTTTCTTCTTTCAAGGGTGCTACCGATGTGCTGCTGACATCGACAGGGGAACTGGAACCTGGTCACAGAACCGGAACACCGATCAGAGTTGCTTTGACGATATGCTCTGGACGAGAGGAGATAGCAATCCAGACAGAGATAGAATGCCTGTGGGTTATTTTGTCGCCTCTTACGACAGGTCAGCCGGCCGCAGGAATAGGGGAGCGGACAATCAAGTCAGGGACTTTTTGAAGTGAAACTTCTATATAGACGGGGGTGTTAGGATTTTTCTGTCATGGAAAAGCGTTACGGCCGCATGGAGGAGCGGAATAAATTTAGACTAGACGTGGTGAGAGGCGGCATAATTTTAGAGTAGACTATGGATGCGTTTTTTGATTCAGGATCAAATTCAGTTTTATATTTGATAAAATAAAATGTGTTTAAATAAAAAATACATTCATTAAAATGTAATCTAATCTAACCAAATCATAATTTTGCAGTAAACCTACGAAAAATCGACCTGTGGGCTGGGACACATAGTAGAAGTGAAACTTCAACGGACAAGTGGAAAAACGAATGGCAACGGGTAGATTTTCAAATTGGACAAGTACATTAACAATTTGTCCGTAAAACTTCAAGTTAAAACTTTGTTGCGATTCATTTTGCCACTTGTCCATTGCCATTCGTTGTTCCACTTGTCCGTTGCGATTCGTTGTTCCACTTGTCCGTTACGATTCGTTGTTCCACTTGTCCGTTGCGATTCGTTGTTCCACTTGTCCGTTGCGATTCGTTATTCCACTTGTCCGTTGCGATTCGTTTTTCCACTTGTCCGTAAAAATTTCACTTCTACTATGTATCCCAGCACACATTTCGATTTTTATAATATTACAGAAGATCGGAGGCTCATAGATTTTGTATAAGCATACTGGTACATGCCGACAAAAAGTAAATGCACATCTGTCTGCCATAAACCCAGTTTATTTACCTTTCCCGCATTAGACTTCTTTTGTTTACTTTGTGTTTAGAATTAGTAATTAAGAAAAACATTCTATTGTTATTGTACTTGTTTTATGGCCGTCATTAGGCAGGTGTTTCGAACTAATTCTTGTTGTTATTATTTTGCGTCGAGTCATATTGTATTTGTACAAAATAAAAGGGATGCCTGAAGGGAGGGGTGAGGCAGTCAAGCGACGATTACGATACGAGCAAGACGTGTACATTCGATAAGCTATATAGTGACGAACTTCGCGTGTGTTATTAATCGTGCAGTTTGTACTGGTTGTGTCCAGTTATATTTGTACCTGTGTTATACGTGTTTGTATAGTTCTAATAAATTCTTTGGTAATTCCAAAAGGCATTTTATTCGAGCCCCGCACTCGTAATAATACTTACTTATAATGTCATAAGTAGGCACCATCAGTAAATGGAGTCAAATAGATCATTAATTTATTGTTTAAAAAGTAATTAAAATAAAAGTAATTCTTTTAGAAATTATAGTAATAAGTGTTCGCCAAATAATTAATAGGGATTAGTCATATTTCTCCGTCCCTGCACCGATAAGACTGTACCATAACTTACGACTTTTCAGAGGTCAGTAATTCTGTACCCATTTTGGTAAAAGTAAAACCCCTAAACCCACGTTGCATTATGCCCACTTCCAAGGCAGTCAGCAGGAAGAAAACGAGTATCGATTATTCATATAAGTTGCGTTTGTATTTTATCCGTACAGGAGCGGAAAAAGAATACAATTTGCTGCGGCCGCGCGGTGGTAGTTTTATCTTGAATCTTCATTTGAGTGTGTTTCATTTTAACATCTTCAGAAGATATCAATATAAAATCTATACCCCCGAGCAAAGTCACACTTCAGGCTTCTATCCGTGCAGGAAATGAGAAAGAATACCAAGTCCTGCGTTGAGGCGGCCTGTCGTAACAAGCGACAAAACAACCCACAGCCAGGTGGTAGGGTATTTGTCAGCCTGGAGGGCTACCACCCCTGGTCTATGCCACCATAACAATCTTCTCATCTACGAGTACGGCAGCACATTGGTAATACCCAGTGTTACCACTTTCCATCACAGTTGGGCCGTCAGCCTGTCTGCTGTACTATAATAGAAAAATAAAAAAAAAAGCTAGTTATACCTGAATTTGCGTGTCCACTTCAAACATTTAATTTCCGTTGGGTGCAAACAAAAAATATATCTCGACCTCAATCTGACAAGGAAAAGAGCGACGAGCCGCAAAGTTTGGGAAACTGTCGTAATAATGAAACCTTCCTTCCGATCCCCTTTTCCCCGATAAAAAAGGGGAACGCCGGGTGATAACATCCGTGAAAGCATTTCTATACACTTTAAAATCAGTATTGTGAAGTGAAACTTTAGAATCGCTGTGATTTGAAAATCGATGAAACGAAAAAGTCGAATAAAACACATTTCTCTTTACCCGTTAGTTTTAATTTTCAATTTTAATAAAACTTAAAAGATTTCAAATGTAATTTAGCTCTATCTGTATATACTTAAGGCCGATAATTCTTTTACATGTAGATCGAAGGAAATTGTGCTTAACAATGCATTGAATTTCGAACTTTATGCTAGTGATTTAAAGTGTAATTGAGATTGAATTTTTTGATTTATATTGACGCATGTAGGCTAAAGGAATTACATTTAGGGCCACTTGCATAACGTCGTCTTTAAATACTCTCTAAATGTGTTTAAAACTAAATGCATTTATGTTGCCTCGCATAAGGCACTCTCCCGTGATGTTTACCTAAATGTATTTAGCCGGTCGGTAAAACAGCCACATGGGTTTCGTTCCACGGTTCGTTCGATTATTTCGAGTAAAACACGAAATCAGTATTTTTCAATATCAGTCAATATATTTTTTTACGTAAAAATGAGTTTGTCTATTAATGTAAATTTTTCATTCGAAATATGGACCATCTGTGTTGACGTTTCTCCGGCTCAAATACCACGGTTGTGATTATACTTTGAAATTCATAATAATATTAATTCTGTGAATTAAGATGACGTCTGTAAATATGTCTTAAAAACTGAAAGTTGTAAGAACGCGTGCTCGTAACTTTACTGCACAAGATCAAGTACTGTTGTTTAATAGTATGAAGCTCTACAATCATATAATCGATGGATCAAAATTAAATCAGAAATGTATCTACGCTGCACGGTGAGGATATATCAGTGAAGATATAACTGTCGACACTGTGCTGAATGAACAAGCTTCAGGTAAAATCCGAACACATCTGGCAGTTCTATTGTTCAAAACATAATGCATTTCTATTTTTTGTCCTTAAATGCATTTAAGGAAGTTAACCCATTTTTGGGTGATTAACTTTGACAGTTCTTTAAACATATTGTTACGACCTAAACGCCGACAAAAGTAGATTCACACCTGCATACCATAAAAGCACACTTTATTACCTTTCCGCATTTGGACTTCTTTTGTTTACTTTGTGTTTAAAATTTGTAATTAGAAAACAGCCCATTGTGTATTGTAATCTCTTATGGCAGTCATTAGCCAGGTGTGTCGAACTGATTCTAAAAAATTCGGTCTGCGCGGTCGGGCAGCCATATTGAATCGGTGCAGTATAAAGCAATGGCCCAGTGGAGAGATCGTAAGTCTAGCGATAGCCACAAGCGAAGCAAGACGTTAGTGACGGACTTTGCGCGTGTGATTGAATCGTGCATTACGTTTGGACTGGTTGTGTTCAGTTATATTTGTACCTGTGTTATACGTGTTTGCATAGTTCTAATAAATTCTATAAATAATTCCAACGGCATTTTAATTGTAGTCCTGCAACTCTTAACAATATTTAGCGACAAATTTTGCGTTGTGCAAGACGCTAATCGTATTTAAGGGTGTTAAATGCGTTTTCTTAAATATATTTAAGAAACGTTACGCAAGCGGCCCTTATATTAATAAAAATTAGAGAAGAACTATCTGTGAGTATATTCTCGGAAGTTTTACTTCTACTGCGTGTGAACATGACACCCACACGCACGCACGCATTTTTTTTTATTCTAAATACTTTCTGTTTAAATTAACCATCTTCATTGTTCCAAAATTTTATTTTAATACAGGATATCAATATAATCACAGCTGTGATTGACACGATCGAGTCCAAAAGTCGCTTCTTAAGTCTGTGCGGAAAACATACAATTTTGCTGACATAAGGCCGTTTCATATATTTTATTTATCATTCACTTGCCCTGCCGTCGGTTGAAGTTTTACAATACTTGTATGGAGTTTATGTCAAATTTTAACTAAAGCAAATGAACGGCCGGCAAGATACAGGAACCAGACTCTAATGTACATATTAATGCACAAAAGATTGTAATAGTCGTAAGCACTTTTTAATTGTGTAAATAAAACCTATAATACTATAACATTCTAAACATGCCGTGTCTGTACATTGAAGCTATTTAAAATGAAACAACTGGAACAGATAACGTAAACGGTGGAGAACACGATGCAATTTTTTTAGATTTCTTGTCTGTTTGTCCGGGATTCACGTAAAAACTACTGGGCCGATTTCGATGCGGTTTTCACTAATCGACAGTTAATTCTTAGACTTAAAATCTGCACTACGTGTTATCCCGGGAATCCTTCGAGAATTTCAAGTCAAGCGTCGCGGGTATATATATATATATATATATATATATATATATATATATATATATATGTATTTATACACATAAAATACATGAATCCACAATAATAATTAACATTATTAATTCTAATTGACGAAAAATAAATTCGTTCGTGTAGAGATCTCATTAATGACTGTTCTAATAATAACACTTTCATTTGAATATTTAAAAAATTTAATTTCCTTATCATTTTATTTAACTATATTAATTTTTACATTGAAAGTATACTTAAGTAGTCTTAATAATTAAAAAGTAAAAATTAAATCTTAAGCTTATTAAAAGTAAAACGTTATATTAACCTTGTCCTTAACCATAGTATAGTAATAAACAGTACTTACAGAACACAGTAGTGAAATCCAAATGCACGATGTAACTTGGCCGGTGACATTTCGATTTTATTAATTTATAATGATAGGTTTACAAATGATTATTTGTCTAAATCACCCATCTGAACGTTATACAATATTATATGGTTCAAAAGATTTTTCTTTGAATCAATTGTATTTAAATAAGTAATTCACATATTATTTCCATAAATTAATGAGTACAAAAGTTTTTGTATTTTTAATTAGTTCCACTGGAGAACAAGGTCACACTTAAAAATTATTGTAAAATAATAATGTATCAGTTCTTTATGTTGTAGCAACTCCGACATTCGCATGATAGACAGACGCTATAATTTTTTTAGGGATGTACTTGATGACTCATATTGGTGGAGGAATGAGATGGAATGCTCCATTGTAAAGGGAAGGTCTTCCAGTCAAGACTAATGTATTGCTTGGCAGGCCTAGGCCCAGCATTCAATGTTGGGAACGTATGTGGCGGAAAAGAGACGGCGATTTTGGGCCAAAGAAATGTAATGACTTGAGATATGGCTTAGAAAAATCGTTATATTTTTCTATTACAGGCTGGAAAACATCAACCTTAAATTCTATTGGGAAGACGAGAAATCTTAAAAATAAACTAGAAATAAAATAAGTTATCTATTACCATAATCGATTTATGTGAATGAATTTCGAAATAACTAAATGGCTGTCATCTTTTTTCCATCTGGGCCCAGCAATGTATAAAAACGTATCCATTTCGTATCTTGCGTCGTGTAAGACTTATCGATCTTTGCACAACGCCATCTATTGACTTTGAAGTATTCATACTATACACATCAGTTTCTCCATTTACATCAAGGCCGTGACCGTACTGTGTATAATTATTCATACTGTGTAATTAAGGTACGGCCCGATAAAGTAACTTTTGTGAAGTACCTAACAGAGTTCATTAAAACGCGTCGTCGTCCTGCCGTTGAATCGGTCCGGCTGGAATATTTTAATTATTGAACCCGCAGTCGACTTTGACCGAATAGATGCTATTATTGATCCCGCCTAATTACAAAAGTAATTTATTACGCACGACTAAAAAGCCGTTTTTAAAAATTACTCGCGTTTAATATTCACGTAATTTTTGAGATTGTCAATAGACATAAAGTTTAGTTAAACATCCGTATACTCGTACTAAGCCCTGATACCGGGCGGCTTTTTTTTGTCGAAGTGAATCCATTTGCAGATACTCTACTGCTCGGGGACAAAACAGTGGGATAGTGTGGGACTCGCTGGCAAACTTCGCCAGAATACCCGCTTAACAACCCGGTGTTCCTCGCGTCTTCATATGCCAGGGCAACGGGAAGCAACTGTAGTCTACACCACAGCCCTGGTTGTCGGGAGCTCACACCCGTCCGCTAGAAAGCCCCACTTTGAACCGGGCCATCAAGTCCATTCAGCTGCCGGGCGGCCTGTCGTCAGAGGCGACGAAACAATCCACTATATCCAAGTGGCACGGGCATTTATCCGTTGGATGGCTTCCATCCCTGGTCTAGAGTATTCTACCATAAGAAGCTTGACTCGTGTCGGGCCTGGCCGGGCTTAGTGGCCAGGTTCCAGTCGCGGCTAGCAGCACCTCTAGTGTTGCAGATGTCCATGGAGGGACGATAACCAATTTCCGACAAGTGCGCCGTAAGCCTGTTTGCTGTACTCCAGCAATAAACATAATACATTGCCTTTTCAGCAAAGGCCAATTCCTTACAGCCACCTCGTAGCAGTGGTCATATAGGAACATATTGTTACGAGTTACAGGACTCGAATTAAAATGCCGTTGGAATTACTATAGACTTTATTTAGAACTATACAAACACGTATAACATAGGTACAAATATAACTGAACACGACTAGTACAAACGTAATGCACGATTCAATAACACGCGCAAAGTCCGTCACTATATAGATTATCGAATGTACTCACGTCCTGCCACGCTTGCGGTTATCGCTTGACTCCCGATCTCTCCATTGGGGCATTGACTTTATAATGCACAATGCAATATGTCTACCTGGCAAGCGCTGACACAACTTCCCAGAAATTGTAATCTGCACACCTGCCTAATTATGCCTGCGAACAGCCATAAGTGAGTACAATAGGCAGCTCTCCACAACAACCAGTAAATAAGTAAACAAAAGAAGACGGTCATAAAAGCGCTTCAATGTTATTAGCTCAAACACCGACGGCGGGTAATAAATGTGCTTTGTTTACAAATATGCAGGTGGCCCAATTGTAACAATATTATAATACTAGCTGTGTTACACAATATTACTCGCGTATAGTAGTTTTACTGTGATGTCAACATGTATACATTGTTTTTCATTAGATCATTTAATTATTTTTTTCTATATAACACAAACTACGTAGCTCATTAATTGCATTGTCGTGTAATATATATCAAATAATCAGGCAAGAATCAATACATTATTTAAATATAGGATTTAAAAAGAACTCAAGAATATATAATACTCAAATCATAACAATTCATTTTTTATTGTCGTCCAACACGCATCGACACAAATCCAAACTGTCTCATTAATAACGCCCTTTGTAAAATCGAACGCGCCCCGGGCGATGGGCGCGAAGTTTTCACAGCTAACAGTGTTGCCAGTGCCAAAATGTATTAGTATTTATTAGTTATAAAATCATATTAGAATGTATTTATTTTTACTAATTATGTATGTCTTTGAAGACCACGGGCCATAAAAATGACCCGGCTTTTTGGAGGGCTTGCGTGGGGCCCTCTTTTTTGGAGAGCTTGGGTGTGTTTAATCTAAATGTGGCGTTACACTGACCAGCGATAGTCCCTGTTTACACCATATAATAATGAACCCAAGGACAAGCCCCAGCCAGTGTAGGACTATTGTGGGAAATGAGAACAAAAGTACCGGGCAATGGCCCGGTGAACTGCTAGTGGTACTAGGGGTCTGGGAATATGGGGACTATGGCGTCTACTCGTCGCAATGTTCGGGGATCATGGAAAAATGGGCAGACGGTGAATCGCCATTCCCTACATGGGCCCCAAAAAATGCCATAGACAGGGGGGCAACATGGGTATGAGTGGCTGAGAGGTGTTGAGAGAAGGGCTGCAGATTCACCGAAACTACTGCCGACATTAGGCCATTTATCAGTTTCACCCCTGGAGCTTGAGTCTTAGCTCTAGCTATCTTCATTCCATGCCAGCAGGCTAAGGCAAGCACGGAAGCGGGGGTCTTGCCTTGGCCCCCGTAATCAGGTCCGAAGTGTCGCTACTCACCTAAGGCTTCGCCACAAAGTCCCCTTGCGGCTTTCTAATTATATCATTAATGATTGTATTCATCTAATAAGACATGAAATATAAAGTGTAGTAATTATTCTTAAAAATATGTCGACATTGTATTTGTATAAAGTAAAATATTATGAATGTTAATTTAAATTGTTGAATTTTTGTAATATAATATAAAAAGGCATATGTTTGTGTTTATAAGTAATGTGAATTACGTGTGTGTACTTCTAATAAGCATTGTGATCATTCCAACAGCAATTTAAATTCACATCCCACAAATTCGTAACATTATGTATTATACATTCCTGGCTTCTGCCCACTGCTTGCGACTTGGTCCACACTGAATATGAACATTTCATATTTTATTTTATATCTTATCGAATTAGATTTAAAATAAAAAAATCAAAATCGCCTATATTGTCCTGTTAATCAATATTTACAATTAAGTTTCGTGAGTCTCTTCCAGCTCTTTTCATTTGGCCATAGTTATCGAAATTGGTATACATTTTAATATAAAATATATATCGAAATTCATCTATTAGTTTTGATACTAGAAAAATCTGGTAAAACTTTAAAAGTTCTGAAATATCCTTATTCGAAAATTCATGTTTTGTTTTAAAAGTATTATGTAACGGCACTTCTAATTTCTTCAGTTATATCAAATTGGCCAACTGCAAGTTTGCCTTTCTATGAAGTTAAAACAATAAATTTACATAATGAGCTAATAAAAGAATATACGCAAAATTAAACAATTCTATATTCAAAATGGGATTGCGTCTGGCAACACTGCCCACTGCAGTGGCGGCATCAGGCGAGCGTGACGTAAGCACGCGATCAATGGAACTGACGTCGAGAGCTCTACGGCACCCTCCCTCTTCCTCAGACCCCGCCGCCCCTCTCCCGGGTACCCACCCACGAGCCACGAACGGGACACCTAAAGAATTTATCTATTGCGTTAATTAAGCTCATTGTTAATAGACACCGTTGTGCCGTAGATCAATTTGTCGGCTGATATTCGTATGGAATAATTTCTAAACGTATGTTGTTAGAGAGATATATAAACATATTCATAATAGTGGTGTTTTTCTAGATACTAGTGGTCGCCCGTGGTCGAAATTCAACCATAATAGTTTGTTGTCAAAGACTACTTCTATAATCACAGATTTCGCCAAGGCAACAATAAACATAGGAGTAATATGCGTGTGTGACAAATACTTAGTAGTGTGTGTAATGTTTTTTTTTATTGATTTAATGTAATTTATATGCTTAATTTAAAAAAAATATTAGCATTTGTCGCTTCTTCTCTATATAAACTATAAGTATGTGAAATTTCATACTCCGCCTTCCGTGCAATTTTCGTAAAAAGGGGTACAGGGGTAGAAAGTTTCTGCTTCACGTATTAATTAATATATAGATACATTAAATACTAGCTAAGTTATGCCCACTTGGCGTATTAAAAATATTATTAATCAGCATCAAATACAGCCTCTGTCACTCAGAAATAATGTAGCTTTCTACTAGTGAAAGAATTTTCAAAATCGGTTTCGGTACCTAGTTCAAGAGATTACTTCCTACAAACAAAGTTTACCTCTATATAATGTTACGAGCTACAGGGATTCGAATTAAAATAAATGCCGTTGGAATTACTATAGAATTTATTTAAACTGCACAAACACGTGTAAAACAAATACAAATAAAACTGGATGCAACCAGTTCACACTGCACGATTCTATACAATTCGACACGCGTAAAGTCCGTCGTCTATATCGCTAATCGAGAGTACTACAAACGTCTTACTCGTCTCGTAGTCGTCGCTTGACTGCCCCATCCCTCCATTCGGGCATCGTCTTATACTAACTATACAGTACAAAAAAATCGGCCGTGCGCACTGAGTTTCCGAGAAATAGTAATTTGTACATCTGGTTATCTATTCCTGCGAACGGCCAACAAAGTCGAAAACAATAACAATAAGGATTAGTTCGACGCTAATGATGGTCATTAAACAAGTAAGAAAACAATAGCATGTTTTTCTTAATTACAAATTCTAAACATAAAAGAATTCCTAAATCCGGGAAGACAATAAACTGCGCTTACGACAGGCAGCTGTGCGTTTATCTTTGACGGCATGTAACACTAATATTAGCAACGATGAAGAAAGAAAAACACATTGTCTGAAGAAATAGCGACTTACCCTAATACAAATACAAATCATAGTAAAAATAGTTTTTAAGAACCTGTACGCTGCATTTTCAGCAAATGAGGTCTGCGCTCAGCTTGATATTATTGTCCTAGAATTTTATCCGACACAGCGATGATTTTCATTGCACACCTCCCTTACAAATTACATATATTCATATGTATAATTTTCTTATTATTTGTTGTGTATAAGTATATAAGACATGTGTATGTACGTATATATTTTTAAAGCTACACCTATCCATTATATTATTATAATAATACTTAACAGTATATTATTGCATATTATATTTATTTATTATAATTTATAGTACTGTTACGAGACGCAAGACTCAAATTAAAATGCCGTTAGAATTACTATAGAGTTTATTAGAATTATATAAACACGTATAACACTGGTACAAATATAACCGAACACAACAAGTCCAAACGTAATGCAGAAGGTCGTAATTCAATAAAACGCGCAAAGTCTGTCACTAAAAGATTCCCGATTGTAGTACACACGTCTCGCTCGACTAACTCCTCCTCAATCGGGCCATTGTAAAGCAATGCTCAAATGTAATATGTCCGCCCGGCAGCGTGGACCGAATTTCCTAGAATCAGCTTGTACTTTAAATCCGTAAAACCTGGCTAATGATTACAATACAACAATAGGCCGTATGCCAATAAGTAAACAAAAGAAGACGACCATAAAAGAATTTCAATGTTATTAGTTCAAATGCCGACGGGTAATAAATGTGCTTTGTTTCAGATATGCACGTGGATTTTGTGTTTATCGGGAGCTGAGTTGTAACAGGACATATATTATTGTATTGCACGCCAACAAATAAGTTTTAAAAAGTGCTTGTCCATCCAAAGGTTGCCTGGAAGAGATTGTTTTAAACAATAAGGCCGCCCATTGTACTACCTTTTACCTTTTAGTTAAGATAATAAAATGTATTACTTTTCTTATGTTGGTATACAATAAAGAGTATTGTTGTTGTAAGTTCTCGGCTGTTCTTTAGTAAATAGAGTAATAATCTCCGTAATAATAAAAAAGTATTCAATCAAAAATCCCCAGATTACTATCGTAAAGACTATTTAACAAAGATTGACGAAAACAATTTTCGTTACAAGTTATTTTTGAAGCTCTAGGACCCCGATTTTTCTAGAACTTTCCATTACAAACTTTAAGAGTTAGAAGACACGGACACAATTTACACAAGTACGAGAGTTAATACCTAGCAATCCTATCATTTGACTTCATCAAAAAAAATATTAAGAAACATTTCCTACATCCCACACGGGGATGTAACTGAAAAAACTTTAGTTACATGGACGGCTACCCGTGGTTTTTTCACATATTTTTTCAAAATTTCTTTATCTTTTCAAATTTCATCAATGTCTATAACCTACACTCAAAAAAAAACCAAAACCTCTACTGAAACCTTAGTTTATTTGAGAGCAAACATTCACACAGTCTATATTGCATAAAATTTTTATCTAGGCTCTATTCGCTCCCGGAAAATCTTGTTGCGTCCAGCGAAGAAAAACCCATCCGGGATAAAAAGTATCCTTTATTCATGTCCAGTATTGCGACTACACATACACTAAATTTCAGCAGAATCGGTACCGTAGTTTATCTAATTCGTGAAAGCGTAACAGACAGACTATACTTTCGCATTTATTATATTAAACATAGATTAATACGTTTTATAGGTCAATAGTCCTAGTCTCTACTATTAACCTCAATAACGTAACGCACTAGTGATGTAACCCAGATTCTGTCGTTTTCACGTATCGCTAAACAGGGCCAAGTTAAGCCGTCTGACGTAAGAGCATCATGTCACCGGATGAGTCTCGTTATCTGAACCACATGGAACGGATTTGAGAACAGATCACAGAAGATCGACTCTGAATGCTTACTTTGAAGTGATTTGTAGGGGAGCCTATTTCCGTAAATTCTATCTATCTATACTATAATAAATCTGTAAATGGTTCGAGTTTGTACAATGCGTTTGAAAAAGTGAAAACAGTCAGGAGGGACAATTCGGACCAGGAGATTCCGAAAATGTAATTGTTAAAATTTTTGTAGAGCTAGCTTATATCCTGAGGCGTAACTTAGGACACTTTTTATCCCCACAAATGACGTTGTTTCCGTGCGATAGTCGAAACGAGCGAAAAAGATGGCTCTGCGATCGCATGTTTTTGGGAAACTACTGAACGAATAGGAATGAAACACTGCACAGTGCAGGCTTATAAACCGAGTTAGGATACCTTTTATCCCGATAATTGTTGTCGTTTCTATAAAATAGACAGATTAGCTAAATAGATGGCGCTGCAATCGCATTTTTTTAAATTCACTAGCAAATACGTTGTCATAGAAAACAAGTCACTAATTGTATTACTTCAAATTAGGTTGGCTTCGACTCATCTCTATGTGTTGCTGGGCAACTTAGACTATATGGACTTAGTTTCTTTGTTATTGTAGTAAATTGAATATACATAAAACAGTTCTATATATATAAAACAGTAGTTTAAGGTCTAATATATGTATATAAAAAGGTTTATATATATAAAAAAATGTCTGTGTGTGCAGTTCACACGCAGTAGAAGTGAAACAAAGTGTGACAAAGGGTGGGAGGGATTCTAAATTTCGTGACGTCACATTTCGTATATTATATCGTTATAATATATTTAAGCTTTGAAATACGAAATTCGAAGTACTGGCGAAAAACTTCAAAATATTTCCAAATCTATCTTTATAAACAGTGTTTAAATTATGAATTATAATGTATTCTATCTCATTCTTTCGCTGGCTTAGTCATATACATTCATCTCTTTTAGTGTCGCTTTTTCGTTTCAACGAGTATCAAAACACAACGATTCCAAAGTTTAATTTCAAGGAAACCTCTAGTATCCTACAACGACAATCAGTTTTAAAAAGCCTGGTAGCTTAGTGGTTAAGACGCTCGCATCTTAAATGATGCTGGTTCGAATCTTACTCGAAAAACATTTTTTTATATTGTTTTATGCTGACAGGCATACCTACCAAAAGACGACGTTACCGTCACCTATACACATTTGTAGCACCATGGGCGATAACAACGCGTCGCCAGCTTTTAGAATGGATTAGAGGGGATAGAGTGGGAGGGGCGGGATAACAAACGAGATGTGATAGAGGGACGAAAATGTGGGCCACCGGAACTCCCACTTACCGTAAAAAACATGATTAGCAAGCGGCTAACCATTTCACAACGATATTCTGTGAAAGCGTGGTATCACATCGACCGAGCCAGTTCTAATGTATTGAACGCAGCATGGCTCTACCGTGTTCTCTAGCTTGATGTGCATTTTGTTACAATTACCAAGTGCTACCGCTGAACGAAACTGTCATGAATGATCAAAACTACTAATACCTAACCTAGTAATAACCTACTAATAACTACTAATTCCTGCAGTCTGGCGGCCTGCCGTAAGAGGCGACAAAACAAACCACAGCCAGGTGGTAGGGCAATTGCCCGACTGGATGGCTACCACCCCTGGTCTAGAGTATGCCGCCATAACAACTTTAAGATGTGTTCCGGCATCAGTGGCTCAGACTCCAGTTTCTCCTTCAAGGCTGGCAGCACCTCTGGTATTCCTAACGTCCATAGGCGACGGTAACCATTTTCCATCACAGTTGGGCCATCAGCCTGTCTGCTGTGCTTCAGCAGTAAAAAAAAACATCGAAATAACTGATGTGTCAAACCCATAACTGTGCGTTCTGCAAAGTGATGAAAAAGAAAATAACAGACCATAAATGTCCCACTATTGGGCTCGGGCCACCCGCTATAGGGGAACGCATAGTATACCCGGCACGCTTGTTTAAGGCGGGTTAGCGGGTTTGACACGTCAGTTATCTCGTTTTTTTTAGTTTCATCACGATGTGTTCCGTCACCGTGATGGACCTTCACCAATTACGACGTGCTAACAAGCATGTCGTAATTGTAACAATATGCACATTGGGTCTAAAATCTGTCTAATCGGTGCATGCATTTCAGCGCCCTTTGAGTTTGGGACGCGTGCGCGTGGTGCGTGACCGAACCCAGCAGTGAGACGTTTTGAAGTGATATTATATACAAAAACTGGCTAAATCCGGCCATAGCTCAGTCCGATTTAATTATTAAGGAATTCAATCGATTGATTACTTTTTTTAATAGTAGCATGGGTTCACGTTTGACCATTATCTCGACCTCGACCGTAGCTCTAAGATGGAGCACGCTTACCTAGAAGATACCTATTCACAACGGGACTTGAAGGCACCTAGGTTGTAAGTATCAGGAAGAACAGACTCCGATAACACTAGACTACTTCTCTAGTTTTGCTGACATAGACATACAGCAGGTAAATTTTTGTATTATATCTATACCAAAAAAAAAAAAAGTATGTATAAATTATTAAAAAGTAAGTAGTTCGTACTTATATGTTACGTATACCACCGTCGCCATTATCATCTCAATTCATTTCTGGGGTTGTGTGGAAGAGATCGCTTTTTAGCGATAAGACCGTCCTCTGTACATAATTAGATATAATTTTAGTCTTTAAGTTAATTTTTGTATTGGTGTATAATAAAGTGTCATCTATCTATCTATGTATAATTTCTTGGGGGTTGGTATACGCTTCTTCAATAAAATTCCGAATGAAGTGTTAGATTTGCCTTTCACTAAATTTTGAAACAAATTAAAAAGTGTCTTGCTAAAAAAGGGATACTACTACACTATTGAAGAATACTTAAATGACAAAACTTTATTTACATAGCAGCACGCTCCAGCCTGTTATACTATATTTTGTATAACGCTTTTATCTTGTCAAGCATGTAAGGAATTTATGGAGATATGTCGCAGTATACAATTTAAGTACGTCATGTCATTATTATAACTATAATAATATTTTTCTTTCCTTTTATTGTGTCTTTGTCTTCCTGGGTATGCACTATTTGCTACAACTCCCTTAATTCTTCGATAAGTAATTATGTAACATTACATAAAATTTATTTCAATAAAAATTTGAGTTAATCAATTTTTAGCTAGACGTGTTGCTGGCGAGTCTCTTGCAGCTTCTTCTCCTTAACAGCAGTAACACGTTGCGAAGCGGTGTACATAGACTAGGAAGTAAAATTAAATTTCGACTTACATGTATGACCTTTAAAAAGTGTTCTCCAGTGGAACTTATTTTGAATAAAAACTTTTGAATTTGAATATAATAACACTCTTCGATTAAAATACAACGTTATGTAATCAAGTGAAACCAGCGACTACTTCCGAGTTTTGTGTACACAAACATAATGTACGCTAACTGAATTTTTATAAATAAAAATAACAAAAATTTGCGATATTAAAAGGTATTTTAATCAGCAACTTGAAGATAGCGTCAACAACCTATCAAAGGCTGTCCCATTAACTTGGGTACGTTGGGCGCCAATCGATTGCGATACAAACATTTCGTCAACCAGAAAAGGGAAAAACAAATATTACAAATTGAAAAAGGAAACGGGAAAATTGGGGTCAATCGTGTATATTAATAACTAGGGCTTCTCAGCTAGCGTTGCCCGGGAAAATTCATTTTTTTTTATTCAAAATAATGTGAAGAGTTTAGCGGGACTCGAATTAAAATGCCGTTAGAATTACTATAGAGTTTATTAGAACTATACAAACAGGTACAACACAGGTACAAATATAACCGAACACAACAAATCCAAACGTAATGCAGAAGGTCGTAATTCAATAAAACGCGCAAAACCCGTCAATATTAGATTCCCGAATGTACACACGTCACGCCTTGATCGTGGTTTTCGCTCAACTGCCTCCTCTTTCAATCAGGCCGTCGTTTTATACTTCACCAATGCAGCTGTGCCCGCCCCGCAGCGTGGACTCAATTTCCTAGAATTATCTTGTAGTCCGCCACACCTGCAAGCGGCCGTAAACGAGTACAATAGAACAATAGACTGTTCTCCACAATAATTAGAAACGTATGCCAATAAATAAGTGAACAAAAGAAGACGATCATAAAAGGATTACAATTAGTTCAAATGCGGACAGGTAATAAAATGTACTTTTACAGACTGTACGTGGAATTTGTCTTTGTCGGAGCCTAAGTTGTAACAATAATTAGATCTAATGAAGAAAAGTTTGTGAGTTGTTGAAGATATTAATTCAATTGTTAAGAAAATTATTTTGGTTTCTTTTATTGCTTGGGTTCAGCAGACAGACAGACGGCCCACCTTATGGAAAGCGGTTACTATCGCCAATAGACATTTGTAACACCAAAGGTGTTGCCAATGAGGTGACGCACTCTAACCCTTTAGAGGCCCTTTGCCTAATGCTGGAACACAACTTAAGGTTGTTATGGCGGCATACTCTAGACCACTGGTGGTAGCCATCCAGAAGGGCAAATACCCTACAGAGCGTGTACCGCTTAAAACATGTATTTTTATGGTGTAGTGTGTTTATTGTTATAATTACTACGTACTGATCATGAAGAAGTAGGTATATCTCGAGGAATACATTAAAAAAAACATTCAGCGCTTAGCCTCGGTTCTGAGTTCCCAGTGCAGTCCTTATGGCCTGGCGCCAATATATAACACATGTGATATGTAGGTATACCTAAACAATCTGCTCTTAATAAAACCCACTGTCATGCCCAAATCAAAGGAAAAAGTAATAATAGAAGGAAAACTAACAAAAGCTTGGAAAAATCATTAAAATAATTGTGAGAACACAACGGTGTACGCGAAACACAAATGATTCTTATTCGATTTAGAACCGATTTTTCAATCACCAGAGATAAAAGTAATTCTATAGAATAAAACACAACTTGGAAAAATTTAAAATGACAGTTGGATGAATACAACAGTTGAGTTGTTCCACTTTTAAATTTAGTCAGGTTATAATATATTCGACTGACAACTTTTATCTGATGATTGAAATATCGGCCCTTAATATAAAAAGTTTCCTATTCCTAATACACTTTACATAAGCTATACAACAACCACACTCAAAGAGCTTAAGGAGGAATTAGTCTAAAGAACACTTTAAAATTTAGTATCATTATATTAATACGTGAAGAAAAATCTTTGTACCTTTTTACGAAAATGCGCGGACGGAGGAGTATGAAATTTCGCAGTTTTATAGTTTATACAGAGGAGTACAGAATGCTAATGTTTTTTAAAGTATGCAAAAAAATACATTAAATCAATAAAAAAAACATTACACACACTACCATGTATTTGACACACACATGCATATATACACTTTTGTTTATTGTTAAAGTCAAATTAACAGTGTAGCCTTGGCCAAATCTGTGATTATAAATGTATAGTCTTTGACAACAGATCCTTAATAATGTTCAAACTTATAATATTAATTATGGTCGAATTTCAACCACTGAGCGACCAGTTCAAATAGCTATGTCAGCGAAAATTTTGTCCGTGTTGTCATGACGACGACGACGTTTATTCCACGGAAACGACGTCATTTACCGGGATAAGCAAAGTTCCTGAGTGTTGAATCGGAATTCTATCTCCTATTATAGATAGATTCATAACTTATAACTTTCTCCTCATGTATTAGGGGCCACCCATAAAGGGGCGAGCAGGGGTGTCGATGAAGTGTGACAAGGGGTCACGTCACATCACATTCACAGACACGTCACATTTCAAAATTTAATATATTTAAGTTTGCGCTGGCCCTCACGCCGTAGAGGAGCGCCCCTCGGACGGCGGATGGGGGAATGGTCGGTAGTACAGCCTAGCTACGCTTCCGGCTAAGTCCGATGGAGTCGCTGACCAACGACGGGTGTGGTCCTCCAGCATTTTGGGGGTCGTGCAGAGGGTTTACACCCCACTCACCGAAAAACCTACTGTTGCGAAATCGAACATCGCTTCCGCTGGCTCGGTCACGTAGAACGGATGGGAGAGGATCGCAGCGTGAGGAAAGCATATTTGGGTCGGCCGGTAGGTCGGCGTCCAGTTGGCCGTCCCAAATATCGATGGAAGAACAGAGTGGAGGCTGACTTGTCAGAGCTACGAGCCAATAATTGGCAAGAAACTGCGCAGGACAGGGAAAAATGGCATGTTCCCGTTTCGGAGGCCAAGACCCACTTTGGGTCGCTGAGCCAACGGAGTACGAAAGTAATATATTTAAGCTAATTACTGCTGTTTGAGTTTAATAACTTTTTGATGTAAAATTGCAAAATATGTGATGTCAAACTAGGGAGGGAGGAGTCGCACGAATGTGGCCAGCTGTGACAAGGACGGGAGAGGGGTCAAAAAATCAACGTAATATGTGCGTATTGCATCGCAACGTAATATTGTATATCCCCAAAGCAAGTTACGCTTGTGTCATAGGTAATATATAACGCACTACTCTAGGGCCGATCCTAGACACCCAGACCACAGTAAATAACGGAGAAAATTCGTTTCCGATATTTACCATACCAGGAATCGAACCCAGAGCCTCTGCGTAGCAGTGAGGTAGGCCGGCAAAGGCTTAGCCCGCTTAACCACAAAGGCCGTATGGACCCTTAACAAGAAATAATTATTCAAATAAAATGTAAAAAACAAGAATTTCAAACGACTGAATATTTAATATCAAGAAATTAGTTAATTTATTTATTTATTACATGTCCAACAGCTTGCAATATTTATAACTTAGATAATAAACTCTGTTTAATATGATTTTTGCCAATTACTATGTACTTTAGCTTTACAATGTTTTTGTACAAAAGCAAGACCACTATAAAGAGTTCATGATAAGCTCTGATATAAATAATGTATTTAATAAAATTATGCCTGCTAAACTGTCCCCTATATAGTATATATAATATATAAGTAACTAACAAATAATAATATACAGATATTCATATTATATATATTTATAATATTCATATATATTATGCACAAATACATATTATACATACATAAAAAACTGTAGAGGCGTATTAAAGGCGTGATATTTATGATGCCTACCTAATAAACAGTTATGTCATCCTAATTTTTCTAATATCTTTGATTTATAAATTTTATAAGTGGCAGTTATAGTTTAGACAGTAAAGAGAACGCAAAACGCAAAGGTAGAGTCGAAACGAAAAATAAAATTATACACGCTCGTTAAAACGTACTTTAAAATCTCGATCAAATGGAAATCTTTAGAAACAATGTACTTTTTTATTTTATTTTTTATTGCATGAGTTCAGCAGACGGCCCACTTGATGGAAAGCGGTAACCATCGCCTATGGACATTTGCAACACCAAAGGTGCTAGCAATGCGCTGCTGCTCTCTTAAGGGAGACTGGAACCTGGTTACTAATGCCGGAACACAACTCAAGGTTGCTATGGCGACATACTAGACATTCAGACGGGTAAACACCCTACCACCTAGCTGCGGGTTCTTTTGTCGGCTCTTACGACAGACCGCCCGGCCACGGGAAATTGTTATCTCTCTCCATTCCTGCACGGAATACGTGGACAAGATGTATCCTATTGAAGTAAAATTATTAAATCAATTAAATCGACGTTGGTTGGCGTTCTTTGGCAACGTGGTAAGCCTTTGGTGTGGGATGCAATCTGCGTTGTTACGTTGGCCGCATCCCATTTATCAAACACGTCTAGATCAGCCGATTCGGCGGCGGAATCAGCTGAATCAATCACGCGACACGTATATACAAACCTCGTTGAGAGTTATATGTTTCTGCCGTTTGCTGTTGAAACGCTTGGACCGTGGGATCCTGAGGTCATGAGCCTCCACCATAATTTATCAAAACAAGTCATAGATTCTTCGGTTATCAAAGAGCTGGTGCCTACCTCGGGCAACGGATCAGTATGACGATCCAGCGAGGAAATACAGTCAGCCTTCTGGGCACCTTACCCGAGAAGACGGTGGCCTAGGCTCAGTATTGAGGGACTAAGTTAAGTTTTCATTTATTGTATCAGTTTATAAAGTCATTGTAATAAATTTAATATAGAAATCATTCAAAGAAACTGCAAATCTAGGCAAACAAAAATTAAATATTAAACATTCTGAAATATTTGCTAATAGGGTTTATTTAGAGCTAAGTCTGCAATGGGACTCGCACGCCTCTCATTTCCTGAAATTAAGGCATCATCTAATTTTCGTTTGAGGAAAGTACGCCAGGGTGGCGGGTGTCGCCATCCCCACCCATTCGGGGTTGCCATTTATCAGGATTTCGCGCGCCATCGTGCGATTTAATGTCAGGCTTAAGCTACTTTTCAGATCCTACGGTTATAATTCATATAACAGCGTGGACATGATCTTTTGTAGATACTTCTTATAGTTCCGTACAGATTTTGTCAAAATCTGAAGCCTTATACACAATTACCATATCCAGTCATCTGTTTATTACAGACATTTTTCTCGGAAATTACTGTTTAAATACACACACCGACACAATTAGTGGAACAGAAAACAAATTAAGAAAGCGATACTTACATTAGTAAATACTATGGGTTGTATGTAGAATAATGTTACGTGCAAGTGGAGGTACGCACTTGGATTGGTGGAATACCTTTAGTGTACATTAAAACAAACGACAACTTTACGGATTCGTCAGCCATCGGCAATCGATTAGCGAATCATTCTTCCATTAGCCAAATAGCTGTGGTTAGCTACTGAACCACCTTTAACCGGATGGCTAAGTTTGCCAGGCGGCGATGTTAATGAGCGAACAACAGTAGCATATGTATAATATAAATTAAAAAATGTTGTAATTTAAAATAACGCAATGACTTTTATAGATCCTTTTTTTTGGTAATTAATTATTGTGTTACTTTTTTATTTTGATATATGACTGTATTTTCGTGAAATGTTTTCAATACGGACAAAGACAAAGTAAGTAAAAGCTCTGAAAATTAAATGATTTAAATCACAACTAAAACAAACTACTAACAAAAAATGCTTCTACAGAGTAACGGAGTACCTTAATGGTAAGTTTTAAATATAAGTGATAAGATAGAATGTTCTTGAAATATATTTATAAAATTGGTATCATATTACTATCACTAAAAACATATATAAATTTAAATGCGTATTGTTTAGTATATTACAAGAATGGAACTTTAGTAACTCTAAATAAATATGTACCTATATAAGTTTCAAAAAATTATACGCCGAACCGGCAAAAGAGATATGATCATTATAAAATAATAACACCTATTTGTAAAACTACCATGTTTTTATACAATATTTTTTTTTTTTAATTGAATTCACCTTATTTATAATATATTTTCTTATAATTGTATTTGCTTTATTACATAATTTTTTTTTTTTTTGTGGAAACTTGATTGATAGTGTATTAATTTTGTGTCTTGTAGTGGATTCGAAGAAAACCAGTACAAATAGTTAGCAAAATTTATTAAAGTTCCACAAACAATTTTAACGTAACACAACTTATCACAACAACTAAACACAATAGACGAAGCGGGAATTCGAATTGCTCGATACACCCCTCCGTGTCCTATGTCAGCGCTGAGTAGAGCGCCTAACTGTGCGAGACCACTTCCCGTTGCGGGTGAGAGGCCTGCGTACAGCAGACTGGCGCTGTTTTTTTTTTATTGGACTTGACTTTATGTTGTTGGTCCGAAGACCTCACAACTTTATCGGGGTTTTCGGGGCGAGTGCCTAGGAAGTTTCACCTCGGCTGGACTGTTGCCATGAGAGGGGGATGAATCTAATGATGCCCACCATAGGGCGACACAATGCACTAATTGAGAGCGGGTGACGGGTAATATAAAGCCCGAGAGGAAGAATCCCGGCGGACCGGGATCGGCGGTTCGCGGTGGCCTATACTATCTTACTGCCGTTTCTCAACGTGTTATGGCTGGGAGAGAAGAAACGGCGAAAGAAACTTCCCAGCAACATGCCTAGTCTATCCTATGGGGGGGCTATGTCTCCTGGCGTCCCTCGCGGGGACGTGGAGAGATCGTGATTGGCGGCGTCGACGCCATCGTCTGTGTCTGTCTGTCGGTGCCTGCCAGCCTGCTGTCCTAACCGCGGGCGGGCTGATTCGAGCCAGCCGTTTTGTGATAACGTCGACCTTGTCCGTGAGGATCTTACGCGGTCGTCGCACGAGAGCCTTTCGTCGGGGCTTATAATCGGACGCGGACACGACGAGGAGATTTCGATGGTGCGGCGCTAGATGAAAATACTTACGCGAGAGCGACGTAATGTAGTTTTTGATGGAGGGAAGCTCCAGATCGCGGTGGATGTCGACGTTATGCATATAGAGGGGAGCACCGACGGCTCTGCGCATGAATTTATTCTGAACGATTTGCAGTTTCTTTAAAAGGGCAGGCT
The DNA here is from genome assembly GCA_039645545.1 of Dendrolimus houi. Taxonomy (NCBI): domain Eukaryota; kingdom Metazoa; phylum Arthropoda; class Insecta; order Lepidoptera; family Lasiocampidae; genus Dendrolimus; species Dendrolimus houi. Next base: position 1,967,229 of record CM077133.1, read on the forward strand.
TGGCATGGCCGAATACCACACTTGCGTATGTCATGATCGGGCGAATGCATGTTTTATATAGAGTAAGCTTGTGTCTGAGGGACATTTTGCTTCGTTTGTCTATCATGGGTGCTAGACGACCCATCACAAATCGCGCTCTATTCCGGACTATAGTGATATGCTCGTTGAAGCGCAAGTTCTGATCTAGGGTGACACCCAGGTTTTTGGTGTACTTTGCCCAGGGGATCTCTTGGTCGTAGAGCGAGATGGCTTTTAAGCGAAAGCAAGCGCGCTTGGGAGAGCGAAGCGTGCCCGGAGAAAAAAACATTGCTGCGCTTTTCTCCGGGTTTACCTCTATCCTCCATTTGCGAAACCATTCGCCTAGCTCTGTTGCTGCTGCCTGTAGCCGGACGCAAGCCATTTGTCGGTTGTGATCTGATGTATAGAGTGCGGTGTCATCCGCGAAGAGGGCCAACTCTACATCTGGAGTTTTTGGGATGTCGCTGGTGTACAGCGTGAAGAGTACTGGAGACAGGGCCGAGCCCTGTGGTACACCGGCTGTGAGTGAGTGAGTGGACGAGCGTGTTCCCTCCACCCGAAAACGGAAGCTACGGCCTAGGAGGAAGTCTCGCAAGATGAGCACGAGTCTGTCTGGCACACCAAACTGGTACAGCTTGTAAATCAAACCGTTATGCCAGACCTTGTCGAAGGCCTTAGCTACGTCTAGGAACAGTGCGGCTGTTCCTATAGGGCGGGGGACTGGCGCTGAACGGCCGAGCGCCAGCTTATATAGGCGGGATCGTCTTAATGTGTTTACAGGCGCACGTGAGGTGGGGTGCGGAACGCGTGCGTAGACGCTATTGACGGCGCGCTGAATGTAGACTTGGTGCTACAGTCTTATATTTAAGAATATTAATTATTGTATGTTTCCCAAATGAATTAAATAAATAAGAGCAGTGTCGGCATATCGGCAGCACTATCATACTAGCAACACAATGTTTTCTTCCCTGAAATCTCCCACGCACACCCTGTCAACCCCAAGGCGTGTTATCACGTGGCCACGTAGGCTCCTCTTAACCCACCTTCCACTCACACCGACTCAATCCCATTCTAATTTTATACCAAATCATATCAAATGCCAAGGCATTATTGGAAACGAAAGTACTTGTGTGTTATTTGTCCTACGCAGTGGAATATTTTTAACATTTACGAGAATATTGAACAGATATTACACGAAAACAGATATTTCGTTACTTTCCTCTAGCACTTGAACAAAGACTGCTACTTACTTATAAGGAATTCCTACTCAGTATTGCGAATTAAATTACGTGAATTTAATAATGTAATGTATTTACATATATTAAAAATTGCTTATCTTATGGACTGAAATTCTGATATATATATATATATATATATATATATATATATATATATATATATATATATATATATATATATATATATATATATATATATATATATATATAGATATGTATATATATATATATGTGTGTGTGTGTGTGTGTGTCTGTGTGTCTGTGTCTGTGTGTGTGTGTGTGTGTGTGTGTGTGTGTCTGTGTCTGTGTGTGTGTGTAATTGTTTTATTTTGTGATGTGTTATGTTATTTTATTCCTTGTAATTATGTCTAATATAAATTATAATAACTTCTATTTTCCTATTTTGTGCCTGGAAATTTTAATAGCATAAATTATTTATTTTTTTTGTAATGTCTCCTTGGACACCGGGTTGCCTGGAAGAGATCGCTATAAGCGATAAGGCCGCCCATTGTTCTAATGGAAATGTATTTATATTAAATATCTAGGTTTAAGTTATGGTGAACAATAAAGAGTTTTCATTCATTCATTCATTATTATTGTTACGAGTTGCAGGACTCGAATTAAAATGCCGTTGGAATTACTATAAAATTTATTTGAACTATACAAACACGTATAACATAGGTACAAATATAACTGAACACCACCAACCCAAACGTAATGCACGATTCAATAACACGCGCAAAGTCCGTCGTCATATAAATTACCAAATGTACACACGTCTTGTCTCGCTGGTGGTTATCGCTTGACTGCCTCACCCCTCCGTTGGGGCATTCCTTTATCCTGTCCAAATACAATATGTCTACTCGACCGCGTGGACTGAATTTTCCAAGAATCACACCTGGGTATTGACTCCCATAAAGATTACAATACACAGTGGGCTGTTTTTCCAATCACAAATTTTAAACACAATGTAAAAAGAAGATAGTCATAAAAGAGCTTCAATGATATTAGCTCAAACGCCGGTGGGTAATAAATATGCTTTGTTTACAAATATGCAGGTGGCCCAAATTGTAACATTATTAATATCACATTTTTTCGTCTGTGTACACGACAAAATACCATTTTGATTTTGGTAAAAAAATATTTAAATAGGTACAATTAAGTTGCAAAGATTAAGCTATGTTTGTTGAGGTGAAGATATTGTATACATATTAGGGCTGTTTACGTACGATTTTCTCGCACAAAACTTCGCTTCAAGGTCTCGCAGAAACCGACCCATTTTTGTATACCAAAATATTTTATTTTCGTTCATGTTATCGGAAATACACTTACAACACGAAGCGCTTTGCGTCCACTTTTAGTGTACGCAGTGCAATAGAGTGGAACTCACTGCCGGAATCTGACCTTCACGGTAACCACAACTTGGATGTCTCTTGAAGTCCCTTGCGAATAGGTACTTTCTAGATAAGCGTGCTCCATATTAAAATACATCTCCGCTCAACATCAGACAATATCATAGCCAAACGCGAAACTTACATTACTACTAGATTTTTCCCCGCTTGAAAAGCATTAGGTAATAGCTATAGCACATAAAAAAATAATTAGGTGTTATATATATATAAATCTTCAATAATTAAGTTTCCTTTTGAATACACTACAATTACAAAGAAACGCAAGTCAATATAGTGTAGACAATTGCACAGCAAAACAAAGAAAAGTCGCAGCCAACCTGATTTGAAGTACCTAATACGTAATTAATCACAAGTGTGCAACCTGACAACGTATTTGTTATTGATTTACAGCAATGGTTGTCTACATCGCAATTGCAGCGCCATCTATTTTGCTAATTCATCTATTCCAATTAAACAACGTCTTTTATCAGGGTAAAACGTAGCCTAAGTGTTGATTCGGGTTATAAGCCAGCCTTATGTTGACTTTCATTCATATACGTTCATTACTTTCCAAGATGCGATGGCAGCGCCATCTTTTTCGCTATTTTCGTCTATCCCACGGAAACGACGTCATTTATCGAGATAAAAAATATCTTAAGTTATGTCCCATGGTGTAAGTTAAGTCCGTTTCGAATTTCATATAAATCCATTCAGTAGTTTTCACGTGACGCTCTAACAGACAGACAAAAATTCTAAAAATTGCATTTTCCAAATCTGCTGGCCCGAATTAGCCTCCCTGATTAAAAATCCTCCCTGATTAAAGAATCAGGAAAAAATCCCATTTTTAAACGCATATACATGTACAAACTCGAACAATTTATAGATTTATTATGGTATAGATTAGATAAAAAAAACCAGCTCCATAAAAATAGATTTATACTAAAGATTGGTAACGGAAAAGACCACTTTCATCTATCTCTATATATATATATATATATATATATATATATATATATATATATATAAAGAATGTAGAACTAATTAAATTTATTTTTTAATTTTTTGTTTCTGTTTGTATCGGCTAATCTCCGAAACAACTGGACGAATTTAAATGAAATTTTGTATGATGGTAGCTTATATCCCTGGTCAACATATAGAATACTTTTGATCCCGAAAAATTATAGAGTTCTCGTGGGATAGTTAAAAAACCGCACCACGCGGACGAAGTCGCAGGCATCAGCTAGTGCTTATTCAAATTCAAATTCAAAGTTTTTTATTCAAAATAAGTTCCACTGGAGAACACTTTTTGAAGGTCATATAAATATATAAGTTAAAATTTAATTTTTCTTCCTATTCTATGTATACCGCTTCACAACGTGTTATTGCTGTTAAGGAGAAGAAGCGGCAAGAAACTCCCCAGCAACACGTCTAGCTAAATAATGTTTTTCTTTAAGTTTCTTATTCTATTTATATCTCAAGTTGTTTTTTTTTTTAATAAGTTTTATACAGAAGTATGTTATAGAATTACTTTTGAAGAATTAATGGAGTTGTAGCAAACAGTGCATACTCAATAAGACCAAGACACAATAAGAGGAAAGAAAAATATTATGAAAGTTATAATGATATGACGTACTAAAATGTTATGCTGCAATATATCTCCATAAATCCCTTACAAGCTTGGCAAGATAACATTAAACAAAATATAGTATAAGATGTTAGAGTGAGCTGCTATGTAAATGAATTTTTGTCATTTAAGTATTCTTCAATAGTGTAGTATCCCTTTTTTAGCAAGATACTTTTTAATTTGGTTTTGAATTTAGTGAAAGGCAGATCTAACATTTCACTCGGAATCTTATTGAAGAAGCGTATACCAACCCCAAGAACGAGGAGGACAGTACTTTTTGTAATCTAAAAGATGGCAATATCAGTCTATTACAATGCCTGGTGTTGAAATTGTGAATATCCTTATACTGCTTGTAGGCACTCAAATTATTACGAATATAAATTATATTATTAAAGATATATTGGCAGGCGACCGTCATAATATTGATTTCCTTGAAGCATTCTCTAAGAGACTCCCGAGGGCCGAGGTTGTAAATTGATCTTACGGCTCTTTTTGTAAAACAAATATGGTCTCTAAGTCAACAGCGTTGCCCCAAAGTAAAATACCATAGGACATGACACTATGAAAATAACTAAAATAAACTAGTTTAGCAGTCTCTTCGTCAGTGAACTGCCTAACTCTTCTGACCGCATATGCAGCAGAACTAAGTTTTCCTGAGAGACTAGATACATGAGCGCCCCAGTGGAGCTTCTGATCAAGGTTAATGCCTAAGAATACAGTTGAATCTACTAGATTAAGTCTAGTGTCGTTAAGAGAGATATTAATATCGTATTCTTTTACATTGGGCATAACAAACTTAACACATTTAGTTTTGCTCGGATTGAGTAATAAGTTATTTACAGTAAACCACTTAGATATTTGGGATAAGGCGTTGTTTACGTCGTCAAAGTTCAGTTTATTTCTATCAACTTTAAATATAAGTGATGTGTCATCAGCAAACAACACTACGAACACTTATATATAACTGCTAATTGTTACCAGTGACTTTTTTGCAGTTATTTTTTGCTTTATTAATGAAGTTAAAATGAGTGCATCTACAATGCTGAATTGCGTATTTGTTACGAAAAGCCTACATGTGAATGTTTATATCCCTAATTTGAGGAAATATAGGTTACTCATACAAATTTTCATTAAAATGTCTTCAGTCGTTTAATCGTGGAAAGGTAACAAACAACAACAAACTTTCGCTGCTATAATATTAGATAATATGGACGGGTAACATATTCTTTGTCAGCTTTATTATTTTAATTAATAAAAATTTATATTGAAAACAAATAAAACTAAACTTATTTTGGTAAGTAGTGAATCAAGAGGATTGGCTAGTATAATATGGAAAACATTTTCTTGGATACATAAGGAGAATAGATATATTCTCCTCATAAATTGAAAAAGCTTCTTAGGGTAATGCAACCATTTGCTCGAAGTTGCATTATAGATTGTAACATAACTTGCTTTCTAGAAAATGTCACTTGGTAAAGTGGATACATACGAAGCGACTATACAAAGATGCGGTTGGTATATATGGTTTGTCTTGGCAAACACAATTAGAAAAATTATATACATATTGTATATATAACTATAATATATGTATTATAATTATTTTATTATTGTATTAATATCTATTTCAACTGCACGCCAACGCTATCTATGTAATTAGATCTTGTCCATCCAAAGGTTGCCTGGAAGAGATTGCTTTTAGCAATAAGGCCGCCCATTGTACTATCTTTTAGTAAGTTTTTTTTGTATTTTTTCTATGTAATGTTGGTGTACTATTGTATTGTATTGTTACAAATTCTTTGGGGATTTGTAGAATGTAAATTCGTAAATGCCGTTGGAATGATCACAAAGTTTATTACAAGTACACACACGTAATTCACATTTCTTAGAAGTATAGCCGTATACAACAAAACCAAACCGTAGAGCAGAAAATTGTTATCACATAAATCGCGCGAAGTTCGTCGTTATAAAATACTCGCTGCGAAAGGTAACGCTTCGTTCGTAGTCAGAACACGACTGGCTCATTTCCCGACTGACCCTCATCTATTTGTAATTTAGACATGGCCTAATAGCAACATGCCGCCCACTGGTTGTTTAAATCCTTAAATGGTCGGCTTAATGGCTTCTGAGAATTGGCATGAAATACAAACAGAGGAGAGAAGGTTTTATGACGTCTTACGGCGACGTGAACAAAGAGATCAGCGCGAACAATAGATCACTCAAATTCAAAGGGGTAATAAGACACCTGCAAAGGATTAGTATCGGCTTGCAAAATATTGTCACGTCTGTTCCCCAATGGAGTAGACAGAGACAAACATTTTTCGCTTCATCTACTTATTTATTCAATAATGGAAAACCTACAGTTAATACACATGAAAATGTTAACAGACAGCCATTACAGGTTATCGCGAGTAATATCTTGATTAAGTAACACGCAGATCTACCTTCAATATCCTATAAAACTAGTCACAAAAAAATATGGCTTAGACACCGTTTGGCTCCCGTAATACTGACCTCAAATGGGACAATTTTCACTTTCATTGATTTCTTCATTATGTATGAAGAAATCAATGAAAGTGATTCATTGATTTCTTCATACATAATGAAGAACACGTTTATTCGAGATGCACTTTACATGACCTCTCATCACAATATCTTTAATTTGATCATTTCATTCCACATCGCTGTCCATGTGATTCTTCTTTCATCCATTCTCACTACATGCCCAAATAACCGTAACATTTTTTGAATAGAAACATCTATATATGGTCTTAGGATTTCTCTATCACGAAAAAGCGTTACGAACGCGTGGAAGAGCGACATAAATTTAGACTAGACGTGGTGAGAGGCGGCATAATTTTAGAGTATAGTATGTATGAGTTTTTTGGTTTCTGATCGAATTCAGTTATTTTGTTTGATAAAATAAAAATTAGGGATGGGCCGAAATTCGATTTACATTCGGTTTAATCGAATTTCGGCAGCTTGAGCCGAACTTCGGCATTCGGCCGAAATTCGGTTTAAATGCCGAACATTCGGTGCAAGAAAAAAGTAAAATACCAACTTGCACAATTTTGTTTAAAGTTAATAGAAATCGTATCTAACATAAACGTAATATAAAAATGGGCAAAAAGTTTCTTCGCATTTTATAAAAATCAAAAGGTTTTTTTTATACAGTTTATTTACATTTGATTAAAGTAGGTAGGTGCCATTTCGTTGGATAACTTTTTGCCATCTTGTAGGTAGGGACGTGATCCCATTGCTATAAAAATTTTGGGGTTTCTGATCAAAAAACTGCGACAAGTGGTTTTGGCAGTCCTCTCGTGATGTTAACCTGACACTGCCTAAGGAATTCTGCAGAGATCGAAACACGTGAAAATCTGAAGGTGCAAGGTCAGGACTACACGGCGGATGCATTAACACCTCCCAGGCAAACTTTCGTAATTTTTGCTGAGTGGCTAAAGATGTGTGAGGTCTAGCGTTATCGTGGTGAAAAACCACACCCCTTCTGTTGATTAATTCCGGCCGCTTTCTCTCAACTTTTTGCTTTAATCTCATCAGTTGTTCGCAGTACAGTTCAGAATCAATGATCCTGCCTGGCGGTAACGGCTCATAATGAATAATGCCCTTCCAATCCCACCATATACACAGCATCACCTTGTTGCGAGTTTCGCCACAGTCTGTGAAGCCTGACCGGCCTTTGACCACGATCTTTTTCGCACGTTCTTATCGTACGTGATCCACTTTTCATCACCAGTTATCAGCTTCTTCAAAAATGGTTCGGTTTCATTACGTCGTAATAAAGAATCACAAATGAGTACACAGTTTATTAAGTTTCTCTCGGTGAGCTCATGAGGCACCCAAATATCGAGATTTTTTGTGTACCCAGCTTTTTCAAATGCGCCAAAACCGTTTTGTGGTCAATTCACAGTTCTCCAGCTACATCGTAACTACTAATATGCCGATCTTGCTCCACTTTTTCAAAAATAGCATCAAATTTGTCCGTAACAGGGCGACCAGAGCGACGTGCATCTTTGATATCAAAATTTCCCGATTGAAAACGCTTAAACCAAATTTTCGCTACTCTCACAGATACTGCATTAGGTCCATAAACATCACAATTTTTTTCGGGGCTTGTGTTGCATTTTTACCTTTTTTGTAGTAATATTTTAAAATGTATCCAATTTCTTCATTAAATTCACTCATTTTAACAATAAGAAAAACAAATGAAAATCACACATTTTCCTAATTTGAATTTGGAATTCTCTTCTTTAAAATTAAAACTTTTTAATGATCCAAAACCAGCCAGATACAAATGGTATAGCCAAAGAAATCTTATTACAAGTTCATATATACTATATGCGAAAAGACTTTTTCCCCAACCTATTATATACTCATGGTCATTTATTTTAGTTACGAACATGTAAACTTTAACGTGCAATGTGATAAAAAATAAATAAAATTAGTTTTTGTTTAAGTCTTTGTCTAATTAAAACAAAAATAAAATAAACTTATTATTCCTCTAAGAAACATCAGTAAGTAGTGCAATTGCTTAATATTAATGCGTAATATCAATAAAATTTAAAAAAATACACGTCTTAGGGACAACAGCAAATACAACTTTAATTTTGATTGAAATCACGTTTTACAAATTTAGAATTATGAAATGGTTATTTTTTTTTATCAAAGGTCTACGAATCTATTATTTTATCCACCTACTCATACTTAAAATTTACGACGTTATCGAGTCACGACGTGTTGCTCTTGAGAAAGCGTGGCGAAATCAAACCGAAGTTCGGCCGAAGTTCGTATTCGGTTCAAACCACATTCGGCCCACCCCTATAAAAAATGCATTCATTTAAATGTACCTAACCTAACAAAATCATAATTTGCAGTAAACCTGCGAAAAATCGAAATGTGTGCTGGAACACATAGTAGAAGTGAAACGAAACTTCAACGGACAAGTAGAAAAACGAATGGCAACGGATAATTGGCAAAACGAATCGCAACAAAATTTTAACTTGAAATTTTACGGGCAGATTTTCAAATTGGTCAAGTACATTAACAATCTGTCCGTAAAACTTCAAGTTAAAATTTTGTTGCGATTCGTTTTTCCACTTGTCCGTTGAAGTTTCACTTCTACTGTGTCCCAGCACACATTTCGTTTTTCAACTCATCGCTTTTGGCCGTCGGGACTGTCGTTATATCGAATTTCAATATATTCCAAGAAAACTCAAAAATTATATTATTAAATAACTCATATATAATTTTCCACAATTGACATTTACAATACTAACATTTTTATATATTTTCAAAAGTTAAGTTCTCAAAAGAGATTCTAACGGTCTTTTATTACATTGTACCTCATCATATCACTCAACTTAACCTCGCATATACTTGTCAAAGCTCTCATTTTAACTGCTTTTATCCTACTTTCATGCTTCTTCTGCCATACCCAACTTTTACTATCATACATTAATGTTGGTACCAACTCTCCTAAATGGATAGCCAGGCGTGCTGTTGTAGATACCTTTCGGCTGTTCAGTAAAGAGTTAACGAAAAACTTATTTTTAAAAATTAGCATCCGATAAGCTAATACTCATAGCACCTAATAATTTTAACTCGACACCATAACAAAGGACCAATAGAAAATAGGAGTTCTTAGTGTCTAGTAATTTTATAATATTGTTACGAGTTGCAGGACTCGAATTAAAATGCCGTTGGAATTATTATAGAATTTATTAGAACTATACAAACACGTATAATACAGGTATAAATATAACTGAACACCACCAGTCGAAACGTAATGCACGATTCAATAACGCGCAAATTCCGTCACCATATAGATTACCGAATGTACACACGTCTTGCCTCGCTTGTGGTTATCGCTTGACTACCGATCTCTCCATTGGGGCATTGCTTTATAATGCACGATGCAATATGTCTACCTGGCAAGCGTCGACACAATTTCCCAGAAATTGTAATCCGCACACCTGTCTAATTATGCCTGTGAACGGCCATAAACGAGTACAATAGGATGCTCTCCACAACAACCAATAAATAAGTAATCAAAAGAAGACGGTCATAAAGCGGTTCAATGTTATTAGCTCAAACACCGATGGCGGGTAATAAATGTGCTTTGTTTACAAATATGGTCCAATTGTAACAATATCTATTTTACGTAGGATAATCTCTTATATATAATAATGCAGACGTAGAATTGTATATAGATATTTCGTAACTTGTGTATACTTATATATTAAGAATAGCTCTACTTCTCCACGCGTAGAGTTCGTTTTGTGACGAAAATACATTAACGATGATATGTTGATAAATATAATTGGGGAAATCAATTATAGTTATCCTCCTAACCTCTTTTGGAATGGAGTTTCCAGAACATAAAATTCAATTGTATTTTTGCACTATGCTATTTATACGTAGAAGCCTAAATAAATGAGTTAACTACACAATTCTGTCTTCAAAAACTATAGAACTTCCCACAAAGGTTTTGAAGAGTGTGCTATGATGTTATAGTTGTAATGTAAGGCTCTTGAATAAATATAACTTCGATCTTAAACTGACTTTTTATTTTCACTTTAGTAAGTATCTTTTTGTCGTACCAAAATGGTATCTTCTTAACTGAATTCAAAACCTGTGTCTTTTTTACATTTTTGAATTCCCACCAATGAAAGCGAGTTTTATACACATCTCTCATTAGTTAGTCATCTCCTTACGTCCTGGCTAACATAGGCATATAGGCATTGATTAACAATAACAAAAGTAGATCATTATGTAATTGATAAATTAAATTTAATTAAATAAATAAGAAAATTGAAATACATTATTATATATAATTTATTTTATGATTAGAAATTATGATTAAACATGAATAGTTAACATAGCGTAGATCAAAAGATGATGTTGCTATGTTTTTCATATGGTAGCACCTGTCAAACATCAAAAGCCAAGTACCAAAAGATTTACCTTGAACTTGACCTACTAAACCTACTTTTGTTTATGAGAATTAGATTAAAACACGAGTTTTATTTATTGCAAAAGTTTCTTAATAGAAATGAAATGAAATCTAAGAAATGTATAAGCAAATAATTGAGTTGGAAACCTGAGCGTGTGGTAGGTAACCAGGATCGTGGTATATTTTAAACAAATATAAAACTATCAACAACTAAACGTAGTAAGTGCATCCACTACAGTTTCATAGTTATTTTACCCTATCGTGATCTATGTTCAAAAGACCATGAAATCACTTTTTAATTTTGTCAACAAGGCTTTTGTGAAAGTAATAATAATAAACTCGCAGTCTTATGTCGTTACTTATAGCGACATATCGTACCCGACTCCGGGGGCCCCTGTCCCGGTAATTGCCTTAACCAACCGGCACGAAGTGGATATCGCTAAAGCAACGACTCAAGCTCCAGAGGTGTAAGTGATAAATGAACCTGCAGCCCACCTCTTCACACCTTAGCCACTCACACCAATGTTGCCCTCAACAATCTTGTACGGCATTTTTTGGCGCCCGTCCAGCGAGTGGCGAGTCGCCGTCTGGGCATTTCATCCATGTGTATCCGAACATTGCGACGGATAGACGCCACAGTCCCCATAGTTCCATTAGCATATTTATCCGTGCAGGAAGTGTCGTAAGAGGCGACAAAACAACCCAGTCAGGTGGTAGGGCATTTGCCCGACTAGAATGGCTACCAACCCTGGTCTAAAGTATGTCGCCATAACAACCTTACAACCTTGAGTTGTGTTCCGGCATTAGTGACCAGGTTCCAGCCTCCCTTAAGAGAGTAGCAGCGCATTTGTAGCATCTTTGGTTTGCAAATATCCATAGGCGATGGTAACCGCTTTCCATAAGTGGGCCGTCTGCCTGTCTGCTGAACTCCTGCAATAAAAAAGGAGTTCATCCCGATAGCCCGCTACACATTATTCTCATTTTCTATAATAGTCCTACACTGGCCGGGGCTTGTCCTTGGGTGCATTATTATATGGTGTAGACTGGGATAATCGCCGGTCAGTGTCATGCCAAATTTAGATTAAATTTATCAAGCCCCACGTATGCCCTCCAAAAGTCCGAGCCATTTTTATGGCCCGTGGTCTGCAGAGACATGTATATAAAGAAACAATAAACATTGCTAGAGTCATGCTGGAATCATGATCTTGATTATATCTCGCTGGGCAGGCCCGATCAATGTAATACCACGATGTATGTATCCCCCTATTCCATTCCCCTATCACATCCTCTTTATCCCATCCTAAAGGCTAGCAATGCGTTGGCTTCTTCTTTAGTGTTACAAACGTCTATATAGGCGACGGTAACCACATTCCATCAGTTGGGGCGTCTGCCTGTTGGCCAACTTCGCAATTAAAAAACATTCCCTGTAAATACAAAGCAACACACACGAGAGCGTATCTGATCTCAAAATAAGATGTGACGATGTCAAATAGCAGTCAGAATATAAAGTTAAATGTAGCCTAGATACGTCGCCATTTCATACCTAAGCAAAAACTTTGTGAAACCGGAAGCAAATCATAAATAGCTTAGTATAAAAAGATACCTACGTACAAAGCCGTTCGAATAACATTCAACGCAATAAAACTGTGGAGTCATGATATCTCTGACTGTTAGAACAGGTGTTGCTTCTCTGGCAATTTGATACAAAAAATATACTTTTTTCTAATGAGGGGAAATCCGATTGCAAACTCACCACCACGCGTGCTTACGAGAAATCGTTGAAAGTTTATAATTCTAAAATTAAACTATAACTGTGTTAAAATTCTGAATGAGTAAAATTGATTTTATTTTTTTGGGCGGGGGAAATGCCTTTCGCACTGTTTTTTTTTAAAGTCGGCAGTTAAACACTCACACTGTATATCCCCAAATTAAGCAAGTTACGCTTGTGTTATAAGGTAATATACAATGGACATTCTGGCGCTGATCCCAGACAACCAGACTAAAGTAAATAACAGAGAAAATACGTTTCCGAAAGTTACTGTACCAGGAATCGAACCCGGAGCCTCTGCGTTGCAGTGAGGTAAGCCGGCAAAGGCTTAATCTGCTCAACCACAGAGGCCGTCCCTTGCTACTCTACCGGGTCCTTTGCTAGGGAATAGACCAAAGCGATGAGAGGTGAAGCTACGAATAGCCACCAGAGTCAATCGCCGGCATGAGACTCGCTACGCAATACTCAACTAAAACCACTCTCCTCCCATGTACCCCGCGCTTATGGCAGGAAGAGCGTGAGATTTAGAACGTAGTTACGCCCACGCTGATCCTAGCGCATCAGTGCTTGAGAATGCCCCGGGACGGGCAAACTCACTTCGTCAACAGGGGTGAAGAATCCTCCGCTCTCTAGATGCTGGAGGGCTAGTAAAGTAGTTTTTTTTTTTGAGGCTGGGGAAATGCCTTTCGCACACTACCGGGCCCTTTACTAGGGATTAGACCAAAGCGATGACAGGTGTCACCACGAATGGCGCACCAGAGTCAAATCGCCGGCTTGTGTGGAGACTCAAAGAACTCAATACTCCACTAAAAACACTCTCCTCCCATGTGCCCCGCGCTGTGGTAGGAAGAGCGTGAGACTTAGAACGTAGTTACGCCCACGGTGATCCCAGTGCATCAGTGCTTGAGAGTGACCCGGGAAGCAGGACAAACTCACTTCGTCAACAGGGGGATGACTCCTCCGCTCCCTAGACGCTGGAGGGATAGTAAAGTTGAGTGTGTCAACTAGTGCCAACCTGGATAGCGTTAGCCAATTTTATAGGTATAGCTTGATGCATTAAAAACCATTTCCTTTGAAATACTATATTTAATGTTGCCAGTGATAAGATTGTTTCGGTAGATTTATGAAAACTAGATGAAATTACGAAATTTCGGGAGCAGACTGGAAATTATTTTTTAAACTCTTCATAGCTTCTTTGCACGAACAATTGACAGATTTGTCTACAAGTATATATCGTAACCACAGTGACTGTTCCAGATGTCAGTATTTAGCTAATGCGGAGTGCTAAATGCGAGTTTTTTTCTACTCGATCACGTTCAAGTCAACGCAATTTTGTATGTAACGATTTGTTTCCCTTCACAATCACGAGATGGGGTTAAGTCATTCCCATATAAAAATTGCGTTAACTTGAACGTTATCGAGTAGTAAAAAACTCGCAGTAAGCACACTGATTAATATCAACATTTAGCTAATTACGTCTAATGACGGATGAACCAAATTGAATCAGCTTATAGTTGAATTATTTTGTCTGTGCAGTTTGGGTCATATAATAATCGGAGCGGTGCTCACGGGCCTTATGGGCGGGCATAGTGATGCGCATTATTGTTGTCGACAAGCGTTATCGATAGTGTATTTAGTTTTGTCATTTTGTGGGTTAGTGATAAAAATGAAAGAAAAAAATAGATAAAACGTATTTATTAAAATAAGAATAATAATGATTTAAAATAAATTATTAATTAGGTATCTATGTATTAGAAACTATAAGTACAAAAGTTTAAAATGTAACAAGTTATATTAAAAATAAATATAAATAATTATACCTAAGTGTAAAATGAACAGAAAAAAAAGATAATAATGATAACAACTTATATCTAAAATTGTGTACCTGCCGCCGTGTACCCTGCCTTCGATGACTCATTTGTTTTTATCGATAATGGCGTTGCGTCCGCGCAACATGCTCACCGCCCTAGCCGGGCTGAGGCCGAGCTATGACTTAGGACCCAAACTGCACGGACAAAATAATTCTACTATAGTTGAAAGTAAATTATGTATATATTTAGTAATTGAGTCAAATGATTAAACTATACAATAAGTATAGCTCCACTTTAGATTTATTTGCCAATTCATTACCTAAGTTTCGCCAAATATTGTGCAATATGCTTCCACCTAATACTTTACATCATCACTATTTTTTTATAATAAAACTATTTGACGGTTTTAAGCGCGGAGATTTATTTGATTTTTATTATTTCGACGTTTCGGTCACTTTTCAGTAGCCGCGATCACGGAAGACAAAGATGTCAAGTGTCTATTTATTTATTTAATTTGTTTGTGATACATACAATAACTAGTATTTTTAAATATAAAACACAAAATTAATACATATATCAATCAAGTTTCCACTAAAAAATAATTTATACAATGAAAATAAAAATTGGCTCAAACAGTTATAACAAAAAAAATGATTCAATGAGTATTGTTAAAGTTTCATTTTATTTTGTGGGAATAATAAAAATCAAATAAATTACTTTTTTATTATCTGTATTATTTTTGTCCTGAATAAAATATATCTTTCCTTCTTTCTATTCAATCTTAGCTGCGCTTGTTTGTTATTGGTTACACACTAATTCCATTATTATATTTTTAATTTGTCTCTTACAATGTAATGATGTAGTCACTGTAAACGAATCAAATAAATAAATAAACAAAGTAAAGAGCAAGAACTGAAAGGACACGGCGGCATTCAATGCCACCGAATGATTCAAATTTAAGTTTTAATGGATCATTTGGATTCATTCAACCAAATTGAAATACAGAATTGAATAGTCTAATATTGGCTTAAGACAAGTTGTAAATACATCCAACAAACAAGGAGTCGAAACAAAGGAGAGGCGTTAATCTTTCAGTGGAACAATACGTATGACGGATGAGACGTGATGGTTTGTGTCAAGAAATCCCATACTGTGCCGACCCCAAAATGATTGAGAGAAGATTTTTCTTCTACTATAATACCTATAGCTAACAATTTCCAAACTGGCTCTTTTCGTCCTAAGAGGCGATCCACAAGTTACGTCACACGAATTTCATGATTTTTGGACCCCTCCCCGTCCTTGTCACAGCTGGTCACATTCGTGAGACTCCTCCCTCCTTAGTGTGACATCACATATTTTGCAATTTTACACCAAGAAATAATTAAATTAAACACCATGTATATACAGATAGAGTTGGAAATATTTTGAAGTTTATCGTTAAAAGTTCAAATTATGAAAGAATGAACGAATGAATGAATAACTTTATTGGACATACATTAAAGTACAAAAGTACTCCAGACTAGCCTATACAATTATTATCTACACCGACTACATTATTTACTGACTAAATAATTATGAAATGGAAGATTACAGTATTCATTTATATTGTTACAAAAAAAAACTCATTTTATTACCGGCCAGCATTTTAACTAATTGTAATCCTTTTATGATCGTCTTCTTTTGTTTACTTATTGTGGAGCACAACCTATTGTCATTAGCCAGGTGTTACGGATTACGAGTACAAGCTGATTCTAGGAAATTCAGTCCACGTTGCCGGGCGGGCACAGTGCATTGGTGAAGTATAAAACGACGGCTTGATTAAGAGTGGAGGCAGTCGAGCGAGAACCACGATCAAGGCGAGACGTGTGTACATTCGGGAATCTATTAATGACGGACTTTGCGCGTTTTATTGAATTACGACCTTCTGCATTACGTTTGGATTTGTTGTGTTCGGTTATATTTGTACCTGTGTTATACGTGTTTGTGTAGTTCTAATAAACTCTATAATACTTCTAACGGCATTTTAATTCGAGTCCCGCAAATCGTAACAATATGCATTCGTCATTATTATATAATTAAAGTTATCATTATTACAATAGTCATTTATTTATTACTGTTACACTTTATTTTTGGCTATTTTCAAATGCTGACACTGGTAACCCGACAGAATACTGAATTACATAACGCTAACAGGGCAGGGGCGGCCCACCCTACGTAACCGTATCGAGCGACAACCGTCTCCCTTACACATCTTCCCTTTCCACCCCACACCACGCCGCAAATGGGCCGCGTTTACTCGAATATTCACATCACAACTATATACGATAACCATTTAAATACGTATTCATGACACTTTGTAATACAATTATTATTAGATTACTAGAGTGTCTTATAAAGAGATATCAGTGCACGAACGGAGAAAGGATACAGTTTCCTGCGTTGGGGCGGCTTGTCGTAAGAAGCGACAAAACAACCCACAGCCAGGTAGTAGGGTATTTTCCTGCCTGGATGGCTACTACCCCCGGTCTAGAGTATGCCGCCATGACATCCTTGAATTGAGTTAAGACATTATTGGCCAAGCTCCAGCCTCCCTTAAAAGAGCAGAAGCGCATTTGTAGCACCTTTGGTGTTGCAAATGTCCATAGGCGACGGTAACCGCTTTACATCAGGTGGGCCGTCTGCCTGTTAGCTGAACTCACGCAATAAAAAAAATATACTAAAGTACCGACTCTAAGCCCAGGGAAGCTTTCCCATTTTCCAGGATAAAAGCATCTTATCCTTATCATCGGTATTGAGACCTCAATATATTGTTAAGAGTTGCAGGACTCGAATTAAAATGCCGTTGGAATTATATATAGAATTTATTAGAACTATACAAACACGTATAACACAGGTACAAATATAACTGTACACAAACAATCCAAACGTAATGCACGATTCAATCACACGCGCAAAGTCCGTCACTAACGTCTTGCTTCGCTTGTGGGTTGTGGCTATCGCTAGACTCCCGACCTCTCCATTGGGCCATTGCTTTATATTGCACCGATACAATATGGCTGCCCGACCGTATAGACCGAATTTCTTAGAATAAGTTCGACACACCTGGCTAATGACTGCCATAAAAGATTACAATACACAATGGGCCGTTTTCTAATTACAAATTTTAAACACAAAGTAAACAAAAGAAGTTCAAATGCGGAAAGGTAATAAAGTGTGCTTTTATGGTATGCAGGTGTGAATCTACTTTTGATAGCGTGTAGGTCGAAACAATATAAACCATATTTTAGCAAAAAATCGGCTTTGCAGTATTTTTACAGTCATTTTGTAGCATATTTGTTCTTGTCATGTTTCTTTTTAAAGTTAATAATTAATTTTGTTATGTACCCTCTTATTTTGAAACGCTACAATCGGCCATTTCCTCAATTGAATGATAATGTTATATTTTTATTTATTCTGTGTTTAGCACCTGTTTTGTATAAGGTAGTTGTCTATAATTTGCCATAATTTTACATAACAATATTTATCCTTACTTTATATGACTTCAATCCGCTATCTGTTGTGCCAATTTGTTAAGCTTCTTAGACTGTAAAATTGTTGGAGGGATGGCGAGGTGTTCTAAAAATGCTTGTAGAGTGTGAATAGTTAGTGTATGTAATATGTAAAAACCGTAAGGTTCTCTGATTATAAATATGTGACCAGTTGCTGTTCTTTTACTACCATAAACCCTTCTGAGTTGTTGCAAGTATTACAGTATCTCTGTGAAAGCGTAACAGATTGTTACTTTCGCATTTATTATATTAGTATGAATTTACCACCTCGGCTTGCAGTCAAAACTTTGAACTCATCCCTTGAGAACTATGTGCTTAGAGCGAGTTTTTACTACTCGATCATGTTCAAGTTAACACAGCAATTTTGCATGGGAATGACTTAACACCATCACGTGAGCGTCAAGGGAGCATAAATCGTGCCATACAAAATTGCGTTAACTTGAATGTGATCGAGTAGTAAAAATCTTGCACTTAGTACTCTGTAGTATTTTTAACTAAATAAAGACGAAGAACGAACGAAACGCTTTGCTTCCACTTTCATCATGCGCAATAAATAGAACACATTACAGGAGTCTGTCTTTCCCAATACCTACAAGATTTGTGTCTTCAAGGCCCGTGTGAATAGGTACCTTCTAGGTAAGTGCGCTCCATCTTAAGCCAGTATTAGACAGACATTTGTCTTTAGATTCAAATTGAAAAGTTCTTATTCAAAATAAGTTCTACTGGAAAACATTTTCTGAAGGTCATACACATAAGATAAAATTTAAATTTACTTTTATTCTAGATACACCACTTCGCAACGTATTTAAGGAGAAGAAGCGGCAAGAAACTCCCCAGCAACACGTCTAGCTGAAAATTCTTTATCTTCATATTTATCTATCTCAGGCTCTGTTTCTAATAAATACAGAAATATATTATACAAATACTTTTCGAAGAATTAATGGAGTTGTAAACAATGCATACACAGTAAGAAAAGACAATAAACTAAAAATATTATTACCGGCAGCCTTATAATAATGAGAAGATATTCTAAAAATTATTACTGAATACTAAGACGAATCAACCAAAGTGATGTATATAAACATAAACTTGAAGCATTCATTGAATGACGTTGTGTCATTTTAGTTCTGTGCCTTTCAGCCGAATTAATTCAATTCGATCGATATGTCTAATCGTCGTCGGCCAACCGTTGTCCACTTCTGGACGTAGGCCTCCCCAAGTTTACGCCACCTATCCCGGTTCAGATCGTCAGTCCATCGGGCTTGAAGGCATCCTACACTATGTTTGCCGAGAAGCGGTCTCCATTGCAAAACTCGTCTGCTCCATCGGCCATCGGCCCTACGACACTGGCCGGCCCACTGCCACTTCAGCTTACTAATTTTGCAAGATATGTCGGTAACCTCATATCTGATTTCATCCGTAAGAGATACTCAAAACATACCTCACTACGTAACGTGCCGAGCTACCTTCAGTTTGTGAACCAAACCCACTGTCAATGTCCACCATACATCATGATGGGTAGCACATATAACTCAAAGACTTTCATCATATCTCATATCATGATTATACCATATATCTGCTCAAAGCATCGGGCGAGATCATGGTCAAAAGTGAACCTATACCTACTACTATAAAAAAACTTACTATACATAATATCTATTCCAAACATTACGATCGGCTCAGGAATGTAATTATGAATAAGTAACAAGACAGAGAAGCCTTCACGTTCGTGACATAGCAGACAAACTGGAGGAGAATCGCTTACGCTGGTATGGCCACGTTTTACGGAAACCGGCTACTTACGTGGGGAACAATTGTCTAGCCATGCCGCCTCCGCCAGGTCCCGGTCGAAGGGGTAGGCCCAAGAAATGCTGGCTTGACGTTGTCAGGGATGACATGCGTACCAATGGTCTCAATACAAGGGATGCCGAAGATCGCGCGAAGTGGAGAAGGAAAAGTAGGAAAGCGTACCCTGGGCGTGGAAGTGATCGCTCCGAACGCAACCGGGATTTAACGCTCGGATGATGATGATGAAGTAACAAGACAGAGACATACTTTCACAATTATAATACTAGCTAGTGTGGGTGGTTTTTTCCTAAATGATATAAAAGTGAAAGTAAGTTTTATATGTTGACTCATTGAGGCCTTGAATATGCATTAATGACTTAACATTTAATATAAAACTATACATACTTATATACTTTACAAATCAAAAATAAGAACAACATATTAATTAAAATTTCAGGATTAACACCTAGCAGGATATATTATGTATGTAGGTCCAAACTATACATCTGACGGCTTCTGTGGTTAAGCAGGCTAAGCCATTGCTGGCATGGCTCACTGGAATGCAGAGGCTCCTGTTTCAATTCCTGCATTTTCACCATTATTTACTATGGTCTGGGTGCCTGGGATCAGCCCCAGAGTAGTCCGTTGTGTATTACCCATAACACAAGTGTAACTTGCTTAATTTACGGATATACAATATGTGTTTGTTTCTTGATTATTTGTCCGTAGTCCGCGTGGTGCGGTTTTTTAACTATCCTACGAGAACTCTTTAATTTTTCGGGATCAAAAGTATCCTACATTTTGACCAGGGATATAAGCTACCACCATACAAAATTTCATTTAAATCAGTCCAGTCGTATCGGAGATTAGCCGGTACAAACAGACAGAGAAACAAAAAATAAAAAAATATTTAAATTAGTTCTATTTCACTTCTTACATCCCCCTGACTCGGTTTTTAGTATATTTTTAATTGTACAGAAATTTGACCTGTACAATTTTATTATATGTATAGATTATTATTAATACATACACAAGTAAAACCGCCCTAATAACATCTATTCTGAGTAAAAATAAATCCAAATTCGGTAATTTTAGAGTAGATTTTTTAGAACATTTTAATAATAATCTATGATAATGTTAATATTTAGTTTTATTACTAGTTAGTTATATTAGATGATGTTAATATTGCAGGCCTAGGCCCGTTTGTTATTGTTGAAAACTTGTATATATTCTTTGTATGTTTTGGCAAATGTTTGTGATCTCAATTATTGCACAGCACCATCTATTGGCTTGTAAGTGTTCCACTACAGGGACCTCCAAGCTAAGTAAGTTATGTTTGTGTATACATGAGTAAAACTGAAAAGGGAAGAGTATGCTAAGGTGAAAAATGGCTGAAATTAAGGAAAAAGTGGGTGTAGTGTCATACAAAGAAATAAAACAGATGGCCCATAATAGAGAACATTAGAGGAGACTCCATTGACAAGAGCACAGCTCTTAAATAATTGATATGATATAAGTAATATACAACAAACTACCTGGAGCTGATTTCAGGCTACAGAAAACAACAGAACATTCATTTTTTAAATTTAAGAAATTTACAATGCCAGGAATTGATCCCACCACCTCTGCGGTCCAATCAGCTAGGTTGACAAAGGCTTAACCCAGTCAACTAAAAAGGCCTTGACATTTTAGTTCCTTGACAAAGCAAATTACCAAATTGGCTATTTGGACAATTTGTGATGAATCATGTGTGGATTTTTTAGTAATAAGGAAAACCACATCAAGAATTCTTAGATCTATATTCTAGAATTATTAAAATTTTCATCATATAATTAGGCTAGAATACTATTTGATGTAACTAGCAGCAAGGCCTTTGGCATTGACTTTGACCACTCAAATATAATTTAGAATAAAAAATACAATCAATCAAATTGAAATGTCAATTCATGTGACACATATTCTTGTAACTATATTTTTTAATTTAAACATATTATAATACAAAATACATAAATTTAAATAAATTTTTATAAGGATTTTGTAGATTTTTATAAGTATTCAAAAACAAGATAAAGCACATAATGTTTATAACTACTAATACATTGCAAAACCAAAAATATTGGTTTTGAATAGAGTAGCTATTAGGGTTTTTTTTTAATATACTGCCTGCAAATAACTTTAAGCTCCATGTCTGAGTAGGCAATTTGAAAATCAGCATAAACACATATTGCCAGGTGGTAGGGCATTTGCCCGACTGGATGGCTACCACCCCTGGTCTAAAGTATGTCACCATAACAACCTTGAGTTGTGTTCCAGCATTAGTGACCAGGTTCCAGTCTCCCTTAAGAGAGCAGCAGCGCATTTGTAGCACCTTTGGTGTTGCAAATGTCCATAGGCGATGGTAACCGCTTACCATCAAATGGGCCATCTGCCTGTCAGCTGAACTCCTGCAATAAAAAAATAAAAAAACACTTCACAAAAGGGAATAAATATACTCACGAATTTACGGGATAAATGTATCTCTCCAAATTACCTTCATTTCAGTAGATAACAATACCCATACTAGTGACCCACTTGTTTTTTATTTTTTTTAATGAAACTTCTATTTAGACGAGGTATTAAGATTTTTCTGTTACGAAAAAGCGTTACGGCCATATGGTTACAGCGCGTGGAAAAGGTAGAAGGTATATCGCGTTGTGAGAGGCGGCTTAATTTTAGCGTAGACTATTGATGTTCTTTTTGGTTCCGGATCTCAACCAGTTTTTTGTTTGATAAAATATAATGTTTCAATAAAAAATGCATTCATTAAAATGTACCTAACCTAACCAAATCATAAATTGCAGTAAACTTGAGAAAAATCGAAATGTGTGCTGGAACACATAGTAGAAGTGAAACTTTAACAGGAAAAATCGAATCGCAACGGACAAGTGGAAAAACGAGTGGCAATGGATAAGTAGAAAAACGAATCGCAATGGACAAGTGGAAAAACAAATGACAACATACAAGTGGCAAAATGAATGGCAACAAAATTTTAACTTGAAGTTTTATGCACAGATTATTAATGTACTTATCCAATTTGAAAACCTGCAAAGCTCTGTTTGATATGGGAGGGAGTGCACAAAATGTTGTGGTTGATAATTACTGTCCGATAATCGCAGTGTTCTTTTTCACTCGACACCTGACAAGCGTGGATGGACCTCTTGGAGTTGTCCTAATATTTCTGTGTATTTAATATTGCAATTGTAATAATTCTAGTATAATAAACTTTGATTATAATATTTCAGATTATTATTGTGTTATTCCTGGCGTTATTCACTGGTGCATAATATATATATATATATATATATATATATATGCGCAAATATATACAGCTCAAAAAAGAGTAAGATTTCCCTAGAGGACATTGACTATGTGTCAAAACCTAAGCAAACCCCCCGCCCCTGCCTGTGACCGAGCATTACCTTCCTTTATGATTGTTCTTAAGTAGCCACACATGGCAGTATAGTAGTAGTTTTTGTAACATAAAAATGTAAATAGTTATTAGATGCTCATATATTATTCTCTATAATTTTCCCTATCTCGCTTAGTTAAATGGGAGGTTCAAGTTTATATACATAGTAAATAAAGAAATAGTATATTTATTTAAATGTATAAAAATAACTGATTCAATAGTGAGAATAATGCAACATAACTCTGTTCTTATCAAATTTTTCTCCATCCGAAGGTTGTCTGGAAGAAATCGCTAATAACAATAAGACCGCCTATTGTATTGTAAAATTCTATTTCTGTTAACTGTATCTTTTAAAGTACAATAAAGCATATTCATTCATTTATTCAAAGATAACTATTATTTAGAAAAATTACTATACTAAATGTATTGTAAAATTATAAAACAGAAATAAATATAATTTGTATTCACTTAAAATAGATGCAAGTACTTAATACTAGCAAAACTGAAGAACTTTTCAGCATACATCCATACAGCACGTTTAATTGAGTAATGGGAACTGAGTTTAATGGTCACCGGCGTACTTACGAGTCTTACGACAATATTATTGCGGACTACTATAACAGATAACAATAAATCTACTTATTATGGTTATTAAGTGTCGTGTTCTATTTGTACTAGTATCTACGAATTCTCTCAGTAGCACGTAATACATGCTACAGAATTAGAAATAAATAGGTACATATTTAATGCCTAGCTCCAAAACCCATCTGATCTATTTTCACATGTCCTGATTTATATTGTAAATAAGTGGAAATTCTGCTCACCAATTGTTACGTCTTGATTACGCCAGCAATACAAATTGTTATTTCACTTAAATGCACTATTTTTCACAACATAAAACTAATTTTAAACTAGAGTAATTCCATTATATTTTAAGCCTGACGTCGACAGAGTAATCTAGACAAGACACTATAATTAATCGTGTTTTGACACTTTCGACTTTTGACAGTTGACATTTCCAAATTGGTGATCATTAAGAGAAATTAAAATCCACCAAAAATTCGCGGTAATTTTTTTTCATTTTATGGCTCGATTTCAAGACTTTCTGTCTTTCTTCTTCTTACTTTAAAGCCAGACTCAGTACGTCTGGCCTGAACAGGCCCTTGCACGATTCTGCATTGCAGTCCTGGAGTGGACATGACTTGTAGGACTCAAGAGGAGTCTTGCTCGCTGTTACACAGTCCGGGATTACGTGGCAGACTGCAGAGCAGGGCCGTAATTGGGCTCCATTATCATTCTTGGCTTTTATTTATTTTGATGTTTAGGCTAGGCAGCCAGACCCATAAGCCAGAGTATCTGTTACTGTTACTCGAACTACAGATATGGGGTTCAAGTAGTAGCTCACAACGCCCAAAACGCTCAGTTAACCGTACCACAAGGCCACGTCTACGACTTATGAATAATTAGAATAAAATATATAATAAATTGGTTTTGTCTTTCCTTTATATCAAATTATAATGTTCCTGATCTTGACTTGTTGATTTACTAGTTCTATGCTGATTTAACTGATTATTATTATTTTATTTCGTAATAAGAAAATAAACAAATTACGATTATACATACTATTGTTTTCTTTTATAGAAATTAAAAATTTGCTTAAGAGAAAATTTAGCGATTATGAGAAATGGG
Organism: Dendrolimus houi; assembly: GCA_039645545.1. Classification (NCBI taxonomy): domain Eukaryota; kingdom Metazoa; phylum Arthropoda; class Insecta; order Lepidoptera; family Lasiocampidae; genus Dendrolimus; species Dendrolimus houi. The sequence goes on from CM077133.1 coordinate 1,992,519, forward strand.
CTCTTTTCTGTTAGTGGTTTTCTGGTGATTTTAGCTAGTCAAACTATTGGCAACACTGCATAGAGTCAGTGTTGGCTACGTTCCACCGGGGACTCACAACGACCACGTCCACGACCGCGATTTAGCCCGTTCCACTTTCTTGCCAGCGTTACAATCGTAAACCCAAATGGAATGGCTATTCGACCCACCTATTGACATGGGTCGTTGTGAGCGTTGTGTGATCGAAAATGATGACGTATTTAGTGATGTTTTCGCCACGACCACAACGACCGAAGTCGCCATGTGGAACCGCTAATGAGCTGAGCATTTTGGGCGTTGTGAGCTACTGGTGGAACGCCCTGCTTATGTGCCCAGGCACAGAGTACTTTTAAGTTTATGTGAATGTGAACATATTTTAAACAATTTAAACTAGTCTATGTGTAATAAAACTACGTTTTAACGGTTTTATACGCGGTAATTTATTTAATTTTTATTATTTCGACGTTTCAGTCACTTATCAGTTGCCGTGGTCATCGTAATCTATATGATCACACTTCTCTTTACGACTCTTTAATTTCCTTTTCCAGTCCACTTCCTTTCTATGTCTTTATTACTTATGGATTGTAAATTTGATGTATATAAATTTATTTACTGTAAATAACCAAATTAAACTTTATTTTTAGTACTTAGTTATATATTTATTAATTATTTTGATACATGTTTTCCAAATTTTCGGTTTAATTTTCTATTTTTCGCCATGCGTTTTCCCTCGTTTTATCAATTGAAAAGCAATTTACACATGACTCTGGCTGAATGCACAAACTGTGCCGAGCCAAAATTGAACAAAGAAGAAGAAGAAACTAATCTAAACTTTTCTAGTTAAATTTTAATTTTTCTACTGCCAGTGCTAGTTTCACGGACAGTGCATTGCAGTATACCTCGTTAGAGTACATGTATTCTGTGGCAGTATACGCTGTACACTATTTCTTCTAAATAATTATTTGATCATATGTAAAGATATAATAATCAGTAATGGGTATGGCAGACGTGTGTGGGTGTGTTTATGCGGTCGGAGGCTTAATTAATTATCTACCTTTAAGTTACTTGAATACCTTTAGAAATAATATTTTAAGAAATTGTATGTACTATTGCCTGGCGTATTCAAGTTTTCCTACTGTAGAGGGTAGGCGCACAGCACTCTTCAAAAACGGGTTGCTCTAGATTTCTCTGGGATCTACTTATCAGATCCTGATTTGGTGACAATGTCACCACCAAGGGAGGTGGTCTTGGTATTTCTCTCTCGAATAAAGAGAAAAAAGGGAAAACGGTAACAATAATTGATGGAGAAATCGTCTAACAGATATACACACAAAAAGGCAATTGAATGTATACCTAAGAATACTAAATAAATCTTAGACCTTAAGAGGCTACAGATTTAGATATATAGGCTCCTGACGCCCAGATATTTCGACACTTTGAAGGACTAAACGTCCAAAGTACTTAAAAAAGGTTTCAATGGCGAAAACCAAGACTTTGAACTTTAAAAATTGTACCTTACAGTAATCTCACAAGTATAATTTTGTTTTCTTGTATCACGTGAACGAGGAAAAGGGAAAAAAGGACAAAAATAGATTACCTTTTGGTAGGCCTGTGGGTCAAAAGTAATAAACATAAACAACAAACATTTACAAATTCAATTTTTCCCACTACCTTCAAAAATCAATCAGTACTTTTTTAAGGACCGTTGGCGCTAGTAAGATGGATGGATAATTCTTTAGCACTAAAGCTTTATACACCACATGCTTTTTTTTCTTTGTACACCAAAGCATCAACAAACAGAAGTAATAAAAGATGGCACAACAGGCGGCTATATCGCTAAGAAGCGATTGACTACTGCAAATTGTTTATTTTATGTGTATGTAGTGAACAATAAAGTGTTCTATTCTATTCTAAGCGATCTCTTCCAGGCAGAGGGATAGATAGATTTTTAATACTGACGGTGGTGCAGTTAATAAATAAACAGCACTTATAAAAACAAAAACAATATATATACATATGACAATACAAACATATATACACTTATATAATAGCATTAGAGAGTGAGTATGTGAATATTCCGACATTTGAACCTTATCTATAAATCTTGATGGCGCTCAAGTTTATTTAGTTATTCTTGGGTTACATTCGGATAGCCGGCATCGGCATGATCAAGAATGGGAAGTAATAGGGATTCCGCAAGATTAACTTTGGTGTCAGTAGGTAAAAAGTTTCTCAACCTCTTCAGTGACTTACATGAGAGAAAACCTTTTCTACTCCATTTGATGATATGGGTCCGCCAAGACAATTCGCATTATTATTAAAGATCTTCAATTTGATTAAATAATATTGTTGTTTCATTCTGTATGGTTTTAGTTCTTTTGCCTGACATTTAGCAAAATAAAAACTTTGTCTCTTAATATTATTAACCTGAGATTTACTTACAAATTTAAAACAAGATGATTTTTACCAATGGAGTAATAGGTTATTTGATTGTAGTATTAAACCATAGCAAATCATATTTTTTAGTCTTTGAATATAAAAACGCATAATTTTCTGTTTCGCCTTTATGCACCATTTACAAGTAACTTCAATTTTCCTTTCCTCTTAAAATTTTCCTATCATATTATATACTCTTATTATGTATTATATGATTTATATGTATAATTATTTATGTATTATATTAATGTACGCGACGTCACTCAACACTGAGGCATTAAACAAGCTGCTGAATGGCTGAATTGCGCCAATAGACTTGGTTCCAGCTAAGTAAATAAAAAAAATGAACACGCTTGACGAGGCGACGACACAGCGGCCTCGATAGTCGATAGAAATATAAATATTATTAAATTAAATATCGATTTCGAAAACATCGATTTTTATGAATGATAATATAATTATTATTCGGTAATATTGAATGTGTTTTAGATTTGAAAAGCCATCGTTGAAAACTCAGACATTTATGAACGATATATTGATACATTTCTGTATTATATAAAAATAGAGGTCCCGGCAGATGTTGTCCTACTTTGAAAAAATAAAAATCTAGGACCCGATCCCAGCCCCATCTAGCGGTTCCAATAATGAATCTAAACTATCCGGGGGGGTCCCCGGATAGCTTAAACACAAATTCAGACCCTTAAAAAAACATGAAAACAGATTCAGGAGATGAGGAGGACTCTAGAACCCGATCCCAGTGCCACCTATCGGTTATAACTAAGAGACTAATTAATCCGGGGCCCAATCGAACATACACAATAAATTGTATCTAAATCGATAAAGTCGTTCTCAAGCTATGTGTATACATTTATGTATGTAGAATAATGTTTCTACGATTCATTTTTATTTATATACATATATCTGCCAAGTGCATGTCAGACATTGCACATTGTATGCTACCGTAGATTTAAGGAATATCCATTATATTTATCATTTAGATGTGAAAATGAGATCATAAAAACCATTCGTCTCATTCGAAATGATTGTCGTCAAAAATAATTTCAACTACGTTGATTTTTTTAGATGTTTCCACTTTATTAATGAAAATTTAGAGGGCAATACAATTATCATTACTTAATTACTCTAGATGTTAATATTTCTGTAATTCCAAACCTGTTTATTTAACAAAAAATATCATTAATTGAAGAAAGATCGTTCCAAAAATATCATTCATATAGATTGATTTTATTTGTTTATATAAATATATCGATATTTTAATATATAGACTTTTAGTCGAATCAAAGACACGGGACAGCGCGACCACTCACTCGACCTGCGGTGCAATAGGGACACGGACAGGCAGCCATTTTGTTGTTATAGCAGTAGTCATATTTCTTTGTGTTGTGTGTAAGATACACATTGTGTGTTACTTTTGTTTAGGTGGTGTTTAATTTGTATTCAAAATCGAGTCCAACACAGGTAAGTTTAGTTAATTAAAACTATGTCCTCTAAACGTTTCGGTACTTCGAACTATTATAAGACTTGAATCAAATTATCAATCATGGACGCTGCTAACTCAATCGTCAAATTATGTATGCGTTTCAGAAACTAAAATGCCGGCCGCCGGTACTTTCAAAATCTTCGTCGGGAATCTATCCGATAAAACGACGGACGCCGATCTTAGACCTCTGTTCGAAAAATACGGTACGGTCGTAGAATGCGATATAGTCAGAAATTACGGTTTCGTGCACATGGAAAACGAGCAAGTCGGCCGCGAAGCCATTCAGAACTTAAACGGAGAGATAGTACATGGTCAACCAATCAAAATAGAGGCGGCCAAGAGCCGGAAGGCGCCCTCGACGCCCACCACGAAAATATTCGTCGGTAACCTAACTAACAAGACGCGCGCGCCCGAGGTCCGCGAGCTGTTTCAGAAGTTCGGCGCGGTGGTCGAGTGTGATATCGTTCGTAACTACGGGTTCGTGCACCTGGACGCGACGGGCGACGTGAACGAGGCGATCAAAGAACTGAACGGTATGATGGTGGACGGGCAGCCGATGAAAGTGCAGTTGTCTACGAGCCGCGTGCGGCAGCGGCCCGGCATGGGTGACCCCGAGCAGTGCTACCGCTGCGGCCGCGGCGGCCACTGGTCCAAGGAGTGCCCCAAGGCGCTGGGCCCCGACCGGAACGGTTACCGCGATCGAGCGTTCGGCCGCGACCCCTACCCCCCGCCGCCGCCGCCGCCGTTTCTCCGCGATCGCATGATGGGAGGATTTGGGGTAACGCGCTCTCTTATTCACATTATTTCATGTTCCGCTGTAACCGATGAATATTTAGAACCGATCCGACCGTCCATACCGATCTGACCGCATCAAGTAGGCCGAGCGCGCGATTACACTCTCGCACACGGTACCTATCGCGGGCCGACACCCAGGGCGGGCTCACTGATGCTACATACACACCCACAGTCACTCGTCACTCAGTATCTCTTACATTCTGTTTATACATTTATTTATAAGGGAGATCATGTTTTTGACCTTGTTATTTAATGACAGGACCCATACGATGGGTACTATGACCGGGCGAGATTCGATTCGCCGAGGGAGCTGTTCGAGCGGCGGTACCCGGTGGGAGGATCCCGCGGGCTAGATATGGGGGCTTCGAGGGGCGCACGCGGCGACTTCGTGTCCCCGCCACTGCGCCGCGAGCCGATGCCGCCGATGCCCACCCTGCCCCCGATGCGCAGCGGAATGGGATCTATGAGGTCCTCCTATGATGCTATGTACAATCGACGAAGCCCCCCACCCGGACCACAGATGTCCCGGGGGTGAGATTGCCTTGAGTCAATGTTGTGTTCCTATCTCATCTCTCACTCATTGTTTGCTCCAAGATTTTCACTTTTACTGGAACTGTCACCATCCTTATTCTACTACTGTAATAACTATTAGAAAATATCTGATCTAGAATTAGTATATTACTAAAGTATTTCCCTGAGTCTGCTTGCATAATAAATAAAAAAAGGGGGAACTTAAATGTTTGAAATAAAAAAATTGCTTCTATTCATTTCCCATTTCTCTATATTTATTTTATTCAAATTCTGAAATTTTGTTGAAATTGATTTACCATTAAAAGTAATTTGTGATTCCTTATTTCATGACTATATAATAATAATGGCAGCCAGGAAGAAGGAACAAATATTGACTTTTACATTATATAAATTCCAATATTTTTATTTAAACAGTTGCACTGGAAAATACTTTGAAGACCATACATATAAGTTAAAAATTTAGTTTACTTCCTATTGTTTCCCCCTTGCAATGTGTTATCGCTGTTTAAAGAGGAAAAGTGACAAGAACAACACCCCAGCAGCACTAATGGCTACAATTTATTGTACTTCATATTTTTCTATCTCGGGCTCTTGTTTCTAAAAGTATATTATGCATAATAGGTATGTTACTCAATGGTTGATTAAATATATAAAAAATCTGACAAGTGAGTCAATCTGTATGCTATCAACAATATAGAAGTCACAAACATGCTCTGTTTTCATCATTTGATTATGTAACCATGAAAAGCATTAAATTCTAAAAACCTTATATTTTAAAACTGACTCAACAGATATTTAGAACAATTTTTGTTAAAAGTACATTAGAAACTAATCTAACCTTAATCTATTTTAGAATATTTCACAAAAGTTTGATGAAATGACACAAATATTAATAGTTTGGAAGCTATATCACCACCTCTTCATAAAGATCATTCTATTCTGTTTCCAAGCGTTTACTTTATGTTTGATGTTTGCACATCTATCAAGTTACATATTTCTTGACAGTAAAACCCACATGAAACAAATGATATTGTTGTCCTACTTTAATGTTGTTGGTGACGTAATAGTGATGTTCTGTGAGTCATGTAATGCACAGACTATTAAACATTAAACCATGGACACTACATAAATAAATTAAAAGTAATTGATGTGAAAAAAAAACTACTTAAAAAAAAAATTGATTTAAACTTATTTATAAATGGAGTCAATTTTTATGACAAATCGAGTCAGTAAGGCATTAAAACATTACTGATTAATCTGTTATTGAGGTGTCAAAAGTAGAATAAATGTTTGGAAAGGGTATATAGGTCTGTTGAAAAATTCATCAAGGCATATTGTCCTGATTTTTTCAAAATCTGATTGATGAAACTCCATACAAATAGGGGTACATTGGCGAAAAAAATTTCCTCCTCCAAGTATATAGTGACTACTCTTAGTTTTTAGTAATTTCACAACTGCACCAGACCATTTTTAAGCACCACATGTATCGTATACCTTCCTGTAAATGTTTATCCATATAGATGTAGTAGTGTCTAAGAAAAAATATTTCTAACAAACAGAATAATTGAAAATTATGAAAACTAAGCATTTTCTTTTAGCTAAAATTGCTATTAACTACAAAAAGTAACATGTAATACTTAATTATATTCAATTTGTTAAATGTTGCTAATTTTCTAAAATATTACAGGATGTATGAAGACTTCAGCAGAGACACATTTGATGATAGAAGGTAATATAAATCCACCATATCCTTGCAATGTAGTTAGTTGAGAATGTTTGAAGTCATCACTTAATTCTTTGTTTTAATATTTCCTCTTCTAAAACTGTTATCATATATGTACCAGCCTGTCTTATAACTGACAGTAACAATGTCAGTTACGTAGGAATGAGATATACTTCCATAAGGTACTTCATCTACGATATTATTACACTGGGATGCTACTTTCTTAATGATGTTAAATATTGGTGTATAACATATGTATACACACTAGTGTGGCTATTCGATTACAGCGTTATTTTTCACGCTTTAAATAAAACTCATTTGGCCACGCAGATGTGGATTGACAGATTATCATGAAAATTGGTCTATCAGGAATTTTCCTGTTGCAGGTTGATAAATATCTTATTATATTACTAGCTGATGCCCGGTGGTGCGGTTTTTTAACTATCCCATGGGAACTTTAGTTTTTCGGGATCAAAAGTATCCTATATGTTGACCAGGGATATAAGCTACCACCATATAAAATTTCATTTAAATCGGTCCAGTCGTTTCGGAGATTAGCCGGTACAAACAGAAACAAAAAAATTGAAAAAATCTAAATTAGTTCTATTTCACTTCTTACATCCCCCTGACTCGGTTTTTAGCATTTTTTTCATTGTATAGAAATTCGACCTCTACAGTTTTATTATATGATAATAACAGCCCATAAATGTCCCACTGCTAGGCTCGGGCCTCGCATTATAGGGGATAAATATCTCGTGAGTTGTATGAAAATGGATGGTCTGAAAATATTGTCCATGTTCAAATATCTATGTACACCAATCCTTATGGGGACCTGTTGAATGGTACAGAAGTGAATTTGCTACAACACTGGCTAATAGCGACTTAAAGTAATTTGTAAAATATTAAAATCATTGCCCTAATAACATATTTATTCAGCTTTGATTGTAAACATGGCAACACGCGCTTTCGACACGGTTGCCCGCCAGTCCATCCTTATTGACAATATCAATTTAAAAAAGAGCTCTTAATTAATGTCTTAATATTTAAAACATATTTGTATTGTATTCTACCCATCCGATCCAGCGAGGAAACATAGCCTGTCTTCTGGGCACCTTATCCACCCATAGAAGATGGTGATCTAGGTTGTTTGAAATAATTTTTTTAAACTTTAATATAATGACAAAGAATGACTAATAATATTTTGTAACTAGACAATTTTATTGAAATATTTTATATCATATATATTTTTTAATGTAATTTAGTTTTATAATTCTGACATGTATTCGGACCATTGAGATATAAGATGTCTAGCGAGACGAGAGCATTGCTAACAAACAACACCGCCACAAACGGCACCAAAAACGCGACGCGAAGCGTTGCTATATTCACTCTCGAAAAACTATCAATGTGTGCGTGTGTTTTCGGGATATCAGCTAAAAAAATTCAACCCATTTTTTATAATTAAATATTTTTTATGTAAGTGTAAAGTTTAAATGATCGTTATGATTTAATTGCTTTATGTGTTATAAATCTAATATTACTCAGAGGTTTTAGTTTTTTTATAATTATAGTATTAGCAACAAAAGTTGTGTGTCTTGGAACGAACCATAAAAAATACATGCACAAATTAATTCATAACACATTTTAGTATATGTAGTAATTTTAGTCCCCAAATTTTAGAAAGTAACTCGCACTTCACACCTTACAACATCAACGAATTCGATAACCTTTGAAATATCGAAATTAAATTTCATGTTGTTACAAAGAAATCATGAGAAAAGTGTTAAGTTTTCCGATGAAATGACATCTTATCCTTTCCTCTTTTAAAATAGTTCCCACACATTTTAATAGCGCAGGACGGCACAGTGTTTATTTTTGCGAGAGCTCTAACCAGTAAAGTAGTCGAAACGACACTAATAGGCGTGTGAAGCGAGTGCACCAAATTTGGTGCACTTTTTTGGCCCGTTTTGTACAACTGATGCGTTATCTAGACGTTTATATGATCTAAGATTCGGACATTGCACGCCTAATAAGGGAAAATGTATTGTAAAATCTTGTGTAACATATTTTAGCAATAAATTATTCATTCATTAAAAATCATTTAAAAGGGTTTAGTGCGACAGCTGACTGCAGCGCGTTATTTTTTAACTGGACGTTTTCATTTCTTATGGTCCGTTCCTATATCTTACTATATCCCGTTCATGATAACTTGATGCGCAGGGTTACCAACAATCATAAATATTAATATCTAAAGCTAGAGTCGAAAACACCTAAAATCGCGATAATTACTAGAAAATTCCTACAAAAATGAGGAATAATTTACGTTTTGTAAAAATCTCTATTTGTAACCTATTTTATAACATGATATTAAATGATGTCAATTTTTAGAATTTGGTAACCCTGCGCTTAAGGTTATCGTGAACGGGGAATATTAATTCGCTTTCCCTGTATATAGTTGAATTTTGATATTTCTTGTATGGAGCTTATGTCAAATTTTAACCGATAGCCAGGCAAATGAACTTTTGTTAAGATATAGGAATGGGGCATAGGCCGTGTCCCCATTAGACGAACAGTGAGTACGGCGTATCGGCCGCTGCGAAGCGGCTTGCAAACTCTTGGGAGGGAAGTTAAACTGTTAGTATATAACGCCGCGCAGCGCTCGGCGTAGTAAGCGTACTGCGCCGCCGACCGCGCGCATCGTTCGCTGCTAATCGACCGCTCACTGAACGAGTCTGAGAGCAAAACGCGGAAAATTGCGTACATTGCACGCTGCTATATGATCACTCCATTTAAAATTATAACGATGCTAACTGGAAGGAAACAGTAAGCCGCTCACTGTTCGTCTAATGGGTACACGGCAATATTCTTCCATGGTATAAACGAACGTCCATATTTATATAATTATACATCTATGGATTAATTTGAAATAAATGGTTATGTTCGCAGGCCAGGAATGCGTGGGCCATCGCCATCTAGAAGATACGCGCCATACTAAACAAACTGGTTATATTCGATGACTAGCAAGAAACTGATGTTGCGATAATATCAATTGACTTAACTGTCCGTTAAATTTAAGATATTTTATAGACAAACTATTATTTTGGGACGCGGGAGTGACTGATTATATTTCCACGTGTGTGAATTATATGAAAGATGAACTATGATGTGATAGGGTGTAAATAAATGAAATAAATACCATTTAAGTACAATGTTTTTTATTTTTCGTATCGGCTTTGATTTGTCTTATCTACAGAAATGAAAAAGTATTTTTTTGTGTTTATGGTTAGGCAGCTAGGCCTTTAAGCTAACAATTAGATCAAAACAATATTTTTTTTCAAGGTTTTATTAAAATTGTTTTTTAAAAAGCAATATATCCATAGGTATATTGGAATACTATTGAGCAAATTTAATTTATATAGTGTAAAGCAGATGGCAGCAAAATGATACTATTCATTTTTCAGAAGTAACACAGAGTTCATAATCTATGGTTTCAATTTTTGGCGGTAACTGAAGGGGACGTTGTACTGTCCAGTTTTATTTTCTAAAAATGTGTATAATTACTCTAAAATGAACAATAGTTGTAGTATATATTGATAGGTTTTGCGTAGTAATTGTGTTTTTGTGAGAAATGTGAACTGTTCAGTGAGTTTTCACGAGAACACTTGAATGGCGTGAGTTGAAGAGCTACGATGACTACATCGGAAATCGCTGTATGAATTAAGATTCCTTTGCCTGCCATTGCGGCGAATAATACTACTACATCTATGGTTATATTATGTCCTTTAAATATAAGACATTGGCGCTTTATGCGTATTCAACCGTCTGTACAATGTGAAGTGTTCTGATGAGCCGTTTGATTTGGTGCCCATGGATAAAACTTATCCATTTTACCACCGCACTGCTCGCCGGCGACCGAGAGGTCATCCACACTTCCTTGACACCTAGAATTCATCACTGACTGATTACGTGGCGCATGCTCCTTATGCCATACATGAGCAAGGTATGGAACGAACTCCTTCCCGCAATTTTCTCAGAGAGCTACAATATGGGGTCTTCAAAAACGACGTAGAGATATTTAGTCTCAACGAGGAAGGCAACGCATCGGCAGTGTTGCAGGTGTCCATTGGTGACGGTAACCACTTGCCATCAAGTGGACCCGTTTGCCTACAAGCAAAATAAAAAAAAATAAGTGCAAATATTTGGACAAGCATATTAAACACTTGGCATGTCAATATGTATGTATAATCTTATGCAACGCCCGCCCTACGGAACTTATTCCGCAGCTTGCTAGAGATTCAAAGCGCACTAGGCCTTAGCGTAATATTATTTCAATGGAATTTGGGTGCATAAAAAAGAAGTATTAAGTCCATTAATATTTTATTCGTAACTATCAACATGTATTAGATACCTAAGTAATGTTCACTACTCGCTATATTTACACAACACTGTACAGGTGCGTACGCGCACAGTAAATGCTAATGCCGCCACTCGGTTCCAAACTGTACCGTACAATTACCAACATACGATATTTCTTTTCAAATATTAAGGGCTGGTTTTTCAAAGACAAAACAAAACTCATTCATTGGATAAAACAATATAACATGGATACATTAAAAGTATCAGATGCGTGAATAAAACAATTCTTGTACTTTTACATTCATTCATGTTATAATTTAATCGATAGTTCAAAGACGAATTAAAGTATAGACGGAACCTACATGAACAAAAGCGTCAAATAGTGAAACATTTTTAAAAACTTGTGTGTGTATTATATATACACTGTTTCTCCTTAGAAGATCTTTTGCGTACTACATTACAAACAGGATTTTTGCAATGAATTACATTATTTAATTATGTTTACATATCTTAGACATTTTAAGCCCCATCTAATGTTAGATATTACAATAGAAAATGTTTTATATTAATCATCTAAAGACACGATTTAACTAAAATTATATTTAAAACAAATCATCTTGTAAGAAGAAACAAGGTATAGATATTATACACGTAGTTTGGGTATGTTTGGTTGCAACAATGTATCCACTTGAAACTTCCCAATCTATTCGTACTAATTCGATTATTAAGTTCGATCGGCTTCCTGTGGCCGACTTCACTCTGAAAGCTTGGGACTCGGTCTACGTATTTTGTTCCTGTGGCGATGAATAAGTTTTATCTCATGATTGAAATATCAGCCCTAAGTATAACATTTTTCTAGGCGCAATCTCAATATTTGAAGACATTGTACTACATAATAAAATACAAGTACAATTTATATTATGTGAAAATTAATTCATTAAACATTTGTAATAAATCACAACACTAACTCCCTGTTTAATAAATTCAGAATATATCAGGCACAACTGGTATCCCATATACAATAGTTTCAAAACTAAGGCACATTCATACAATAAAGCGGTACAGCTCTTAAGCCGAGTGACAGGCGACCGGTCAACTAAACCATGTTAATACTAATCGTGGCGAAGGCATCACAATAAAAACACGATGCTTTGAACAATAATTCCACCAGGGCCGGATTGGGAGCCACCCAAGAATTATTTTAATATGGGTTGACGAGTCTTGATACTTTGCCTCGTAAGCTTAACTCGTCTCAATAGTGTTGAAGAAAAGTATCAACATCCATTATAAAGTACCTTGTTAAACCCTAAAGCCTCAGATATACAACGACTGAAACATGCACATGTTGAGTGACACTATATGTGATTGTATATAACCTCGCTCAGTTTCGTACAAGATTATATCGCAATACTGCTTGAAGCGGGATATGCTTAAGTATGAGCTTCCACTTTCAAGGCCAAAGTACGTGGCCTTACTTTTCTGTCTCATTTCAATAATTCGCACGTCACACAAGCGACGTCTTGACTGATGGAAGAGTTTAACGTGTTTCGCAATTAATGATAATCAAAGCAAACTCGTTATTTGAATGAGTGAAGTGCTATATTTATTTCCTGCGTTATAATTTTACAAAGTTCAGCAGGAGGTAGATAATATACACGAACAGTCTTTCTGGACGAATTGCTACTGTGTGTATAATTGCGAGCCTAAGATTACGCGAATTTATCTTCTCAAAACTCAAGCAAAACTCGAGATATGATACTATATTTATAGCCGTTTTTAGATAGCAATAGCGATTTTAATACAACATCAGGTATGACCCTATCTGGAGAGGCTGTAAACATTATATCTTGGACTATAAAATCTAAGGCATAATTCTGCACAATTATCAAATCTAAAAGCACATAAAAATAATCGGCAGATAATCACACATTCTATGATCCCATACAAGCAAATTACGATTGTGTTGTGTGAATATACAATGTATTACTCCGAGATCGATCCCTGATACTCAGACCATCCTATAAATATTATAAACGCGAAAGTTTGTAAGAATGTATGTACGGATGTATGTTTATTATTCTTTCACGCAAAAACTACTGAATGGATTTTGATGAAACTTTACAATAATATAGCTTACACATCAGAATAATACATAGGCTATAATCTATAAAGATATAGTGTGAATTATCCAAAATTTAACGATTTTCCATCACCACGCGGGTGAAACCGCGGACGCAGCTAGTAGCAAATAACGGAAAGTTCATTTAGGAAATTTATCATACCAGGAATGGAACCCGCAGCCTCTGCGCTGTAGTAAAACAGACCGGCAAAGACTTAGCCTACTCAATCACAGACCGCAAGTCAAAAATATTTGCACAACACTCCTAGTTCCGGCCCTGCTCATCTAATAACTTCACTACACTCACACACATTATTAGTCTTTTTTATTTCATTATTTTAACACATTAAGTACTGTTCATAATGGGTTACATAATATACGTTACAACTTGAACGAGGTACACACAAAGTTTTGTTATTTATGTTTAACTTTGAAATTCATCGATGCTCACAAAAAAGTTTTGTCAGATCCCTCTATAGTGTTACAACAAAATGGGAAAGTTACAATTAAAACAGCTGGCTTCGGCTGTGCAATTTTAAAACCCAGCTAGTGCATTCAAAGAAATTTTATATCATTTCAGCCATACACCGTTTCAAATTTGGGTAGACACATGTGTAATATGCGTGTCGTCGATATATTTCAGATTTATTTATTACAATTAAATCTGTTTATTTAGTGTAGAAAAATTGTTTTGCGGGTACATATTTGTGGCTTTTAGTGTCGGAACTCTGGGGCCATGGGGTCCAGAAGCTCCCAGCCTTTATCATGCCCTATCTACACGGTTAACAGAAGCTTCACGCGATCAAAAGGCTGTCCAGTATTTTGGGCAACGCCTAAGCGTTGCCATCTAACGTGGTAACGCGACCAGCGTTTTGGGAACGTACCCAACTGACGGTGATTTGGAACGTATTTATATTTGAATATTTTAATTTCAAGTTTTTGTGTTTAAAGTGACTATTTAATTGTAAATAACTAATAAAAAAAGGTTTTTAATTGATTATGGTAAATTAAAATTGACAACAATGGTCTGTTAATTTTGATAATAACAAAGTGTGATTTGGTTTTAGGAGTGTACTTACAACTTATTTACAACCAAAAATGTCAGTTGCTAAGTATTGAAATGGCATAGCCGACTTGTAAGTTACAAAGGATTGATAATGTGAATAAAACTTCAGACCTGGATCTAATTTGACAAAACTGTTAATGTGACATCAAAGTCCTTTGTACGTTTCAAAAAGGCTGCTTATTGTCAAAAATATCACAATTCCATCGTTCGAGCACGCTACAACACACAAACGGACAAATATCTGCTGGCATACACTCCATAATATTTATTACAATCGAAAACACACTTCAATAGGAAAGTCATTTCAAAATAAATCATAAAACAATTTGTAGTTGATTTTTCATATACCAGAGAAAAGTTATTTCAAGTCTAAAATACAACATGAAGACTCAAAATTACATTTGTATGAATAATAATAATTCGTTTACTTGTTTATATTTAGTTGGGTTACAATTTAATTATTGAATTTAGGACGTCATAATTCTCTTTTGAAATATAGAAACACATTTAAAAAATTCTCATAGATATAATGGTGTAAATGTAATAAATTAGTATTATCTCTCAAGTGATGCAATTTATACCCTTTCTTACTAGTTTTGATTTGATCTTATGGTATACTTATACTACAACAAAGTACAGAGGTTCTAAAGCCTGCTTTGCAGATATTAAGCCACTTAAAATTTATTTATATGTGTAAACCAGGCTTATTACCAAATAAAACATACATTTCATGTATATCTTTAAAATTTTCCTAAATAAATCTTCTGGTATGTTTCCGATAGCAATGAAAATATTTTAGTAACACCTCCATTGAATGTTTTTAAACTACAATTCGCAATTTCATACTTGTTTAAAATCCTAAAATAATCTTAAACAAATACTTTTACCCCCTTATACATAAGAGTTACACAAGATTTACGTACTCGTTAAAACAGATGTTATTCATATTCATATTAAGAATCCTAATGCTGTTATGAATAATACTTCATTTTAACAAGCCTGTAAACTTATAAAACATTTATAGACTCGTTAAAAAGAGCGAAAAGAAATGTGGTTCATAATCTACAGGAAATAAATTAATATAACCCATCATCAATGTTTGCTGTCAAAATAAATGAAGAAAAAACGCATTCTGAATGTGATTATGAATAAGACTTTATTTTAACGAGCCTATAAAGCTCGTTATAAATATAAATAATTTCGAGGTTATTAGAAGCCATCATGTTACTGGATTATCCATGAAAATGGGTCACTGTTGTTTTAAACTTACAAAAACTTAATAATTAGAAATTTTTCCTTTAAAATAAAAACTTAGGAGTTTTCATCTTCATACGACTATTATAACCGCGGCAACATATTTACACCTAAGTTGAAAGACAGGAGAGAAATGAAGAATACATATTTGATTAAGGTACTTGCATACCTGAAAGTTAATTCACAAGAATTTAATTTAGCTACTTTAATGCGACTGCTCCATCTGGGATCACATTAGTTTTAGTGTCACGCAGATGTATCGATGAGTTTAATGTATCATTTGTTATGCGATATTATTATTAATAATTGTGTATAATAATGTATAAAGAATGTATTACGTCGCTATTTCTTGAAATAAAGTTTTTCTTTCTTTCTTTCTAATTGTTATACTGTTACCAAGCGTTTATTTTACTTACTAGTTGAACGTTTGCATGTCTTTCAAGTTACATATATCTTGACAATAGAGTCCACATGAAACAAACGACATAATTGTCATACTTTATTATTATTTATTTAGGTTTATGGCGTGGCAGCTAGGCCTTTAAGCCAGATCTTAGATTATAATGTAGTTTCTTCATTTTCTTAAGCCTATGTGTAGCACAGCTGAACTGTAGGTTATCAGCTGGTGCCATTCAACGGAGTTCTCGTGACAACTCAAAAGGCAACATTTGACTATACAGTTCACATTTTTAGAAAATAAAACTGCACAGCACAACATCTCCTTTCAGTACCCGCCAAAAACTCTCGTACTTTATTGTTGTGGGTGTCGTAATAGTGATGTTCTATGAGTCTTGTAACACACGGACTATTAAATTATTATAATTGGAAGTAATCGATTTGAAAATAAAAAAAATTCTACTTTAAATAAAAATAGTTGATTAAAACTTATTTATAAATGAAGTCGATTTTTATAACAAATAGAGTCGGTAATGTAATAAGTCATTACAAATTGATCCGTCATCGAGCTGTCAAAAGTAAAATATATGCTTGGAAAGGGTATAATGACGTTACGATAACAATGTATATACACTAATGTAGATTATTTTTAACTCCATATACAAGACACATTTGGCCACAGCCGCTAACCGCTAACACTGACATGTTCCAGATGGAGCAGGGCCATAACCACAGACAAATTATAAACATAATTTTTAAATCAATTTTAATGTAGTTGATTCATTTTGGCATAACTGGGTCCAATTATCGCTGGTTTAAAGTAATCAATATATTTATTAATCTATAATCTGTTTCGAAATACTTTTGAAAAAGAATTGAAAAATCAAGAGTAAAAGGACTTCACAATAGCTGCCTCGATTCACAATTGCTTATACGAACGGAAGACGACAGTATTTCACCTTACATTTTTATATTTAAAACAAACTACTTCGTTATTACTAAATTTATAAAATAACAAAAATAGTAAAATAAAACATTATATATAATTTTTGAAACATAAAATTAACCATATTCCATATCAGTTGGAGATTCGACGGGATAATTTATTTTTTTAGTCAGATTGATTGTAAGTTTGAATTAACATTGGCTACGTTCCATTAGAGACTCACAACGACCACGTTCACGACCGCATTTTGTCCCGCCCCACTTGCTTGCCAGCGTTACGATCGTAAACCCAAGTGGAACTGTTTCTCGACCCACGTCTTGACATGGGTCGTTGTGAGCGTTGTGTGATCGAAAATGATGACGTTTTCGCCACGACCACAACGACCGCGGTCGCCTTGTGGAACGGCTAACGGAGCATTTTGGGCGTTGTGATCTATAAATGGAACGCGCTGATCGTAGAAATAATAATCTTGATTTATTTCATTAATTTTGTATCAAGACTTCGATTCAGAATCCGTTATCAATATAATCTATAATAAAACACGAAAATTAATATCATCTAAAAAAATATCCAAAAGCAATGTACCACCGTTGTGTGGCGAAACGATCACTGGTCACTCAAGTCGCTTTAGAATTTAAAAAAAACTTAACAATACTGAGATTTAAATGAAACACGGTGGTCCGAAATGAAAGTATTCACGTCGTTGGGAGCATACAAAAGTCATTCGATTCTCATATAAAATAAATACAGAGGAACTTAACGGAACCATAATAGGTATTATAAATGTAATGTCTTCACGATTCACGTACCTATCAAAATAGTACATATTTACAGCAACGAATATTATATATACACGGTGTCACACTAGTTTAATGGTCGTTTCTGTGTTGTACTTCGCTAGGGTCTTCTTCACTCTGATCGCGGTGAGCCGTACTGGAGGGTTCGCGTGCCAGCACTCTGACATCACATTCACGAGGGTGGAAAGAGGCTCGGCCGATATCCACCTGGCGGGGATCGGAGGCCTGACCCCTTTAGCCACGACCACTGCATGCATATCCTCGAAGGAAGGATCCGAAGGCACGAAATCGTGGTAAGGCAACGCGTACGACTCGACATATTGCGCTTTATCTCCAGTCGCACAACGCCTGCACATCTCCCACAACACCAATCCGAGGGAGTACATGTCCGCCATTTTGAAAGCTTCGAAGTTGGTCACGTCTAATTTTTCGTCCAAGACTTCGGGAGCCATATATCTCCGGGTTCCAACGCGAGTATTCGGGGCAATATCCACCTCGTTTCTTTCTGCAACGTATCTCACGGCTAGTCCAAAGTCTGCAATCGCACACTGTCCGTTTCTCTTCACAAGGATGTTTTTGCTCTTAATATCCCGATGGGCTATCGCTGGTTTTCCTTTAGTCCCGAATATGTCCATGTGCAGATGAGCCAATCCGCTCACGATCGAATACGCCATCGTCATCAATCCGTGGGTATCGAGGGCGACCGTTTGAAGATAGTCGTGCAGCGAACCGTTCTCATGGTAGTCCGTGATCAGAAGCATCTGTGTCCAGGAGCCAGTTCCTTTTATATCTGCCGCGATAAAACCAAGAATGTTCTCATGACGCATGAGGACAGTCTGGTAGATTTCAGTTTCGCGGAACCAGGACGCTTCTTCGGTCGTGAAGAACACTTTAACCGCTACTCTTTCACCGCGCCACCTGGCCAGCCAGACCTCGCCGTAGCGACCTTTACCAATGGACTCGACCATTTGTATCTGTTTTGCTACCGTTCGTTGGACAAGTAATGGTAAGCCGGATCCGGAGCCTGAAGAGATTTCCGCATGGTGTGAGGGTGCCGGAGGTGATGGCGGTCGCTTGCACCCTCGTCTCCGCCTTCTGAATAGAAGCAAGAACGCTGCGAGGAAAGCTATAAGTGCTACACATAGAGCGGCGGCTACCAGAATCGTGGGGCTGCCAGGAACCGGAGGTCGTGGATCGGGTGTTTCGGTCACATCGTATGGAGGTTCCGGCAGGGGTGGATGCAGCCGTTGGTTGCAGAGGTCTTCGTCATAGCAACATTCGATCATCTTGGGGTGTTGATGTGGCACTTGGGAGCTTTTACACTGGAAATGAGAAAATAGACATTTGAGTAACGTAACACATATTTAACGGAGTTAAACTATTCAGTACGTTTATTTTCAAAGGGAACTAAAATCGAAGGCAACAATGTTTTGAAGTTATCACAAAAGAATTTTGCCTCTTCATCGTATGCAACATAAATTAGGTCAAACTATAGAAGTTCAAGTAAATTATGATTTCAAAGAGGAAAATAATGTTATTGATGTCACAGATTCTTGGAAGACGAATATTAGACCGGATACATTAAAGTATTTGTGTACTGTTTCATATAAGCAGCTGTGAGCATAAAAGTAAAATTATTTTAGGTACTTCAACAAAATGCTTTCATTGTAATAATAATTTCTGATGTATTGGAACGCAGGGGGCTTTGTGGCGAAGCCTTAGGTGAGTAGTGACACCTCGGACCTGACTCCAGTGGCCAAGGTAATGCCTCCGTGCTTGCCTTGGCCAGCTGGCACGGAGTGGAGATCGCTAGAGCTAAGACTCAATCTCCAGGGGTGGAAGTGATAAATGGCCTACCGTCAGAAGTAGCTTCGGTGAACCTGCAGCCCACCTCTCGAGAGCCCTTAGCCACTCACACCCATGTTGCCCCTCTCTTCGATGAAATTTTTTTGTGCCCATGCAGGGATTGGCGGAGTCACCGTATGCCCAATTTTCCATTTTCCCCGAACATTGCGACGGGCAGACGCCATAGTCCCCATATTCCCAGACCCCTACTACCACTAGTAGTTCACCCCAATACCCTGGTACTTTTTGTTCTTATTTCCCACAATAGTCCTACACTGGCCGGGACTTGTCCTTGGGTTCATTATTATATGGTGTAGACAGGGACAATCGCCGGTCAGTGTCACGCAACATTTGGATTAAATTTGTCAAGGGGCCTACGTGTTGGGCTTCCCATGGCCCCACGCAAGCCCTCCAAAAGTCCGGGCCACTTTATGGCCCGTGGTCTTCAAAGACATACAATTTCTGATAAAGATACTAATAATTGTCTTTATGACACCAATCCATAGTAAGGATCAATTTCTGTGAAGGAATGTCGAACGGAAAATTAAGTTTTTTCAAAAATCTAATGATACCGCTTTAGTTTTCATCAAATTGGTCCCAAGACTCCTTTTAATTTTTCGCTATTTCGTATAGTTTAGGATTTGGCGCTGAAGGCCCACTGAAAAATTCTCTCTGTATATACTTGTTATTATACTTTATCTTATATATATAAAAACCTCGTGTCACATTGTATGTCCGGGATAAACTCCGAAACTACTAGATCTTGACTCTTGATGAAATTTTGTAACTATGTGTAATTTGGTCCAACTTAAAAGATAAGATAGTTTTTATCTTGATTATTGACCTCAGTTATAAAGTTCTAATGTTAGTTTGTATGTTACTGAACTCCTAAACCTCTGGACCGGTCTTGTTGATTTTTTTTGTGTGTTTTCGAGTGGGTTCCCGGATGACTTAGATTCACAATTGGACCCAGTAAGTGGCGCTGCAATCAGGTTCTAAATATTTTTTCAATTCAGGAAAACAACTGCCGGGACTGCTAGTTATAGTATAAATTTGATATCGATGATATTGATTTCATTAAAGGTAAGGAGGAGACTAACAATTTTACAGCTATGAGTATAAAGGAAGAAGACTAAGGTGGTATGGACAGGTAATGAAGAGGGATGAAAGTCACGTCACAAAAAGAATGTTACACTGCAAAATTTGATAGGTACAAATGTAAAAGTAGACTAAAAAGGAGATAGATGGATTGTGTGAAGGATGATATGATCATTTGTGATTTTGACAGAGGACGTATATCAGAATAGAGAAGTAATGAAGGAACATATGGTGTCGACCCCAAATAATTGGGAGAAGATGAAAGAAAAGAGAGCATAGATTCTATACTCACTTGCATGAATCCAGACTCGTCGGGTGGTAGACACCCGGCCGTCCTGTCCAACACGAGGAAGCCATTGTCGTCGAGGACCTCCTCGACGGCCACGAAGCAGTAGCCACCGGGCTGGGTCACGCAGGTGCCGTTCGCAGCGCCGTCGGGGCAGGCACTTGCGCCGGCGCATTCGCACCGAATACCCCGACCTGGAAACAACGTTCACAAGGTTGCCATTAATACATGAAACATAAGTTGCACTATAACAATATTATTTATTTTAGTTGCAATGCGAGTTAGCCTTCTAAGCACCTTAATCTCTAAATATTGGTCAAGATTCTATATTCGTAGGGCAGTGGAAGTAGTACATTTCAATGTATAAATTTAAACTTTAAAATTTATACTAGAATAATAGTGTTGTTAACTGAGATACTTTTTGTCATCTCACAAAATATTTTAGCTTTCTGGATTTTGTATGGGCGTAGTTATAACTTCATAACATTTGGAAGATAATAAATTATGCATAACGTATGTATGTTATTAACTTTATCATTTATCTTATCCAAATCCGAGCTTTCTGGTAAAAAAGTCCTTGAGATAAAATCGTCGGAGGAAATTAATTAGCAGATAATATCAAATAAATGACATCAGCGAAATGCAGAAGCGAAGGTCGATCGATTGGAAATGAGGCCAGAAATTCGCATCGCCGACCAAACACGCCAAAACAAAACACACATTTAACATGTATCGAATGTATTAAAAAGAATCAACTGAATATTTTGAATTCAAAATATTCAATATAGTTTGATCTACCTAGTATACTATGATTAGTATACAATGATAATAGTATGAATAATATATTCAACTGATGTTGGGGCTTTACTCATATGCCGCAAGTAGGCTAAACAAAATTTGTCGCACGAACCAATCTCTATGTGTATTCGATACCCTTGTTCACAATCATATTATCTATATATGTATATAAAAATTCCCTATCAGTGTTTGACCGCAGTGAACTCGGAAACTACTCAACCCATTTAGGTGGGTTTTTTTTTTCATTTTGCTGGATTTGTCCAACTTAGGCTAGGTTTCATTTTAATTTATAATAATTAAAAATTGAAATTTTTTCAATACTGAGAGTTCGGTAAGTATGAGTTCTGCTGTCAACTAAGTTAGCCAAAATTTGCTTACCCTAAATTCTGCCACCCTAGGCTTCAGCCTACTCAACCTGTTGGTAAATCCGCCACTTATACTAATATACCAGATCGCCGTAAATGTGCAACGCATGATAATCTTTCTGCCAAGTATAATAATGTAAGTACTTTGTACTTGACTCAGCATAGGAATAATATGAGACATAAAACGCAATCTTGGGAAGTCACACAGATTGACGCATGTCATGGGATCGAATATAATACACTACCGATAAAAAACAGACTCATCATCTATAAATTTGTTTAAAATAAGATTCATGAGGTCAACACATTATACAGATACAATGAATTTATGTCACATGTAAATTAAACATAATTATAATTGATGTGTAACAATGTTATCAACAGATGATTTCTATGAAGAGACAGAGGTAAAGAAGAATAAATAAAAATCTTAGCTTGTTGCTTTGTCGCTTCTTCTTCTCAAAAAGACAATAACATTGCCATAATAACTGTACACAGAGAAGGAACTAGACTTAAGACTATCGATTACATATGTATGAATCTCAGAAAATTTTCAGCTGAACTTATTTTGAAAAACTTTTGAATTTGATTTTAAATAGACAAGACAAAAGGAGCCAGAAAGATTTGCTTCCATTTAAACAGTGACGTCTTGATGATGATGACTATTAAACAAATAGCCTACAAATAAAATTAATACAACTAAAGCAAGTTGCCTACGACTAATTGTAGTCTAAGCTACATCTTACAAAGCGTAAGCAATCACCTAATTACCATCAATAAACATTAAGACCGAGTTGAACAGAGCTTAAGATTACACGAATGAAGTCGCGGCTGTGCCTTACTCGTAAATCAAGTTAAGTAAATAAACAATAAACCACTCCAGATTAACGGTGAACATGTTATGATCAAATATTTGCTACTAAAGGATGTTAACAAGAGACTATCAGCACCTGTCTTATCTGGTTGTCTTAATGAAGGGAATTGAAGCAGTTCTATGTAACATAATGAACTATAAATATAATAATAAAAAAATTCCTTGCTTACTTCAAATCGAATATAGTCTATTAGCGAGTTATTTAAGTTATAATCACAGTTGTATGATAATTTAATTGTAAACTATACACATTTCGCATCGAAAATTAGGAAGATCCGATAAGCAACCTGCATATTGAGTGATAAGTCCATACAGTAGCAAGTCGGTAAGTTTCAGTAATGCAGACATAAAATTATGAAGCTTTCTGGCGGTTTTGTTGTCATGGATTCCTGATTCGCATCCTGCAGATATTCTATTATCTAGTAGAAATAATATCCTATATTCATTTCCACTATCGAAAGGGATAGAAGAAATTTCAACTAACTGGGTTCATTCCTCAGGCTCCCAACTTTCAACTCACGTTGAACTGTGTAAAATTCTATAATTATTTATTAATCAATTAGATATATTCACATTTCAATACCCTACTTTTCAATTTCTAGTCATAGCTGACATTTTAAATCCGCTCCACAAAAAATTTTGCTTAACAACGGAAGTACTAAAAACCGTTTATACAATTGCGGCGACCAAAAGTATAATAAAAAAGATATTAAATTAAGTAGGAAGTTCCTTGCAAAAGATTTAAACAACCTATTCCGCAATTGTATAGTTTGTAGACGGATTTTTTAATTAGGACTACTAACAATAGCATTAAAGGAAACTCTAGCTTAGCATTTCCTGTAGTAGTTAATTACAAGGTGGTCAGTCAATATCAATGAAACACATCGATATTTTTTTTATTGCCTGAAGCAGGCAACCAGCAGATGGCCCACCTGAAGGAAACCGGTTACCGCTGCCTATGGACCGTTACAACACCAAAGGTGTCCGCTAACGCGCTGCTGACATCAAAGAAATTTTATAACGCACTTTTTAAAGAAACCCATGTCATAGCGCCATGTCAGAGAGAAAACCGTGGAGGGAAGTTCCCTCCAAATCATTGTTGTACGCAGAATAAATGTTCTAAAGAACCTATGTGTAGTTGAGCGTGGGGCTCAAGGAAATTCTACCCAACTCTATCAGTAATGTATAGTTCTAAAATTCAATTGAGCTTATAAATTATTGCTGTAAAGTGCAGTTTGACTTTAACTTAGCATAAATAATACTAGCGTGTATGAGTAGCCTAAGTGAATCCAATGACTTCTATAAAATTCTTAAAATTTAGGCTCTTGGCATACAAGACAATGGAATGCGACATTTTTGGCACCATCAACCAATATTTTTTAATGTGGAATGTTAATTGTCATTTTAATATACACTATATAAAATCATTTTAGAGGGTAACGACACTTAAAATATCGGCGACAAATATGGCGCGCATGTAAACACCGATACATGAAAGAATTCGAGAAATTAAACTCTTCTATGTATTTCAAATTCAACCGTTTAAAATCTGTCGATTACGATCATTTCAATTTGACAAAATTGAGTCTAGCAACAGTTTTATACGCAATGAAGGCTCTCATTTGATTGTGTCATTCCCCAGAATACAATCCAACTATTTACCAATTTTCATGCAGATCTGTTCAAGCTTTTATTCCTGAGAAGGTCACAAAGTTATTTCCGTCTAATAATATTAGTAGGGATTGACCTTTGTACCAATAAAAAAACACGTTTCTGCTAAAAAAATAAAACAACGTAATATATTAATGTGACTAATAATATTAGATTACATTTTATTTTGTATATATGTTATGCAGAAACTGGTTAATTAAAATAATTATTGTAATTCTCACATGATAAAAGGCAAAATAGTTAGACATGCTAATGGCTTATTAAAGCAATTTAGTTTGATATCAAATATCCTGTTTATATGCGTAATTGAACATCTATCTATGTCTATCATTAAATATGATAACGTTGACATTTTCGCAGATTAAAAACCACAAGACATAATTATATTTTGTGATTGTTTCGGATAGAAATCTGTATTTGAAAATCTAACTGGCTTTAAAAAATTAAAAAATAGATTTGATGTAACACAGAAGTTAGTTTTCTTATGTTTTCACATGTTGCAGGAATAAATGCTAATTTGGAGATCCGTTTTATTCTAATTTTAGTGAATCCTGTTTTAAAAAATGGGTTTCCAAGCTATAAGACTGTAGAATCAATTTTCAAAGTTTTGATCCATTCGAATAAAAATTAACTACTGCTCAGGACGATGTTGTAGTAAAGGCCCAGGCCGATGTTATAGTTATAAGAACACAAAACAGTCAGCGTTTGTATTACAAAGCCACAGGTAAACGAAGACCCTTTGCCACGCATCAAAAATCAAATCAAGAATACAAAAGGTTCTAACAAATATGGTTGTAGGTAAATTTCAAAGGTTCGTCTCGTCTGTAGATAGTTAAAAAGCGATTAACGCACGTGTAAAGCTTATAATTTATATACATTTTAATGCATATACTATAGTTATAA
This sequence comes from Dendrolimus houi, assembly GCA_039645545.1. Taxonomy (NCBI): domain Eukaryota; kingdom Metazoa; phylum Arthropoda; class Insecta; order Lepidoptera; family Lasiocampidae; genus Dendrolimus; species Dendrolimus houi. Next base: position 2,018,297 of record CM077133.1, read on the forward strand.
ATAGTATTTATTTATTTATTATTTACATTAAAATGTATTAAATGAATAAATAGTATTCATAACGCTTTCAATGACAATATGTTTCAACAAATCGAGCAAGTTTTGAGTGAGATAGGTATAGGGTATTTATTAGATAAGAAATAGCAAATCAGGGAACATTAATTGCTGATACGGAATCCTTCATTATGCGTGGTCAGCATGCAATTGTACAATTATTTAGCACTAAACTTACAGGGAGCTGAGTTGAATATAGGATATATCTTGTTACGAAAATATCTAAGAGTTCCTGCAGAAAGCGAGTCCATAGATTACGCTGGCAATAGCACGGGTAATGCTTTGGGAAATGTTAGTAGCAAATGAAATGACTTCTTATAAAAACCTTGTATAGATAAAAGTAAAAAAAGCTAATAGTTCACGGAGGAAGCAATTTAAGTAATTAAATGAAGGAACGTACTTGTTAGATAATAATAGTCTCGACTATCAATTACTCGATCAGCAATAAAAACAGATCGATTAGCCAACATTAATCAAACTATTAAAAACAATAACAAGAAACGAATCAATTTTACAGTTCGCACAAGGAAAGGGTTGCATTTATTATCTGCATAGACGCTTTGTAATAGACTAAATATGTAAAACGATAAATAACACATTTAAAGTCAACAAGACATACATAAATAGGTATTGCAATTCGACTACCGGTTTTAATGCACACAAACTATTGCCATTCAAAATATTGATTAAAATTAATGTATCCTGTGAGAAGATTTACATCCAGTATCATCAAGCATATTTCCCATACTGGTAGACAGAGACAGACTCCATTTATACCTTTCAGTTTATATAGTTTCTTGAGGAGAGACACTCGGAAGAAATAGTTTTGGAATACAATTACCACAACATACAGAATCATAATAATCAAGTCATGGTTAAGAGGAACGATACATCAAGTAGAAGAGAAGAAATTAAAGTTTATTTTCAGTTGCTGAGCAAGAAAGAATTTGTAATTAAACGACAAATTAAGTTGGATAAGTTTCGCAAAGTTATTGAAGGGATAAGCGTTATGAACTAGAGGTCTTATAGAAAGTTATTTAGCTTTAATAATATGATGAAAATAGTTGTCTATTTGCATTTGATGTAGATTACGACATTTGTTACAGAATTAACACTATTAGGAGATAAATTTACTGTTCAATAGATATTTTACAACTTTTTCTAAAATTAGAAATTTTCGATTTACGTAACGAATAACGACCCTATTGAGGTAGATATTTTTATTTAATCGACCATTTCAATATGAAAATGAGATGATGGCTATGAAATTACTACAAAAAATCTTAGGCCCATCCAATTGATTAGACTTGCCCAGAATGTATTTTATGCACGTTTATCGTAGAGAGATCTATAATATTTACCAATAATATCACGTACAATAAGTTATGGCGATGAATTTTATAATAGCAAGATTATGAACGTGATTTCGATTGATGTGAATCAGAAATTGTAATTATAGAGGTACCTACTCTAATTGAGTCAGATGAAGCAAAAAGCTTAACACGTCAATATGCAATGGATGAGGAAAGAGTTTACTGTTTAAAGAATTCAGTATTAACAATTAACTGACGATTTAAATTTATGCCAAATTAGATAACACAAGTAAGCAATAAACCAAGACACAATTGAAATCGACATAGCCTAAATAATATCAGGTAACAATCGGATAGATGACAATATTAGAGATAAACCGTTCACCACAAAGACAGGACACGATCAATGATTCAAGCTGCATATCCTCACATTACTACGAACAAGAGACGGAAACAACCACAGACCACTTATAATACTTCATCCGAGTATGATAGAATACACATATCTGATGACACATTTGTATATAAACACACTGCTGAATAAAACTAGAGATGCAACCTTGGAGCACTGTGCGGTAATACAATACGTAGGTGCGCGGGCATCGTATCTGGTTTTGATTTATGATCTAGTTTAGGTGTTTCTAGGTGTCACACGTACTTAGTCTCATGCCGTCGGAGTTTCGTCGCAGGCCGGGCTCCGCGTCCGTGCTATCATTTAAATATAACTTGGGACGCCCGCCGTCTGTTGTCGGCCTTTATTTTTACACCACTGAGAATATATACGGTGTGGTCACAGCGCACGCTGTCTCACGGGAGACGGTTACGGTTTGCGCGCAACAAGTGAAGAATATTGTAGAGTGATCGCGGGACGCGTCTTGTTCACGTGTCGCTCGGAGCGCGAATGACGGGCGGTACGCGCGCGCGCGGCGTCCCCCTGGCTGGTGGCCCCTCCCCGCTCGGGCCGCCGCCCCCGTGCAGTATGCACCGCTGCACAGCCTCCACATGGCTCCGTCGGAGATAACACGCCGAGCAACGATCGCATATGAGCACACGAGTGATCCGTGAGATACACAACCGCGCGCATCGAGACGCTATCCATTGACGCCGTCCGAGTTATTGCCAACTGTGTTTATAATCGTGGTCTAGTTATGAAATACACACAGTACAATGTTAATCAGTAAGAGAAATGTCGTATACATTTGAATATATCAGTTAATTTATCAATCTATGACGCACAGAAGGAGGATATCACAACTTTACACCTCACGCGCTAACAATAACAAGTCGTTTTATAATTTTAGTCAAAGACATATTCATATTATTGATAGCAGTTTTTGATATCCAACATGTGTCGGAAGCTGGAGCTTTTTATAGTTTACGATCGGCTTTATATCCAAACTTCCACATGTTATTAGTAAAAGTAACGCAATAAAACCTTGTGAGGAGAGCTTTACTAATCGAGGGGTCGAGCGTAGATGTATAATGCCTTTATGGACGGGCCATTTATAGATTTTCTCTGCTAAACTATATTGTTAAATCGCTATGTATAAAATTATGGCAACAAGTTAACCTTTGCACGCATGCAAATACATCATTAACAAATAAGCTATGTAGATAAATAGATAACACTTTATTGCTCACTAAAATAAACAAATATAAAAACAAAATGCAAATTACAGTACTTGTTGACAAAACAACAGGCGGCCTTATCGCTAAAAGCGATCTCTTCCAGGCAACCTAACTTAAAATAAATTCTTAACTAATCTGGCGATGTAGGTGGAGTAGAAGAAAGACTGTACAATTTAAATTTACATACTTACACTAATTTATTAATTTAATACATACATAAATCCATACACATTTATAGAATACCAATATATACGTATATACGAAATAATTATAATATGAAAAGCATTTTATATTAACATATATTACAATAGATAAATACATTAAATAAATATGTCTAATATATTAAACATTTACTATTTAAAGACAGATAGTATTTCCTAAGTGAGTTCCGAAATGTAGAAAATGTTTTAGCTATCTATGGTTCTTGTTTTTATACGAGATGATTTATTAAATAAAATTTTAGTTAAATTATGTTTCGATGGTTAATTCAAAATATTTTCTAATTTGATATCTATCAACTTTAGATTACGTTCCTTAAATTGACTAATGGCCGGTTCCTATCTAATCTTAATAATTGTTTACAACTTACTTTGCCATAAATAGAAATTTTACATTACACGTATGGAACTTGAGTCAAATTTAAATCTATAGTAAAATAAATGAATAATTAGTGAGATAGGACCGGCCATAAGACATTTTAACATCATTTAATAGTGTAATCGATTGCATAAAATAATGTGCGATTTACCAAAGTTATTCGATTATATTTATAGCATTACTATCGGGCTCGGCAGACGTGCGCCCTGCTCTGAAATAAAAGTCTAGGTCCCGATTGCAGCGCCATCTCCAATAGGTCCAATTGTGGATTTAAACCATTCTTGAATCCACTTGAAAACACACAATATGTCATTAAAATCGGTCCAACCGTTTGGTTGGACCGATTTTGATGACATATTGTGTGTGAACTAACATAGGAGTTCAGTTATTTCACACACGAACAGAAGAATTTAATGTATGGAAAGAAAAAAAGAAAGATAATATTTATTTCTAAAAATGCTACACACAGAAAACAACAAAACACACAATGATAAGAAACGTAAAATATTTAAAAACTCAGTATTTTGCTGTGCCGAAACGTAGTCCGACACAGCACTGATTTATAGTGCCCACCTCCTAAATCACAAATGTCATGTGACCCACGGTAAAAACAAAAAAAAAATAGTATAAACATACAATGGAATAATAAAATAAGCCTTTTAAATACAAGCTTTTGATATCCTGGATATCATGTAGCAGCAGAGTGTGCTAGCCAAGACAAGTAAAACGAGCCCAAACACGACCGGGTCTATCTTGTTTAGTACAGGAGTTCCTATGGCCACCTTCCAACTCCATCATCAAATCAGCTCCATGGTACCATATTATTGCATTGTCACGCGATGTACACATGCGTGCAAAATTTCAGCTCAATCGGAAACTGGGAAGTTGGTCAAATTTAACTTGCAAGATTCAAGAACAAGAAAGCTTGTAAAAAACAGAAAACATAATGATAAGATAATTTGTGAATAACAATTAAGCACTTTATAGCATACTAGGATGTGCCCGCGACTTCATCCACGCTTGACATGAAATTCCCGCGGGATTCCCAGGATAAAAAGTAGAGCAGAGTTTAAGTCTAAAAATTAGCTGTCGATCAACGGAAATCGTATCGAAATCGGCCCAGTAGTTTTTACGTGAATCCCAAACAAACACGACAAGAAAAAAAGATACATCACGTTCTCCGTCGTTTATATAGTCTATTCCAGTTGTTTTTTTTTAAATAGCTTCAGTGTACAGACACGGCATGTTTAGAATTTTATAATATTATAGACAATGAAGACCATTTAAAATGTTTCCAAAATCAGTAATCATTTTGAAAAGTTTTTATTATTACAATTTTAAACGGTGATATTTACCATGCAGAACGCTTCAGCTAATGCAAATCAATAAATTCAAGAGCCTAGATATCACGTCACGCGAACAATCACATGCTTTCGAAATTCTGAATAGATTTATTGGCTCTCGTCAGTTGAATTCGAATCCTTGAGATATAGTAATGCAAGGCGTGGAGCGTATCAGCAACAATTATTTCTAAGATATCATATTGTTACGAGTTGCAGGACTCGGAACTCTCATTCCCCCCTGAGAATGTGTTAAAAGAAAAAAGAGTGAAAAATAAAGAAGAATAAAAACCGTTTTTTGAAACACGAAGGAGGTGAGGCGATTAAAAAAATATGTATCAGCTTTTTTTTATATAAAATAGTGTATGTATATTTAATTTTTACAGTCCTATCTTTTTTCTGTTCCGCCTACATTGCCAGATTAGTTGAGAATTTCTTTTAGGCTAGGTTGCCTGGAATATATCGCTTTTAGCGGCAAGGCCGCCTGTTGTTTTGCCAACAAGTATTGTAATTATGCATTTTGTTTTTGTATTTGTTTATTTTGGTGAGCAGTAAAGTGTCATCTATCTATCTTTTATGAGACACTTTATTATTGTACAAAATGCTGAAGCTCTCCAGATTTTGTACCCCAATAGCAAGTTATGGTGTCATACCTAAAAGTGCTATTTGTTATTAATTATTGTTTAAACGGTTATTACAATTATGTTTATAATTTATTAATTTAGGTATATGGCTTGGCAGCTAGGCCTTTAAGCCAGATGTTAGATTACAATATAGTCTCTTCATTTTCTTAAGCCTATGTATAGCTCAGCTGAACTGTAGGTTATCAACTGATGCCATTCAACGGAGTTCTTGTGGCAATTCGAAAGGCCACATTTGACTATACAGTTTACATTTCTCACAAAACACATAATTACTACTCACAAACTATCAATATCCTACAACTATAGTTCATTTTAGAGTAATTTTACACATTTTTAGAAAATAAAACTGCACAGCACAACATCTCCCTTCAGTTCCCGCCAAAAGCTCCTTATGTTTATAACGATAAATTTAAAGCAACATGTATGGTATTTTAGAATGCGCTATTTTATGTGAAAATAGTTTTAATATTTATTGTAACATAATGTCAAAATTCAAATTCAAAATTCAAAATTCAATCTATCATCTGTCATCTATCTAATTCAATTTTATGTATCGATAACTTTCTTTTTCTTTGACCTTCTCCCAAATATTTGGGGTTGGCACAATCAATATTCTACTTCCATACTCCTTCATTCTGACATATGGCCCCTGTCACATTACATCATATACATATATAACAAATAAATCATCATGTCATCCTTCACAAAATCTAACCATTTCTTATTTATTAATATCTATTGGATCATTGTTGAACTGCGGTCTCATATAAAGAGTAGATTTAACAACCAAATGATCCCAGAAATTTATTTATTTGTTTAAGAATCACCAACAGTTTATTTCACATATTCACGTACAACAAGGGGCTTATAACTAAGATTTAAGCGTTGTAATATAAAAACTACTTAAACATGAACACCGTTTGCACTGTAATATCTTCACTACTATGATTATAATAAACACAAACACGTAAGTTGTTAAGTGCTGAAGGCTAAACAAAACGTAGAAAACATAAAAAATAATCAATAACAAAAATTTTGCAAAATTTCGATGACTTTTTTAAGCAGGCCATATAAGGAATCTCTGATCTAAAGTACGGCCCTTAAAGCTATGTATAACGGAACCCAAAGACGAAAATTAATTAAATTCACAGATAGTTATAAATGTAACTCTGCAAAACCGCAACCAGGTCGTGCGATCTTAGTAAGGCAAGGCGTACGGTATGGACCGGACCTTTGCAAGCTACCCATTTGGTCATATGCAGTTATCTCGTTTTGCAAAAGTGCACGATCTCTGCACTCGACCATGTGTGGTTGCGTTGTAGAAAGGTCTATTTTGAACGGCCAAGAACTTGGTCGTTTGTTTACTTGAATTTTTGAATGCGTTCTTGATTTAATCTACCCGATTGACTATCGTATACAGGGATATCTTTTTCTCATTTTACAAAAACGCTTTATTGTACACCGATACAAAAATATACGTAAAAAAACTATATCTAATTATACTACAAAAAGGGCGGTCTTATCGCTAAAAACCGATCTCTTCCAAACTACCCCAGAAATGAATTGAGATAATAATGGCGATGGTGGTATACGTAACATATAATCCAACTACTTACATTTTAATAATAAATACATAATTATATATATACATATATACAGAAGTTTTATATATTTAATAGATATACACTTTATATACATATCTACCAAAACACAAATGTTTTATTGATAAATATAATACATAGGAACGTTTAAATATCATACTCTAACGAGAAGTAGTATTTTTTGATCATGGTTTTGGGTTTTGTACTTGTGTAGTGATTTTGAAGGGCGTTTGTCGGACAAATAAAGGAAAAGATACGTGTCGTACAAAGAAGTGAAAAAGCTGGCTGAGAATAGAGAGGAGTGGTGGACGCTGCGCTCCACCAGCAAGAGCTAAACTCATAAATCACGTCGTCTTCAATCGACATCACATTCCAATTAATCATATAGGTTACTAATAATAGTTTGAAAAAATATTTTATTATTGTTTCGAGCTACAGGACTCGAATTAAAAATGCCGTTGGAACTACTATAGAATTTATTAGAACTGTACAAACACGTATAAAACAAATACAAATAAAACTGGATGCAACCAGTTCAAACTGCACGATTCAAAGCAATTCGACAGGCGCAAAGTCCGTCGTCTATATCGCTAATCGAGAGTACTACAAACGTCTTACTCGTCTCGTAGTCGTCGCTTGACTGCCCGCCCCTCCATTCGGGTATTGTCTTATACTCACTACACAGTACAAAGAAATTGGCCGCGCACACTGAGTTTCCGAGAAATAGTAATTTGCACACCTGCGAACGGCTAACAAAGTCGAAAACAATAACAATAAGGATTAGTTCGGCGCTAATGATGGTTATAAAACAAGTAGAAAAACAATAGCATGTTTTTCTTAATTACAAATTCAAAACACAAAAGAATTCTTTAATCCGTCCGGGAAGACCATAAACTGCGCTTACAACAGGCAGCTGTGCGCTTATCTTTGACGGCATGTAACACTATATTTAGTTATCTAGTTTATATGATTTTTTCTACAGTAAAGATTGAATTAAACATCAATTTCGTGAATACAAACTGCAATTCACATATTGACTAACTTTTAACCGAGACATACATAGGGTACTTTTATTCTTGTAAAACAAATACAAATCCCACGGGATATAGAGAAGAAACCACCAGTATAGATCTATAGAAACTTTATAATATTCTTGAAAGCATAGACTGAATTGCCGAGAATTCCATCGATCGCGCCATGTTGCAGGTCAATCGGCTCATACAACTACAATAATCTTACGTGACTATTGCCGAATACCGGTACATAATATAAATGCACGGTATGAATTCAAATATGATCAAACGGTCGTACGGCCACGTCTATTGTTCTCGACGTCTGCAACATCAATTTGCAAATAATCGACGCTATTAGCTTTAATAAGGATCGCGTTCAGAGTTCTGATTGCATTGAATTTTTTATTATATGAATTCAGCGGACAGGCAGACGGCCCACCTGATGGAAAGCGGTTAACATCACCTATGGACATTTGTAACACCAAAGGTGCCACTGATGTGTTGCCGCTCTCTAAAGGGACACTGGAACTTGGTCACTAATGCCGCAACACAACACAAGGTTCAATAAACATTATTTTTAATTTTAAAAAAAAGTATGCTAATATATTTTATGCCTGATTATTACACGTAATTATAACAAAATTATATATATTTTAAACTATGCGTACAGGCGCACTCAATGCCGACCGACCTACTATTGATATGCAAAATAGTCTTTTTTTACTGTATAGGTTCGCTCTTGACCATTATTTCGCTCGATTTGTAGCGGAGATATGATCTAAGATCGAGCACGCTTACTTAGATGTTACCTATTCATATGGGACTTGAAGACACCCAGGTTGTATTTTTGGGGAAAAACAGACTCTGGTAGGGAGTTACACTCCTTTCCAGTGTGTTTAATGAGGTGGACTCAAAGCGCTTTGTTCGTATAGGTGGTATGTCCACCATATAGCGGTGCCACATGCCAGTGCATCTGGTTGTCCGATGATGGAAGGGAGATGGTGGCATAAGATTGTAATCTCCATAAGGTTGTCTGGAAGAAATCGCTATTAGGGGTAAGACCGAGGTTTGTACTAGTTGATATATGATCAGTTCCGAGGTGTACTGCTTTCTTGTGTGCATTAAAGAATATTCTTTTCTCTAATTTTTTTACGGTCTTATTCATAGAGAGTTAGAGTAAGTTTGAACGCTTCTTTGTGGTTCTTAAACAAGCGTTCAAACTTACTCTAACTTTCTATGAATAACGCTGTTCAAGTTTACATTTAAAAAAATGTTATATAAAATATTCTTTTGGAAACAAATATATTTCTACCAAAATCTGCGCCGGTCTTTAAATTTTTGGATAAGTAATGTTTTGATGATTGTGTTAAAGAATCAACGCTGTGAGATGTAAGATTTGGGAAGCTAGAATTAAACCCACTTCGAAATCAGTAACGAATAGGTCGACCTGAAAATTAAAAACCTTAAGAAAATATAATTCACATTGCAGCCTTCTTTGATTTACACTCTACTTTCACAGTGTTTTTGGAACAGGTTGAGTGTCGCGATGCGCTCACGGCCGGCACACACGTGCAAAACTTGTTCCGCGTACCTTGATTTCGGTGGACAACATAAGTTAAGGGTTTATTATTATATCTTAAATCCAGAGATTTAAATAATATAAAGATGAAGTACATGTAATTAGAAATAAGAGGAAATATAAGTGATAGTAATAATTATTAGTATTAAAAACATGTAAAAGATATAATTAGATATAGCATAAAGAAAATGTACTGGAAGACAAGTTTGAAATAAAGAGAAAACAGAAGATAAATAAAATGAAATAAAAGAAAAGTATCCACATCCCTATATATAGAATAAGCTAAAATACGATAAGAAAAGAATATAAGAGGAAAAGAAAGACCTCTTTTTATCATATGAAAGACAAGGATGGCATAAAAATATTGAGAGATTTATTTTGAATTATTCGCATATATTTTACTGTCATCCCATAACATGATAAGGATATCCATGTTATTCGGTACTTTGGATTATATTTCGATATTTAGGAGATAATTGCATAGCGATATTGAAAAATTCAACATTCGCATATCGAGTGAACATCAAAACACTGGACTAAATTCATTAATTTCGTCCTGCCCTGGCAGTCTTGGCCAGAGCCTCGTTTAGTCGTGTAATCTTTAAAATATCATAGTATTGTATTTGAAAATACCCAAGTTTTATTTATTTAGGTTTATGGTTTGGCAGCTAGGCCTTTAAGCCAGATCTTAGATTACAATATAGTTTCTTCATTTTCTTAAGCCTATGTATAGATCAGCTGAACTGTAGGTTATCAACTGACGCCATTCAACAGAGTTCTTGTGACAACTCGAAAGGCCGCAATTGACGATACAGTTCACATTTCTCACAAAAACACATAATTACTACTCAAATCAATATCCTACAACTACTGTTCATTTTAGAGTAATTTTACACATTTTTTAGAAAATAAAACTGCAACATCTCTTTCCTGTTGCCGCCAAAAATTCCATACCCAAGTAGAGAATAGAATAGAATATACTTTATTGCACACACAATGTTTTAAAATAAATTTATACATAGAATCGTAACGATAATTGCAATAGGCGGTCTTATCGCTGGGAGCGATTTCTTCCAGACAACCTTTGAATGGACAGAAACTCATGGATGGGGTTAGGTATGCAATAGATATAATATTGTTACGAGTTACAGGACTCGAATTAAAAATGCCGTTGGAACTACTATAGAATTTATTAGAACTGTACAAACACGTATAAAACAAATACAAATAAAACTGGATGCAAGCAGTTCACACTGCACGATTCAATACAGTTCGATACGCGCAAAGTCCGTCGTCTATATCGCTAATCGAGAGTTCTACAAACGTCTTACTCGTCTCGTAGTCGATGCATGACTGGCCGCCCCTCCATTCAGGTATCGTCTTATACTAACTACACAGTACAAATAAATTGGCCGCGCACACTGAGTTTCTGAGAAATATTAATTTGCACACCTGCGAACGGCCACAAAGTCGAAAAAAATAACAATAAGGATTAGTTCGACGCTAATGATGGTTATAAAACAAGTAGAAAAACAATAGCATGTTTTTCTTAATTACAAATTCAAAACACAAAAGAATTCCTAATCCGGGAAGACAATATACTGCGCTTACAACAGGCAGCTGTGCGCTTAGCTTTGACGGCATGTAACAATATGAAGACCAGTAATACCTACATACTAACTTGTAACACTGGTATCCAACTGTCACATTCTCCCTGCTCCCCGGATCGATATATAGTCAAGGTGGGGAAGTCCGTGAGTGAGGGAACTCCGAAAATCTCTCTTTATTTCCGTGTTTAAATAGCTAGGATGACAACAAATCGGTGACTAAAGCTAAGACACTATTTAAGTCCATGTTCGAGTTGTAGTGTAGTAGATTTGGTTTCAACGCTACTGACGCTGAATCGGCCAAAGTCATAAAAAAGGTACAAAATGAGAGATATACAAACGTACCCCACTTTCCACAAATTATTTTAAATTTTTATTTAAGAGTTGACATCCAACGTATAAAAATAAGTAAAATATTGATCAACAATATACTTTGATTTCGAAAAATCGATTTTATCTCCTCCAATAAAATCTATCATCACCATCCTCAAAAGTTTCGAATTGCACATCTATAAATTCATAAAATATTTTGAATAACATTTCAAATATTAGCATAAAAAGCATCGCGTAAACCGCGTAGGCTGGAAGCGATTTAAAATCAATTTATTAGTGGAATCCAGTAAAAGGACCATCGATCACTATAATGATTTTGATGCGCGACTTGGCACCGCACTCGATCACATTCAAAATATTAATGCTATTACCTACAGCTGTTATTTTGACGAATATGTTGTACTGGTGTATGTAAAAGAAATTCTCTCTTATGCTGGGGCTTCATCTGCGTTAGTATTGTTACAACCTAGGCCCCGACAAACATAAATTCCACGTACAAATCTGTAAAAGCACATTTTATTACCTGTGGCATTTGAACTAATTGTGATCATTTTATGATTGTCTTCTTTTGTTCACTTATTTATTAGCATACGTTTCTGGTTATTGTGGAGAACAGCCTATTGTACTCGTTTATGGCCGCTTGCAGGCACCATTAGCCAGGTGTACGGATTACGATTACTAGGAAATTGGGTGGACGTTGCCGGACGAGCAGATTCGCATTTGTGAAGTATAAAACGACGGGCTGATTGAGAGAGGAGTCAGTTGAGCGAGAACCATGATCAAGGCGTGACGTGTGTACAATCGGAAATCTAATGGTGACGGACTTTGCGCGTTTTATTGAATTACGACCTTCTGCATTACGTTTGGATTTGTTGTGTTCGGTTATATTTGTACCTGTGTTATACGTGTTTGTGTAGTTCTAATAAGCTCTATAATAATTCCAACGGCATTTGAATTCGAGTCCCGTAACTCGTTACAGTATTAAAGATTTAGACTGCGGACGAATGCGTCTTATTTAAAGCGTTAAAAAATAACTTCGTTAACGCATACCCACATTTGTCTATATACATACGTTATTTATCAATATTTAACACCATTAACAATGTCGTATGTCAAATAACGCATTAAATCCATCGCCATATCTACGTGAAACGGACAAAATTCTTAACACTAACCCAGATGAATCCCGCAATGCCTGAAGACGAAAGTCTTCGAGCGGCACGTCCTCCCCGTACTGACCTACGGGGCCGAGACATGGACACCTGACGGCAGGATTAGTCCACAAGTTCCAGTCGCTCAACGGGCTATGGAGCGAGCTATGTTAGGTGTTTCTCTTGTGGATAGAATTAGAAATGAGGATATCCGTAAGAGAACCAAGTTAACCGACATAGATCGCAAAATTAGCAAGTTGAAGTGGCAGTGGGTCCGTCGCGTTTGCGACATGCCGGACCGATGGCCGATAGAGCAGACGAGTCCTGGATTGGAGACCGTGTCTCGGTAAGCGTAGCGTCGGACGCCCTCCAGCCCGATGGACCCGACGACCTGCACAAGGTCGCCGGTAAGCACTGGATGAGAAGTCAGAGGACAGGGATGAGTGGCGCCGACTTGGGGAGGCCTACGTCAAGCAGTGCATTGCGAATGGCTGACGACGAACCCAGATGAAGCCCCCACCTTTATCAAGAACTATAAGCAATACCATCAACTCCGTATGCGTTACCACGGCGACAACGTGTTTGATAGTGAACTGCGCCTGCGATACAAAAAGAAAATACTTTTGACTATATTCGTCTATCCTACAGAAGCGGCATCATTAATCGGGATAAAGAGTATCCCAAGTGTTGATTAAATATAACAATATAGAAAGATTTGCCCTATTAGACTTCTCGCTTATATTTTACATTCATTTCCCCTGGTACTGGTTAATATTTGACATTAACTCCATAAGTAATATCAAAATCCTACCAATGGCAAGGCAGCGAATGAATAGCATGACGGAAGAAACGGCCATAAGTCAGAGACTGTCGAAAGTGTTGATAGATGCGTATCAAAATAATATAAATAAAAACGTAATAAATGCGGCACCACAGAAGACTCAACGTGACTCGAGACCAGTGAATCTCTTTCATTTTCTGAGAAGCGTTCTTCGCGAACAAAAATCAAAAGGTGCTTCAAATCCCAAAATATAATTCAACAACAAGCTTCGTTATCAACACAAACAACACGAGCACCATCCAATAGACCGTGAACGCCCCCAGTTTTATCTAAACTACGTCGCGTGTATCGTGAGTATTGCAAATGGCATTCGGAATACGATCATGCTCCGCGATGTCAATAGGTTATCATCGGGCAGGCGCCAACGATATACCCGACCTCTTGGATTATCCAACGAAATCGATAAGGTCCCCAAAACCGGGAGAATGCAGTGCGATCGGGACTAATAGCGACAATTATATAATAGAGAATGCATATGTCTACATCGATGTTTTATAACTACTAAATATCCTATTTGAATTGAGTCACAGGAAGTTAAATGATCATGGTTCAAAGAGTCGGGTGCAGAAACCAAAGAATAAGTTAGTATTAGGCGTTTAGAATACGATCATGCTCCACGATGTCAATAAGTCATCTGGCGATGTGGCGATAGACCCGACCTCTTGGATTATCCAACGAGATCGATAAGGCCCCCAAAACCGGGAGGATTAAGTGCGATCGGGATTAATAACATCCAATTACATCATAGAGAATGCAGATGTCAATATCGGTACTATTATGTATAAATTCAAACCCATAAAGTTAGATAGAGAACGAAAAAGCTGATACTCTAGCAAAACAAGCCATTTCCAAGGGAGTTAAGTTAAACTATATACCGAATTACACTAATTATATACCAAAAATTAAGAATCTTGGCTATAACATGTGGAAGATATATTTTGTCGAAAGATCTCAGGTCAAAGGCATTTGGTATAAAACGATCCAAACATATCCTTTGCGGTCAACTTGGTTTAATAATCCAAGTGTTGAATAGAGAATACACTGAAGTATCTTTAAGATTGCGATCTGGACACATTCCATGTAACAAATTTTTACACATGATGAGATTAGCATATACAGCAAATCGTTCTTCATGTCAGATATGTAAGATAGATGATGTATTTCATGTATTAGTGGAATGTGTCCAAATTAACAGCCTTAGAAATGGTATAAATTTATTTGACGTAGGCTGGTGCAACAGAATTTTGACAGAGCACTTATCAAACTCTGCCAAAAAAAAAATATCTTGCACACGTCACCTAATTTACATATATAAGTTAATTGTTAATTATTAAGGCGACATAGTCAAGTTGTGGCTTAGCCTTTAGAAAGAATAATAAAAGAAAACTTTAGACTATAAAGATTCAAAAAGCCTCAATACAAAAATCATAGATAAAAACAATATTTCACTACTAATCGTTTGTAAAGTTTATGGAGGCATCAGTCTGTTGGCGTCCGACTTTGAAGCTTGAAGTGAAATTCGTGATCTATTTTAATGTTACAAATGATTTGACGTATTATTATTACATGATGATCTATTTTTTGTCACAGTTTCTTTAGTGGGAAACATGCAGTTTTTAGAGCGATAATAAGCGTAGAGCCAAATAGGAGCTATGAAAGAAGGCCTTTAGACCGAGATATAGATTCAGGCTTTTAAGCTTCTCTATCTCTCAAGAAATGCTAAATAAATATATTTAAAGCTTCAGACTTTGTATAAGCATTTTGGCAGCAAACATCAAGAAACGCATATTTTAGCACGTGATTATACTAACAATTACGTTATTAGATAGGATGTATGTGTATAGATACAATGTGGACGAACCGTTTATAAGGATACGATTCTTCAATAATATACGTAACGAGTAAACAGACAGTGCGATCTGCTCGACTATATAAATATGAATCGATATTATAATCGAATTACGTCGATATCGATACAATCCGTTGGCAATCAATAGTGTATCAATATGTTCAAGTAACACCAATAGTGGGCAAGGAAGATAATTTATTCGGCGGCAGTGTGGCGCGCCTGCGAGGTGCCGGGCCCCCGCGCCTCACACCCCGCGCATCCTTCTCGACCCTTAAACAGGATCCCGGCAGTGATCGAGCCACCACTTTTTTGTTGGTGCCCCGGGGATTAAGCACAGGTTGCGTAATGGCCGCTTACCCACTGCTAATCTTGCGCAGGTTTCAATCTTTTTTACTCTCATCTATGATATAACTTTGTGTGATTGACTATTATTATCCTTAGGATTTGATTATACGGTATCTACATTTTCCGAATTGAATGAAACTTATTTTCATATGAATTTACATTACCTATTTATTAATATTATAACTGTAGGTATTTTATTTAATTGTAAAGGTAATGTGTACATATATTAATTTGCTTTGTGGAGCTAAGCCGTGGCATCTGCTGACCGCCGGTTCCTATATCCTATTCATTCATTTGGCTCATCATCGGTTGAATTTTGACATTCTTGTCTTACCGCCAGTTCCTATATCCTAGTCATTCATTTGCCTTATCATCGGTTGAATTTTGACATTCTTGTCTTACCGCCGGTTCCCATATCCTATTCATTCATTTGCCTTATCATCGGTTGAGTTTTGACATTCTTGTCTTACCGCCAGTTCCTATATCCTAGTCATTCATTTGCCTTATCATCGGTTGAATTTTGACATTCTCGTCTTACCGCCGGTTCCCATATCCTATTCATTCATTTGCCTTATCATCGGTTGAATTTTGACATTCTTGTCTTACCGCCGGTTCCTATATCCTATTCATTCATGTGCCTTATCGGTTGAATTTTGACATTTTTGTCTTACCGCCAGTTCCTATATCCTAGTCATTCATTTGCCTTAGCATCTGTTGAATTTTGACATTCTTGTCTTACCGCCAGTTCCTATATCCTAGTCATTCATTTGGCTTATCATCGGTTGAATTTTGAGATTCTTGTCTCACCGCCAGTTCCTATATCCTAGTCATTCATTTGCCTTATCATCGGTTGAATTTTGACATTCTCGTCTTACCGCCGGTTCCCATATCCTATTCATTCATTTGCCTTATCATCGGTTGAATTTTGACATTCTTGTCTTACCGCCGGTTCCTATATCCTATTCATTCATGTGCCTTATCGGTTGAATTTTGACATTTTTGTCTTACCGCCAGTTCCTATATCCTAGTCATTCATTTGCCTTAGCATCTGTTGAATTTTGACATTCTTGTCTTACCGCCAGTTCCTATATCCTAGTCATTCATTTGGCTTATCATCGGTTGAATTTTGAGATTCTTGTCTCACCGCCAGTTCCTATATCCTAGTCATTCATTTGCCTTACCATCGGTTGAATTTTGACATTCTTGTCTTACCGCCGGTTCCCATATCCTATTCTTTCATTTGCCTTATCATCGGTTGAATTTTGACATTATTGTCTTACCGCCGGTTCCTATATCCTATTCATTCATTTGCCTTATTATCAGTTGAATTTTGACATTCTTGTCTTACCGACAGTTCCTATATCCTAGTCATTCATTTCCCTAACTATCGGTAGAATTTTGACATTACTTGTATGGAGCTTATGTCAAATTTTGTCGCATACTAAGGCAATTGAACGGTCGGTAAGATATAGAAACGGAGCATTGGAGGTACTCACCTGTGGATGATTAACGCTGGTTTTGAAACTAGCATTATGCTGAGTAAGGGCCTTTTTAGGCTGTCTTTGTATCTCGTCCTAAATATTTTTTTTAATTTGATTTGAAAAAATTAAAAAAATATAATAATAAAAACTACTTTAATTGTGTACAAAGGGTGGTCTTATCACTAAAAAGCGAAGTTTTTATTTAGAACGTTTATTAATAATAATTTTCTTCTGTATCAAAATTGCGTCCATATTTGTCAGTATTCAACAAACTAAAAGTAATCATTAGTAGAAATATGTTTTTAAAAGAAAGAAAAATTTGACGGCAGGACATGCAAAGTAACTCTATGCACAATGCACTAATCTCACCACACTATAGTAACAGCAACACTTTACATTAGAATAAGTATTACAATAATAGAACTTAGCAATAAAATAGTATAATAACTTTTATGTACACCCCATCACATAAACTAACATCCAATAAATTGTCACACATAAGAACAGATAACAAAATATAGCGTGTAATATTCAACATATTTCAAATTAAAATTTCTAAAAAAAGGTACGGAACAGACTCCATAGAGTTCTTTTTTATGTAACCCTACGCTTGCAGTACGGTTCGTCAGCGTGTTTCGCCACAGTGCAGAGTATTCTGTTGTGGTTTGATAATATATATTTTTTTTAATTTTATTATAAGCAAATATTCCTTTTTCAGAATAATCCCAACATTGGAAATGTAAAAGAGTTCTTTAACACTTAACCTGCAATCAAGGCGTGTATTTATTCGCAAGATAACGCGGTGACAATATTTACTCAGGCGTTTATCTTTTCGTCTCGTCCGATTAGAAACATGTCTTTAGTACTCACACTGAAATTGGTGACTACTGAAATAAATATGTAGAGCAGACACATTATTTACATATTTATTTCTGTTTTAGACTCTAGGTCAATACGCTAAATAATCTAAGGGGCCATTTTTCAATCACCAGACAAAAGTTATTCATAAGAATAAAATACAACACGGGAAAATTAAAAATTACAGTCGCATGAATAAAATAGTTGAATTGTTTCATTTTTGAATCTAGTCAGGATATAATTTATTTGACAGATAACTTTTATCTGATGATTGAAAAATCAGCCCTAAATACAATTTATTTGTTATTATTTCTTACTTGCTAATATAATCTTCTATCTATACATATAATAAAACTGTTGAGGTCGAATTTCTGTAAAATGAAAAAAAATGTCAAAAACCGAGTCAGGGGGATGTAAGAAGTGAAATAGAACTAGATTATATAGTTTTCAAATTTTTTGTTTCTCTGTTTGTCTGTCTGTTTGTACCGGCTAATCTCCAAAACGACTGGACCACCACGTCTACTCTAAATTTATGCCGCTCCTCCACGCGGCCGTAACGCTTTTTCGTGACAGAAAAATCCTCATACATATATCAATATAGACGGGGGTCTATAGAAGTTCACTTCAAAAGGGTTTAGATTTTACCAAAATGGTTACGAAACCCTAAAAATGTATAAAAACAATTAAAAGTTATCAATGTCAATCACTGTTGAATAAGCAAAATTTTTGCCAGCCTAGCCCACTGGAAAGCAGAGGTTCCAAGTTCGGTTCCTAGCACGGTGTAAATTCGTAAACAAACTCTCGGTTATTTACTACTTTCTGGGTGTCTGGAATCGGCCCCAGAATAGTCCACTGTATAAGTATTACCCATAAAGCAAGTGTAACTTGCTAGCTTGCTGATTAAAAAAAACACCTGTCTGTCTATCTCACTCTAAAACCGACATCATATTCTGTCTTATTCTATCTCTTTTACTTTAAACATCTAATTTTTTTTTTTTTAAGTGTAGCTGTTATACACTCTGCGTTATCATAAAATTCGAAAGCCTGAAGAAAACAAGTTTTCAGTCTTACCATTGTATTTCATAATCTAAAAAATCACAGTATATCTTAATTAATATAAATCGAAAAAAATTTAGAAGACAAAGCGAAACAATCAAGGGAGGAAAGGTCAAAATTTAAAAATAGCAATATCTCGTAGCAATTTAAACGACCCGAAATTCTCAAAAATATTTTCACCGATCACTGCCCTTAGGTCAGGTTAATAAACTTGATAAAAAAAGATTTAATAGTAATTCTCATGTCAGGTAACAAGATAAGGTGTTCACACTGGCACTGGTGTTATTTTTTTGTAAATATTGATTTATTGTCGAGTCGACAAACCGGGCATTATCTACCGATACTTTGAACCCAAATAAAATGTGGCACACTGATAGACAGTACGGTTTTGTACTCAACGAGCTTCCACGAGTTACCAATGTTATCTTAACGTGCTCCCTCCCTCACGGCGAGCATTCGCCTGTAATGTAACGTTTCAGATCCAAGCATTACACCAGTGAAGGAGGAGAACCGAGAAATGCAGTGCGCAATCTGTAATGTTACAGATTCGAGCATAACATCGGTGTGGGAGGAGAACTAAGCATTACAGTGCGCAACCTGTAACGATACAATCTGTAATATTTTGATATAACTTTGTAACACATCGACCGGTTCGTCTGACATTGTGGAATCAACTAAATGCTCAAGATCGAAACAAATGTTTCGTTACAGGCGAATGCTCGTCAGTCAGGGAGGCAGTATTGTAATGTAATGCTCAAAATCGAATCATAAATGTTACTTATATTACAGGCGAATGCTCGCGGTGAAGGAGCACCTTTAGGAAAAACGGTTACATTTATGTAAACAAACTTGACATAGGAATGAATTTAAGGCGTGAAAACGTTATAAAGAAACGCACATTCGTATTAATAATATTAGGATTTTTCTATTATCAAAAATTGTCAAACGGGCAGACAGGCCACCTGGTGTAAAGTGGTTACCGCCGCCTATGGCCGTTTGCAACACTATGTGCGTTGTCAACGCGTTACCGGCATCGAAGAAATTTTATAATGCTCTTCTTAAATGACCCCATATCGTAGCGCAGACAGAAAACCGCGGCGGCAAGTTCACTCCAAGTCGTTATATTACACGGAATAGACGTTCTAGAAGGAATAGAACATCTTGCCGAAGGCAAGCGGTACTGTGGTGAAAATGTAGCACCAGATCAAACAGTTCCTCAGAACACTCCCCATTGTACAGGCGGTAGAATATGCAGTGAGACACAAAATCCATCCGCAGGCTAAGCGATTCTAAGCCATCTGTTACGAGTCGAGGGGCTCTGTATGGTAAGCAGGTGCTTCGGTCCATAGATGTGAGCAGACTCCACGTGGGGCCTAACTTGCGATTTATAGAGCGCAAATCTTATATAACAAAACAAAATGTACTAGAATTAATAATCTATTCTATAATAAATCTATAAATGGTTCGAGTTTGTACAAAGCGTTTAAAAATGTGAAAAAAATCAAGGGGGATATTGCGGACCATGAGATTCCGAAAATGCAATTTTTAGAATTTTCTGTCTGTTGGAGCATCACGTGAAATCTACTGACCGGATTTAAATGTAACTCGACACAGGAAGATTATATCCCGGGGCGTAACTTAGGACACTTTTATCCTGATAGATGACGTCGTTTCCGCGAGATAGACGAAAATATGGAAAAAGATGGCGCTGCGATCACATCCTTTTTGAAAACAACAGAACGTATATGAATGAAACTCGACACAGAGATGGCTTATATCCCGAATCAACACTTAGGATACTTTAAATCAGGCTGGCTTCGATTCATATTGTTACGAGTTAGCGGGACTCGAATTAAAATGCCGTTAGAATTATTATAGAGTTTATTAGAACTATACAAACACGTATAACACAGGTACAAATATAACCGAACACAACAAATCCAAACATAATGCAGAAGGTCGTAATGCAATAAAACGCGCAAAGTCCGCCACTATTAGATTCCCGAATGTACACACGTCACGCCTTGATCGTGGTTCTCGCTTAACTGACTCCTCTCTCAATCAGGCCATCGTTTTATACTGCACAAATGCAAATGTGCCCGTATCGTATCGTCAACATAATTTCGTAGAATCAGCTTGTACTTCATCCGTAACACCTGGCTAATGATGCCTGCAAGCGGCCGTAAACGAGTACAATAGAACAATAGGCTGTTCTCCACAATACTAGAAACGTATGCCAATAAATAAGTATACAAAAAGAAGACGATCATAAAAGGATTACAATTAATTCAAATGCCGACAGGTAATAAAATGTGCTTTTACAGACTGTATGTGGAATTTGTCTTTTTCGAGGCCTAAGTTGTAACAATATGTATGTTTTGCTGAGCAGTTGTCTAGACTATATGGACTTAGTTTCTTTGTTATCATTATATGTAAAAAACCGAATTAAGTGTTTGTGTAAGTAAATTAAAGCTACTGCCTATTTACAATACATAAGTGTATGTGCCCTTGCCTCTGAAATACTATCGCCAGAGATTCATGTAATAAACTTTAAAATAGATGTCAAAATGGAACATACACGAAAAAGTAACATACAATTCCTATTTTGATTCTTAAAACTTTCATTGAAATCAGTTGAGCCGTTTCGCAGCCATCAGACGAAAATTTGAGGTACTGAGGATCTAAAGAGGTCGTTTTTCGCAGACTCGTATGATGAACATGACAAGTATCAAGATAAAATTCAACTTATGCATGTAATACAACTACCACTATATGTAGACATGTGTCAATTTCACTAAGTGATTCTCCAAAGGCGACCGCTTCTAGCCCTTTGATGAACGTTTCTCCTAAATGGCAAATCATATACTATTCATCTTACATTCACTTGTCCTACCATACATTGAATTTTGAGATAAGATGTATGGAGCTTATGGCAGAATTTAACCGATAGGCAAATGACAGGTCCGTAAGACATAGGAACCGGGAACAAGCAGACTCGTGACACTCACTATTAATGTCTCAATGCAAATGCAAAACGGACCGTAATGGATCCCAGAGGAGAATACAGTTCAGTGCAGTGGCGCACAATCTGCGTGCTCGCATCTGTATGCAAAGGGAATCGATCATTATGCTAATGGAGTAGACGTGGCACAGCAATGGCTGCTCGTAGGAGTTGTCGATTAATTAAAATTACTAACTATATCAGGGAGTGTTTCCGATAACAGCGGTGCTGGGAGCGGCGTGGTTCAGTGAGAAGGCTTCACATAATCCGATTTCTACGAGCTTTGTTTCGAAACACATAACATACCTATTTTACACAAACAACAAAAGTCGGGCAATTGATTTATGGTCAGTTGCTACGTGTTGAACCGGAGTGCAGGTTAGCGCTGTGTTCTGTTTCATTTAAATCCGTTTAGTAGCTTTCACATGATGTTCTAACAGACAGTCAGAAGAAAATTCTCAAAATTGCATTTTCAGAGTTCGGATTATCTTCCATGATTTCTTCTCTTTTTAAATGTATTAGACAAACTAAAACCTCCTAAATATATCGTGTTATAGATTTTATAGTTACATTTCAGGTTTTATGAAAACTAAACAACGATTCTCTAGGAGGCTCTTACCGTGTTTATAACAACGATCTGAAGGGTACTAGGCATTTTTTTTCTTCTGTGATACAGTAGTATCACTAAATTTTTTCCAGACCTGCAACGCGTTGGTATACTGATATTGCAAACGTCCGTAGGCGACGGTAAACACTTTTCACCAGCTTCGGGCAATAGCAAAAAAAAACAAAACGTATGCGTCTCGGGATGCCCGACAGAAGTGATAACTTAAACTAATCTAAGTTGAACTATTGAATATTGAAATTGTTTAACTTGAGAAAAGCTTAGGTTATTACTTAAACTTTATGTTTATAGCGTGTGGGTTAGAGTGAGAGAGGAGGAGCCTGCCTACCGCTGCCGTATGCATGAGAGAAGAGAAACCAGACAGACTGGCGCCGTAACGCGTTACGCAACGAAGCGGTTTACCCTCCCATAAGAAGTTATCACTTCAAAAAGGAAAAACGAACAAATCACCTTATACTACCTAACCTAGTTTAATATGTAGACTAAAAGGAACAATTACTTAAATACGATAATGATTTACCTACACTCGTGAACATTGTCACGTAGGTTAAAATTCTAAGGATTTTAACAATACATATTTATAAATATACTTCGTCGTCTTATCTCTTTGTAATGCACTGATATAACAAAGAAATAACGATAATAATATGTATCGCATGTGTAAGCTAATTAAAAATGTCCATGTATTTAGATTGACGTTCAGGAAGTGAGCCCCCCCCCTCACTAGTCGGCACGGGTTCGGCAAATGCAAGCCAAAAAGAGCTTTAGGCCTACTACATATGGCCGTCAATGATATTGTTACAAGTTGGGCCACCTGCATACCTATTGTCACATACCGACAAAGAAATGCTGCGCATCTTATTTATTGCCCTTCCCGCATTCGGAGTTATTTTTATTACTTCGTATTTAAAATTTGCAATAGACAATAGCGTATTGTTATTGTTTTCGACTTTGTTGGCGGTTCGCAGGGATAGATAACCAGGTGTGCAAATTACTATTTCTCGGAAACTCAGTGCGCGCGGCCGATTTTCTTTGCACTGTATAGTTAGTATAAAACAATGCCCGAATGGAGGGATGGAGCAGTCAAGCGACGACTACGATACGAGTAAGACGTTTGTAGTACTCTCAATTAGCGATGTAGACAACGGACTTTGCGCGTGTCGAATTGCATGGAATCGTGCAGTGTGAACTGGTTGCATTCAGTTTTATTTGTATTTGTTTTATACGTGTTTGTACAGTTCTAATAAATAAATTCTATAGTAGTTCCAACGGCATTTTTAATTCGAGTCCTGTAGCTCGTAACAATATTGTTCTACCGGCTTGATACGGCGCATCGAGCCGGTGAGAACGACAACACTGAAACCCTTATGTCATAGTCATAAAGCTCTTTCTGGCTTGTAATTGCCGAATACGTGCCGACTGCTATGGGCAGTCAGAAAGTCACTAATCCAATTTGTTAAAACTAATATCCCCCAAAACTCTGATGTATCTCTTGTGAGGGTTGCATTTTATAGACATTACCTTCTTGAACCCTATGCGGTGGTCCGCAGGCCTCACCTATGGCTGGGAGAAACTAAATCCCTGGTGTGCGTCATTTTCTCACAGATAGAAACCCAATAGGACATGTGTAATATCAACTGGACTGTTACTATAATATGTATCGCATCCTCCTCTTACTGTCTCTTTGTCTTACTGAGCATGCACTGTTTGATACAACTCCATTAATTCTTCGAAAAGTAATTCTGTAACATACTACTGTATAAAACTTATAAAAAACGGAACTTGAGATATAATTAGAATAAGAAATATAAAGAAAAACAATTTTTAGCTAGATGTGTTGCTGGGGAGTTTCTTGCCGCTTCTTCTCCTTAACAGCAATACCACGTTGCGAAGCGGTGTACATAGAATAGGGAGTAAATTAAATTTTAACTTATATGTATGATCTTCAAGTCTCCAGTGGAACTTATTTTGAATAAAAACTTTTGAATTTGAATTTGACTACTAACGCCATCTGTTCGAAAACTAAAGAACTAATATCGATGTAAGCATGCAAAGTTGTAAACAATGCCGGGTGAAGCACAAATAAATAATCAGTAATTGATTAATAATTACTAGGTAGAAAACTTCGCGAGCCCTCCTAAAGCATCGCTTTTTGCTAGTCTAATTAATTTTGAGTCTAGTCCTACTCGTTTTACATGTAAATGAAATGAATTCATTGAATCAACTTTCCTAGGTCCTTGCACTACTAAGGGCAACGGTTAAACACATCTTAGTAGTAGTATGTATAATAGGAACACGTTCTACTTCGAAACGATTTAAAACAACTCATACATACACACAAATTATCTTAATGAATGAACCACGCAGGGACACCGCAGAGCGCATATTAAAATGTCAACAGTGATAAACAAACTAATATTTCTTTAACTACGTCACTTAGAGGATTGTATACAAGGATATTGTGCAGTAAATTACGATTACAGAGAATATTGTAACAGTAGCTTCGATGTAATGGGGACAAATGTAAAGATAGGCAAAAAACGAGACGAATGGATTGCGTGAAAAGATTTCATGCAGCGTGTTCCATTAGTAGCTCACAACGCCCAAAATGCTCCGTTAGCCGTTCCACAAGGCGACCGCGGTCGTTGTGGTCGTGGCCAAAACGTCACTAATGACTTCATCATTTTCGATCACACAACGCTCACAACGACCCATCCCAATAGGTGGGTCGAATAATCGTTCCACTTGGGTTTATGATTGTAAAGCCGGCAAGCAAGTGGAACGGGAAAAATTGCGTTCGTGAACGTGGTCGTTGTGACTCTCTAATGGAACGTAGCTATGGTGATTTGTGATGTGACAGAGGACGTATGTCAGAATAGAGGAGTATGGAAGGAAAAGTCATATTGTGCCGACCCCAAATAATGGGGAGAAGTTGAAACAAAAGAGAGAGCTTTGATTTATGTGATTTTGGACTTATCTGTAGGTTTGATTCACAATCTAACAAGATATTTGTGTGATCTGCAAGTAATGAAGTATTTTGCACTTTGGACCGTTATTTTTATGTTTTGACAACTATGATATTAACAGCACAACGGAAGGAACTATCGTTTAAAAAAAAATGGCTTATTAACCATTAAGTAGAAATGAAAAAGCGGAACTAGTGAAAAAATAATTAAGTATAGCATATGATAACTTTAACGTTATAAGTTTGAACTTTATGCAATGTTTAATATTTCTTTAAAGTTCTCACACTAACTATAAAATTATGGCAGAGATTATGTGTTGATACAATACGACAAACAACAATACAACCATACTGTTCTTCAATCAAAGGAGCCTGGCAAGTTTCTTAGCAGCTCTCGGAATGGTCACCTACACGCCTTACTACAATGTGTTTAGGTAGCTCATTTCATTAGAAACCCATGTGTGATATTAATTTTCTACAGGAGTTTGGCTGAAAATAGAATTTGGTCATAAATTTTTGACATAGACATAACCCACGTTACGATAATACTAAAGTTTTTGGCGGGAACTTGAAACGTGATGTTTTACTGTGCATTTTTATTTCTACCTAAACGTGAACAATACGATATTTATTGTTTTTAACGAATAATTATGCATTTTTATTTTATTCACCACTATGTCGGGCAAACGAACTAAGTCCATACAGCTTTGTCTGACGTATGAACACTTGACAGTTGCATAGTAGACGTTTTTATTTAATTTATTCATGACCGTAGAATCTATGTCTTTCAGTCGGAAACATGTTTAAAAAGAACTTATACTATGTGTAGCACAGCTGAACTGTAGGTTATCAGCTGGTGCCATTCAACGGAGTCCTTGTGACAACTCTAAAAGCCACATTTGACTATACAGTTTACATTTCTCACAAAACACACAATTACTACTCAAAAACTATCAATATCCTACAACTATTGTTCATTTTAGAGTAATTTTACACATTTTTAGAAAATAAAACTGCACAGCACAACATCTCCTTTCAGTTCCCGCCAAAAACTCTCTAGTAGACGTTTAAATGAAAAATCATATCAATAGCGTATCGATTAATATATTAATATCATATTAATCGATTAATCAACTAACAGAATAAAAGTCTTAAGCAACAGTATATTTAATACGTAGGCATAGCGACATTTTGACGCGTAATGTAGCTCGATTCTCATTAATATTGTTACAACTTAGCGACAGCGAAATTGTTACAAAATTCCACGAAGCACGCCGACAAATGTGAATGCACACCTGCCGGCCATAAAGCACGGTTTACTACCTGGCCCGCATTTGGACTTCTTTTGTTTACTTTGCGTTTAATGTTTGTAATTAGAAAAGCCACCTATTGTGTACTGTAATCCTTTATGGTAGACGATTACGATATGAGCAAGACGTATACATTCCATAAGCTATATAGTGACGGACTTTGCGCGTGTTATTTAATCGTGCAGTTTGTACTGGTTGTGGCCAGTTATATTTGTACCTGTGTTATACGTGTTTGTATAGTTCTAATAAATTCTATAGTAATTCCAACGGCAGTTTAATTCGAGTCCCGTAACTCATAACAATATAATAGTTTAAACAATCAGACAACAATGTTTTTCAATTTAATTATATGGTAAGCGAGTATTCTTAAAACATTTAACAATATTTTTATCTGGTTATTTTTGTTATGGCATGAGTTCAGCCGACAGGCAGACCAACCTGAAGGAAAGCGGTTACTATCGCCTATCGTCATTTGCAACACTTGTTTGCCTTCCAAATGGGCAAATACCCTACCGCCTGACTAGGTTATTTTGTCGCCTTTTACGAGAGGCCGCTCGGCCGCAAGCAATTGTATTCTTTCTCCGTTCTGCTGGATAAATGTTTAATATTTTTTATTGTTTACATGTTTATAAAATTGATTATGTGTTTAAATGTCTATAATGTTGATATGATATAAAGACTTTGAAATAGTGAGTTGTTGAAGTTGTGAGGAACTGGGTGACTTTAAGGGGAAGGTTGGAGGTGTGGCGGATCAGGTTGGGCCCATTCTTTATGTCACCTTCGCAATATATGTAAATGTGTTGCTATCAAAAGATTGAATAGATGTATTCTTTCTCATGTTTCTGTGATTACGATATATTTGTTTATTTATCATGCGAAGTTTCGATGAGGCTTACACTAGTTATAAAATTATTAGTGATCAACTAGAAACTATACTTAATCCAACGTAAAAAGAATTGTCGAAATCGGTTTGAAATAAAAAAGTTATGACTGAACATTCATATAAAAAATTATGTATAATATTTACACGACGAACTGAGAACCTCCTCTTTTTAAGTCGGTTAAAAAGATTTTGCGTCCACCGAATTGCAGTAAAAATTGGCAAGGGCTCCATGAGATGAAATAGATTGGGGACCATTGGTGTAAGCGGAACTAATAATGCATAGCAAGCAACACTGGCCATTACTGGTTGCGAATAAAGTTCAATATAGATTATTTACACGTCGGAAACCGGTTCGCACTTTTCTGTGCAAACGTAAATTGTCGATCGGAATTATAAGTTATGTAAAACAGTACTCTGACCGAAAGGTGACATTCCAAGAGTGTGAAAAGCAAAACACAATGCAATTTGAGGTCTTCCCTAATCTATTAATCATATAGATTATCTTAATTGCAGGGGCGCGGCCGTTAGAGAAACAAATACGCGTTCCCATAGTCTACGTGTCTTGTATGTGATAAGGATTTATTTTTGGTAGGTCGCTGTGTCACGACGCATGAGCGTGGTACCAGCGAACCAGTCACAACAGACACCGTGCTATATGCCCAAACGAAATTTACACTTCACTTTACACAATGTTGGTGTAAATAATAATGGGCTTCTAATTGACATAATATTTGTAATATGAATAACATTTATATTCAGACACTAAATACTTTTGTTATCGAATTAATACAAATAAAATAAATAATAAAATATAAATCTAATTGTATGTTGTGTTCATTATTTGTTGTATATGAATAAATATTTCGTATCTCCGTACCAATTTATTATACATACCTCCTTGGCGAAGTGTTTGCTAGTAAATTACGCGGCAACAAAAAACCCAACCAAAAAATAGGAACGACGTCATTTATCGTATAAAACCAAATTTGGTTTTGATAGCCACCTACGGTCGCACAGCTGGACTTGACAAGATTCGCCGTTGACGGATACGTCAAGGAGGACTATAATATATATAATTTCTTATTTAATTAATAACATTAACTTAAATCCGTTCAGTAGTTTTTACGTGATGCTCTAACAGAGAAATAAATAAAAATTCCAAAATCTGTTGGTCATAATTAGCCTTCTGATTTTTTTCTTCACGTTTTGAAACTCATATACAAACTGAACAACACCAACATATTTATTATATTACATTGTAGATATGTACCAAAGCTTATTGCAAATGTCAAACTTGTATTGAAAATTAATATTTGCAAGTTTTAAAAACGTCTCAAGAACTTTCAACATGGCTTATTAAATGTGGGTTTTTATATGCCTTATATTTTTTTTATTATTTTCATTCCATACCTCTTTTCGATTGAAGAATAAATAAGTGTCAACAAAACTCACAGACAATAAATATTTAATAATATAATCATATAAGTAAAAACAATTGCTGATTAGAATACAGAGTCCATGAAATTCTGGTGATAGAGTACTACGCAGTAGAATTCGGATATGCCACAAAGATATGGTATCTATTGATAATAATATGAAGTACAAAAGAGACGTAATTTGTTCAGACATAAAATAAATCTTATCACAGAGGTATATTAAGGTAGAAAGAAGTAAATAAATAAATAGCTACATATTAGGTTGGGAAAAAGTTTCTTCGCATTTTATATAAAAATTCAAAAGGTTTTTTTATAAAGTTTATTTACATTTGACTAAAGTATGTAGGTGCCATTTTGTTGGATAACTTTTTGCCATCTTGTAAGTAGGGACGTGATCCCATTGCTATAAAAATTTTGGGGCTTCTGATCAAAAAACTGCGACAAGTGGTTTTGACAGTCCTCTCGTAATGTTAACCTGACACTGCCTAAGGAATTCTGCAGGGCAGAGACCGAAATAGGTGAAAATCTGAAGATGCAAGGTCAGGACTATACGGCGGATGCATTAACACCTCCCAGCCAAATTCTCGTATTTTTTCTGAGTGGCTAAAGATGTGTGAGGTCTAGCGTTATCATGGTGAAAAACCACACCCCTTCTGTTAATTAATTCCGTCCGCTTTCTCTCAACTTTTTGCTTTAATCTCATCAGTTGTTCGCAGTACAGTTCAGAATTGATGGTCCTGCCTGGCGGTAACAGCTCATAATGAATAATGCCATTCCAATCGCACCATACACACAGCATCACCTTGTTGCGAGTTAACCCGGGTTACGCCACAGTCTGTGAAGCCTTACCGGCCTTTGACCATGATCTTTTCCCCACGTTCTTGTCGTACGTGATCTACTTTTCATCACCAGTTATCAGCTTCTTCAAAAATGGTTCGGTTATCATTACGTCGTAATAAAGAATCACAAATGAGTACATGGTTCATTAGGTTTCTTTCAGTGAGCTCACGAGGCACCCAAATATCGAGCTTTTTTGTGTATCCAGTTTTTTCCAAATGCGCCAAAACCGTTTTGTGGTCAATTCCTAGTTCTCCAGCTACATCGTAACTACTAATATGCCGATATTGCTCCACTTTTTCAAAAATGGTATCAATTTTGTCCGTAACAGGGCGACCAGAGCGATGTGCATTTTTGATATCAAAATTTCCGGATTGAAAACGCTTAAACCAAATTTGCGCTACTCTCACAGATACTGCATCAGGTCCATAAACATCACAAATATTTTTCGCGGCTTGTGTTGCATTTTTACCTTTTTAGTAGTAAAATTTTAAAATGTATCGAATTTCTTCATTAGATTCACTCATTTTAACAATAAGAAAAACAAATGAAAATCACACATTTTCCTAATTTGAATCTAAATTCAAGTTTTAAATTTAAAGAAGACAATTCCAAAATTGTCTTCTTTAAATTTAAAACTTCTTAATGATACCTAGACCAGCCAGATACAAATAGTATTGCCAAAGAGATCTTATTATAAGTTCATACATACTATATGCGAAAAAACTTTTTCCCCAACCTATTATGTTGTTACAGTTTTAAGGTAACTCAGAGAAAAGAATGAAGAAGTCAGTGTTGCCCAGACTCGTTAGAGAAGACGCGCTATGACAAAATTCCTTCCTAAAAAGCGCTAGATTGGGATGTACGTATTTAAAAAAAAATGTGTGCGTTTCGGGACGCCTGACAGAAGTCATAACTTAAACTAATCTAAGTTGAACTATTTAATATTGAATTTCAATATTAAATAGTTTAACTTGAGAAAAGCTTAGGTTATTACTTAAATTTTATGTATATAGCGCATGGGTCAGAGTGAGAGAGGAGGAGTCTGCCTACCGCTGCCGTATGTGTGAGAGAAAGGGAAGCCAGATAGACTGGCGCCGTAACGCGTTACGTTACGAAGCGGTTTACCCTCCCATGAGAAGTTATCACTTCAAAGATAACTCTAAAGGCAATTCCTGTCTTAAGAAGCGACAAAACCATTCCACAGCCAAATGTTGGGGTAGCAGTGGCACGGGGTAGTAATTACGGCTAGGGTAAGCCGGTTGAAAGAACATATGAAGTTGAAGTTGAACATTTGAAGAATAACATGTATGATGCAAACGCCAACTATATCGCTGTTGAAAAAACGTCTTACTTGCGATGTATTTTCTTATTACATTTAACCGCATATTTTGAAACAAAAGCCGGTGCCCAATCGGGTTATGAGTTATCTCATCCGATACATGTATACATATGGATAGCCGCCGAGCGTAAGATGTAGTAATACAGTAATAAAATATGCACGATAAAAAAACGTAAGCTCCAATAATTCATGGCGCTTTCGGCCTTTTGATCGTTAATTAATTTATAGAAACTAGTAATAATATGTTTGAACAGAGTGAGACGCCAATTAATGCATGGCGCTCGATATTTTGGTCGCTAGTTTTGTAAAGGTAGGCTATAGGGAATCGAGTTGTATGAAGTCTACAACACAGTAGGGTAGTACGTCATACCTAGTCTAGAGTAGACCGCCATGTAACCTTAATTTGTGTTTTGGCATCAGTGGCCAGGTTCTAGTCTACCCTTTGAGGCCGGCAGCACGTCGGTAGCACTTTTGGTTTTGCAAATGTCCATAAGCGACGGTGAACACCTACTACCAGATAAGCAGTCACCCTGTCTTGTGTACTATAACGGCCCCGACGGTGAGCCTCGCTTTGCAGGTATCCTGGAGTGGTTCAAACGAAGGAAACACGAAACATAAATTATTAAATCTGTATATGATGTATCCCACAGAATAATATTTTCACACAATATGATATTAATTACACAATGACGTCTCTAGGCATAAAAACCGTTGACTCATTTTCTATTTGAATTTAAAATATTTAAAACTGGATTAATGTACATCCTTGTCTTCTATCGTTTATATTGCGATAGGCATATGCCAGTGAAAGCTTTAGATCTATTATCTATCTAGAAAATGCTAAATTAAGAATAGAAGAAGGAACTTGCTTCTAGACGAGTCGAATAAAAAAACACCCGTTCTCATATACCATACTTAACCTATTACCATAAATTACGTCATAATTTAGGGGGGAAGGCGGGGGAGGGAGATGTATCGACGAACTGTGACATTCTGTGACAAGAGGTGGGAGGGCTCCTAAATTTTTTGACGTCAAATTTTAAAATCTAATATACTTAAGCTTTAAAACAACTTCAAAATATTTCCAACTCTATCTTTATGAGCATAGTGTTTAAAATATTAGAAAAATAATTTAATGGAAATGAAATTAATTACGGGACTACTGTTTTAATGTAATAATTTTTTGATGTAAAATTATGTGATTGTACATTAGGGAGAGAGGAGTCTCACGAATGTGACCAACGGTGACAAGGACGGGGGAGGGGTAAAAAATCATGAAATTCGTGGGACATAATTTGTGGATGGCCCCTAATAGGGTTGCTAGGTCAATAAATTAATTCTGAGTAAATTGCGTATAAATTAAATTATAATATCGTTAGTTATGTGAGAAAATTTCGTCATCGTTTCGGCAACACGAACGAAGTTTCGCTGGCACTACTAGTATTATATATAATATGTATAATTAATAAAATAAAGACGACCAAAATAACCCTAAAGCCTATATTCGGTCGATTTCCATCGTTCAATTTGGATTAATCAACCGAAATTATCCATATAAACCATAAACTTGAATCATCCAATGCCGTTGAATACGGTGTTGTTTCAGTTCTGTGCCTTTCAACCACATTGATTCAATTTGATTGGACCGTCTAACATCAGCATAAGATAAAGAAGAGAGAACTTCACAAATCTATTTCAACCAGTGCGACTTCAGTAATTAGATTAATTAACACACAAAACAAATGGTTAAATTTAATTAATGATACGTCAGTGAGAACAATATAAGATTAATAGAACGATACAAATGTACCAGTGGGCGAAGTTTCTTTTCGAATTAAAAACACAAATAACGTCAATCAAAAAGATATCAATGTCGCAATTGTCCACGTTTGTCTGCTTGAATGACAGACAGATAGACAGAAAGACAACAATGTTCTAATGGCAAACAAAAAGTAACACATGTAGGCGAACAGGTAACATTTAATGTGTAGGCAAACAGACCGACTTTATCTGTGAATGGTTTATATAATTACACTGGTATTATTTATGACTGTATTATCAGCTCATAAACGTCCCACTGCTTGGTCTTAATCTTGTCTGAGGCTCAGTGTATTTCGCATAGGATCTTGCTAGTCGTTCGGTCTTCGGACGAACAATATTTGTCTCGTAACCGGACGACTAGCCACTTAAAAAGGATCTTGCTAGTCGTCCGGTTTTCGGACGAACAATATTCGTCCAGTAACCGGACGACTAGTCTCTTAAAAAGGATCTTGCTAGACGTCCGGTCTTCGGACGAACAATATTCGTCCGGTAACCGGACGCCTAACCATTTAAAAAGGATCTTACTAGTCGTTCGGTAACCGGACGACTACACACATCGATTTCGCATACTGGTAATGTTGACGTGCAAACAAGTTGACGAGATTTTTCTTCAATATCAAAGCAAAGATTTACGTGGTATATGCATGTTTCACTTGATGAAGGCATTGATTTTTTTAAATTACGCCTGTTTCTCATGGGGGTAGGCAGAGACGACAGATCTTTACTAGCGAAGATTATGACAAACAACTTTCGCTTCATCCACTTTCATTAATCTTGTCATAAACGCACGTTTATTGGACGTGCTGTTTACATGACCTTTCTTTGAATAAAACTATTTATAACATCAATTGCGGTGACATCAGGGTGGTATAACACAGGAACGAAAGTTGAAAACTAGTTAGGCGGTGACAACCCTTAGTAACGGGTCCCTAAATCAGTACTGTAAAGGATTTAACTCAGAATCTAAGGGATAACGGTAAAACTATTCTCGTGACACAGAATTGCGACATGCAACATTATTTTGGTGAGACGTGACTAGATTTAGAAAAGAAGATTATAATTTTAAGAATATAAAATACGCCGTTAGTAAAAAAACCCATTTTATATTACCTGTGCCCGTGACTTCCTCCGCGTGGATCTTTTTTTCGCGGAACCCTAAAAAAGAGGGCTGGTATACGCTTCTTTAATAAAATTTCGAATGAAGTGTTAAGTCTGCCTTTCAGTAAATTTAAAGCTAAATTGAAAAGTACCTTGCTTAGAAAGGGATATTTACTATTGAAGAATATCTAAATGACAAAACTGCATTTACATAGCTGCTCGCTCTAGTCTTTTATACTATCTTCTGTATAACCTTTATATTTCGCATAACATGTAAGGAATCTATGGATATTTGTCGCAGTATGAATTCTTAGTATGTCATTATTGCGATGGTAACAAGATTTTTTTGTTCGTTACAACTCCATTCATTATTTGAAAAGTAATTGTAATACAACTTCTGTATGTATTTTAAAAAAAGAGCCGAGCTAAAATAGACAATTATGATGAAAATATCTTTTTCAGCTAGACATGTTGCTGGGAAGTTTCTTGTCGCTTCTTCTACTTTAAACAGCGATAAGACGTTGCGATGCGGTGTACATAGAATAGAAAGTAGATATAATTTTGACTTACAAGTCATTTTTTGTATGACCTTCAAAAAGTGTTCTCTAATGGAACTTATTTTGAATAAAAAAATTTGCATTTGAATACTAACGAGATGGCGTTCGAAAACTTTCAAAGGTAAATGTAATAATAAATACACATGGAAAGTTCAATAATGAAACAAATTAAACATAAAATAATTAATAAAAATAATTTTTACAATTTTTTCCCACAAATTTCCCACAAGTACTATATTTTTACGGTTAAAAACAAAAATACTATATTTTCTTTAAAAAAAGGTGGCAACCCTAGACGGCCCAATATGTCTTTTCTTTGGAACTCCTCTATTCTGATGTACGTCGTCTCGTCATATCATAAATCCTCATATTATCCTTTCACATTTATACCCATCAACCTTGGAGTTTAACATTCTCCTTGTCATGTGACTTTCATTACATGCCCATACTACCTTAACCTTTTTTCTCTCACCTCCGTTCCTATTCAGATAAAATGGGTGTATAACAATAACAATTTGTAATCTATTTACAGCTACGCAACATTGCAGTGGAAACGCGATAAATAAACAAACACGTAATTCAGGATTGAATATTTTTCAATGTTTAAATTCGTATGGAGTGATGGTCTGATTTTAAAAATTCTGTCCACGGTCCTTAATGAACTTTATTAAGTCGATAAATATATAATAATATATTCGCTTCCAAAGTCGTCGAAATTGTATTGTCAAAGTCACGAGTAATATTGTATACGTATCAAATAACGCAGCAACATGCAATTGACCTTGGAATATCGTGACAATAGTATTATTGTTCAATAATTTACAACAATAAAAGGATCGACGTATTATTAAGGTTATTCCCATATGTGTCATGCGCAATATTTATTGACCTAATACTCTTATCGAATCAATTACGGTATGCAGGTCGGCATTGCACTACATCTTTGTTATTATGTTAACATTCATTATATTGACACATATAGAGGACCTTCCACAAATTACATCACAGGAATTTCATGATTTTTTGACCCGTCCTCCGTCCGTGTCATAGCTGGTCACATTCGTAAGACTCCGCCCTCCCTAGTGTGACATCACATATTTTGCAATTTTACATCAAGATTATTATTTTCGTTAGTAGTTTAAATCTCGTGTTTCCAAGCTTAAATACATTGGTTTTTGAAATGTTACGTCACGAAATTTAGGACCTCTCTCACCCCTTGTCACACAATGTTACAATTTGTCACACTTTGTCGACCCCTTCCCCCTTAATCTGTGACGTAATTTATGGATGGTCCCTAAACGCCAACTACGCAACAGATCATCACGAAGTTTTGCATACACGATGTCAGGGGTATAGAATAGGACATAGGGTTCCTTTTATCTAGGAGAAGTATTGTTTCCGACGCGATAATGACAACGCAATTTTAATGTGTTGCTCTCATGGTTAGTTTCACCGGTTCGGTTTTGTTACAGTAAGTTTTTCCATAAAAAGGGTCTTAACCCGCTGCACAACGCCCCAAATGCCGTCCTAAGTATCGCTGAAAAGATAGAGTGGAAACTGACCTGACCAAGCTTCGAGCTCACAATCTAGAAGACACTGCGCATGACACAGGGAAAGATGCGTGCTCTCGTTTCGGAGGCCATGACTGACTTTGGGTCGCTGAGACAAAGGAGTTAATTGTTCCCTACAATGGGTGCAACATTATATTCTATATATTAACATTATGAAATTCACAAATAATATTTCTTTTTCCATAAATGATGTATCTTAGTAATAATAGGTTGGCGAAAAAGTCTTTTCGCATATAGTATGTATGAACTTGTAATAAGATCTCTTTGGTTATACCATATGTATCTGGCTGGTTTGGTATCATTAAAAAGTTTTAATTTTAAAGAAGACAATTCCAAATTCAAATTAGGAAAATGTGTGATTTTCATTTGTTTTTCTTATTGTTGAAATGAGTGAATCTAATGAAGAAGTTCGATACATTTTAAAATTTTACTACAAAAAAGGTAAAAATGCAACACAAGCCGCGAAAAAAATTTGTGATGTTTATGGACCTAATGCAGTATCTGTGAGAGTAGCGCAAATTTGGTTTAAGCGTTTTCAATCCGGAAATTTTGATATCAAATATGCACGTCGCTCCGGTCGCTCTGTTAAGGTAAAAATTGATGCCATTTTTGAAAAAGTGGAGCAAGATCGGCATATTAATAGTTACGACGTAGCTGGAGAACTGGAAATTGAGCACAAAACGGTTTTGGTGCATTTGAAAAAAGCTGGATACACAAAAACGCTCGATATTTGGGTGCATCATGAGCTCACTGAAAGAAACCTAATGAACCTTGTTCTCATTTGTGATTCTTTATTACGACGTAATGAAACCGAACAATTTTTGAAGAAGCTGATAACTGGTGATGAAAAGTGGATCACATACGACAAGAACGTGCGCAAAAGATAGTGGTCAAAGGCCGGCCCGGCTTCACAGACTGTTGCGAAACCCGGGTTAACTCGCAACAAGGTGATGCTGTGTGTATGGTGGGATTGGAAGGGCATTATTCATTATGAGCTGTTACCGCCAGGCAGGACCATCGATTCTGAACTGTACTGCGAACAACTGATGAGATTAAAGCAAAAAGTTGAGAGAAAGCGGCCGGAATTAATCAACAGAAGGGGTGTGGTTTTTCACCATGATAACGCTAGACCTCACACATCTTTAGCCACTCAGCAAAAATTACGAGAGTTTGGCTGGGAGGTGTTAATGCATCCGCCGTATAGTCCTGACCTTGCACCTTCAGATTTTCACCTGTTTCGGTCTCTGCAGAATTCCTTACGCAATGTCAGGTTAACATCACGAGAGGACTGTCAAAACCACTTGTCGTAGTTTTTTGATTAGAAGCCTCAAAATTTTTATAGCAATGAGATCACGTCCCTACCTACAAGATGGCAAAAAGTTATCTAACAAAATGGCATATACATACTTTAGTCAAATGTAAATAAACTTTATAAAAAAACCTTTTGAATTTTTATATAAAATGGGAATTTTTATATAAAAATGTAAATAAACTTTATAAAAAAACCTTTTGAATTTTTATATAAAATACGAAGAAACTGTTTCCCCAACCTAATACAACATTAAAATTACAATCTAATCTAGGAAATAAGATAATGAGTAATTTAAATCTGACCTAAAATAACTAGATATAACTTAAACTAAGAATGTGTCCAATAACACGTTTCCTGTTATCTTTAAGGAGAAGACACTTTGTTCATGTGTTCTTTGTTAATGTTTAGCACATAGCACTACACTTTATTATTCTGAGAGTATTATAACACTAATTCAAATGGTTTGGCCCTTTTGAGTCTTCTTAATAAATCTGTATTATTATCAAGAAGCTCCACATTTACATGGTGATGAAGCCGTTGCTGGTGGGCTTCAGCGTATTTTTTAATTACGTTAATGACGATGTCCACTTTTAAAGTCTCGATGGAGATCGTCTGATCTTATGTATCAAGGAATGCATTGGTACATAACCATGTCCTTAAGTACTTTATTTTGAAACCTTTGTACCATGTTGAAATTGGTGGCTTGGTGCAGCCCCATAGTTGTATACCATAGGTCCATTCTGGAATTAGAATCTGTTTAAACAGGAGTATCATATTAGGTACTGACAAATAATATAAACTCGTTTTAAACTTTAACTTCGAGAAAGCATTCAACAATGCGGGTTTATTTGATTCTTGTAGGTAGATATTATAGAAATCAATTCTAGTTATAAATACCGCTGCATTCTTTATGATACTCTTTTATAGCGAAAATAAGACGTAATAGAGCTATTATTCCAGCATCGATATTAAATAAATCGGAATCTCTCTTAAATAATTCGCGTGGGTCGAACGATATCGAACCTTTGACCGGACCACGTAAATCGATATATCGAAACGAGTGGGATGCACAGATGCTTTAGAGAACGGTAAATTTCGTAATGCTGCGCCGCATCTAAATTTTTATAAAATTCCAAATTTTGTTAAAAATATTTTTAACCGACTCGAGGGCCATGGGGTCCCGAAGCCAACGGTTTTATCGAGATCTATCATCTCGTTTGATAGAACTCTCCAATCCGTTGATGTCCAGCGCGTCTATTGCCGCCAGCATTTTGGACACTTATCCAACCGACAGCGATTTGGGTCCTATATATTATTTGTAATTTTTTATGTATTTGTACACAATTTATTTTGTATGTAATATACTATGATAATATATATTTAAATTTAAGTGTTATTGTTGATGTAAATAATTTCATATGAAGAATTTTAACCGGATTGTAATCGGGGTATTCTTAACATGTTCTTGGACGGTTCTCAGGAAAATCTTAACGCTAACAAAAAGAGCAGATGGTAGCTGAAGGTTCCGAACCAACTCCAAAAAAAGAAAATCTCGGGGCCAACCTCATCATAGACGGAGATATATAGAGTCACCTTCTCCACTGGTTCGGTCATGTAGTACGCATGGAGTAGGATCGGATTGTAAAAACAGCTTACCAGGTACAACAAGTCTGTCGGCCACCGGTTGGCCATCCTAAATATCGTTGGAAAGATAGAGTGGAAGCAGGTCAAGCTATAAGTCTAAAATTGGCAAGACACTGTGCAGGGAAAAAGTAGGTAGCATGCTTTCGTTTCGAAGATCAAGACTCAAATTTGGTCGTTGATATTCTGTGAGAGGATGATATCACACCGATGGAGACAGCCCAAAAAGCTGTAATCAACATTATGATTTCAGGTTGGCTGTAACACGTCAAGAATAAGAAGCAGTTATGAATAAGAAATGCTCACCTGATTATAGTGATCAAATAAAATTCTCCGTAATTGTTATATGCTGTTTATAGCGTATTGCAAGAGGTTATCAACACTTTAATGGTGATTGGAAAATCAAAGTTCACTATAACTCAGTATTAAGCGCAGCCTAACGCCACGTGTCATCTGTTTAATAGCTTGTTATGGGATTAATATAATAATTTGATTTCAATAAAATTACATTTTTGATAGAGGAGCTACTGATCTTTGGTATAGGTAGGTACTTTATGTATGCAGAACTACTGCCGTACTTATTTGTAGCGGTGGAAAAAAATACCCGAACTAGGAAAGCGCCACCTCCGTTTCTTCCCATAGTCGGTCCTCAATCACTTTTTCCTATGCTTTCATAGTTGTTATAATCTTGGATGTCACCTTATTGGAGCTGCATACGTCTAGTCATCGCAGTGGACAACGAACTATTGGCTAGCTTTTTTTTTTTTATTGGACTTGACTTTATGTTGTTGATCCGAAGACCTCACAACTTTACCGGGGTTTTCGGGGCGAGTGCCTTTGCGAAGCGAAGGCGCTCGAGCCCGGGAGGCAACTTGCTCGAGGGGGCTCCCTAGGGAGTTTCACCTCGGCTGGACTGTTGCCATGAGAGGGGGATGAATCTAATGATGCCCACCATAGGGCGACACAATGCACTAATTGAGAGCGGGCGACGGGTAATATAAAGCCCGAGAGGAAGGGTCCCGGCGGACCGGGATCGGCGGTTCGCGGTGGCCTATACTATCTTACTGCCGTTTCGCAACGTGTTATGGCTGGGAGAGAAGAAACGGCGAAAGAAACTTCCCGCAACACGCCTAGTCTATCCTATGGGGGGCTGTGTCTCCTGGCGTCCCTCGCAGGGACGTGGAGAGATCGTGATTGGCGGCGTCGACGCCGCCGTCTGTGTCTGTCTGTCGGTGCCTGCCAGCCTGCCGTCCTAACCGCGGGCGGGCTGATCCGAGCCAGCCGTTTTGTGATATCGTCGACCTTGTCCATGAGGATGTTACGCGGTCGTCGCACGAGAGCCTTTCGTCGAGGCTTATAATCGGACGCGGACACGACGAGGGATTTCGATGGTGCGGCGCTAGATCGAAATACTTACGCGAGAGCGACGTAATGTAGTTTT
This sequence comes from Dendrolimus houi, assembly GCA_039645545.1. Lineage (NCBI taxonomy): Eukaryota > Metazoa > Arthropoda > Insecta > Lepidoptera > Lasiocampidae > Dendrolimus > Dendrolimus houi. Next base: position 2,059,428 of record CM077133.1, read on the forward strand.
TGATGGAGGGAAGCTCCAGATCGCGGTGGATGTCGACGTTACGCATATAGAGGGGAGCACCGACGGCTCTGCGCATGAATTTATTCTGAACGATTTGCAGTTTCTTTAAAAGGGCAGGCTTGGCATGGCCGAATACCACACTCGCGTATGTCATGATCGGGCGGATGCATGTTTTATATAGAGTAAGCTTGTGTCTGAGGGACATTTTGCTTCGTTTATCTATCATGGGTGCTAGACGACCCATCACAAATCGCGCTCTATTCCGGACTATAGTGATATGCTCGTTGAAGCGCAAGTTCTGATCTAGGGTGACACCCAGATATTTGGTGCACTTTGCCCAGGGATCTCTTGTTCGTAGAGCGAGATGGCTTTTAAGCGAAGGCAAGCGCGTTTGGGAGAGCGAAGCGTGCCCGGGGAAAAGAACATTGCTGCGCTTTTCTCCGGGTTTACCTCTATCCTCCATTTGCGAAACCATTCGCCTAGCTCTGTTACAGCTACCTGTAGCCGGACGCAAGCCATTTGTCGGTTGTGATCTGATGTATAGAGTGCGGTGTCATCCGCGAAGAGGGCCAACTCTACATCTGGAGTTTTGGGATGTCGCTAGTGTACAGCGTGAAGAGTAGTGGAGATAGTGCCGAGCCCTGTGGTACACCGGCTGTGAGTGGGTGAGGGACGAGCGTGTTCCTTCCACTCGAAAACGGAAGCTACGGCCTAGGAGGAAGTCTCGCAAGATGAGCACGAGTCTGTCTGGTACACCGAACTGGTACAGCTTGTAAATCAAACCGTTATGCCAGACCTTGTCGAAGGCCTTAGCTACGTCAAGGAACAGTGCGGCTGTTCCTATAGGGCGACGAGGGCGATGGGCAAAGTGGGATAGTATGTGCTCCGTGATGCGGTGCACCTGTTGACGCATGAGTGTCTGGCACGGAATCCAAACTGCTCATCGGGTAGTAGATGTTTGCTGATGGCAAAATCTCTTAGTCTAGAGAGGATGACCCTCTCGTAAAGCTTGCTGAGTGTGCTCAGTAGGCTGATTGGGCGGTAGCTGGACGGTTTATTAGCCGGTTTTCCAGGCTTGTGAATACCGATGACGTCTGCTTCCTTCCAGATCGCGGGGAAAGAGCAGTTTGTTATGGCGGCATTGAAGATGCTCACTAAGATTATAATCAAGTGGCCGGGGAGGAGTTTTAACACGCGATTGTTAATGCCATCGATCCCTGGGGCCTTTCGTGGTTTGAGGGACTTGATCAGATCTTGCACTTCTTCCACCGTGACTGGGTCGAGTGTGGTTTCCGCTGGTAAGGAGGATCTACGTTCAACCTCGGAGTCCACCTCCGTCAGGTGTGACTGGTCGACGTTTTGTGTAGTGGGGAGCATTGAAGCTCTAGACTCTGAGCAAGGCATTCGGCTTTCTCCTCATCATCGAACGCCTCGGTGTTGTCGGCTTTTTCTAGCGCGGGTATGACAGTGAGGGTATCTGATTTGAGAGCTCTAGCCAGCTTCCAGTACGCCTGGTGAGTTGGTTCGATATCTCTCAACGTTCTGTCCCAACGTTGTTCCCTGACTTCCCGGATACGTAGTTTGACCTCGCGCTCTAGTTGGCGGAGTCGGACTCTGTTGTCTTCGGTGGGATATCTGTCGTGAGCTCTGGAGGCGGCTCTCTTTTCCCTCAGCAGTACCCTCACTTCGTCCGGCAGGCATAAGTGGCGGTCATTCTCCACTGGCACCTGTCTGGACGAGTTCCGCACTGCGGATTGAAGGTGGCTGGTGAGGGCCTCGATCGCCGTCTCCGTGTCTTGGTGGGATTCGATGTGGTCCGGGATGCGGTCCAGGTCTTGTGATTCGGTTGCCTTGAGGAGGTCCCAAGTCTCAACCAGTCCACAGAGGTCCTAGTTTCAGATGTCTGGTCCGTCTGTTGTCCTAATTTGAGGATAACCGGGCGATGGTCCGAGTCTATATCGTCCATCGTTTCGATCGAGTGGAACTGAAGAGTTACGCCCCTCAGTAATGCTAGATCGAGAGTGTTTGGGGTCCCCAGTCGCGGTTGGGGGGTATCGTGTGGGTCATGGGAGTTATTATATCAAACAAAAGATTGTCTGATATATTTATTAGGGCTCTGCCATTGGGGTTAGTGGTATTGCAATTCCACTGTTCGTGTTTACAATTCAGATCTCCGGCTATTATAACAGCTGGGCCTAAGTTGAATAGGGCTTCTAGGTCTTTCTTAATAAGGGTTTTCTGGCACGCGAGGTATGCTGAGACTATGACTAGAGGTTGGTGGCCAGTCATTGCTAGTCTGCAGGCGGATACCTCCATACCTACTAGTGGTGGGGTGACTAGAGGCATGCAGTGTAGAGATCTTCTGAAATAGATCAGGGTGCCGCCACCACGGCCTATCCTGTCATGTCTAGTGACCCGATAGTTAGAGATCTTTGGATCTCTTTCACTCGGTTTCAGGAAGGTCTCCTGCACTAGTAGTATATCTACTTGATTGGTAACCAGGAAGTCATGGACCAAGTCGCGCTGGTTTCGAAGGCCGTTGGCGTTATAAGTCGCCAGAGTCAATGAGCGTGGTTTATTTCTACCTACATGCGCCATTTGTTACCGGTAACAATAATTTAACTAGGTTGTTTAGTTATAACGACCTAAGTACCTGGAGGAGGTACGCGTGATCCATTTCGATCACGAGTTGATCCCGGAGGGAGGGTTGATCAGACTCTGCAACTTGTCTTAGTTTTCGAGCCAAGAGTTGGACCTCTGCTAGGTCGAAAGGCAAGTTCTTGGCGAATTTAGTCGCCAAGGCCAAGTCCTCCGCTAAAGAGTGGTGGGGTGACGGCCCAGAAGGTGCTTTTAAAATGGGGGCGGGGGCAGGGGTTGCTTGGGGTAGGCCGGCCAAAATTGGGGCGCGCGTCCTTAGTGGAGGGAACGCTTCCGTCGTGGGAAGACCCGTCCAGTGATTTACCACTGGAGGGGGGGGCCGCCACGAATGCGGGTTTGTTCGGCACTTTTCTAGTGCCTTTTTGGGCGTTGCCCTTTCCGAACTTACGTTTGGGTCGGGGGCGGCAGGACAGCCTCTGTAGTTAGCGGGGTGACCCGCTTGGCCGCAGAGAATGCAGCTCGGTGGCTCCGGGAGTCCCGGGTGCGTGTGCACTCCGAGGTCCCGTGGTCGCCCAGGCACTTGACGCACCTGGGACGGGATTGACAATGTAGGGCAGAGTGCCCATAAAGTTGGCAACGATGACACTGCCGCAGTGTATGTTTTTCGTGTGGGCGTTCCACACGAAGGCCAGAGAGGCCACAGACCTTCTCAAGTTCGAAGATCTTTTTCCCCTCTGGGGAGAGGTCGAGGACAACCAATACTAAGTTTAGAGGAGACTTTGTTGCGTCGCCTCTGTGCATACGGTGCACTTCGTGCACCGGTACAGCTTGGGACTTAAGGTCCTCGAGAATGTAGGAACACTCGATTTCCTGTGGGAGTCCGCGGATTACAGCCCGAAGGCGTTTTTCTTCCGGCAGGGCATAAGTGTAGTAACCGATTTTACGGTCACATAACAAGGATGTTAGGGAGCGGTGGTCACTTGAAGACGTGACCATAACTTTGATGCCGTGTTGGGTATCACGGGCTTCTTTTATAGAGATTGCCTTACCTGGCAGCTCCTTAGCGAGTTGAAGCCAATGGGCTTTCTCGCGGATGATCAGGGGTGGCGGCGGGCGCTGTGAAGGTGGCCCAGGGCGGCTGGAAGGTGCCGCTGTTGGTTTTGTGGCCGCAGTGGGAGCGGGGTTGGGGGGGACCTCCCTCTGGGTCTTCCGTTTTTTGGTACGATTGACGGTTATGAAACCGTCATCGTCCTCGCGGTTTAAGGGGATGTTCGCGGGAGGCGCGACATCCATGGGGGTGATTTTATCAGCCGGTGGAAGAGGGGCATCCCTGAGGTATTGCGGACCGTCAGGAGATAATTCGATTTCTCAACGAGAATCGATTACGCGGTGTATGGGCGATCGCGAACGCGATGTCGTCGAGCTCGCGGAGCTCGATCGCGGTTGTCCCGACGCGGAACCGCGAGAAAACGAGGCGCGTGATTTTGGTGCCACACGGTGGGCATCGTTGAGCGGGGGTGCGGGCGGCGGGCGCACCGGTAACACGGCGGGTACGGATGCGGGGGCGCGGGGGGCGCGGGCGCTAAGGCAGAGCGCAGGTGGTCAGCGATAAGCGCGGTGGCGGGGGTCGCGGGGGGTGCGGTGGTCGCGGCAGATGCGGGTGCGGGGGCCCCTTGCACGTGTAACTTGCAGGACACGGGTTTCTCGGAATTAAGTTCCGAGATAACGGACGCCATTGATTGGGACTCCGGAGTCCTCAAATATTGGTCGAGCGCTTGAGGGAATTGCTGTCGTAAAAACGACAGGAAACCCTCCAACTGCAATGGAGAGAGCTCCACGCCGTCCATTGTCCCTGAGGGGGACGAACGATTTGGTGGAAAAACCACCTGATGACGCACTTTTCACTGCACTGTCACAGAAAAAAACACAGATCGACCGGGTGAACGAACGAACACAACGAACACGAATAACGGACAGCCGAGGCGGAGCGAGAGACGTGCGCGCGCGACGAACGACAACGGGCGAATGCTGTATTGGCTAGCGCAACGCGGGAGCGCACATATTAATAGTTGCTCTATCTCGCTCGTACATTATCCGTCCCGCTCACACATTGTGCTATATATAATACTAGCTTTACGACTTGTTAATATTTATACTTTAGGTTAACGTTTCCAAATTAAATATATTCACTTCAGTTCAGATCAGCACTCGACAGTGAATAAATACTACTCTCTGCCATCTGAAGTATCATTTAACCTCTACCTGTAGCTGCTACAACCTTTTTGCCTGGATATGGGCACCAAATAAGATTGGTGCCACTCCTGGGGTATAGTCTCCTCGATCATCATCTTATTAAAGTATATGTATATATATTAGAACATAATTAGGTTTGTATGTAAGTAAAATAGAGCTATCCACCAGGGTTTAACCGGCGGCGTAGCCACGGAAAAGTCTTTAATTTTGAATAAAATTAAAAATATTTAATTATTTAATTTCCTCACAATCCATATTTGGCTATTAATTCTCTTAATAGAATGATGGAATTAAAATATTCCATATGAATAATAAAATGATAATGACCTAATAATTAATTACAATAAAAGCACTATTTAATGGCGTCGTTTTAGAAGAAATCCCAAAATGATCTAACGAGCTGACCACCGTAGCACACGACACGAATATACAAACTAGGGCTGTCAGCGAGCAAATCAGGTGTGCAATTTCAGAAAATAATATATTTTCGCTCGAAACCATTACCTGCCTCAATCTAGCAAGAGAAAGCAAGACGACCCTTATGTAGGGTCCCGCGGAGTAGAGAGGCTATGTAGCCTTCCCCTTTTCCCCCTTTATGTAAGGGTCACGGGTATATACCCATGATCCTTACATAAAGGGGAAAGACGGAACACCCCGAGATTTTAGTGGATACCCCCGACTGGGGTGGCAACGGTACTCCAGTTTTAGTGCTAACCCAACGTGGTGACTCCCACACGCCCCAACCGCGCTTCCATCGCGATACTTAGATAGATAGATACTCTTTAAAAAAGGAGATTAGACAGCCCTTTTGTATAGAGAGGAAATCCGATTGAGGACTTATCAACGCGAGGGAGCAAACATGTGGAACTCGCCAGGTTTGGATGGCACTAGCACAAGAAAAAGTACTATTACCACTCGAGTCACCCAAAACCCCTGGGTTTTCCGCCCTTCACCTTTGTATCAGAGGCAGACGGTGGCCCATCGGCCTCATCTACTGCTAAGGGAGCTAAAATTAGACAGACCCTTTTTTTTGACGAGGGGAAATCTGTTTGAGGGCTATCCAGGAAACACGGCGGAGAGTACGGAATTGGTCATGTTGGGGTAGCACTAGCACCGCAAGCAAGAAATGCTATTACCAACGAGTTAGAGACACCCACTAAAACCCCTCGGAGTTCCTTCCTTCGTCTTATGCCAGGGCTACGGGAAGCGGAAGTTCGACCAACTACACGTGCCCTAGTAGGCGGGAGGCCTAAGGGCTACATCCACTGCCGGAGGGAAGCATGACTCCCGGCATCGTCACTTTCTATTCGACGTGAGGCGGCTAAGTGTTTCGCTCCACGGGAGAAGAGATGAGTGCGCGCGGAACACGACGCGCCCTCCTCTCAGCGATATTATCGGTAGATGGGAATCCTTCCCCATAGAATCACCGGTGCCGCTCATCTAGGGCCGAAGGCTGAAGTCCGCCCGTCGGCGCGTCCTTTGGCGAGAGCGAAGCAAGCTGGTACGCTCACGGTCCCACTAAGATTAGACAGCCCTACTACGAGCTGAGATTTGAACTTTTTAATCGGGCCGCGTAGGCGACTTCCGCGACATTAACTGCTGGAATTAACCTGAACGGTTGGACCCTAGTCTGACACACGACGCCCATTACTATTATAATTTTCTATATAATAGCCGACACAATGTCAAAACAACTTAGATGAAAGCGCATGTTTGTACAACGATACTTCTTTTTATGGTAACGCCCACCAAGTATAGACGCCATCTGATAAGACTTGCATAAATGAATAAAAAAAAACTAAAAATAGGTACTTGTAAGAATAATTTTGAACGCAGTCAGTATAAGTATGTATGAATCTGCTAGACCTTGTTTTAAGGATCTCTCCATTCTGACGATGCCGGCAATCATCATTTATCAGGTTGCGGTATACTCAGAGTTAACATAGATGCTTGCTTACGCTCAGCGTGTTAGCGCATATTCTTACTGCCCTCGGTGCAGGGAAAAGCTTTCGGCCATATCACACTCGCTGGACGCTGCCTAAGATGAGCAAGACGGTATATGTAACAGCCTCTTTAGTCTACAATAGACTGCCAAATAAAATAAAATAATCCTTAAGTCTCGGTTCTTTCAAGAACAGATTAAAAAGTTATCATATCGAGCAGACGCCTTATTCAATAGAGGAATTTTATCATTTAAATATTATTATAGTTGAAACAGTAATGAAAATAAAAATAAATTATAAATTAAACTAAATACTTAAAAATAAACTAAATTATAAATAAATTACACTACAAAAAAACCTTAGAAACTAAATAAACATATATACAAGTAAAATATGTAGTCCAGATCGCTGTCGGTGGGGAGCGTTCCCAAAATGCTGGCCGCATTTCCAAGTTGTATGGCAACGCTAATCCATTGCTCTAAATATAGGCCAGCCCTTTGGTTACGCGAGAATTCTTATTAAAATATTATTTAATTTCATTGTATGTAATTTTTATAACGTGTACATATTATTTTATGATCTTTGTGCTAAATAAAAGACTTATGACTTAAATAATATACCGGCAGACAGTATACTTGTACATTTTTTTAAATAGCTGAATTAAGCACACAGGCCGACGGCCCACATGATAGAAAGCGGCTATGGACGTTGACAACACCAGAGATGTCAGCAACGCGCCACCAGCCTCGAAAAACTTGCATGCTGTCAAAAATCAATCCTTTCTTGGTTTGGCACTTGACATCTCTTTACAGAAATTGATTCTTACAAGCAAGACTAGTGTTGGTGTAATAATACAGCATTGTTTCTTTTCCAAAGTCAGCCGATCGGATTCTTGACTACGGTAATTTACTTTTTTTTAATGTTATTATGACGAGTATTTTTCGCTATCTCGTATATAGGATTTGGTAATGTAGGCCCACTTGAATAACTCACCTGTATATTGCACTCTAGCTGTGCCAGTAAAACTTTACTCACGTTGGCTTGACAACGTATTCGTGAGGCCCGGTTCCTATAATTGCTCTACTATCGGTTAAAATTTGCCATAAGCTCCCATATAAATAATGTAAAAATTCAACCAATGGTAGGGCAACTGTATAAATAGTAAGATATAGGAACCGGCCTTTAGTGAATTGCAACTGTGGCACCAAGAAAACGGGTCCTTATTTATTTATTTATATTTATAATTTAATTTCAGGAAAACATGCCCGCCCCGTAGTTCTAATAAATATTTCATTATACAAATTATACATTATGTATCATGTATAATTACTTTAATATATACAATTTTAAAAAGTAACACATATATATTCACATACTAGCTGCGCCCGCGGTTTCACCCGCGTGGTGATGGAAAATCGATGTATTTTGCATAATTCACACTATATCTTTATAAATTATAGCCTATGTGTTATTCTGATGTGTAAGCTATATTACTGTAAAATTTCATCAAAATCCATTCAGTAGTTTTTGCGTGAAAGAGTAACAAAGATACATCTGTATCCATTCTTAGAAACTTTAGCGTTTATAATATTTATAGAAATTGTATTGTAACCATATCGAATTAATTTTGATTTGATCGATTGCTCAAGTGTTGTATAGCTCTCTAGCAATATCGAGACATCAATTTTTTGACTGTCAACACTACGTACCGATCAAAGCGGAGAGTGGCAACACTAGTGCAGTAATGGCGGCCGAACGATTAAAACAAGATACGAGCGCGCACGCAAAATTCAAGTGCCATCGCACCAAAATCTCAATATTCGAAAAAAAAAGCTAGCTGCAGACTCAGTTACGTCCAGTGTTTATATCGTTACTGCTAGATATAGAACCTTGACCGTCGAAAAGGATCAAAATTTTACCCAGAGTGGTGTTCGATCGCCTTTGCTGGGCAATCGAATGCTACAGAGATATACAACAGGTTATGCTTTCATTATACTTTTGTTACATGCCGTCAAAGATAAACGCACAGCTGCCTGTCGTCGTAAGCGCAGTTTATTGTCTTCCCGGATTTAGAAATTCTTTTGTGTTTTGAATTGTAATTAAGAAAAATATGCTATTGTTTTTCTACTTGTTTTATAACCATCATTAGCGTCGAACTAATCCTTATTGTTATTGTTTTCCGATCGCAGGTGTGCAAATTACTATTTCTCGGAAACTCAGTGCGGCCAATTTTTTTGTACTGTGTAGTTAGTATAAGACAATGCCCGAATGGAAAGGAGGGCAGTCAAGCGACGACTACGAGACGAGTAAGACGTTTGTAGTGCTCTCGATTAGCGATATAGACGACGGACTTTGCGCGTGTCGAATTGCATTGAATCGTACAATGTGAACTGGATGCATCCAGTTTTATTTGTAATTGTTTCATACGTGTTTGTACAGTTCTAATAAATTCTATAGTAGTTCCAACAGCATTTTTAATTCGAGTCCTGTAGCTCGTAACACTATTGTGCATAGCGCAGCAGTGCCTAACGCAGGTACAGTCTATCCTATCAGCAATCATCGCCAAAACGGCGTTGGTGCTGGCCCACACCCGGCGCACCAGGGACGCGCACCGCTTCCTAATGGTGGTCTGAAAGCAATCGGTGCGCATCAGAGCAAACATGCCCGAGGCGCTGCAGTAGCGGGGCAGCCCCAACACCGCCCTGAACGCATTATTGTATTGGACACAAAGGGCCATGTAGCTCTGTGAATAATTTGCCCACAGACTGCACGTGTAGAGACATGTACAATAAGCTTTGAAAGCTTAGCCATGGGAACGGTGTCATTTATTGGGATAAAAGTGTCAAGTGTTGGCCGGAATATAAGCTAGCTCTGTATCGAGGTTCATTTAAATCCGTTCTGTAGCTATCACGTGATGCTCAATTTTTTAACCGACTTCAAAAAGGAGGCGGTTCTCAATTCGTCTGAATGTTTTTGAAGTGAAACTTCTTTAGAATCGTTATGAATTTAAACTCGATGAAACGAAAAGCGACACTAAAAAGAGATAAACACATAAATCTATAGGACTAAGCTTGCGAGAGAATTAGATACCGAATTTTACATTGTGCAGCATAGATTAGAGAGTCAATAAAACCGATGATGAAATATAGGTCCAATTTGGACCTAAATATAACTGATAACAATATTTTTTTAGACTAAAACAGTGAAAAATTTAAAATGATTCTTAAGAAATTTATTTTGAATTTAATTATAATATGTTGACGGATGTAGGCTAAAGGAATTATATTTATATTAATAAAAGTTAGAGAAGAATTATCTGCGAGTATATTCTCTGAAGTTTCACTTCTACTGCGTGTGAACTGCACACACACAAAAAATTTTTTAAAACGTTGTTTACTCGATTTCTTTGTCAATTGTAGACCGATTTTCAAAATTTTCATTTAATCGAAAGGATATACTCCCAAGTCGGTCCCATAGTCAGGATCTGATGAGTGGATCCCCTGGAATTCGAGAGAATACCAAGAAAATTGTTAACCGACTTCTTTGTTATTAAATTAACTGTATAATTTCGACTCCTCAATAGTTTTATATTATAGATAGAAGTATTTTTATGGCTAATTTAAAATTTCGGTAAATTGATTTAGGAGGTCTATAATATTATTAACTGTCCATATCACACCTAAATGTGCGGGATAAACATACGCCTATGTTGAAAAGATTATATACTATAATATATCAAAAGTAGTGAATAAGAAATAGAGACTCTGCCCACATAAAAGCGTTAACTTGAAACATTTTGAGACATATTTACAGCACTAATTTCGTTGAATGATGTTAGAGATTAGTTGATAAAACCGTAACAGCCGTGAATTTATTTAACACCGTTCAGAGTTGAAAGTAGCCGTATAATTTGTTAATCTGCCTCACAGAGATGGGACGTAATCAGATCAAATGTCTCCGCTGAGAGCAATACGGGGTCAAATTCTAAGTAAAATTGTGTAACTAAATGAGTGTCTCTTAGAAAATTTCAACATTAAGCAGACAATTCAAAATACGAATGGTCATTTTTAGGGAGTCGAGTGACTTCGGTTAAAAGTTAAGCGATTTTCAAGATATACATAATTGAAAAAATATGGGTTAGTTATATAATAAGGCTTGCTCGACGATCGAGATTCTACAATGAATTTGAAAGAGAGGAAACAATTCTATCCGTGCTGGAACGTAGAAAGAATACAATTTCCAGCGGCCGGGCGGCCTGTCGTAAGAGGCGACAAAACAACCCATAGCCAGGTGGTAGGGTATTTGCCCGACTGGACACATAACAACCTTGAGTTGTGTTTCGGCATTAGTGACCAGGTTCCAGTCTCCCTTAAGAGAGCAGCAGCGCATTTGTAGCACCTTTGGTGTTGCAAATGTCCATAGGCGATGGTAACCGCTTTGCATCAAGTGGGCCGTATGCATGTCTGCTGAACTCATGCAATAAAAAAAAACAATCAAGTAAATTTATACGGACTAGCAGTTACCAAAAATACAATTTTTAGAATTGAATGACACGAAAACTACTGAACGGATTTAAATTAAACTCAGGAAGTCCAGATTGAATTTACGAAAATGCTTCATATCCCCAATGCGTGTCGGACCACACAAATCGAAGGATTTTGTAGAAGCGACAAACTTCTGTTATTTTTATCAGACTTTAAAAAATTTGAAGCTTCTCAATTCGTCGTGTAAATTAAAATTATATTAACACCAAAAGTGACATGTAATAAAAAATTTCGCCAACCGCAAAATTATCCCCCAAAATGGAGATAAACCCCAAATATGGAGACGCTGAGGAGACTCGACACAGAGCTAGTTTAGATATATCCCGGATTAACAAACATGATCATTACCTTCCTTTAACAGATTAGCTAAAGATTACTCTCTCAAACTATAGTGTTATTGTTTCGTTTTGTTTGTATATAATATAATATGTGTTTTTATATATATATATATATATATATATATATATATATATATATATATATACAGACATATATGTTTACATATGCTGACGCCGGCTATCTAGGCTAACCTTAGAATAGCTAAATAAACTTGAGCGACTTCAGAACTTGTGTATTAGGTTCATATTTGGATTGCAAAAATATGACCATGTTTCTGAATTTCGTATGAAGCTCAAGTGGGTCCCTAGTCGTTTTCGCCAGAATACTCACATTCTAACTCTCCTTTATAACATACTATTTAATCTTAATAGTCCTGCTTACCTTAAGGAACATTTTGAATTCCTTCGTCTCTTCACTTTTCACAGTTTGCGCTCAGATACATATGGTAGACTTCTGACACCTGCACACAGTTCATCCTTTTATGATAACTCTTTTACAGTGCAGGCTGTCAAACTCTGGAATGGGTTGCTTCTTACTGTCAGAGAGGCCAAAACATTATCTACTTTTCGGAACTCACTTAGAAATTACTATATGTCTTTAAATAAATATGTGTAATATATTAAACTTTTACTATAAAAATAACAAGACAATAGTTAGTTACATATACAATCGAATACAATGCATGAACACTTAACTTATTTGTATTGTATTCTACCCATAGTCCCTCAAGACTATAAGTAGAATACTGAGCCTAGATGACTGTCTTCTAACATTTACTTATTTATCTATTGTAATATATGTTAATATACAATGATTGTCATATATAATGTTAATAAATATATTTATTTAGATTATTTCGTATATACGTATATATTAGTATTCTATAAATGTGTCTGGATTTATATATGTATTAAATTTATAAATTAGTGTAAGTATGTATATTTAAATTGTACAGTCCTATCTTTTTTCTGTACATAGCCAGATTAGTTAAGAATTTATTTTAAACTAGGTTGCCTGGAAGAGATCGCTTTTAGCGATAAGGCCGCCTGTTGTTTTGCCAACAAGTATTGTAATTATGCATTTTGTTTTCTTTTTTTTTTGGTGAGGAATAAAGTGTTATCTATCTATCTATATTTATGTATGTATGTATATAGACATAGACAACACTTTCACCAAAACAAAAATGCACAACAAGACAATAGTATTCATATTTATTAAATTATATATTACCATTAATTATTCATTAGTTAACTAAATTATTGTATGTGTGCTGGTTCAGCAACTATCGACTTTTGTTGTCCTTCTTACACTCCATCCAAAGGTTGTCTGGAAGAAATCGCCATGGGCTATAAGTCCGCCGATTCTGCTACGTATATTCTTGATTTTATGTAGCATTTTTGTACAACAAAGTATACTAGTGGTCGCCGGTGGTCGAAATTCGACCATAATAATTGATTTAAATTGTAAGTTTGAACATTATTATTTATTTAGGTTTATGGCTTGGCAGCTAGGCCTTTAAGCCAGATCTTAGATTATAATGTAGTTTTTCCATTTTCTTATGCCTATGTGTAGCACAGCTGAATTGTAGGTTATCAGCTGGTGCCATTCAACGGAGTTCTTGTGACAACTCAAAAGGCCACATTCGACTATACAGTTCACATTTCTGACAAAACACATAATTACTACTCAAAAACTATCAATATCCTACAACTATTGTTCATTTTAGGGTAATATTACACATTTTTAGAAAATAAAACTGCACAGCACAACATCTCCTTTCAGTTCCCGCCAAAAACTCTTTGAACATTATTAAGGTTCTGTTGTCCAAGACTATTATTTTATTTAGGTTTATGGCTTGGCAGCTAGACCTTTAAGCCAGATCTTAGATTATACTAATGTAGTTTCTTCATTTTCTTAAGCCTATGTGTAGCACAGCTGAACTGTAGGTTATCAGCTGGTGCCATTCAACGGAGTTCTTGTGACAACTCAAAAGGCCACATTCGACTATACAGTTCACATTTCTCACAAAACACATAATTACTACTCAAAAACTATCAATATCCTACAACTATTGTTCATTTTAGGGTAATTTTACACATTTTTAGAAAATAAAACTGCACAGCACAACATCGCCTTTCAGTTCCCGCCAAAAACTCCTCGTCAAAGACTATACATGTATAATCACAGATTGCGCCAAGGCTACACTGTTGATTTGACTTTAACAATAAACAAAAGAGTATATATGCGTGTGTGTGTCAAATAATAATGTGAATAAGTGTGAATGTGAATATGTATGTATGTGTAACTTTTAGGATTACAACAAAAATATATTAAACTAATAATATGTACAGCTACAAACTATACTATATAAAAATTAAAATTAAATAAAAAAGGGGAAATATCTAAAGATAAGTTATTATGTAACTTTTTAAATTGTGTGTATTAATTTTAATCTGAATGATGTAATGTAATATGTATTAGTACTATGGGACATGTTTTCCTGAAATAAATAAATAAATTAAAAAAAATACACGGTAATGTGTGTAATAATTTTTATTGATTTAATGTATTTTTTATGCATAATTTAAAAAAAAATAGTATTCTGAACTCCTTCTTTATATAAAGTATAAGTGTACTAAATTTCATACTCCTCGGCCCGCGCATTTTTCATTAAAAGGGGTTCAAAGTTTTTGCTGTGTTTTTGCTTCACGTATTAATATATAGATTCTATTTTATTCTATTCTAACACTATCAAATATTCGATCCGATCAAAATCAAACACTCGGTATAAAAATAAAGATTTCGCTCGTGTGGCACGTCCTTGCGAGTGGGCGTAACGGCCTGTCATTACCATCAAAATAACCATCTATGACGGCAAATTGATGCTTCCGAATGTATCTGAGCTGATCCTTGGTATTATTTGTGTAATTATGCGATTTCAAAGCTAGCAATGTTTTAAGATCTAAAACACCTGTTCAAATATTAACAATTTTTCAAATGGATTATTTATATTTATTTAGTAAACGCAAGCTTTAGGAAGAGTACCTATTTCTTACCGCTTCTACTTGAAACAGCAATAAACGTTGCGGCAGAAAGTACGTATAGCTGACTTGATTTGTAGCTTATGTGTGATTTTCAAAACTTTTTCAGCACAGTTCGGTTTGAATAAAACATTTTGATTTGAAGAAAAAATTATGATATAATGAAAATGAATATATGTATTTTCAAAACTGAACCTCACACATTACTTATTGTAAGCCACGATTCTACCATCGCTTTCAAAGTAATATTAATTAATATTGTTAAAAGAGAAGATGCATAACAACAAACTCTATGGCAACATGTTTTCTTTAATTAATATTTATTATTAGAATTTATTTGGATCTTAACTGAAACAAGTTTAGGAGATTATGCAGCAATTACGTGTTTTTTTTTCATTTACATTGTCGGGCTTGAAGGTCTAGTTGCTAAGCCATAAAGTAAAAAAAATGTCTTACAATGACAGTGACATTTTACAATACATTTATTATTACTCTAAAGGGGGTCCATTTACTACTCTCTACATGGCAGTTCGCCTAGCAGTCCGGCGCGTAATGCAGGTCTGTGTATTTTGTGGCAGCCTGCATTGCGTCCTGCAACACCGAGCAGAATGCCTCTTAAGTCCTGCAAGCTCCGCCGACTGCAGGACTGCACTGAGGGATAGTGAATGGGCCCTCTTTACGCTTATATCAGAAAAAAGAAATGTACAGGTCACACAAGCGTGTGTGTTAAAGGCGTAACCCCAACTGTGTATTTTACGATATCGCCATAACAAATCCCATAGTTCACCGAAACCATAAAAGGCGAACCCATTAGCCTCACTAACGGTCCAATATACAAGACCCCCTCCCTTGATACGTACGCCTCCAACTATATTCCGCAACGACAGTCAATATAAATGATAATTGTTGGCCGATTGCCGCGATCAAAGCCATCGTCCGTTTCTCAATCGCCCGATCGCCTGGGGATGCGTGGGTGACATGACCTCTTAACATGCGTAGGCGCAAACTTTCTAAGACCACATATCGTATACCGAAACTATCGCTCTAATGGATAATAAAATATATAATGAATATGATAAAGCATTTTACAATAGCTAATGATTGGTGTTGCTTTCGTTTTCAGAATTGAATAAGTTAGATTGTGCAGACATGTTTTCAAAGAGAAAGAAATATTTTAGAACAAATTTCTTCGTGTGTAGTTAATATGGAATAAACATCAAAAATGTAGTATATTTTTATATAGTTCTTAATATGAACTACTCATTCAAAATTATATTATACTTCTAGAACAATAATTATGTATAGTTATTGAATCAAAATAATATAAGTTTATGAATTGTGAAACGAATCGCTTTGTTTTAAGCCTGGTGTATTCGAAAAATCGTCTCATTTTATTTGAATATTTACATATATTAAGTCTCGATTTAACATGACTGATGTATATGATTGATTTTACAAGGTATCGGCTATAAAAATGTATTACTTGACAAAAACAACTTCAATAAGACACACTTCATTGGTTCCAAGAGGACGGGACGAGTAATAAGATATTTTGATCACATGCCGATTATTCGATCCGGGTCGAAGGACCAAACTTGGACATGAAAATTTCCATCACACTGACATCCAATACTCTAGTTTAAAACCAATAACAATTTTTTACAATGAAATTTTAGATGTATTCATAAATGACATAGGCGAGACAGTCAACCATGTTTTTGTGGTAATCGATACCTGTACTATAGAATCAAGGATTAGCAGAGTTAATATCTGGAATGAGAGTAGACATAATCATGTGTTGTGTACATGTAATCAAATGCGAAACTATAACACTACAGCGAATTAAGTTCAAAGGATTGTGAAGGGGATTTTCGCTGAAAACGATAGTGATATTATTACACCAATCCATGGTGTAGTTTGCAAGTATGGAGGGTAGAAGTAAGGAAGACCATCTCAGTGTATCAAAAAGTGTCCTTTTTTATACATTTGTGCATAATATATATGAATATTATAAATATATGTATTATGAAAATCTGTATATTATTATTTTGTAGTTACTTATATATTATATATAATATATACTATATAGAGGACACTTCAGTAGGCGTTATTTCATTATTTTATTAAATACATTTACATTTATATCAGAGCTTCTCATAAACTCTTTATAGCGGTCTTGCTTTTGTACAAAAACATTGTAAAGTGTAAAGTATCCAGTAATTGGCAAAAATCATATTACACAGAGTTTATTGTCTAAGTTATAAATATTGTGAGCTGTTAGATATGTAATAAATAAATAAAAGCAGCCAATTTAGGTGGCGCCATGCTAGCGAGTGGTAAGATTTTAAAAGCGGCGCCAAAATAGATTGGGATAGTTATAGATAGATATTATTGGGATGATTTATCTAAGTAATTATAAAAGGTACAATTTTTTAATTGAGAAAATAATTAATAAAAATATATAATTCTCTCAATTAGACAAGTCATCACAGATATAAAAAAATTCAATTAAGCACACTTCACTCTGTTTATAACTGCTGCTAAATTCATATCATTTCCATTTGCTACGCCAGCGCTGTTTCGCTGTTTTCGAACAGTAACTTGCTGTTTACAGGTGGATACGTCCCCCATACCAGTCGGTTCTCCTTATTATGCTTGTAAGGGCCAATTTTAGTATATGTGTAATATGTACAATATTAAATTGTGATGACGTATATTTGTGTTTAAGTGAGTGTGTTATTTTACTTTCCAGGTGGTGGTATTTTATATTTTATTTATGTGAACAAGATAATTAATTTTTTAAAATATATGTGTGTGCAGTTCAGACTCAATAGAAGTAAAACTTCAGAGATATTTCTTCTCTAACTTTTATTAATATAAATATAGTTACTTTAGCCTACATCCGTCAACATACTATAATTAAAAAAAATAAACTTCTTTAGTATCACTTAAAATTTTCACATATTTTATTTCGGCCTAAATTGGACCTATGTTTGATCAGTGGTCTTATTGACTCCAATCTGTGCTGCACAATGTAAAACTTCTATCTCATTCTCTCGCAGGCTTAGTCCTATATATGTATATGTTAACTCGTGTTAAAACGAGGTCAGGTAAAAAGTATATCAAATAAACGTGCATGTATGATGTAGAGGTTAATGAAAGTAGATGAAGGGAATGTTGTTTGTCAGGATCGTCGCAAGTGAAGATCTATAGTCTCTATCTACCCCCAAGAGAAACGTGCGTGGCGTGGCATTATGTATGTATCTCTTTTTAGTGTCGCTTTTTGGTTTCATCGAGTTTCAAATCACAATCGCAACGATTCTAAGGAAGTTTCACTTCAAAAAGATTTCATGTAAACTGCCGAACTTTGTCTTTTCCACACTTGACATTGGCAAACTATGACCTGGCTGTGCGCGCTCGATTATATACAAACAGAAAACATTTTAACTGTTAACCTATAATAAAAGAAAGGATTTGTTTATGCACCTAACTTTACACACACGTACTTATTTATACTCAGTCATATTAAGGTATGCGCAACACGCAACACACACACCCACACACACACACACACACACACACACACACACACACACACACACACACACACACACACACACACACACACACACACATGCACACACGCGCGCGCTATCGTAGCCGCAATGACACTTGAGTTCGTTATAAGTTAGTAATATTTACAATGTATCCTGTGTTACAATACTATAATATACTTCATTGTCTTGTGGTGGGAGTTGTCACTGCAGCACAGTTTTATACTTTTGCAGTGCAACGAACTGTCCTGTCATTATGTAAACATGTGTTTCTTTAGATCAATAAAATATTTATATTTAGCAATATGGTCGTGGACTAAACAAACGAACCTATTACCAAAAAACACAAAGAAAGAAAATTAAATATTTTTCAATAAACCGATTCATATTTTCAAGTATTCATTTTTAACAGTTACATCATTATAAGTATAACCTACATGTTAAACTTTCTTGTTATAGTTGACAATGTGTACATTGTACATCGTTTTAAATAGCCACTTTAGAATAATTGTAATGGTGGGCCATTCACTACAAGGAAATAAGACAACACTCAATTCATTAAGTTAAAAATATAGTACACAGAAAGAGCGTTCATTACTTATCCGATAAGGTAGGTTAAATACGCACTTAACCTGGCTAATGTTGTAGATAAAATTATCCTAACAACAATGAGCGCAGTGTAACTTTTTTTAATTAGTCTCAATGTCCGTCCGATGCAGGGAAAAGACTGGTGTATATCATGACAAGAATATAATATCACTCGTGTTTACTTTTTTTAATACTCGGCAGACAAACACATACATTGTATATCCCAGCGGTTACTCAATAGTTTCGCTCGGGGTCCGTTTTAAGAAATGAAATGACCATCGCGGTCCGCACAACATTTTAAAGAAAAAAATATTCACTAAACAAATGTAATTACGGAAATAATAAAGATATTTTTTTACATATCAATGAGAAAAATTACATTTTTTCACGGTCCGCCATTTGGCGACCCCTGGTATGTCCGCAAGTTACGCCTGTGTTATTAACACTCTGGGGCCGGTCCCAGAAACGCAGACCAAGGTAAATAACAGAAAGTTCGTTTCCGAAATATACCATGCCTGGAATCAAACCTAGGGCCTCTGTGTTCGCATTCGGGCAACTGAGACTTAGCCCGCTCAACCACAGAGGCCGTCGGGGCCGTCGTTACTACAATAAATAAATTTAAAAAAAAAACAATTGGCAGTTATTGAGACTGCCCAGAAGTGAAAACTTAAAACTTTTAGTATTAAAATATGAAATTTCATAATGTTTGAATTAAAACACCATTTCAACAATGCACAGTATATACACATTGAACTTTTCACTAAATCCGTTCAATTTCTAATTGACGGCCTCTGTTGTTGCGCGGGCTAAGCCGTTGCCGGTCTACCTCACTGCAACGCAGAGACTCCGGGTTCGATTCCTGGTATAGTAAATTTCGGAAACGTATTTTCTCCGTTATTTACTATGGTCTGGGTGTCTGGGATCGGCCCCAGTGTGATACATTATATATTACCCATAGCACAAGCGTAATTTGCTTAATTTGGGGATATACAATATGTGTGTTTGTCTGCCGATTATTATTATTATTATTTCACTTATAAGATATACACAGCACTAATGTTGCACAATATGTCAGCTGTATAGCTACAGATATACTGCTATCAGCATGTCGGTGACGTAAACGTACGATATTTCACCCATCCAAATAGCGTCTAACGCGCACAGTATACAGCCGCTGCGCATGGGCCAATCATGAGCATGTCGGTGACGCGAACCCATAACATTTTCCCGTACCAAAAAATGACCAACGCGGCTAAAGAAGTTTTCACTTCAACTAGGAAAAGAAAACCTACTTCAAGAGTAATTAAAAAGCAAAAAATAAATATTTTCTACAACATCTCGAAGATTTTTCTTTAAATTCCGATGCAGCACAATGCTGTGTTGCCAACCTCGTTGACTAAAAAACTCGACGTACAAGCCGTATTTATTACGTATATTTTGTCTCTTGTGAATCAGGTTTTTTTTACGTAAAATTTAATGTGAATGTATTGTGTTTTTATGTATAGCGTCTTCTTTTTAAATCAAGAAATCTTTTTCGTTCTTTAGTCGGTGCCGAGTAAAACATAAAATTTACTATATCTTGTCATGCTTTTTAGTTATTCTTTAAATCGATTTATTTTTCACTTTAAATTACGTATATGATATACAATAACAAATTTATATTATATATTTAATATTTTTTTATGGCTTTTATATATTCGTCAACTGTGTTAGATCGGCAGACAAATACACACATTTTATATGCCAAGCTAAGCAGGTCATGCTGGTTATGGGTAACATACAATGGACTACTCTGGAGTTGATACCAAACCATAGTATTTTTTTTATTGCATGAGTTCAGTAGACAGGCAGGTGGTCCACCTAATGGGAGGCGGTTACCATCGCCTATAGATATTTGTAACACCAAAGGTGCTACCAACGTAGTGCCGCTCTCTAAAGGAAAACTGGAACCTGACCACTAATGCCAGAACACGACTCAAGCTTGTTATGGCGGCATGCTCTAGACCAGGGGTGGTAGCCATTCAGACGTACACATACCGTACCACCTGGCTGTGGATTGTTTTGACAGTTACGACAGGCCGCCAGGTCGCAGGAAATTGTATTCTTCCTCCGTTCTTGCAGGGATAATAATGGAAAGGGCGTTTACGAAATTTACCATGCTAGAAGTCGAAACCCGAAGCCTCTGCGTTCTAGTAAGCTACGCCATCGATTTTCACAGAATGACTTGCTTGATTTTTAAAATATTTGTACATATCACCGCAAATCACAAGTAGGTACTTGGAGCTACCGTGCTGATTTTCTTGTGAATCTAAGTACGAAACCGGTTAAAAGCAATTTGATCCAAACCAATGGCGATAAATCGAATGATAAATTTCCATACTCGATCAGTATATGCTAGACATCTCTGAGATATCGATTACGACCGGTCATTATCTGTTATAGAAAGGAAATATGACATGTGGGTATAAAATCAGCTACTGGAAATAACTCCGAAACAATATTTCATATTTCTTATATCTGTTGCTTTTGTATGTGTTGTTCTCCAGTTGTGTATATTTTATTGAACATCAAATTCTTTATGAAAATAAAAATATTTATGTAGGTACAGTTTGTACCAGGGCTTGAAATACCGGTAAAGATTTGGTATCGTTATTTATGCTAATTTCAGACAACGGTAAGGAATAAATATCGTTATAAAACTTACCGTTATTTCTAGCCATTTTACCGGACAAAATAACGTTAATGCTATTTTTATCGGTAATTTACCGTTATACCTATGTTTTGTTACCATCATCGCTCTTTTTCACTCGTAAAGATTGTCAAACAGCGCTGTACTAAGAGCGCGCGCAATATTTAGAGTTGTGTTTGTCGATTGTTTCAGTAACACGCAGTCGAAATAAAGCCAATTCTTAAAAATGGCAACGTCGCTTGAAATAACGTAAAAATTACCGATACGTATAATTTTTAACGTTATATTATAACGTTGAAATCATAAAAGTTACCAAGTAACGGTAAAAAAATATACCGGTATGGCAATATCTCTTTAGAAAATACGGGTAATTACCTATATTTTAAAAGGTAATTGATAACGTTTTCAAGCCCTGGTTTGTTCACTTGCTCAGTAGTTGGTGGTAGAGGTGACTGCTGTCAGTAGTTGTTGAAATGCTTGTGATTTCTTGTAGTAAGCGAAGAAATACTTCTTGAAATTTCAGTAATTTATTCTTGCAGTAGTAGCGTTTGGTTGCTGATCCCTGGAGTTGCCGGTTCAACTTAGTGATAGTTGAAATCGCATTGTTAGGAGTTGCGAGACTCGAATTAAAATGCCGTTGGAATTATTATAGAGTTTATTAGAACTATACAAACACAGGTACGATAAAAACCGAACACAACAAGTCCAAACGTAATGCAGAAGGTTGTAATTCAATAAAACGCGCAATGTCCGTCACTATTAGATTCCCGATTGTAGTACACACCTCTCGCTTCGATCGTGGTTCTCGCTGACTTCCTCCCTCCATCAGGCCGTCGTTTTATCCTGCACAAGTGCAATGTGCCCGCCCGTCCACGTGGACCTACTTTCCTAGAATCAGCTTGTACTGTTAAAATCCGTAACACCTGGCTAATGATTACAATAGAGCCTATTGTTGTCTACAAACGAATGCCAATAAATAAGTAAACAAAAGAAGACTATCATAAAAGAATTACAATAGTTTCAATGTTATTAGTTATTAGTTCAAATGCCGACGGGTAAATGTGCTTCTACAGATAAATCTGTACGGGGAATTTGTCTTTGTCGGCGCTTAGGTTCTAACAGTATGTTACATCTATTAGCAAGTTGTAGCAACTCACCCACGAAATAATTGAGAGCGTTATTTATATTAAAATAGCGCAAGTAGGCCGCAATGTCAGCAAAACGCTGTACGTGGAACCGTATTATTTATTTATTTATATTACATACATATAATATATACCTACATATACACAGATTTATTAATCTGTAGAGAGTTCGGATTCGTACAATGAGTTTGAAAAAGATAAAATCAAGGGGGCTCATTCGGACCAGCCGATTCCGAAAACAAATGTATAGAATTTTGTCTGACCGTCTGTTAGAACATCACACCAAAACTACTAAACAGATTTAAATGAAACTCAACACGTCGCTAGTTTATGTCCCGGGTCAACACGGATAATTGTTATCCCGATAAATGACGTGGATTTCGTGGGATAAACGAATATAGCAAGAAAGTTGGTGCTGTTGTCGTATTTTTCATGCCGCCTTTGCAATGTACTACCAAGTTACGTCGTAATCATGGCAACGCAAACGAAGTTTCGGCATATGCGGGATTAATAGAAAATGAGGAAATTGTAGCAGCGAAAGGTAGAGGTTAAATGATACTTCAGATGGCAGAGTAGTATTCACTGTCGAGTGCTGATGTGAACTGATTTATTTTGGAAACTGTAACCTTAAGTACAAATATTAACAAGTCTTACAGCTAGTAAAATATATAGTACAGTGTGTGAGTGGGATGGATGATGTGCGAGCGAGATAGAGCAACTATTAATATGTGTGCTCCCGCATTGCGCTAGCCAGTAGTTTGTTGTCCGCTGCGATGACTAGACATATGTAGCTGCCATAAAATAATAAAGACCCACGAAGAAAACCCTAAAATCACAATATGAGAATCAATCAATTAAAAAATTCGTTATCCGGATAATTCTGTATCCGTGCAGGAAAGGACAAAGAATATAATTTCCTGCGGCCGGGCGGCCTACCGTAAGAGGCAACAAAACAAACCACAGTTAAGTGGTAGGGTATTTGTCCGAGTGCATGGCTACCACCCCTGGGTCTAGGGTAAGCCGCCATAACAACCTTGAGTTGTGTTCCGGCATTATTGGCCAGGCTCCACTCTCCTTTTAAAGAGCAGCAGCGCATTGAAACACCGTTGGTATTGCAATGTCCATAGGCGATGGTAACCGCTTTCTAGTGGGTAGGCAGTCTGCCTGCTGAACTAACGCAATAAAAAAAATCTACAAACCCTAATAAAATCGTTAGCGCACATGAAAAAGCAAAGTTTCACGGAGCAATGAAAAAGATTGGTAAAAAATAACAGATCAGAAACTTTATTGCTGTGTATAAATCAAAACGAACAAAAGCAAACAAGTTTAAAGAAAATATCTTTTTGCAGTTCGCTGCTAAAACGGCTATAATGCCGGTCGTACGTCAAAACTTTGACGCGTTTTTGACGTGCAAGCAGAACGCAAAACGATCAGTGTATTTGCGTTGAAAAAATTTAAATGTCCTGTTATTAATAGATCAATCATTTAACGGGTTGAAAATAGTCTTCTCAAGACTGCGGAAACTAATGCGATGACGTATAGTATTGCTGTTTATAATATAGTGCGGCGTGGGAGCCTAAACTGCTCTTGATCCGCTAAAATTTGTCATCGAGTGATTTTTCAACGTGTAAAAATGATGCGACTTATAAAAGAAAGAAGATTTCTGCTTATAGTAATAGAATTGATTTTAACGTGGAGAGAATATTTATTTGTGGATGTCAAGTTATCTTCTTCAGGTCCTCTCAGAAAGAAAATATGACGCTGGATTCAATAACGACTCCTTAGGAGGTGTTTTTTTATCGCCTCCTCCGTCATAGTTCAAGACAGAGTCTTTACTCTTCTTGTCTTGTTTTATTTATCTAATTCTAATATACGTTTTTAAACAACTCTTATTTTCTAATATCAATCGTTACATATCTATTTAATCTATTGTGTCTATTTGTACGTTTGTTTATTTATACTTATCTATCTATTTCTTACATGTTTTTCTATCAACTTTGTCTATTTACATTACTTTATTTTACATTTTCTATTTTGTTTTCATTTGAGGTTTTTTTTACATTTTTAACACTATACTACTAACACTGTGTGGATATGTACAATTATATATCACCAGAGTTATTTGTTGACCCGTTCCGTTTTGTTACTACTTTCACGATTCTTAGCGTACTTTAAAAATACCTCGCGTTTCTGTTTGCCAAGTAATTCGTTGACGTTCTTCCTTTCAATTTCCAGCTTTAGGGCACACCCGACATTGTACCGGTCCACGCCAAAGAGGTTGGATCCAGGGAGGTTTTTCAGCCACTGTATGGAAATTTTAAAAAACAATGTTGTTGCTAGAGTCCAGAGCCCCAAGTCCAGTTGTTACAATTCTACCAGAGTAGTCGAACACTTAGTTTAAAATAAAATAGTTCGTGTCGCCAGTTTTGGTAAATGCAACATAAATTTCCAATTCTGGCTAAATTAACGATTGTGCTGTCATAATCGACCATTCTTTAAAATTAAACATCAAATTTTTAAATGTCTGATTTAAGAATAAGCTCAGCTTCACATTCTTGAAGGTATTTAAAGTACGTCGTAAGTGTAAAATTTTCTTTTATTGATACTAATTTAATAAATGCAGATTTCTCGCCATAAAAAGAAGCACCTGACGACATATACTTATTCAATGACACAAACAAACGCTAATTTGATACATAAACAAATGTGCAACACAAAGTTACACGACATGGTGTATATTAATTACCTTGTATTTTCTTACAGGAAGACAAAAGTGAATACATTTTTTGTTCAAATATACAAGAAGTCGGCTAATTCAAAATATTTTCTATTTTAATATCTCTACCTTTAGATATTCCTTAAGTTGGCTAAGATATTTAAACATCATGAAATAGTGTAGTAATGAAGAGCAAAAATCGTGTTGTGTGTGTACCAAAATGATCTTCTAATGTAAGGGGAAAACACTGTCTACCTTTATTTTAGAAGCTGTTATAATTTATGCAAAGACCCATAGTTACATATACACGATAACAATCAATGCTCATAGAATTATGTATATTTATTCATTAGCATTTAATTATGGATTGCGTGTGCAGTGTTTCGTCTGTACCTTTCGTATCTAATGTTACAATTATGTTAATTAACCTTATTAGAACCTAAATATGACTTGTCATTTGATACATAATAGCCTCATCCAGAATACAAAACTTTTCCATAATCTTTTCATCACATGACATACCATCTTTAACCAACCAATTTGAAGTAGTTTATACCATTGTTTTATTTCATACAATAAATTGTAATAGATGTTATTGTTTTAAAACTAAAATCTTCATACTGAGAAAAAAAACAATTTTGTTAAGAAGACAAGACAATTTTCACTGCTCAACTGAGTCTCTAATTGTGAAGAGACTTTTGTATAGTTGACATAAAATGTACTTCATCCGCAATGCTTGAAGATGAAAATCTTCGAGCAGTGTGTCCTACTAGTTATGATATACGGTGCCGAGACGTAGAGACTGACTGTGGGTTTGGTTCACAAATTTGACATTGCTTAACGGGTTATCGAGAGAGCCACGTTGAGTGTTCCTCTTGTAGATGTATTTAGAAATGAGGCTATCCAAAAGAGATTTAAAGTTAACCCTCGTGAAATTAGTCTGTTGAAGCGACAGTGGGCCGTTTGCATCCGTCGCAGCACGACAGTCGATGGAGCAAACATGTCCTGGAGTAGATACCGCGTCGCGGTAAACGAAGCGTAGGACATCCCCCAGCCAGGTGAAACGACTACCTCATTAAGGTCGCCGGAAAGGACTGTCTATATATGGGACTGGGATATGTGATGCAAAATAGGGGAGACCTACGTCCAGCAGTGGACATAGATTGGCTAAAGTTGATACTTCAACAGTAATGTCGCTAATTAGTGTACAAATAAAAGGCGATGAAAACGATAGAGCGGACTGTAGGGGTATAGAGACTACACTAGACATAACCTTTCTGATCTTTGCAATATGTGTACAATAAATAGTTTTTACTAGAGAATTCTTGTTGTTGATTGGAATAAGCTATAAGGTGTTAGGAAGCCATCGTCAACAGCGGGCTCAAACTTAAGTCCGAAGCCATTTTTTTTTACGACGGGAATTCCTTTTGAATGTTGAACAAAACCAAAGCTAAACGAGCTGTTTTGTGTTGATGTTACACCACTGTTGTTTGTATGTGACTACTTGCGTTTTTTGGTTATCATCAGTTTTAAATTGAGAATGGCAGTCTTTTTATAAGAATGAAAAATCTGTTATTCTGTCTTAATTAAATTTTGTTCTTGTAAATTCATAAAAAAAAATCGTTTTGCTTCCTCTATACACAAGATTGAAGTCTACCTCTACAACTCTATTCTGTTTATAAATATGTATTATGCATTTCATATATATCACATAATATTGGTACGACCGACAAAGACAAATTCACACCTGCATACCTGTTTTGCACATTGTATTACATTTCGGCGTTTGGACTTCTTTTGTTTACTTTGTGTTTAAAAATTTTAATTAGAAAAACAGCCCATTGTGTATTGTAATCTTTAATGGTAGTCATTAGCCAGGTGTGATTCTAAGAAATTCGGTCCGCGCGGTCAGGTAGACATATTGCATAAATAAATAAATAAAGATAAAGCAATGCCCCAATAGAGAGATCGTCAGTCAAGCGATAACCACAAGCGAGGCAAGACGTGTGTACATTCGGTAATCTATATGGTGACGGACTTTGCGCGTGTTATTGAATCATGCATTACGTATGGACTGGTGGTGTTCAGTTATATTTGTACCTGTGTTATACACACGTATAGTAAGTACGTTTAGTACTGAGCAAATTAGAAACAAATATTGTGGGGATACTGATAAAATATTCAAGAAAAATGCTATAATATTGTTACGAGTGCGGGATTCGAATTAAGATGCCGTTAGAATTACTGTAGAATTTATTAGAACTATACAAGTGTTTATATAGTTCTTGAATATTTTATCAGTATCCCCACAATATTTGTTTCTAATTTTCTCAGTGCTAATTATTATTATGTTTATAGTAATTATATGTATTATGTGACTCTTTTGTTTGGTATATAAATACATCGTTAATTCATTGTCATGTGTCTCGCTATGTGAAGACCAAATAAACGTTTTTTTTTTCATTCTTACCGACGCGACGGAGACGTGTGGGATGCGCCACGTTGCGGTGGTACTAGCACCGCAAGCAACTGCTTTTAGCACCGGGATCGAGGACACCCACTAAAACCCCTCGGTGTTCCTTTCTTCGCCCTTAGTGCCACGGGACATAGCAATTTAACAACCTTGCGACACATCCATAATAACAAGAACCCGTTAAAAAATGTAAGCAGGTGCCAACTTGGCAAGTTATCACGCACTGACTGCGCAATAGCCAAACTTTCGTCGCATGAATGAACGTTGTATCAACATGTTACTACGAAATGTATAGGATGGTTATGTAAATGACCAAATTCATTGATGAGAGGGCACCATTGAACTGTGTAACGGCCCAACCGGAATGTTACTAGAACCGCATCACATCGACATCGATACGCATGCTAATGGTAGCTCTCAATCAACAGCTGTTTAATTACCTTCTTACATTTGATCAGCTCGAGCAGTCGGCAACCGGTTATATACAGTTTTTTTGTCAGATATCGTGGTAGCGTGATGGCTAGCACACGCGTCCCAAACTCAAAGGGCGCGGGTTCGATCCTGGCCGGAACAGTTTTCCGACTTAATGTGCATATTGTTACAATTACCACGTACTTACAACGGTGAACCATATAAAACATCGTGATGCAACCTACACATCGAGATGACCGATGTGTTAAGCCTGCCAAGCCGCCTTGGACAAGCGTGGCGTATAATGGAAGGCCCGAGCCCAGCAGTGGGGTATTTATAGGCTGTTATTATTATTATATATTTATTGTCATAGACGTTAACATTGATTTCAACAATGTGGAATGGAGTTATTAACAACATAATAAAATTATAAGTAATCTAGCGGTCTAGGCAGACGTCCTGCCCTGAAAAAATCAAAATCTAGAATCCGATTACAGCGCCACCTACCGGGTCTAATGGTAAATCTAACCCACCCCGGGAACCACTCAAACACACATAAAATTTCAACAAAATCGTAGAAACTAATTGCAGCGCCAAGTGTTTTGTTAACATTGATGGGTTACATTATTGAAGTTTTAGTAGGGATTCAAATTTTTTATATAGCCTATATTATTATATACAACAACAGCCCATAAACGACCCACTGCTGGGCTCAAGCCTCCCATTATAGGGGAACGGACAGTATACCCGCCGCGCTTGTCCAAGGCGGCATGGCAGGTTTGACACATCGGTTATCTCGATGTGCAGGTTGCATCACGGTGTTTTCCTTCACCGCTGTTAGCACGTGGTAATTGTAACAATATGCATATTAGGTCAAAAAACCTAAGTGGTGCATGCGTTCCGGCCAGGATCGAACCCACGCCTTTTGAGTTTGGGACGTGTGCGCTAGCCATTACGCTACCACGACTTATATAGCCTATATTAATCAGGGATAATGTAGCATTCGAACGGTGAAAGAATTTTTGAAATCGGTCCAGTAGTTTTTGAGTTATCCGTTACAAACATACAAATCTGTCCTCTTTATAATGTTAGTATTCACAACCCTTTGCTTATTTTGTAAAATTAATTTAGTAATTATAAAGTCACCATTTATACATTATATTTTCTAGAGTTTTCGCGACTAGTAAGTATATTGTTACAACTTAAGATCCGACGAAAACCAAATCTATCTGCATATATAAAAACACATTTTATTACCCGTCGGCATTTGAACTAATTGTAATCCTTTTATGATTGTCTTCTTTTGTTCACTTATTTATTGGTTATTGTGGAGAACAGCCTATTGTACTCGTTTATGGCCCCTTGCAGGCATAATTAGGCAGGTGTGCGAATTATGATTCTAGGAAATTCGGTCCACGCTGCCGGGCGGACATATTGCATTTGTGCAGTATAAAGCAATGGCCCGATTGAGGAAGCAGGCAGTCGAGCGAGAACCACGAGCGAAGCGACACGTTTGTACTACAATCGGGAATCTAATAAATGACGGACTTTGCGCGTTTTATGAAATTACGACCTTCTGCATTACGTTGGGACTTGTTTTGTTCGGTTATATTTGTACCTGTGTTATATGTGTTTGTATACTTCTAATAAACTCTATAATAATTCCAACGGCATTTTAATTCGAGTCGCGTAACTCGTAACAATATAATTAAGGGTTTTCGGGCTGATCGGACGAAAACAATCGACGAATAAGCGTCCGAGAGTAAGGCCTCAGTTCCTCGCTAAACCGGTTCTCAAACTACAGTGCCAATAACTCATAGTGGAATTGTTGACGCTTTTATTTCCATACAGGTGTTCGTAGGGAGTGTGCATTTAAACAACAATAATAATAAAAATTACCAGTTTGACAACCATAAACAACTTGAACACGTCGCGAATAGTCTCGCTTCGAACTTAATATCACATATAAAATGTTACAAAGACGGTAAGTTTTAACATTATGCAAATTTTTGCTTGTTATAAACTTTCCCATAGATAAAAAAATAATAGCTACTAGGTATTTGGCGTCTACGAAAAAGGAGATTAAGAAAGCTGTACCTATTAATAAAAAAATATATTACCTCTTGCTGTTCGTTGCCGCAGGAATGCGAATCGTTGAACTTTTAAGCTTTTAAATAGTAACATGTGCCAGCGAAACTTCGTTCACGTTGCGATGGCGACGTCTTGTTAGGGCGGCACCAAAAAACGTTACCGCAGTGTTATTTTTTTGGTTGGATTCGTCTGTCGCAGCTATAATCAACCTGCGGCCCTCCGGGCTTTTGTGGTTGGCCCATTTACTGTTACTTTATTTTAAAACATTTTGAATTTTAAAATTTCAATTAGAAAAACTGAGAGCGCGCTGAGTAAATAGATCCTACATAACACTTCACAACACAACGTGTTTGAAATGTCAGGAAATGACAAAAAAATGATAAAACAGACGCGTTGAATCCGTTCGTAGTTGTTTCAATTTGTAATAATCGCGAAAACATAAGAAATAAATAGCTCATTATTCTTTGCGGCCCGCGACAGCATGACTAACACCTGTTTGTGTCCCCTATGTAAATGGTTGAGTAGTACTGGTCTATCGATATTATCGGGATAAAAAGTATCATAAGTGTAATCTAGCTCTGTGTCAAGTTTTAATTAAATCCGTTCAGTAGTTTTCACATGATGCTAATGATTGACAGACGGACAAAAATTCTAAAGTTGCACTTTTGGAATCTACTGGACCGAATTAGCCTCCTCTAATATGGCCTTTCTCCTTCATTGTGCTGACAGTGATAGAAAATATACTGATGATACCGGCACTTCGAGATTACGCATGTACCGCAAGACCATGATTTAAAGGTCGACTATCGCCTTGTATGTGGAATCTATTTGAGGTGATTTGTGGCATATACAAATTCCGCTAATACACCTTCGATAAGTGTGACGACTATACCATCCATTTCCATATAATGGAGAGACTTAAGACCAACATTGGGATGTTTATAGACTAACACTTAATAGCTTTGAACTAGTTCATCCAGTGTTCAACTCTGACGTACACTCGATATATCAAAAAGTAAAGAGCATCTGATAGAACAGCTTAACCGCACCATCTCCTAAATAAATTCTTTCAAGCGTGGTTCAGTATTTCTACACTTAAAGAGCTATAGAGGAATATAAAGAAATGATATTTTCTTAAGTTTTCTCGACTTGTATACATAATAAAACTACGTTTTAACGGTTTTAAGCGCAGTAATTTATTTGATTTTTGTTATTCTGACGTTAAAGATAAAGAAATAACATATTATACTTTTATTGAAATATAAAACTGCAAGTGAAACTTTGTTCGCGTGGCTACGATGACGTGTTTGATAGTAAACAACAAACGGCGGCGTCAAAAAACGCAGACACATGGCTTTATTTGCCTCTCTCAGGAAAAGACGTCATGTATCGGGGAAAAAATATACTATTTTTTATTGCAGGAGTTCAGCAGACAGGCAGACGACCGACTTGATGGAAAGCGGTTACCATCGCCTATAGACGTTTGCAACATCAAACGTGCTACAAATGCGCTGCTGCTCTCTTAAGGTAGACTGAACCTGGTCACTAATGCCGGAACACAACTCAAGGTTGTTATGGCGGCATACTCTATCACCTGGCTGTGGGGTTGTTTTGTTGCCTCTTACGATAGGCCGCCGGCCGCAAGAAATTGTATTCTTTCTCCGTTCCTGCACGGAAAATAATCCTAAGTGCTGACCCGGGCTATAAGCTGGCTGTGTCGAATTTCATTTAAATCCGTTCAATAGTTTTCACATTATGCTTTTTCAAGACTTGTTCAGATTTTAAGACAGACATAAAACTATTAAAAAAAAAATTTCAGAGTAATTTGTTCCGAATCAACTCGCCTGATTTTTTAAAAATTTATTCTACAGACTCGACACCCCCGATACATTCATTGTGATACAACTATACATAGATTGATAGATTCATAGAAAACAAGAAGGTAATATTATAAGTTGATGTCAAGTGATATCACAGACTGTATAATATTAGTGAGTGTAAATTTAAAAGTTCGATAGTGGAAACCGGTTGATACGTTCGTGGTGACCTCTTACATTTGGACAAGTCAAGACACGACGGGATCCAGTGAAACTTTCTTCTGATATCAATCAAAGCAAATTAGCAAAAGCTAGGACCGTTATTGGGAGAGTCTAGTATATGATTATTGAATACTTTAATTTAAACATCTGTTCAAAACTATAAAACATTATGAATACTAAAGAAACAGTTCAGTAAAATAAGAATAGATAAAACGACTTTTAGATATTTCTTAATTTATTTTAATTTTATTGCATGAGTTCAGCAGACGGGCAGAGGGCCCTCCTGATCGCAAGCGGTTACCATCGCATATGGACATTTGCTACACCAAAGGGGCTGTTGCTCTCTAAGGGGTGACTGGAAACTGGCCACTACTGCCAGAACACAACTCCAGGTTGCTATGGCGGTATACTCTAGACCAGAGCTGGTAGCCATCCAGACGGGCAAATACCGTACCACCTAGGTGTAGGTTGTTTTGTCACCTCTTACGACAGGTCCCCCCAAAGCAGGAAATTGTATCTCCGTTCCTGCACGGATAACATTTAATTAAAATTAAATGTAACAATAGGATACTTAACAGTCAAATCAATTCCCATCCAGTCTACATACATAAATACACATTATCGCCCCTGTTTCCTTTAAGGGTAGGCACAGACGTTGGATTTCTACTTGCTACAACTTTGACATGCCTCTTTTACTTCGTTTACATTTATTAATCTCCTCTTACATACACGTTGACTATAGGTGGTTTTTACCTGGCCATTCCTTAAGACATCTGAGATTTAACCGTGCAAAGTACGTCACGGTCCAACGGCACCAACTCTACCATTCACACTGTTATCATACAGTTGTTTTGTCAGTCTTTCATACATTCTCTCTACATGTCCAAACCAGCTTAACATTTCTTTCTCGACTCTTGGTATTACATCTTCTTTTAACCCACAAAGTTCCCTTATCACAATGTTCCTTCATATCATTCAAAGTCTACAAAGTCTGCGATGAGTGAACACGCGCTGGGCAAACCCAACCACTACATTAGATTCGATAAACCACAAATCCTCGCGAAGGGAATCTTTTCATACCTAGAATGATGCGTCAGGCTATTGAAATAAAAAAACACCCAAATTTCAATAGAGAAGATGGTTGGCAAGTACGTCCTGTTTGGGATCCGACCATCAAAACTATTAAGACCCGAACCCAGCAAAAACCAACTGCAAGACCTCAAGATACTGTGAGCTCTTTCTGCGTGCACCGGAACACAAACCAACTTGATTGACAATTTCTTTTTATTTTACCTCCCACCCATTTTAATATTATATATAATTATTAGAGCTAGGCATGTTTGCGGAAGAGTTTCTTGCGCCGCTTCTTCTCTTCAAGCTACAAAATGTTGCGAAGCGGTGGTCAATTAGATTGGGCTCCCATAGAGTAAATAATAACCATAAAAAAATTAAAATGAGCAAGTTGGCGGTAGGCTAAATAAAAACTTTAACAATATTCATTGACACTTGACATCTTTGCCTTCCGTGATCAGGGCTACTGAAAAGTGGCCGAAACGTCGGAATAATAAAAATCAAATAAATTACCGCGCATTAAAACCGTTAAAACGTAGTTTTATTATATAATTCAACTTAACCTCATATATACTTTTCAAAGCTCTCATTTATACTTCATTTATCTTGCTTTCATGCTTCTTCTGCCATAACCAACTTTCACTGCCATACATTAGTGTTGGCACACCCCTGGCTTTGCAAGCACTTCAAGTTATCTGGTCCGTATATCAGTTTGCCCGATTTGGACATTAACAAAATGCCGCAAAAACACTTTTGAATTGCTTTTGATTTAGATAATAAAGTTAGATAGATAGATAATGCTTTAATGCTCACCAAATACACAATTACAATATTGTTATGGTAGAAACAATAAGCGGCCTTATCGCTTAAAGCAATCTCTTCCAGGCAACCTAGCTTAAGGAATAGTTTAACCTAATCGGGCGATGTAGGTGGTGCAGATTATTAGGTATATCATAAACAAACATACTTAAACTACATATTTTATAAATTAAATACATAGAAACATATTTATTAGATATATATGTATATTAATTAGACTATAGTATAAGAATTGGGCATAATTATTTTAAAAAAGTAGTGTTTTTTGAGTGCGTTCTTAAATTTAGGCGATGTTTTGGCCTCTCCGACAGTGAGAGGATAAAAGGATGCAGTGTGTGCAGGTGTAGTGTGTTTACGATACATATGAGTGCGCACATTGTGGAAAGTAGAAAGGCGAAGGAATTCAAAACGTTCCCTGGGAATAAATAATATGTTTTATAAAGTAGTGTGAGAATGTAAGTGAGTATTCTGGTTTTTTTAAATAAAACTAATAATTTATACTAAGCCAAGTAATAAAACCGATACAAAACGACCGGAAAATGTCTCAATCAATCTCTGAGTTGAAATCTTTGTAATTGATTGATCAGATCAGATATCAAAGCAGGTTTGCTTCAACTAACGCACTAACTGATCAATCAAACGGGCTACTTTCATGAATGAACTGTTAAAATTTACGCTTATTAAAGCTACTGTAATTCAATTTACAATATAATGACACAAGAGTAGGAAGGAGCACAACTGGCAAATCATAGGGAGTTTAGGAGGACCGAAGAGGGAAGCTGTAATGGCTAACTCACTGGAGTCACAAACTGAATAGCACGCACCACTAATTTTCTGACCTAATGTGCACATCATTGCAATTACAGTAAAACCTCCGTAAGTCGAACTTGAAGGAAGACGCCGAAAAATTCGAGTTATAGAGTTTTCGACTTGTAGAGGTTAAGATTTATTCAAATAATCCAGTTGTAAAGGTTGTAAAATCAAACATTGCTGTGTTCGAGATATAGAGGTCTAATTTATTTTTTCGAGTTATAGAAGGATAAATGAGTATTGAATTTGCTTATAGGGACTCAGTAATTATATCGATTTATAGTGGGTTCAGATTTCGAGCAACCGAGGTTTTGGGGCTTGAAGGGAAGGGAACACAATTTTTTTTTCGAGTTTGGGAGATTTTCGACTTATCGAGATTCGACTTGAAGAGGTTCTACTGTACTACATGTTATGAAAGAAAACATCGTGATGAAACGTGCAATCGAAGCGACTTGGTGGGTTTGACCCATTGACTATCTCGTAGTAATTGCAACAATGTGCACATTAAAGTCAGAAAACTATCTAAATACCTATATGGTGCTTGCTTTTACGGTAAGGATTTGACGTTATTGAAAAAAATTGTAAAGGAGACGGATACGTTTCATGCATTGTTGGGCTCAGATTGTAAACATATGAGAGCCTTTATAGTGCGTAAGATGTACGAAGCATTTATTTATAACATCTTTCATC
The DNA here is from genome assembly GCA_039645545.1 of Dendrolimus houi. NCBI lineage: Eukaryota > Metazoa > Arthropoda > Insecta > Lepidoptera > Lasiocampidae > Dendrolimus > Dendrolimus houi. The sequence goes on from CM077133.1 coordinate 2,095,242, forward strand.
TCCATGTTTTTGACAAAAATAAATCATTTCATTTCAAGATTTCTTTTTATTATTTTGATATTTTAAATAATTATTATGGGTTTAGTTATTTTGAATGAATTAATCGTGTGGTGCAAGTGCTATCATATTATTAATTGTCGAAATTCATCCACATAAAGCGATCATGGTAATCGATTACTTATTGTATTTGTGACCATATATTAAAGATTTCTCGTCTTTCGAGAATTTAAGGCTGTCAATTTTGTAATAAAATAAACGCTTTTTTAAGCCATATCTTAACTCATTAAATTTCTTTGGCCCAAAAGTCGCCGTCTCCTTTCTTCGTCTAAGACTGCTTTGTTCTTAAATTTGACCTTCATTATCAATTTCCACAATCATCGATTCTTCAGTTAACTTAAACGGTCACACCAGGTTCAACCTTGCAAACGAGGTCAGCTGTGTTTGAGCGGCATCAAAGTCATTCAACTCACCATGCCATAGAATAAACAGCGAGCACAATCCATAAACAGCAAGTTGTTATTAATATCATCAACGAGACAATTACATAATCAAATGTGCTATTAGACGTTATTACAATAGACCAAACACGGCAGGACGCGATCCAAAGTCGATACGTGATATAACTGTACGTACAAACTACTACTTACATGTACGTATAGTAATGTACGAGGTATTATTGTCAGCAGAGATGTGAATGAATACACAGTACACTGAAGCTAATCTTAACAGTTTTGATTATAATGTTATAGTTGTTGAATGTGGCCAAATGCATCTTATTTATAGCGTTAAAAATAACGCCATTAACGAATAGTTACACATACGTAATCTGTCAACTTTTAACGTCGTTAATAATTTAATTCATAACGATATCTCATCACAAACAAACGATCAATAACTATTATTCCAGATGGAGAATTAGGGTTGTTTGAAATAAATTGAAAATACTTTGACAGAATTTACAATTACAAAAAATCTTTATTCTATGAATCTCAATAATAATATTACAAATTTTTCATAGTAATTCGATTTTGGTTCACATACATTTCTATATAATTAGATACAAATCAATTCATTTCAAACATAAAGTAGATTCTATTCTATTCTATTTAAGGTGCATTTCTGATATTGTTGGTTTGAATTAGCTCCCCTGATTTTCACATTTTTGAACGCATTGTTTTGACTTTTGCTTGCACGAGTACAAGAAACAGTACTGTCAACATTTTAGTAAATGTTACGTTTATAAAATACTAGCCGTGTCCGCGACTTCGTCCGCGTGGACTTTTTTTTATTGGATTCCGAAATAAAGGTGGCCTAAGTTACTACTTATAACATCTGCTATCTGCTAGTAAAAGTTCAGTCAAAATCGGTCCAACAGTTTAAGAGATTAGCCGGTATATCTAGACAGACAAAAAAGGTTCAAATTTGTTTTTTTATATATAGCTACCGAATATACTTTCATATGAATTTAGAAAGAAGCTGTTATTCTGATGTTACAAACAGACACTTAATTACTTAGATTCTATCTATGATAGAATCCTGAAAAAAGAAGAACCAAATTTATACGTCACAAATGTTGACAATGACAGACGCTGAAATTAACAATATTACGCTTATCATAACTATTAAAACCAATAAAAAGGTTTTACATCTCTAAACATACTTCTTAGAGAAGATAGAAAATCAAACAACTTTGATCTAAGTAATTTTAAACTTATTGTCAAACAGTTAAACACAATCTTCTGTGGAACAGTCTGTGACTGCGGAACGTTAAATGAATCATTTTGAAGACTAGCGATATTTTTTATTCCGTCACTGTACCTACAAAGCGAGCCTTCCACACGTTTACTATGTTACAAGAAATGAACATCAGTGGTGAAGAATCATCTTCATAGAATATGATGAACTGGAAAATTCATATGACGTAATCGGCCGAAACCGACTCTTTAGACATCACTCCTAACTGACCTTCGCTCACACACTAGTCTTTAGTATAGAAGAGAAATAAATGACTTCATAATTTCTCCTCAGCGTACATTCTCGATCGCAGCTGCTGGCGTTGCGACGACGCGTGCGGGGGGCCGCGGGGGAGAGAGGCGAGGGGAGGGTATGCGCACGCGGCACACAAGCGCAGTTTCCGGCCGCGTCTCTGAATGACGCTTACGCATGTTTACTACCGCTCAGTGGTCGCGCTGTCGATCATTTTAGTAAAATTACGTCACCACTCATTACCGTTCCAATTCTCACCTATCTCTGTATGAATATTTATAAACGGTTTTATTTAGCTTGCCCCGTTTGTTGATTGAGTCCTAATGGGGACATGCAACTAACACGGAACACTTGTTTATTGCTCAAAAAGGTTGTATACGCTCTATTTGTGGCTTAAAAAGGCGAAATAGCTATAGATCATACTTTAAAAGCCTTAATCTACTCACTTTACCATGTCTATATGTCTATGAAGTGGCGCTTCATGTCAGAAGATACCCTGAACAATATGAAGACATCATAAGCTAACGAGGATGTGACTTATTAAAATTTAATAAAAGTTGCACAACAACATTATTTGCACGTAGCATATTTATGATGGCCATCAAAATATATAACAAATTACCATTTTTACAAGACATTTTATTCGATACAGGAATTCTTGGACAGTAACATAAGTGACTAAAATATCAGATAAAGGTTGTATATATATAATTCTGACTAAAGATAAATAAACACACTGACCTTAAAATATTTAGGAATCAATAAACACATGCGTATTAAGTACATTTTATTTCAATTATTTTTAATTATTGTAAAGATATTGGTATTGTTACATACTTTTAGTTCTGATGACAATATAATTGAACATGACAAGATGGCCACCGCGACAAAATGGCGGATGACATAATTATTCCTCCACAACTCCCTCAATAGGGTTACCTAGGGCCTGACTAATATTTATTTAGTTTTAGCACGTTATCTATATCATTATTATCTCTCTTTTCAATAAAACGTTTTAACTTTAAAAAATTACCTATTTTAGATACGTAATCAGACATAACATTTTCGGAGTACTTTGTAATATGGATTCTGTAAGATTGTAATACTGTTAGTGGGGTTTAATTCGACTTCCGAAAGAAGAATATCCGATTCACAGCGTGTTTGCAGTATTTAACAGCGTCGACAGATTAGTACCAAAGTACCTTCATTATTGTAAAATATAGAACACTTCTACAATTTATTCTGATTAGTTATTACATAAATTGTACAGGGTCCATAAATTAAATACTAGTCTTTAGACTAGTATCAAATACAAGTTTAAAGACTGGTAATTGATTTATCAAATGAAATTAAAGATCTATCTTTAATCATAGATAGAGCCACTAACACCAAATTGAGGTGGCACTACTAATAACAGATTATTAAAGAATTAAATAATTTATTCGAAACCATTAACGTAGTGTACAGAAACAATTTGGTATTGCAAACAACTGCTGTAGTATAATACTGTGGTGCAGTTGTTAGCGCCCACTTCCAGACAACTCGTTTGTTATACAATTTAAAAAAGAAAATTATTTAAAAGTTTATACATTTGAAAATTTTCGTGTTAATATTTGTAACGTATGTGGAAATTCATAGATGTGTGAATGGGTGTGTATATGTATGCGGTGTGCATGTGTGTGTACAGGTGAACGAGTGAGTGTTTGGTTACAGACTTATTAGACTGGTGTAGTCAGTTTAGTAAATTCTCGGTATCGTCATAAGGGAGTTCTATTAGCCAGTTGAATAATGATATTTTTAATAGTACACAAGCGTATTCTACCGTCTGTACAACGGGGAGTGCTTTGATGAGCTGTTTGATTTGGTGCCTACGCCGCCATTCTGTCATCGCACCACTCGCCGGCGATTGGGAGTTCCTCCACACTTCCTAGACACTTGGAAGTCCTCCACGGTATGTGGCGGACGCTCCTTCATGCCATATGTGTCCAAGTTATGGAATGAACAGAGCGCTACAATATGGGGCTCTTCAAAAAGGGCGTGAACAGATACCTAAAGTCTCAAGGAGGTAGGCAACGCATCGGCTCCCTTAGTGTTGCAGACGTCCATGGGTGACGGTAGCCACCTATCACCAGGTGGTCCGTTTGCCAGTTTGCCTACTAGTAAACATAAAAAAACAAATTTATTTTATTTTACTTATTATCAAAATATATAGAGTAAGCTCTCTTTAAGAGATATAAAATCAGGCCAGCTAAATGTTAACACGTACATACGTCTAAAGATCGTTACGGCACCAATAAAAGTTATATATCATCATATAAATCACGTTAATTAAGTAATTGTTAATTGGAACTCATATATGGCGATCGTTGCCCCTGGTTATTACTTAATCTCACATCTAATCATTAAGCCACGTCAGTTAGTAATCATGGTTGTAGAACTGTTTTTAAGTAGTCACAGTTAAGGTGTTTGCGCGATCTATGTTATTACGATTTTCTGCTTGACGGTTTGGTTTTGTTGTATTTGTAAGAACTGTGAATTACGTGTGTGTACTTCTAATAAACTTTGTGATAATTCCAACGGCGTTTTAATTTACGTCCCACAAATTCGTAACAATATGGTACGTGTATACCTGAAGCGTCATCATGGCTGACTTTTACAGTTGCTTATCTTATAATACCGTTCAAACAACCTCGGCGAATACGCAAAAGCGGTCGTTTATTGATTTGCCAAAGCGTGATCTTGTGTATGTATGAATATTATTAAAATCACGATTGAAATGGTCGTTTTATAGGCAGTTAACATGTCTGAACGCTAGGCGCCTTTTCTATTAACGACTGGACACGGTAGAAATTGATAATTCGAAAAAAAATTACAAGACCTCAAAATATAATAGCCATTGCTTGCAAATTTTTGGGATCGCTTCGTATTGTTAATTAATAGGTGTCGTTATGATATTTGAAAACTTGAACCGGATATTAGACGGATCAACCAAGTTGAATTAGTTTGGTTGAAAGACAAGCAAATAGATTCAATGTTATGCCAAAAATAAACGGTTCATTTCTGTCTATCAACTTTGATAGAAATAAGGCATTATCAAGGTTACAAAATAAACGAACTTAATTGTTAGCAAAGGTTTCATAATATGTGGACCTTGTAATTGCTAATTTTTGTTTAATGGTGTTTCTTAGATTAATGAAGTATTTTCAAGCACAATTCAATGTTTTCAAGTATAAAGTCACTTATGAATATAAAACCTTTTTTAACGAAAAGATCTTTATACATTTTTTTATGTGTCATTTCTACACAAATTGAAAGACGAACAAATCCGTCTAATTTCGACTGTAATATTTGTACCTTACGGTTTATTACATATTTATAATTACTTCTTTTGTAGTGTCATCTCCTGCCATATGAATATTGTCTGTGGGCATGTCATTTAGCGAATAATATGTAAAAAATCAAATCCCGTCTTTTCCGACTACTATCAAATACACGTTATTATCGACGTAACAAGTAAAGCAAATTTTCGTCGTCCAGCGTAGAAGCAATAAAGGTAACGCCAACTTGATGTATATTCGTGATTTTTTTATCACATATGTATTGACGTGTTGAGGGGCGGGCAGCAATATAATAATTAAATTATTTAAACATAATACCGTTCGACACATACATAATAGAGAAACACGTGCATATCGTAATATTAGAAGTATTATTTTATGTGTTAGTATTTTTTTTATTGCCAAAAGAGTGCAAACAGACAGACGGCCTACCCGATGGAAAGCCGTCAATTGCCGCATATGGTCGTTTGCAACACCAAAGGTGTCGCTAACGCATTGCCGACCTCTGTGAAATTTTATAAACCCTTCGTAAAAACCCCCATGTTAATAGCACAAAGGGAAAACCGCGGCGGGAAGTTCCCTCCAGATCATTGTTGCACGCGGAATAGATGTTCTACAGAACCGTTGCGTAGTTGAGCGTGGGGGCTCAAGGAAATGGGCAGAGGGACGCAAAGTCTCTCAGGCTAAGCGAATCTGTCTGATAAGCAGGTGCCCCGGCCCATAGATGTGAGCAGTACTCCATATACGGTTTATCCATATCTGATTTGTGCTTTGTGTAGCGCAAGTCGTTGCCGCGAAACGAAGTACTGCTTGGACCGGTTTAGCACATATAAAGATATAGTCAAGGTGGGGAAGTCCGTCAGTGGAGCAGCTCCGTATATCTCTCGTTGTTTCCGTCTTTGAATAGCTACGATGACACCAAATCGGTTAGTAAAGCTTAAAACTTAAATTCCGTTAAAAAAAAAGGTAAAGAATGAGAAGTGTACGAACTTACCTCACTGACGGACTTTCCAACCTTGACTATATATATATATTTCAATTTAAAATAGTATAAGTAACCGTCAATGAAGCATAGGGATATTTGCTCGGTTCGTTACCTACCTTGCTTACTATCGATTAAAATTTGACATAAGCTCGATACAAGTAATGTCAAAATTCAACCGATGCGACGGTAAGGCGAGAGAACGAATAGTAAGATATAGGAACCGGCCTTTACCAAAGGACTTATTCGATTCCTCTATAATTAAGATAAAAGCTGATTTACATTGACCCAGCTGCTAACTTCAAATTCGAAGGAAGCCGGTGCAGGCTTCATCATACCGACATCGTGTAAATTGATTTCAGGCCACTACAGCGCTTCCAAGTTTGATATCAATATTCCCGATTTAATATTTCGAAGTCAGTCCGCTACCCAACGCAGTGGGTGGATCGATGTAATTCGGCCCTAACAGTAAATAAACTTTTAACTAATCTGTAACATAGTGTATTACTCACTTTCATGTTAATATATTCTGTAGCAGAACAAATAGTAGTAGACAGACAACCAAACTCTCCCTCTCTCTGTCTCGCACACAGCGCGCGCAGCTAGTTCGGTTAATCGAAGCTGAATTTAGAAAAGGAAGCCGATCACGCCGCAGTTCGTCACGAGAACACAGACGTGCTACACGTTATCATCGTATCGGGACTATTTATCGATTCAAAATGCCTTCATGTGTTATTAACTTTTGTAAAAACAATAGTTTGGCTCAAAATAAGTCGGCTGGTATTACATTTCACAAGTGAGTACCTATTTAATTTAGTTTATTTTGTTATTAAAAGACAGAAACATTTACGTAAAGCAGGAACGGAACGCAACACTTATACGGTTGTAATAGGTGTTACCATCGTAACGACGAGAAAATTCCCCTGTTTGTGGGTAAATATATCTTGACTTGTGTTTTGTAATTTGGCGAAAAGTAAAGATGTTAATATTTTTAGGTTTGCATTTTATTTTAATATTATATTAGTATTATAGGTTTTCCAAGCTATGACTTAAAAAGTTGGGTAGCTTATTTTTAAAAATAGTTTTAGTTGTAATTAAAACTACTTCTTAAAAGTTACAAAACTTTTTAAAACGTGAGTTTAATGATAAATAAAATTAAACAAGGATATTGTTTTGTAAACGTTTATTAATTGTAGTCTTTTGAAAGTTCGTTATTTAACAGTGAATCACAATGTAAAAAAATCTTATTTATGGTTTAGTATTGTGAATCTGTATTTAATAATGTACCTCTATTTAACACCTACAATTTCCTGTATACTAGTTTTGCATTATAAAATTGTTTTTATAAAAGAGTACGTTTATACAGACATCAATTAATATGATTTATAATAAAATTTCTAGTTCAATTACGAAGGAAAATAAATTACTGCATTATTTCAGATTCCCAAAAGAGTTGGAATGGAAAAAAAAATGGATCGATGCCATTAGATTAAGTAGAAATGACGAAACTTGGCTGCCTTCTAAATTCAGTGTTGTATGTTCTACACATTTCGTAGAAAAAGATTTGTATATTACCAAAAATGGACTACGTCGTGTGATCAAGAATGCCGTACCAAAAAAAGTATGAATTTGATTTCATTATGTAAACTGTATATGCAAATATTAGTATGAAAAGATAATTATTAGGCATTAGTTACGTATATATTAAAATTGTTGTTTTTCGGGCAACATTGATTCTTGTATTATCGACATCAATAATGATGTTTCTAAAATCAGTTGAATTTCCATTGCGAACTAATAGTAGTTTAAAGAGATTTTTTTATATTTATTTAAGTATTTTATAAATTTGAACAAATTATATATGTATTATTTGTATCATATAAATAATTTTACTTACAGGTAAACTACCTTTCTAGCACCAATAGGTGCATATATGTACCTCCTAGTGATAAAACTAATATGCCAACCAGTAATATTCCAGTAAAGGTTGAATTAGAAATAGAAGACGTGGAAGATGTAAAAGATGTGGAAAATGTTGAAGATGTAAAAGATATGGATGATGATATGGAAGAACTAGAAGAAATATTTGATACGCCAGTGGAAACTAAATTAAGAAAAAGACTAAGAAAATACATTAAACAAGATGAAATTATGAAGAAGAAAATTAAGGTGCTGCAACAAAAAGTAAGACGATTAAATAAGTCCAATCAATTGTTAAGAAATATAATAAAGAAATTAATGAATTAAATTAACTCTGCTTTTCGGTTAGCTGCGAGCCTTTTCTTGGGGTCTCAATGTTCCGTACTCAATCGCTGCCAGTGTGGGACTATGGTGGACCCGTATGGACACCACAGATTATCACGTTTACATAGTAATGGTCAATGCTCTCGTCATGCTAGCCACAATGACATCATCTGCTGAGCTCTTGTCAGCGTTGGCGTACCAGCCACTCATAAGCCATATGGCATGGTGCACGACAATAATAAGAGACTAGATGGAATGTCACTCCTTCCTTGGAAGATGAGATGGCTACGTGTGTGGGATGCGACATGCGTCAACACTTTAGTCTTCCAAAGATTGAGTTAGATGCTGACAACGCTGTTATATTAACCTCGGAAAGAGGTTACATATTTGTATCGTATAGAGTTGAGACAGTAGGTCCGTGAGGTCAAAGCATATTTACAACGAAGTAGGTACCAGAAAGCAGATTTATACTTCGTACAGTGAATTAGCATTGCTAACCAGCGCGCCTAGGACGCTGACTGCATATTAGCCTTCTGGACACGCTTCCCTCTAGCAGCTATGTGGTACATATTCTATAAGAACTTGTTTATAACTTAGTTTATTTTTAGTTATATAAACAAAAAAAGAAAAAAAACAATAATCTCCACTGCCTTGAAGGCACCACTGTCATTCCGGTGACAGCACAGTTCTAGAAAATATTTCATACTCATACTACTATTTTATACTCCACATCAGGGATTCAAATAATTAACCCGACCATAAGCTCGTAATATAATGAGGAAAATTTTCAAGTATGATTTGCTATTAGTTCCCAAACACTTCATGATGATTTGGAAGAAATGTCTAGATGGTTGAATATCTTGGACTTTAAAGATCGTAGATAGTTATAATGTGTTTCACGTCTTTTATCTACCGAAAGCAGTAATTTTCTAAAATATAACGATTAAAAACAAAGATGGCTTACATTTTCACACAGAAATATTCGAAACTTGATATTTTTGTAAATTAATAATGAAAAATCTATTAAAGATGATTCAACGTGTATAAAAGAAAAATAATATGTTTGTCATGTAGTAGTTAGGCTAGTCGGTAATTATAATTTATATATAAATATATATAGTATTTCTAAGTCTGTAATAAAACTATTGTACATACAAGAAGTCATATAATTTTCTCTCCCTGTACACCACCTACCACGACAGTGCCAGGATTCGAAACTAAAATCTTCTTCTATGCTCCACGCCCACGTAAATGTAGTCATCGTCTAAAGCTAAAATAATATTTTCTTATCTTATAAAGGTTTTTCGAATTTGGGAAATGACTGCGGTGTACCGAGTCTACTTTGACTGCCAATTAGAATTTTTAATTAGATTATTTCAGCTCTAAAACGATGACCATATTATCTTAAGCATATAGCATAAAAATAATTTTATACGGTCTGTAGTCAACAAGTATCCAAATATAACATTTCAACATGTAAAGAAACAAGATTCTGTACTCTGAGGTGGAGATATAAAACGACATATCTGTTGTTCCTAATTTTTTAATCTTTATTCTTTTCGCGTTTTTTTTATATTTTTTTATTACAGGAGTTCAGCAGACAGGCAGACGGGCCACTCGATGGAAAGAGGTTACCATCGCCTATGGACATTTGCAACACCAAAGGTGCTACAAATGCCGGAAAACAACTCAAGGTTGTTATGGCACTTTAGACCAGGGGTGGTAGCCATCCAGTCGGGCAAATGCCCTACCGCCTGGCTGTGGGTTGTTTTGTCACCTCTCACGACAGGCCACACGGTCGCAGGAAATTGTATTCTTTCTCCGTTCCTACACGGATAAAAGATAATGTAAGTTTACCACAGAGCTTTGTAGCATTTAGAAAGTACACTTTACTATCAAATATTTTTCACGTAGATCAAGCAGTTTCCAAGAAAATTACATACGGACATAATAATATTATAAAAATACTTTATTAGATAGATAACACTGGAACACACGTGAGCGTTGCCATCCAGCGTGGGAATGGAGCCAGCGTTTTGGGAACATTCCCAATTAACGACGACATTTATTTTATATGTAAAATAATTAGAATAATTTACATTTAAGTTTAATTTGATTAATTATAAATATTTTATTATAAAACAACAGTTAAGATAACACTTTAAGTATGGATATTTTTTTAACATAATTTATTACGCACAATGGGGAGAAATTTTCCAATGGCAACATTTCTGTAAGCCATATAAATGCAAAGCGTGTGTTTGTGCTACGGCATTGTTCACGCACACAACTACGTACCAAGTACTTCACTTTATTTGAGGCAGATAGTACACAGATAACATGGAAGATCACCGAGGAGCGCGCCGGCCCCTGGTGGCGTGTAGATTTTTTGTTGTTGTTATTTAATGCGTTTTTTAAGTACGCGTAGCCTACTTCTTTACATTTATTAGACATTATAAAAACTAATAAAATATTTATACTGCTTTAATTTTTAGATGTGTGCAATAAAATCTATTCTATTATAATTTATAACGAAAACTCTTGCAAATAATTAAAATGTTATGTAAAAAATAAGTTACTATCACAATTTAAAAACTTCAGAAAAAGATCAGTCACATGTATAGTGATGATTTTTTATCGGAAAAATCGTAGATCACATATGCATCTGATTGTTTTAATTAATTTCTAAACGTGTAGGAAGAAACCTACAGGTTTTGTTTATATACATTGTTTTTACTTAGAAAATCACCCAATTTTTTTAATGAATTATACCATTTAATTACGTTTTTTTTAATTTATTTATTCAAACAAAAACATACATTTTTACATATCTACATCTTAAAACCCAAATGGGTATGACGAAGATGCTTAAAGTCTGCGCTTTATGTACAATTAACAAATATGAGGTAGTTTGAATTTTTACATCTACCCTTTCTCCAATTCTAGTACCAAGTGAGCAAACATTAACACGTGACCTTGTACTCTATTTTTGTTATGTATATACAGGAGGATGAGTATGTAGTGTGTTATAATAAAAAAAAATGTGAATAAATTAATTTAGAATAAAAAATAAATATGATAGTTTAAATGTCTTAATGAACACAAGGAACATCTAAAGTTAGAAATTAAAGAAAAATGTTCTAAATTAACCATCTAAATATACAATTTAACTAAAATGTACTCAATTTTTCTTCTCGTAGAAAAGAACAAGATATACAATGTTCATGTTCTTCAACGAACTACACAAGAGCTCGGAGCTTTAAATCTGTACCATTCAAGAATTGTATTACGAATGTTAGACAAATTCTGTGGTTCAGTGACACTGACACTTGGTAAAGGAGTTTTTGGCGGGAACTGATAGGGTTTTATTTTCTAAAAATGTGTAAAATTACTCTAAAATGAACAATAGTTGTAGAATATTGATAATTTTTGAGTAGTAATTATGTGTTTTTGTGAAAAATGTGAACTGTATAGCCAAATGTGGCCTTTCGAGTTTTCACAAGAACTCCGTTGGATGGCGTCGATTGTAGCCTACAATACAACTGCGCCTGGCTTAAAGGCCTAGTTTCCAAGCCATAAACATAAAACAACTTGGCAAATTTCATTTGCGCTTCAACATAAATGGCTATTTTAACTTTTTAACATCGCTGTTCAAAGTTTCCGCAATAATTTAATAAAATCGTGGCTTTTAAAGATAAAACGATTAATTTTATGGGTATTAAATTTTGATACAGCAATATGTTATAAGTGGGCTCTGAGGTGTTATTTTGTAATACAATCGGCATAGTTAAGGTTTATAACGGCCATAAACGTGAATTTCAATTAAACTTAACAGATTGGATTACATCTATTATCTTGTATTGTGATGAATACAAATTGGTAATTCAATATTATTTGATCAATAATACTTAACGAGATATGATGTGCAATAGTAGGCATAAATACACACAACTATCACACTTTATTCCAATTTCGTGCGCCAATTACATTTTGACATTGACAGTATTTGATGACTAACGACCTTTTCTTTTTTTTCGTAGTGATCACAGTTGTTTGATTATTTAATTAATGTTTTGACTTTCATTATGATGATTTATGCTATCAATTTAACTCATAATTCTCTTGGGTGCTTTTGGCGGGAACTAGAAGGTGATGTTGTGCTATACAGTCTTATTTAAAAAAAATGAGAGCAGCAGCGCATTTGTAGCACCTTCGGTGTTGCAAATGTCCATAGGCGACGGTAACCACTTTCCATCAAGTGGGCCGTCTGCATGTCTGCTGAACTCCTGCAATTAAAAAAAATGTTTTAAGTAATAATTATTTTTTTATGAGAAATGGGAACTGTGTAGTTAAATGTGGCCTTTCGAGTTGTCGCAAGAACTTCGTCGAATGGCACTCGTCGAAGACCTAAGATTTCGCTGAACTATAGTGAATACTTATGACAAGGGTGTACGGACTATATCCGTTTGTCTGCCATTGTGGCGAATAAAATATCAGCTATCACTTATTTTGACATTGACACTACTTTCTGAGTAGCGACTTACATATTTTTTTAATGATTACAATTGTCTAAGTTTTTTATTAATTCCTTTAACTTTTATTATAGTTGTTAAAACAAGCGTTTAGATTATATCAAAGCATTCGCATGTTTTAGAAAAATCAATTTAATAATCTATTTAGTATCTCTTTTGTTTTTCATTATTTCTGTCATAAATATAGATGTATTGCATCTGGCTCAGTCTGTTATTATTTTCTCTGCTTCCCAATTAGTACTGCTTTTTGAACTGAAACTTTGTGTATTACTCGGATCCCACCACAATGACTTACGACTTCAATTGAAGTTATTATTCTCTTTATTTATATTTGGTTTGTAATGTTAGACTTATTTTGATGATTCTTTAAAATCATATTTAAATTGAGCAATTCTGTAAATACTATGAAACTGAACGCTATACAAATACGAATGGTATTACATTGAAAACACGTGATCGAAGAGGCCCTTAATGCCACGACCATGAAATAGAAATGAGACAAGTTGTCCCATGATCTGTGCAGTAACTTTAAATTATTTAAAAGAACAATGTTTACTTTTATTTGGTAATTTTGAAGTTTTTTTTTGTATGAGTTCAGCAGATAGGCAGACGGTCCACTATTTTTTCTTTTATCTCCTATTTTGGACGGATAGGCTTTGCCTATATTCGAGACTTGGAGACCGAGGTAGTAGACCAAGTAAAGATGTGCAACGCTCCCCTTGAAGTGGAATAGACGCCCCCATCACCCTCGTCGCCTGGGACCAAGAAGCGGATCGGAACCAACAGGGAGTTGTAGTAATAATAGTCCTCTTTGAATTAGACCCCCTTAATCATCATCATCTTACCAGGGTAGCTTCATTACCCTTAGGCAAGTCGTTATTTATCCAGTGACCACCTTCTTGTTTATTCGCCTAGCTTTTCCAACCCACTATACCCTAACTTTTCTTTATTGATGATCAAGTAGTAATGTAACTACTCCAACTGCTAGACCGAGGTAATAAAATTAATCTTTTTTAGTTTTTAAGTATCTGTACATAAGCCTAAGTTAATGCTTCCAATGAGGATATTTCTGTCTCAAAAAAAGTAACTCAGCTTACCTGATAAAGAAAAGCAAAATCTAGAATAAATGGCCTAATCGAATTGAAATAGTATGATTTCTTAACCATCCCTCTATAAAACAGTGAACAGGTAACAATGGCGGTGGTGATGGAAAGCGGTTACCATCGCCTATGGACATTTGCTACATCAAAGGTGCTACAAAGGCGCTGCTGCTCTCTAAAGGGAGATTGGAGCCTGGCCACTAACACCGAAACACAACTCAAGGTTGTTATGGCGGCATAGTCTTGACCAGGGGTGGTAGCCATTCAGACGAGCAAATACCCTACCCCACTGGCTGTGGGTTGTTTTGTCGCCTCTTACAAAAGGCCATAAACATATTAATGCGGCGTCGGCGACGCTGTACGCAAATAACAATTGCTTAAGGCCTTATGGTGGTCCTTCTCAGACGCCTGACGCAGCGCACATACGCTGTATGCGGCCTCTATTCGTCAGGCTTCTGTGATATCCCTTACTGTCTTATGATGCTTATTGCATTCGTCGGTCGTGTGCAGCCTCGCCATAACTTCACTTCAAAACGACATCAGAGAACAAAAATTTAATAAGCAGGTAAATAAAAAAGACTATGAGATATAAAACCAGACTAACATAAAGAAAACAGAAAGGTTCAGTTTGCGCCAAAATTGCAACGAATACCTAAAATGTGTCGGTACAAGCATCCCAGTGCGGCTGCTTCTGAAATATCAGACGTAATCTACCGGAGTGACTTTGACGAATGTTGCACGTCTTAATAATATGTTGCCAAATTAATTACGAGAAATATCCTGCAACAAAGTTGCAAATATTACAGTCCGCACGCATCTTATTAATAGAAGATTTTAATGGCTTCCGATATGAATTATTTCAATATTTAGCGCTCTAGACGCGATAAATCTCGTCGAGTTTCCTTTACGAGTAAATAATGGCAACACAGAAACACATTAATCCTCATAACAGTCAATATAACAGGACCATTACACACGATTATTTGCAACATTTGATATCGGTTTTGAAAAAAAACTCAAATTTTATGATCAAATCACACTGAGCTCTTTATTATGGCAAAAAATAAACTAGTTTTAAGTCATAGTATTCTCGTTTTAACACAAAATTTACGAACTTAATATATTGTCCCAGGAAATTGTACAATAATTTATCATTTTTATTATAATAACTTATGTATTATTGTATATATATGACTATGTATATATGTATGTGTTTGTATATTCATTTCTTAAACTAGTTGAGTATTTATGTATCTATTGCCTTTTTCCTGCACCACCTATATCGCCTGATTCAAATTTTTTGTTTCATTTAGGTTGCTTGGAATAGATCGCTTTGAGCGATATGGCCGCCTGTTGTATTGCCTAGAAAATATTGTACATATTAGCTGTTTTTGTAATTTGTATATTTTGGTATGCAATAAAGTGTTATGTCTCTCTCTCTCTCTCTCTCTCTCTCATCTGTGCTCGCAATCCGACGATTTATATAAAACTATTGAAGAATATTTCAAAAAAGTTAACTTTTTTTTAATATCTTTAATGGCGCGATCTTATATTTATTTGATAAAATCATTGAAACCCTTTAAACGGGTGGTATTAAGGCTCCTGTTGCCGCAAAAAGTCGAAACTGGCGTGCAAACGAAACAACTTTTCGCTAGTATTTATTGATAAATAATATACCAAAAAAATATCATAGTTCTACACGATATGAGACGTAACAGGGTTTATTTGAAGTTTTCTTAGTTATTTTAAGTTAAAAAAAAAACACTAAGTCTCCTCCAAATTATACCATTTTACTCCTTAAATTTTTATCAATACGGGATATAAAAATATCTACTTCTTTATAAAAGAGAGATAAATAATTTGGTTTTATTATTTTTCAAAATACTAATTTACTTTATTCACAATACAATAATAATGCATCTGAAAATCGACCGCGTGTATGGAATCCCCGCTATCTTCCGAAAATACCTCAAAGCTGTTGGCGTTGCTATAAGCCTTAAACTTTAGCTTTCATTCTCAACCTTTTCAAACGACATATCTCGCATTACATTTAGAATAGAATAGAATATACTTTATTGTACAAAAATGCTAAATAAAATCAAGAACATTTATATACATTTAGTATGCAGTGTAACGGTTAACCGGGTTAGAGCTGGCTGGAATCTTATTTTTATAATAACAACACCTAGAGAGGCTCTCGCTAGGAAGCTAATTGAAGGGTCAGATACACAAGGCAGCACTCTTGGACACGGCACGAATAGTGAGGAGGTTCGTCTCTGGAGCCCTAACCAACGGTAGTTTGGACCCCAGGCCCGGTTACTGGCAGACTATAAGATTTCTTTAACTGTATTTGTACGGTTTAATTTTTTTTTTGTCAAACAATAAATGTTTGAATACACATTGTCACATTGTATATCCCCAAATAAAGCAAGTTACCTTGTGTTATGAGTAATATACAACGGATTACTTTGGAGTCGATCCCAGAAACCCAGACCATAATAGGTATATAACGGAGAATATTCGTTTCTGAAATTTACCATATCTGGATTCGAAACCGAAGCCCCTGCGTTGCAGTGAGGTATGCCGGCAAAGCCCTAGCCCGCTCGACCACAGAGAACGCCAAATGAGAGACTGGTTTAGAATGTAAATTTATATTCTCTACCAAAACGATTTAAAAGAGATGTATTCCGTTTGTGGGCCGGATACAATAATGATTTCTATTGTGTTGGGAGGCATTCCTCGATTTATATTTTAGTAAATTATATTTCTTCATATTTTATATCGAATAAGGAGGGTTAGTCGTTACAGTAGTTATGTATATATGGGCTCGTCACAGCCGTATAAGCTCAGAAACACTTTATTCATCAAACTTCATCATGGTGTGGCACGAATATATTGGTATATTTATGAAATTAACACCTTTTATGAACTCAAGTACTTTACTTTTCTAATCCCACAAAACAATGTTTCTATTGCTTAAATAACAATTATCACTCTTGACATTAATGCTGATTACGTTATAATTCACTTTAATTAAGGCAATGGATAGCGATTCGTCGAATACTTAGTGCGCAGGCTAATACGGCCAAAACTTCACTGCCATAGACACGACGCTCCGCTAGAGTGCCATTGACAACATATCACTCTGGGGCTACGTTTCAGAAGGGACTTACAACGACCACGTTCACAACCGGGATTTTTCCGGTTCAGTTGCTTGCGGAGGTTACAATCATAAACTCTAGTGGAATGGATTATGGAACGTAGATGTCGTAAACGACAAAATACACAAATGTCATTGATTGATTTGAAAATCGCGCCTTTTTCAATGTCAAGAGATAGTGAGGATTGGAGGAGACTGGCGCCATAACGCGTTACGTATTTTCTACCCGTGCAGGAACGGATAAAGAATACAATTTCCTGCGGCCGGGTCGGCCTGTCGTGAGAGGCGACTAAACAACCCACAGGCCTTCGTTCTCCTCTCGCACGTATGGTCGACACCCATAATAAACTCTTTGAACACATGGACATATTTGCCAACTCACCTTCTAAATTCAAATTCCTGGTTCACAAAACACTAACACAACAGTAATTTAATTTCTATTTTCTCCTTGATCTTCTTCTTTTACTAACTTTATTTTCCTTCCTTATATAAATAAGTAAAGATTTAATAACAAGCCTAGCGATCACCAAAATCCCTTTAATAATATATTCATATTTTAACTTGTGGGCTGCATTATTGATTAATATTTTATTAAAGTTGTAATTTTGTATTTAATTTTAATAATGTAGCTGTTTGTTGTTCCATTAAAATTAAAATAAAAATAAATGATTACAAATTAAATGTGTTACGCATGTCATGCCGCAATTTGTACCAAAAACATTGCAAATACAGTTAAACGAAACAAATATTTCACCACTTATGGTATGTACCTTCATTATATTTTGAACGTACATTCCCACAGTAAAAGAAACCGTTATCTTTTTGTCCCGTTTCAATAACTATATATAGTTACTAGGATATGCCCGAGACTTCGTCTACGCTTGAATTTAAATTCCCGGGACACAAAATACCGCAGTATTTAAAAAAGAATGTAAGCTGTCGGTTTACTAAGAACTGTGTCGGAATAAGCTAATTTTTACGCACCCGAACAACTACAAACCGCTCCCGGGAAAATTCCCGTGGGATTCTCGGGATAAAAAGTAGCGCAGAGTTTAAGCCTAAAAATTAGCTGTCGATCAGCGAAAATCGCATCGAAATCAACCTATTAGTTTTTACGGGAATCTCGAACAAACAGACAAGAAATCTAAAAAGAATTAGATTGTGTACTCCATCGTTTATATAGACTATTTCTGTTGTGTTTAGTAAATAAGTTTAATGTTCAGATACGGTATGTTTAGAATTTTATAATATTACTAGCTGACCCGGCGAACTTCGTACCGCCATAACAAAATCACCAAAATCGGTCTAGGTGATTAGGAGAATTCTAGAACCCGATCTCAGCGCCACCTACCAGTTCTAATTGTGAATCTAAACCATCCGGGAACCCACTCAAACAAAAAAAACAATAATAATATATATATATATATATATATATATATATATATATATATATATATATAGATAGATAGATAGATAGATATACTATATACAGTATACATACTAGTCAATTATTTGAATACGCTTATTAAAACATGTTGTACAACCTCGCCGTCAATTATCTTACGTTTCGATATCCGGCAATCCTGCGCCGTGGACGAATGATGTCATATCGATAAGCCAACTTCCGGCCGAAATAGATTCCCATCAACAGATAGAAGACAACTCAGTTTTCATAGGCCGCATACACACAGGGCCAACGAAGGCCAATAACATTCGCCGGCGATGCGCCCCGCGTGGCATGGCAAGGCCCAAGCGGGATAATCGGAGTAATTATTTATTGCGAAGCTCGCAAACAGACATACAACGCACCTATTAGATAGTACCGTTGCCTATAGGATTGGACAGGGGTCGCCACATGGCGGACCATTTTGTGCGGACCGCGAGATTGAGATTTTAAGAAAATTGGGAATGTTGTAGAAATCCTCAGCAGCATTTACTCTCTGCATCCTGATGGAGAATGGAGCAAAGAACCTGCAATTGTCTTCGGGAGTGATAAAGCTACTCTGCAGATGGGAATGATCGATTACCAAGAAAACGTAGTTTTAAAACACAAACATACAGACGTTTCCAGTGAAGAGTTCTGGATAAAATCTCTGTGTGGTAATAAATGTCCAGAACTACAAAAATTAGCTTTGAAACTTCTTACTTTGTTTGGGTCAACATATATTTGTGAAGCAGTATTTTCGAAGATGAACTTCATTAAGAAAAAATTCGTTCTCGACTTACCGATGAATATCTCCAGCATTTAATGTAAATAGCTTGCACCAATTTTACTCCATACTTCAGACAGATAGTCCGCAACAATAAAATGACATTTTTCTCATTGGTATCTAAAAAAATACCTTTGTTATTTCCGTAATTACATTTGTTTAGTGAATATTTTTTTCTATAAAATGTTGTGCGGACCATGATGGTCATTTTATTTCTTAAAACGGACCCCGAAATTGGTGACCCCTGGGATAGGATATGTAAATACGAATAATTGAAGGTTAACCATATCACGCCGATATGAGACGAGAGCGTTGTATCACACCGGTCAAGCCGGCCCTAAGAGCGGTGATTTCAGCATGGTTGTACCACGTCAAAAACGTACCATCTCCCGCGGCTCTGGCTATAGACGAGCGCAAGGAACACGGTCTTGACTATAATTAAATCATTATATTAATACGTGAAGCAAAAACTTTGTACCCCTTTTTACGAAAATTGCGCGGACGGAGGAGTATGATATTACGCACAGTTATAGTTTAGATAGAGGAGTGCAGAATGCAAATTATTTTTTTAAATTAAGCATAAAAAATTACGTTAAATCAATAAAAAAAAAACATTACACACACTACCATGTATTTGACACACACACGCATTGTTTATTGTTAAAGTCAAATCAACAGTGTAGCCTTGGCGAAATCTGTGATTATAGAAGTATAGTCTTAGACAACAGAACCTTAATAATGTTCAAGTTTATAATTTAAATTAATTATGGTCGAATTTCGACCACTAGGCGACCACTAGTAATTATAATTAATAAAGACTTTTTATTCACTTCTTTTTTAAATGATGCATTTAGATGTTATTTAAAAAATAGTTTTTTTAGGTAGAAAAAACTTTTTTTCCTGCCGCTGGGTGGCCTGTCGTAAGAGGCGACAAAACAATTCACAGGCAGGTGATAGGGTATTTGCTCATCTAGAGTATGCCGCCATAACAACCTTGTGTGCTGTGTTCCAGAATTAGTAGCCAGGTTCCAGTCTCCTTTTAGAGCGCGGCAGCACATTGGTAGTACCTTTGGTGTCGCAAATGTCCATAGGCGATAGTGACCGCTTTCCATCAGGTGGGACATCTACTTGTCTGCTAAACTCATGCAATAAAAAAACTCGTTGGTCTCCGTTAGAGCAGTCTGTACGCGCCCTTACGACATAGAAACGTCACGTGAGATAAACACGACATTTGAGCGCCAATTTCAATTAAAACTAGTTTGGTGAGTGCAAAAGTTATTCACTTTGAACGAGGTGAGAAAATCTTTCGCAGGATGTTACGATCTTGTTCTCATGAAGTAATTTGATTTGTTAATTTAAGCGCTGTATACATTATTATTAATTGAGGAACTACGCAATTATAAATTTCAAAGAGAATACCTTTCACACGATTAATGAGGAGGATATAGTTAATGCATACCATAGGAGGACCGTCATATATCTAATAAGCCTACGTTTTGAAGTTAAAGAATAGGCGAAATAAAATTTTAACAATACTCATTGACACATGACATCTTTGTCTTCCGTGATCACGGCCACTGAAAAGTGGCCGAAACGTCGGAATAACAAAAATCAAATAAATTACCGCGCTTAAAACCGTTACAACGTAGTTTTATTAACTATCACTTACTTTTGTTTATTACGTTTATTGGTTTAAGTTGTGCTGGAGTGGCCGTGAGGCTACTGAAAAGTGACCGAAACGTCGGAATAATAAAAATCAAATAAATTAGCGCTCTTAAAACCGTTAAAAACGTAGTTTTATTATGTATACTAGTCGCGAAAACTTAAGAAAAAATATTACGTAAAATATCTACTTATGTCTCGTAACTCGTATCAAAGAAGAATGCTACATAATTTGAAGAGTACAGGAAAAGAACAGGGAATGTCTTAATGAATAAATATATTTTGAGAAAAATGCAATTAAAAGTTTAGAAGTATATATTCTTTATTGAGATCGGCGTATGCAGTAACTTTCTCTTAAAACGAATTAAATGTTTATTTAATTAATATAACTGTGTAATTATGATGGACTTTTTAGTTATTAAAATTTAACAATAATTAAATAAAACAATCTTGGAAGAACAGAAAACAAGTAATGTTCAATTCAGACATCAGCAGCATGTTTAGTTTTGGAATCATATTCTAATGATTCGTAAAATACCTGTGCTTCTCTGGTACAAGATGGCGTCAGACACATCAAGTCTTTATATTTAAGTTCACTCATGGGCAAATAATTTTATATAAAAGTTAGTGACTGGGAAATAAACTACCATAGACAAAGATTTGCTTTCAATAAAATATAGAAAAAATAAATTTTACGACATTCTCAGTTTTTTGCCTGTACCGTTCATTTATAATAATACATAATATTATTAGAAACGAAATAAATGATAAAGTATTATAATACAGTCATAATAAACAAATAAACTAAACACAACTATATTCGAGTAATTTTGATGTTACTAACTCAACGGTATTGAAAGTAGAGATATCATCAAATTATATTTGTATATCAATTCTAAAATACATAAATAAACTCATTCATTTCCCTACCACCGGTTGAATTTTAACAGTAGATGTATGGAGCTTATATCAAATTTTAACTGATAGTAAGACAAATGAACCGTCGGTAAGATATTGGAACTGCCCATTAGTATTTTGACGGCCTCTATGGTTGAGCGGGCTAAGCCTTTGCCGGCTTACCTCAGTGCAACGCAGAGCCTCCGGGTTCGATTCCTGGTATAGTAAATTTCGGAAACGTATTTTCTCCGTTATTTACTATGGTCTGGGTTTCTGGGATCGGCCCCAGAGTGGTCCGTTGTATATTACCCATAACACAAGCTTGCTCAATTTGGGGATATACAGTGTATGTGTTTGTCTGCCGATTTATTTATTTATTTTATTTTATGTTATTTTTTATTTTTTACAACTTATAAGAAACATTTTAAGAGTCGTAAGTGTAACCAGTGCTATGTGCATCTAAGATAGATAAATGCATACACGAACTGTTATTAACAAACTAAGTAGGTTATATAAGATTATGGAATCTCCCACACGTACACTGACTAGAGCAATTACATGCCACAATCGTAAAACATGATGTATCCATAACTTATAATTGCCTGGCAAAAAGTGTAGGTGTGAAACAACAAAACATTTCATGTAGCCGGTGAAAAACTTTGTTATGGGTACGAAGTTAGCTGCGAGAGCGGAGAGTAGCGCAGTTTTATATAAACGACGTCTCATTATACTCTTAATCTTCTCCTATCTAAATAAAAATAAACCATAGAAATGTATGTACGCGCATAACTTGAGAACAACTTTACTGATTTTAATGATTTTTTTGTGTGTGTTTGAGTGGGTCCCCCGATGGTTTAGATTCATAATTGGAACCGGTAGGTGGCACTGGGATCGGGTTCTAGGATCCTCCAAATCTACTGGAACGACTGATGATTTTTTGTGTGTGTTTGCGTGGATCCCCGAATGCGTGAATCCGGTTCACAATTGGAACCGGTAAGGCACTAGAATCGGGTCCAATTGAAACTATACTTGTTTAACTTGACTTGTTTTAGTAATGAATAAATGAATACTAAAATAGATTTCATTTTAAATTAATCACAAATACGTGTACGAAAGCAGTTTGAAGAATAAATTTAAAAAAATATATTTATACGCTTGTAATCGCTGCCCGCTATCGCTTGCTTCCCATAGCTCGTTACCACAGCCCAAAGGACAGTGTAATCGCTAGGCGTGAATCGATTGGACATGTGACCGATGCGCGATGGAGCGAAACGTATTAAATTCACTATGCATGACTTGCACCATAATAGTCAATAGTCTGTATTAAATCTCACAACTTCGAATATTAATCATCTCATGGAGAATAACATAATTGCATTCGGAAAGACCGAGTTGTTTTTCAAAGTATCGCAGTGAAGTGTCTTTAGGTGAAGATTTTTTCCACATGATTTAGGATACAATACCTTTAGTTAGGTATTACGGAGTCGTAACTTCATTTAAACATTAGGGAGTTCATCACTCGAAGTCGCGTGATGGATTACGTTCAGTGGTATTATGAACACTCGATGTTGCGTGATTACCAATGATAATCATAATTTATATTCTAAAGCAATATTATTACACAATATAATGTAATGATAATACATACTGAATGGAATTATAAGTGGCACTGTATGTCTTGAGGATTCAAATGTTTAGACTAATTATCATCTCAAGTACTTACTTTTTGATACTTAAATATTTATTTCAAATATGGATCTTAGTCAACTACAGATTAAACGGGATATCGACGTATAAAAAACAAATATCTTACAAATTGCACAAATAAATACTACAAATAACAACCCTAAGCAATCAGGTAATGATTTCACACTAACAATACACTGTACTAGTATATATGTCATCTATTACGTTTCATTAGGGAGCGTTCACATCTGCACCATTTTGGTCGAACCGACCATCGCATCGTTGCGTTGTATCAACGCGATAGTTTCAGTGAAACATTTATTAAACTGTAACGACATAAAAATACGGTCAGTTTCGTCCAAACTTAAAACCGTATATTCAAATGGGAAACGTGTATTTATAAATACTAATTTAGAAACAAAATTTAGATGTTTCTAAAACGTTTAAACTGTTGCGATAAATTCGTGCTTACTGCCATAACCGTAGATGGGCCAACTACATGTTGTCTCAGAAACTATATATCCGAAACTGATGGAAGTATAGACATGAAAACTTTGCCGCCTCTTCCGGAAATATAAAACTTGCCGATACGTCATTTTTGGGTTCAAGACAGAAGTCTTGAACCCAACTACTTGTGTTCCCAATTATTTTGTTAAATTTCACTGTAACATTGTAATAAAAGGTGTAGTATTTGTAAATTGTACTCGATTGTCTCCATTGAAACGATGTTTCTCGGTGAATACAATGGCTTTAACAAACACGATCATGTAACGGAATAGTTCTGGTTTTGAAGTAAAACTTCATTAGAACCGGTGTAATTTGAAACTCGACGAAACGAAAAAGCGACACTACAAAGGGATAAACACATAAAATTCAACGTTGTTAAATTCTAAATAAAACACATTTCTCTTTACCCCTTAGTATTAATTTTCACTTTAAATAAAACTTAAAAGATTTGAAATGAATTTTAGCTCTATCTGTATATACTTAAGGCAGATATTCTGTTATAAGTAGATCAACAGATACGTAGATACACATACGTGCGTAACAGTGCATTGAATTTTGAACTTTATGCTAGTGATTTAAAGTGTAACTTAGATTGAATTATTACAAATAGGGGTTAAAATACCTAAGAATAAATACGTTTATAATATAATAGAAATGCGAAAATATGTGTGTGCAGTTCACACTTGTCGATTAAGCGTTGTTCGCCTGTATATCCTCTGAAGTTTCACTTCTACTGCGTGTGAACTGCATACGTTTTTTCTATATAAAAGTAGTTAATTAAAAATTTATAACAAATAAAAAAAGATTATGTATACCTTGACGTCATATTTATATAATTTTTATATATGATAATTCTATATAATGTTTATATTATGTAAACTGAATGTGATTGACTCTTAGATTAAATAAATATTCAGTTTCTTTGGGTTAAGTGGATAAATTTATTTTAGATAAAAAATATTTTTTAAATGGGTTTTGTTCTGGAGACTATTTACATTTTTAAAGTGTCTTCTAATTACCATTCTACATGCCTGATGGGCAGAAACATGTGAAACATCAAATAACATATTATCGTCTAATATTTTAATCAACATATTTTTGAGCAAATAAATGATTTGATTTGAACGACTTTATGTAGACGAGCCCCTAGGCAGGTTACATTAATTGCCTCAGCACGAATATTAAGCGGAACTGACCCGTTGCAACGTGTGGCAATTTCAGAGACTCCTCGGAGTCAAAGTATGGTATAATTGGTCCGTGAGACACTCATTATGGTTAAATTTAAAAGGACAGTTGTTAAGACACCATGGATTTTACTGGGAATAAATTATCTTCGGATAAAAGGATACAAATCGTTTTCTAGGATGAGTAATTATGGACCCCTATTTGCAATTAGTTAATTATGAAACCAGCGTGAGTGAATCTCAGAAATTTAAAAGAGATCTTTCCTACCTTTGGTATAAAATGTTACTTCATTTCAAGTACATTTATCAGCTAATAAAAGTTGAAGCTATGAATTTGTATACGCCTTTACTTTACATACCTGCAACAAAAAAATGACAGTTTAATAAATTAGATTAATGATAGAACAGGTTGTATGTTTTAGTTAGAGCAATTACTGACTAGGTCCGAAAAATTTGATTAAGAATTGTCCATATAACTTTGTATTATGTGTTGTTTTGTTTCGTTTTGTTTATTTAGAATGTAGCTGGTATAGGTGTTCATTAAATTGGCAAGTAGATATATCAAATTCAAATAAATAAGTTTTATACAGAATGAGTGTTGAAGAATTAATGGAGTTGTAGCAAACAGTGCATATTCAATAAAACAGAGACACAATTAAAGGATAGAAAAATATTATTATAGTTATAAATATAAAGACATGACGTACTAATTTTTTTTTTGCTGCAATATCTCTCCATATATTCCTTACAAGTATGGCAAGATAAAAACGTTATACTCGTACAAAATACAGTATACGAGGTTGGAGCGAGCTGCTATGTAAATTAACTTTATGTATCATTATAAATGATGATAAAGTACTTGTATCTATATGTATCTTTAGCAACTTTCAAGCAGGAGAACGGGATATGTGGTACAGGCTTGGAGAGGCCTACGTTCAGCAGTGGACATTGATTGGTTGAAGAAGAACCTTTACAAAACTTATTTAGTCAGAGCTTGAGTCTGATTTGGTGTTAACAGTAACTGATGTCGAAAACGAAATTTTTGGCGGGATTTTGCTCTTTGATGTGAAGTCATATTTTGAAAAAATCGAGCAATTACATAATTGTCCACGATCTGTGAAAGGTTCTTTAAAGGTGAAAAATATCCACTGACTTCATAATCTATAATAATAAATCGGTTTGGGAGGTTCGAATTTGTACAGTCGTGGTATGAAAAGGCTTGACAGTTTTCAAATTGATTCATTTAACGTTCCGCGAGCACATGTTACCTTTTCAAACTAAGTCACAGAACAGACTGTTCCACAGAAAATTATGTTTAACTGTTTGACAATAAAGTTTAAAGTTACTTAGATCAAAAGTTGTTTGGTTTTCTATCTTGTCTAAGAATCTTGTTTAGAGATGTAAAACCTTTTTATTAGTTTTTAATATTTATGATAAGCGTAACAATTATATCCTCTTTGTTTCTGATGATTAAAACTATTATTAATCTCAGTGTCGGTCATTGTCAACATTGCAATTTTCTTCTTTCAAGTATCTATATTATATAAACGTAACATTTATTAAAATGATGGCAGTACTGTTTCTTGTACTCGTGCAAGCAAAAGCCGAATTTAAGGTGACGAGCCTTTTCATACCGCAACTGTACAATGAATTTAAAAATGAGAAATAAATTAGTAGATGCTAATACGGGCCAGCGCAGCTTCTATTCAGAGCTAACTTATGTCTCGGTAGAACACTTAGAATTCCTCTCTCGATAAATATCCTCGTTTCTGTAGGATAGAAGAATTTGTACATAAACTTCTTTTACCTTGACAGTTTTATTTATATGACGATCACTGTATATACATTAAAATAAAGATATATTAAAATGGTTTTTTGTAACGCTCAAGGTGTAATAAAGACAGACTGATGATCAGATAATAATTATGACGGAGTTGGCGACATCCGCCTTGGGCTGCCAACGTCTGCCCCCCGATTATTTCAGTCCGGCCCGTCGCCGCGCCCAGCCGTCTGGATCGAAACTACGCGATGCATATAATCATTATGTGTTATAATTAGGTAGGTATCGCCACATAAGGTCTCTTTGAATGTTTTTTTATTCTACGAGCATTGCAAACCTGTACCTTATTGATAGCGATTACCGTCGCCTCATTTGCAACACCAAACATGGTAGCAATATTCTCGAAGGGAGAATTGAGTCGTGGCCACTGATATGGGTACACAACTCAAGGGTGTTATGGCAACATACTCTAGAACTCGGCTGGTGGTCGTCCAGCGATATCTGGGCCGACCAACTGGTCGCCGTCCTGTTGGTCTGCCCAGATAGGCTCTATACGGCGTGATCCTCCCACATTCTATTATATGTAGGTAGCCAAGCCAGCGCAAACGTTGTGCCTTGCTCCTGCCGATGATGTTGGGCTCATCCACCAGCTCTGGTCGTCACGGCGTATGGGGAGCGTCCCCTGGGTCGTTATGGTCGGTAGTACAGCCTAGCTACGCCACTGGCTAAGACCGATGGTCTCGCTGACCGAAGTAGGGTGTGGTCCTCAAGCATTTTGGGGGTTGTGCGGCGGGCTAACAACTCTTCCACGGAAAAAACCCTTGTTACGAAACCACCTAACTATAGGTTGTTTTATTGCCTATTAAGACTGGTCGCCTGGGCGCAAGATCTAGTATTTTTTCTCCATTCCTGCATGGATATTAAGACAAAGTGAAGAGTTCCTTATTTCTTTATGGTGCCTTGGGTCTTTAAAAGCATGATCGCAGTCGAATTAACGCTTCTAACACGGAGATGGATAGATGGAACTAACGCATGTATAATAACCATTTGCCCGTCTGGATGCCTACCAGTGGTGTAAAGAATGCCGCCATAACAAGCGCGAGTTGTGTTCTGGCGACAGTGGCCAGGTCTTCCCTTCGAGGCTGACTGATTGATAGCACGTTCGATCTTACAAACTTCCACAGGCTACGGTAACTACTTTCCATCAGGTAGGGCGTCAGTTTTTTTTATTGCATGAGTTCAGCAGACAGGCAGACGGCCCACCTGATGAAATACGGTTACCATCGCCTATAGACATTTCTAACACCAAAGGTGCTACCAAAATGCTGCCGCTCTCTAAACCAAGTAAAATTCACATTAGTACAACTCTTCTAAAATCCAGCTATTATTTAAATATCTGTTACAACTGCACATCGCATACTACACAGGTTTAACAATACACACGCCTTCCTGTTTCTTATCGAGTTATCATTGAACAGCGTTGAACGTGCAACATTGGTCTGGCAACGCCTTACAAAAGTACAAAGGTATCCATTGATCACATGTTGTAAAAATTTTACATAAACCAACAATACAGAAACATTCTATTCCAACACATACCCAGGCCATAAACTATTTCGACAAAGGGTCCGTTTACTATTTCCAACTGGTACCTACAGGTAGAACAAGAATTGGTTAAGGGCAATACGTATTTTAATACAATACCGGGTTCCGTAGTTTATGGTTAAGGAATAACCTTCATAATTATAATTAAACTAGAGGTCCCGGCAGATGTTGTCCTGCCCTAAAAAAATAGAAATCTAAGATCCGATCCCAGCACCACTTATCGGTTCCAATTGTGAAACTAAACCATACGGGGACCAAACACAAACACACAAAAGTCATCAAAATCGGTTCAGGAGATTAGGAGGATCCTAGAACCCGATCCCAGCGCCACCTACCGGTTCCAATTGTGAGTTTAAATAATCCGGGGACCCACTCAAACACACATAAAAAAATTCATCAAAATCAGTAAATTGGTTCTCAAGTTATGCGCGTACATGCATTTCTACGATTCATTTTTATTTATATAGATTAGCAGTGCGAGCGACAATTCATTCGCGTTGCCATGATGGCGTATTTAGTAATGATTGCAATGGCGGAACCAAAACAATCACGACCATCACAATCACGTCATATTTTTGGATGCATTCGTCTATCCCACGTTAACGATGTCACTTAGGGATAAAAAGTATTTAAGCGCTAGTCCGAGACATTAGCTAGTAACTCTTTGTCGAGTTTAATTAAAATCCGTTCAGTAGTCTTCACGTGATACTGCAAGAGACGACAAAAATTCTAAAAGTTGCCTTTCGAAATCTTGTGGGCCGAATTGGCCCCTCTGATGTTTTTATCTTTTTTAAATTAATTGTACAAAATCGACATCTCAAAGTTATACTATATACTTCCCACCCACAGTGATCTGGGCTGCATTTTTTATATGCAAATATGTTTTATAGTTTTTAATTTTTAAGTTTTTTTTTATAATTACTAAAAATATCAATTAATTGATACTGTAAACTGGGAACTTCAACTCAACTACATAGTATTGTAGATAAATAGATAAATTAAAAAAAATACCATAATTCTTGTAAGAGAAACATAACCGTTTTATTTGGGTAAAATACTCCATATTATTGCAGCTAAAATTCTTTTAAAATGTAAACCCTGCCTAGTGCTGGGTCATTTATTTTTGGCTTCAACCTTACTGATTAATACTCATTATTGTTATCAACGAAGCACTTTAATCTAAAGAATTTTTTAAAAAGTAATCTAGCTATCTGTCGATTAAGAGCTGTACTCTTGCCAATGAAGCCTTCTCCAAACTTCTCTATTATGGGCCCACTATTTCACTTCTTTATACGACACGACACCCACTGTTTGCTCGATTTGAACCATGAATGCTCGCCTAGGCTTTCCGTTTCTTCTCCTTGTTGCCACTTTGCCTTCGATTAACGTGCATAAGAAGGCATCGTGTTGAGTAGTAAAAAGCCAAACACGAATGAATGAAAACACCAACTTTAGTGTTGACCAAAAATTAAAACAACGTTCTTATATATATAACAGCGCAACATTCGTCCGTCCTAGGGTGCAGTTGAAAACCCGCGTCAGGCACCTGTTGCCTGGCATATACTGAACTGCACCTATTTGGTACCATCACGAGATTTTTTTTGGTATATACCTACATCGTTTAATTCATCGTTATGTGTCTTGCTATGTGAAGACCAAATAAACGGTTTTTTCTTTCTTTCTTAAAAACTGGGTGCAATATTTGTTGAACAAAAGGCGGCCTTATTGCTTAAAACCTTACCGCTTCCATCCGTGCAGGAACGGAGAAAGAATATAATTTCCTGCGGCCAGTCGCCCTGTCGTAAGAGGCGACAAAACAACCCACAGCCAGGTGGTAGGGCATTTGCCCGACTGGATGGCTACCACCTCTGGTCTAGAGTATGCCGCCATAACAACCTTGACATGTGTTCCGGCATTCGTGACCAAGTTCCAGTCTCCCTTAAGAGAGCAGCAGCGCATTTGTAGCACCTTTGGTGTTGCAAATGTCCATAGGCGATGGTAACCGCTTTCCATCAAGTGGGCCGTCTGCCTGTCTGTTGATTTCATGCAATAAAAAAAAATAAAAAAAATCGATCTCTTCCAGGCAACCCTTTATATTAGGAAAAATATTACAACATCTTGCCCCTTCTTTAGAAAGTAATACAGGACATTAAAAAACGTTGCGGGCAATGAAGCGTTCAAGAGATCCACCGCCCTACGCATCCCTGAAACCGTGCCCAATGCACATGTGCATCGAATCTTAGAATTTCTCGGAATTAACCACTTTTTCACACGATTCGGTCGTGGGCTTACAATAGAACCGAGCATCTGGCAGACACAGTGTCGTGAGCGTACAATGGATACGCGATTATTCCAAAGTCCTTAAGAAATTCTTTGATTATTCGAAACATCTACCTGGAGTTTACCTGCTATTGTATATCTTTTTGGGAATGGACACTTGTTGATTCGAATACGAAATTTATTCAAGTGTTACTAAAAACATTTTTTTTGTTAATGTAAAGGTCCCCATATACGGAATCATTGGCTGTTACGAAGGATCTGAAGAAAATCGTGAAGGTCCATCGCGCCGAATTGCCGAACACGAAACGATTGTTCGTTGCGATCGTTCGTTTACGACCATTTCAACCGAAAATCAGTACGTGCAATATTTGAAAATGGATAACCATAACGAACTTCTGTACATTACCTATGTAGCGGTAATTTTAATCCGGCTACAGAAGAAAACAAAACCTAGAAAAGTGTGTCTTTGCTCAGAACATTCATGATTGTATTTGTTTCTGTTCCATCGCGATATTGTCTTTGGTCAAGTAAGCCGCTAACGATTTGGACATACGTTCTGTCAAAAAAGTATGGGAATGGATGATTTGTTTAGGGTTCCAAATTCATTTTTTTATTAGATTGGTACAACTGTTATTTTATTTTGGTGCGGAGTTTGCGTTGCATCGGTCATTTAGATTAAATACAGTGCTGTTTTTAGTTAGATCATAGTTTAGTGTGTATTGCGAATTTCATAATGGACAAACACATCAAACAAAGAGTTTGTCTTAAATTTTGCATCAATAATGGAATTTCGTGCTCGGAGACACTGGAAATGTTACAGAACGCTTACGGTGAATCGAATTTATCAAAAACACGTGCTTATGAGTGGTAGAAAGCGTTTAAAAGCGGTCGAAATATGCTGGAAGATTTGCCTCGCCTTTGTAGGCAATCAACGTCATCGACTGAAGTTAACATCGCAAAAGTGAAGGAAATAGTGACTGAAAATCCTCATTAAAGTTTGAGAGAAATAGTCGCTGAACTTTCTGTGTCTCACGAGTCGATCCGTATAATTTTAAATAATCACTTGGGTATGAAACATTTTGCCGCTCGGCTAGTTCCAAAAGACCTGAATTTTCTTCAAAAAATCAATCGCATAAGCTCATCATCATCATCATCATCGCAAAATCGCATAATCGCTGAGAACATGCTAGAACGAGTCAATTCCGACTCAACATTCATAAAACGCATTGTTACTGGTGACGAGATGTGGATTTACGAGTTTGACATGCAAACCAAGTCAATAAGCTTGGGAGTGGCACCTTCCAACTGGATCGAAACCAAAAAACCACGGCAAAGTCGATCTCATGTTGACTGTTTTCTTTGACTATCGCGATGTTGTGAACTCGGATTTATTACCGGAAGGTCAAACGGTAAATAAAGTATATTATTTGAGCGTTATACCGTGTTCAAGAGAGCAAATTCGACGAAAAAGGCCAAACTTGTGGAAAGAAAATTCTTGGATTTTGCACCACGATAATGCGCCTTCGTACAAGGCCATCATTATGAACGAATTTTTGAAAAAAAACTCAACAAATACCATCGAGCAACCACCTCATTCACCAGATATGGCTAATGCCGACTTCTTCCTTTTTCTTAAACTCAAATTACCACTTCGTGGCACCCGTTTTTATACGGTAGAAGACATAAAGGAGAATTTGCGACGAGAACTAAACTCAATTCCGGAAAAAAGCGTTTAATAAATGTTGTCATGATTAGATTATTCGTTGACGTAAGTGTATCGTTTCTGAAGGATACTTTGAAAGTGACAACATAAATTTGAATGAATAACTAACATTTTGTGTATTATTGATCTTTTCCCGGTACTTTTTTGACTGAATAGTACCTACACCATCGATTAGTCGTTGTGATGGTTCTGAAAAGAAGACACGTTCCATATATGGGGGTCTAAATGTGTTATTATACTACATTGATTTAGGAAGATGGCACACTCCTTTTATGAGCGAGTAATGCTCCACAAAGAGAGTTAGGATTTTTGTCTGTCAGAAAGTTATGTCGCGTATAGGCTCTGAAACAATTCAACCTACCTGTAAAAACACATTTTATTACCTTTCGGTATTTGGACTTCTTTTGTTTACTTTGTGTTTAAAATTTGTGATTAGAAAACAGCCCATTGTGTATTGTAATCTTTTATGGCAGTCATTAGCCAGGTGTGTCGGATTTAAAACTACAAACTGATTTTAGAAAATTTGGTCCACGCGGCCGTTGCATCTGTGTAGTATAAAGCAATGCCCCGATTGAGGAACGCGGCAGTCGAGCGATAACCACGAGCGAAGCAAGGCTTGTGTACATTCGGTAGTCTATTTAGGGACGGACTTTGTGCTAGTTATTGAATTAAGACCTTCTCTGCATTACGTTTGGACTTGTTGTGTTCGGTTATATTTGTACCAGTGTTATACGTGTTTGTATAGTTCTAATAAACTCTATAATAATTCCAACGGCATTTTAATTCGAGTCCCGCACTCGTAACAATATTAATGATTAGTCAGAATTAGGCTTAGAACGCACCGCGATTAAACACGAGCGATTTAGTCATAACTTAAAACGCGTACATACTTGCTTAATATGTTCATTACCTTAATGAATTCATAAACGCATCAAAAGAAACGTTTCTTGAACTATACAAGTGACGAACGTTGATGTAAAAATAAATATTAAAAACTATATTTATTTAAATAAAACAATATTATAATGTTAAACGGATAAACAACGCATCATGAGGTTGTTTTATGTTTACATACAAATAAAAAACCAGTTCAAGACGACTTGCATACATACTAAATGCATGTCTATGCATGTCTTTTGATTAATATTGTGTGTATACGTGTACTGTTATTGCATGTTTTAAGATATAATAAAACTACGTTTTTAACGCTTTTAAGCGCAGTAATTCATTTGATTTTCATTATTCCGACGTTTCGGCCATTTTTCAATAGCCTTGATCACGGAAGACAAAGATGTCAAGTGTCAATGAGTATTGTTAAAATTTTATTTTGCCTACCGCCAACTTCTTCATTTTAATTTTGTTTATGGTAATTATTTACTCTATGGGAGCCTAATCTAATTTACCACCGCTTCGTAACATGTTGTGGTTTGAAGAGAAGAAGCGGCGCAAGAAACTCTTCAGCAAACAAACCTAGCTCTAATATTTTATATAATACTAGCTGACCCGGCGAACTTCGTGCCGCTATATTTTCTGAATTCCTAAAAGACTTTGTTTCATGACATAAAAACAAAATCACCAAAATCGCTCCAGGTGATTAGGAGGATTCTAGAACCCGATCTCAGCGCCACCTACCGGTTCCAATTGTGAATCTAAACCATCCGGGGACCCATTCAAACACAAAACAACAATATCATCAAACAAATATCATCAAAATCGGTCCAGCCGTTTAGGAGGAGTTCACTGTCAACACACGTACAGAAAAACTATATATAGTGTTACATGCCGTCAAAGATAAGCGCACAGCTGCCTGTCGTAAGCGCAGTTTATTGTCTTTCCGGATTTAGGAATTCCTTTGTGTTTTGAATTGTAACTAAGAAAAACATGCTATTGTTTTTCTACTTGTTTTATAACCATCATTAGCGTCGAACTAATCCTTATTGTTATTGTTTTCCGTTCGCAGGTGTGCAAATTACTATTTCTCGGAAACTCAGTGCGCGCGGCCAATTTTTTTGTACTGTATAGTTAGTATAAGACAATGCCCGAATGGAGGGGTGGGCAGTCAAGCGACGACTACCAAACGAGTAAGACGTTCTGTAGTACTCTCCATTAGCGATATAGACGACGGACTTTCGGACGCGCAAAGGCGCGTGCCGAATTGCATTGAATGGTGCAGTGTGAACTGGTTGCATCCAGTTTTATTTGTATTTGTTTTATACGTGTTTGTACAGTTCTAATAAATTCTATAGTAGTTCCAACGGCATTTTTAATTCGAGTTCTGTAGCTCGTAACAATATATAGATTAATATGGATGGGAGGAACAAGAAAAAGAAAATTATCAAACAATTTGGTTTGTGTTCCGGTGCACGCGTAAAAAGCTCACAGTGTCTTGAGATCTAGCAGTTGGTTTTTGCTGGGTTTGGGTCTAAAACGGGACCAGCGTACGATAATTAAGAATTTGGACAGGTAGCATAAATCTATATCCATAATAGTCCTAGTTACAGTAATAGGTGATCTTGGTTTGTACTTGATAATCGACTTACTTATGATCACCACATTGATCATATTGCAAAAAAGTTTCATCGTCTTTGAGTTTCCTCATTCGCAACGCTAGCTCGTTTAAGGCAATGAAAACTCTCAAAGTTCTGTATTGTGCTTTCGTCCGCCGTCACCTCGAATATGCTAGTCAAATTTGGAATCCTAACAATGAAATACATTCCACTAGACTTTTATCCGTGAAGGAACTGAGAAAGAATACAATTTCCTACGGCCGGGCGGCCTTTCGTAAGAGGCGACAAAACAACCCACAGCGAGGTGGTAGGGCATTTGCCCGACTGGATGGCTACCACCTCTGGTCTACAGTCTGTCGCCATAACAACCTTGAGTTGTGTTCCGGCATCAGTAACCAAGTTCCAGTTTTCATTAAGAGAGTAGCAGCGCATTTGTTGCAATTTGATGTTGCAAATGTCCATAGGCGATGGTAACCGCTTCCCATCAAGTGGGCCGTCTGCCTGTCTGCTAAACTCCTGCTATAAAAATAAAATAAATAAAAGACTATAAAAGATTCAAAATAAATTCACTAGGTTTATTAATTTTAAACTTAAATTACCACAGAAATGTTACGTTGAACGCTGTACTTTATTTCACCTTTTACCTCTTAAAAGTAGAAGAAAGATTGCTGATTTACGTTTATTAGTTAAAATTGCTCAATCTAAAATTGATTGTGCAAATCTCATTGAGAAACTACATTTGTATGTTCCCCCTAGGAAATTATTACACACACCATTATGCCGCACAGATTGCCGACGCAATACGTTCTGTATCAGAAAAGTAACTGAATTTAATAAGTTAAGTAAGTTGGAAGATATAGACTTAGACCTATTTACTAATAGTGTAGCATTATTTAGCGCAAAGTTGGTCAAGATCTATTCAAACTCGGATTTATCAGTTATACCTATGCACATTTTTTTATTGTTTCTTTGTTTAATTTCCTTTTGTTTACTGTTATCTGTGGAGGCTTATTAATAGCTTCTCTTAATTTAGCTTATTTCTAGTTATTATTAATGATAGCTGTTAGCCCCCCAAATAAAATAAAATAATATTATAACATTTTAAACATGATGTGTCTGTACATTGAAGCTATTTTAAAACTTATTTTTTCAATTTATAGTCATATTTTCGTTTAAATCCTTTTTACAGTTCTGTAGGCAAACTAATTCGTTGAACTTGGTTAACATCTACCTACAGAAAATTGCAAAACAAGATTTCGCAAAACTGCATGGAAGTTATAAATTTTCATGGTACAGACGTATTGCTGTTTCATCGATCACAACGAGGTATTGTGATTGGCTCAGTCAATATTGGTGTCAGATGTGTGTTTGTGTTGTCTACAATCGTGGAAATAATTGCAGACCAGAAGGTCAGTGGCTCGGCTTTACTGCTTCTAATTACATGTGTTCACTACATGCGCCCTGTTGCTAGATCCCTGTAAACAGTAAAAGTTTCTGGTATCTTTATTGTTTTTATATTTTATAGAGGTGCTGATTTCCCATAAATTATTTTTTGAGGGGGTTGTATAAGGCTAATTTGAGAAATTCTACGTATATTTAGTAGTAGACGATCCAAATTAATAATACTTAAAATTTATAACTAGATACATATAAGTTTAATTAGGATTCGTTTCATCGTCCATAGAATAACGTAGAAAGAATAACAATTCCTTCAACATGGCGGCTAGAGGTGACAAAATAACCCAAAGCCAGGTCGCAGGGAATGTGCTCGTCTGGATGGTCACCAGCCCTAGGGCCCAAATCTGCAATTACGATCTCCTCAAAATTGCTGAACACTATCGTCTCAATCATACTTTGACTACATTTGCAGCACCAAGATATTGATATAGCAGTATTGGGCATCTGGTCTAGAGTATGTTAGAGTTCCGGTATTAGTGACCAGGTTCCAGTCTTCCTTACAGAGCAGTAGCACATTCGTAGCACCTTTGGTGTTACAAATGTACATAGACGACGGTAACTGCTTGCCATCAGGTGGGCCTATCTGTTGAACCCATGCAACAAAAAAAATACTGATGGATAATCAATGCTTAAACGCTTGTGAAGACGGCACAAGACGCTGCCACCACGCCACCGCGTTGCTGTTTTGTTACTATCTATGTGTATGTGACGGCGGCGCGGTGGTAGTGTCGTGTACACGCGTGCGCTAAAAGTATTTCTGGTAGTAATTTCGTCCATATTCCAGAGAAATATTCCATCCCAGGAAAGAAATTATTATGAAATTATATGTGACAGATATAAAATAAGCGCAGGTCTACTAATGATGTCGAGAGACATCTTAGATATAATACAGACGACGAAACAGGAGCCAGGGTTTGCAATAACCGTGATTTACGATAAGTCTAATTAAAATTTTGAAACGCTCCTGTATTTTGATTTATGTTCCAACGAAAATAAGTCCTTTGAACATGTACTAATGACTATTTTAATTTCAGTCTCGATAACAAGATTAGGGTTCTCCCTAATTTCATCATTCTTGATGAAAGGTAATTGATTTGGATTATAAACTACTGCTATTTGAATCTGTGCACGTGAGGTTTCAGAGTATCATTCTAAATAAATAGGGCATACAACACGGGCGTAGCGAAGATTTAATATCGCGAGGGCTTTCAAGAAAATTAAACAGCAAAAATATGCATAAAATGAAACTAATATTTATATATTAAATATATGTTAAAAAAATCAAAATATGAAAAATAAAATAGCAGAAGATTGTTTATCGGACTTTAATTTAATTGGTGAGAGATAAAAATGCATTTTTTTTCCCAGAGCACCGTCCTTATTAAACTTGGAAGAGACGGCAGGCGGATCTTTTGATGCACCATTAATTATATTCACACCTTTGTTGACCGAATGAGGGTATCCAGGTTGGCTGCCTTTTTATCCGTCAACGGCGACACTTCTCGGAATGACGGCGGCGCGGCGCAGAGCGATGTACAACAAAAAGTCGAGAGTCAAGCACGAGCTACTCGAATAAGCGGGAATGTTTCGAGGTCGCGACAAATAGTGGGACAAGAAATGAAAAAGGAAAATAGATCGTTTGAGATTATGGCTACCGGCAATTAGAAGATTTTTTATAAACAAGTATTGGCTTGTATTTTTGAATGTTTTCGAATTGTTGAAATTAAGTAAAGGTACTTACATATTAATAAGCAGCATACAATCACACATATTGTATATCTCCAAGCTAAAGCCAAAGTTAGACGGTTCAATTCTGTCTTTTCATTTGGATGAATCAACCAAAGTGATCCGTATAAAGATATAATTCAATGTCATTGAATATCTCGTGTTCTTTCATTTATGTACCTTTCAATCAAATTGATTCAACTTGGTTGATCCGATAAATATCAGCATTAGCAAGTCAAGCTTGTGGGACTCAATCGCAGACCATAACAAATAAGGAAAAAGTCGTTTATGAACTTTACCATGCCAGAAATCGAATCCGGATGCCTTGCGTTTCAGTGAGCTAGGTCGGCAAAGGCTTAGCCTACTCAACTACAGAGACCATACAGGGTGCAGTATAGTTATAGGGCCATATTTAATTACTATTTGAAATATTAAGTGAAATTTGGGTGGTGTAAAAAAAACACTTCTAACCTATATTAAAAATGTTCGGATCTGTTCACAACAAATAAATGCTCCCTATAACTATACTCCACCCGCCATAAAAACAATCGTCTGTTTTTGAATAAGAATAAAAGAACCAAAAAATTTTCGGCCTGATTAATCGAGAAAAATTAATCAAACTTTTTACCAGATATAAATTTGGAAACATAGAAACGGTAATTGTGTAGTACTTCAAGATGTTCACAAAGTACTTAATAAAAATGAATGTAATTGTTTCAAAATTGAATCTTACAGATTGCATATTGAAGGTCATGAATCTACCACCGCTTCCAAAGCAATTTTAGTTACTGTTAAAGGAGAAGAAGCGGCGGACCAAACTCCCAGCAATGTATCTTTACTTGATTATTATTATGTATATAGTACCATTCGTGGTCTTTTTAAATTAATTTTGAACTAATATTAGATTTAAAGTAATCCGCGTGAATAATTACGGAAAGAGCTTGGTGGCAATCGTATTATTCCGCGGTCGTTTAGAAAATCTTTCAATTATACTATAATATATAAAGCTGAAGAGTTTGTTTGTTTGCTTGAACGCGCTAATCTCAGTAACTTCTGGTCTGATTTGAAAAATTCTTTCAGTATTAGATAGCCCATTTATCGAGGAAGACTATAGGCTATACATCATCACGTTAAATAGGACCAATAGGAGCGGAGCACCAATGAGGAATGTTTCAAAATCGGAGGGCTTTTTGTAACTTACTTTTTTATAACTATTCCACGGAGACGAAGTCGCAGGCAGAAGCTGGTCGTATAATAAAAGGCTTATTACACGACTAAAGTTGCTTTACCAATTTTTTTAAATTTACTGAAAACTCTTGAATGTTTTCTGGGATTTTGTTGAAGAGCATTATACTTTACCCCACGAAACTATTGTTAATTTTATACAGCCTACAGTTTTAGCTTTATTCTTGTTTCTAGTATTTTTACAATACACATCATGTAATCTGGGAAAGTCCGAGATTTTACTTATTTATTAATTTAATTCAATTACCATGTCATAACATTCTTACTAAAGCGAGACAATGTAAGCACCTTATTTTTAGCCTATTGTATTAGTAATACACATCAAAGCACTTTCTATGAATTTCCATTATGGACATGTGAATATATCTAAATCTGTGTTCACTTGACAAATCACATACAGATACACATACATACACAGACAGGCAAATTGAAGTGCAAATGTAGCATGGATTAGTAGTTCTCACCCAAAATCACTACATTTATCGTTCTGAAAATTGCAATTTATACTTTTACTTTCAATAAACAAGAAACTCGTATGCAGTATATGCATATCACTGTCTGACAAATTACTTGTAATGCGAGTCAGTCTTGTGCACGGCCTGTATAGTATATAGAATGGGAAAATAAAATATATTAAACATTTCATATCTTTACAGTAAAATAACACATTCAATATTTTATAGGTTATGAAGTAAAATGTCATTTGTTGCCTCATGTCAGTGACGTGGCACACAGAGTGTGGTAATACTCGGCAAGCACTCTAGCGAATTGTATTCGAATAAATGATTCGATACAAGTTTGTTACACGATTATTTATTTTTATTTTAATTTAGAAGTAACATATTTATTGCTGGTTTTATTCTAATGTATTTATTTATTTTTACTAGCTAAATATTATATAAGTAGAATTAGTTTTGTAAATTATTATTATCCATTATTTAGTTAACAAATTTGGGTCATTTTGGTCTTACGCTTAAAAGAAGGTTTGCACTGAAAATCAGCGTTGTGTCGGATATAATTCCGGCACAGGAATATGCTGAGTGCAAACCTTCTTCGCTGAAAATGCGGCGTATAAATTCTCAAAATATGCTCTGTGTATAATAATGTATAACGAATGTAATTACTATTTCTTCGAATAAAGTTTTTCTTTCTTTCTTTCTAAATCCGAAGAGCCCTGGTTAGTTATTAAAATAAATAAACAAGAAATTACTTCTCTCAAATGATAAAACACAATGTATTCAACTATTAAAAGACCCATAACATAAACAACAGAACTAGTACAAGACATAAAATGACAAATAAAATTGAGACAAAGTTGTCTCAAAGCAACATTTCCAAGATTTTGTTTATTCCAAAGGTTAGCACGAATCTGAGAAATGTCTACATTGTTAACTCGCGTCGACAGATGACCCTGGGAGATCTGGCACCTAGATGGGACATTTAGGAATTCTGAGAGCTCTTCGACGGCAAAGAACGAGTTCTCTGAATGCGTTAAGCCGTGTACCCGACACAGATATAAACACCCAAACTTTGACTCTTTAGTAAGAAGATATGACAAGGATTACATATATATTATCACGCCTGTTACGCCCATAGACTATGGATCTCCACTTGCAGCGATCCTGACAAACAACTTTCGCTTCATCTACTTTCATTAACCTCTTTATACATGCACGTTTATTTATAATGCTCTTGACTTGACCTCTTTTTAACACTTCTGATATTAGATCACGATGTGTACGGCGCGGTCTACCAGTACTAACTCTACCATTCATAATGCTGTCATACACTTCTTTTGTGATTCTGCTTTCACTCATTCTCTCTATATACCCAAACCACCTAAATATTCCTTATTCAACTCTTGTTATTACGTCTTCTTTCAAGGATTAATCACAAGAACAAATAACAATAAATAACAGTTCCCCTTTGAATGGACGATGGTAACTATTTTCCATCAGATGGGCCGTCACTGCCGTCAGCCTATTTACTGTGTCCCAGCAATAACAAAATTCTACAAGTCTAAAAGTCTATTCCAGTTGTTTGTTTTAAATAGCTTTAATGTACAGCCACGGTGTATTGAGAATTGTATAATATTATAGATTACATATATCTACTGCATATTTCGTGGTAAAAGTCATTACTTTATTTGAACTTTTGTACAGTTGTTCCTTCTACAAGAGGTAATGAATAAATCTATTATCAGGAACCAGTATGATAACAGGTTAAAATATTATGTGCTTATTTATTCCAAAGTACGAGATACGGGTTCAGTTTACACAAAAATGTTATCACGAATTTTAATTGCTGTGTATTTTAGATAACTGGCTATAAATCCATTCACACTTAATTAATTTATAAATGTGAAAGTAATTCAGTTTGTTACTTAGCTTTTCACGCCTAAACGGCTAAATAGTCTTTAATGAAATTCAGCATAAAGTTAAATAACGATACAATTTAACTTCTTGCTGAATTTCATTAATCTCTATGTCTATCTATCTAGATAGATAGCTAGACAATACTTGATTGCTCACCAAAATAAAAGACATAAAACTTAATGTACAATATTTTTAGGCAAAACAATACGCGGCCTTACGCTTAGAGCGATCTCTTCCAGTCAACTTATAGGATATTCTTAGCTAATCTAGCATGTAGTTGGTGTACAAATTCAGGTATTTTTTTAATATAGACTAAATTTATGTAGTTATAGTATAAATTCGACGGCCTCTGTGGTTGAGCGGGTTAAGCCTTTGCCGGCTTACCTCACTGCAACGCAGAGGCTCCGGGTTCGATTCCTGGTATAGTAAATTTCGGAATGGTATAGTAAAACGTATTTTCTCCGTTATTGACTATGGTCTGGGTGTCTGGGATCGGCCCCAGAATGGTCCGTTGTTTATTACCCATAACACAAGCGTAACTTGCTTAATTTGGGGATATACAGTGTGTGTGTGCTTGTCTGCCGATATATTTTTTTTTTTTAATTAAACCACTACACGCGACGTTTTTCGAAATTGTATCTGCTCGAGTATCCTTTATGTAAATCGTCTTGTTCATTGAAGCGGTAGGTAGGTTCACTGCACTCGTCGGAGCGGACTGGACTCCGCGTTGAGCTGCGGTCTAGATCGGACCGATCGGCCGATCCATGACACGGTCTGGCGCGCAATCTGGTACCTAGCCATTACTCGCCGCACCTACATTCGAGATAGGACATGCAATATTATAATGGTTTTGGCGTTGAAAGAGAAATCTATACTAATATTATAAAGAGGAAAGTTTTGTATTTTTGTATGTTTGTAATGAATAAACTTAAAAACTACTGGACCGATTTCAAAAATTCTCTCACCATTAGAGTCGTTCATTATCCCTGAGTAACATAGGCTGTATTTCATTTAAATAAACGGGTATTAAATTTTTTTTTAAGGCAAGAGAACGTCTGCATAGACCGCTAGTTAATTATAAACTGAACCACCTTCAGTATTAAAAATCTATCAATCCTTGCCAAGGGTTGCCTGGAAGATATTGCTCTCTAGCGATAAGGGGCGCGTTCCTCTAGTAGCTCACAACACCCAAAATGCTCCGTCAGCCGGTCCACATAGCGACCACGGTCGTTATGGTCGTGGCGAAAACATCACTAAAGACGTCATTTTTTTTTGATCACACAGTGCTCATAACGACCCATGTCAAGAGGTGGGTCGAAGTGGGCGTTGA
Source organism: Dendrolimus houi (assembly GCA_039645545.1). NCBI lineage: Eukaryota > Metazoa > Arthropoda > Insecta > Lepidoptera > Lasiocampidae > Dendrolimus > Dendrolimus houi. Next base: position 2,138,758 of record CM077133.1, read on the forward strand.
CCACAGAGCATTAATTCTCTCTATCGATTGACATTGAAAAAGGCGCGATTTTCGAATCAACCAATGATATTTGTGTATTTCGTCTCAGGATTAATGAAGCATTCTAATAGTGAAAAAAATTTGAAATCGGTCCAGTCGTTTTTGAGTTTATTCGTTACAAACATATAAAAATACAAATATTTCCTCTTTATAATAATAGTATACATGATGAATGATAAGTATACACCGTATACTAGAAACTCTAGTATCCTATATAATTAAAACTAGAGTTTAACCCGAGGCTGTGCCGCGGGTCAACCTCTGCTCCGTGCTTCTTGTTTAAAAAGTAGGCGTTAAAACAGGTTACATTGTACAAAATTTTTATGTTGGTGCTATTTGCACCCGGAAAATTCACTTAATTTTATATAGCAAACTATCCGATTTCTTGGCATGAGTATATTTATGTCCATTTTCGGCATTAAAACTACATTTAAACAAAATTACAATAAAACCGATCCAGTATTCCCAGTAGTTTTCCGTGAAAACTTAACAGATAGACATGTCGAGTTACTATCGTATTTTTTATAGACGATGAATTTTTATATCTATAAACTTGAGAAATAATTGGTCTCATCCAAACTTTCATCCTCTATTTCAAACCGTTCTAGTTTTATGTATCTATCACCCGTCTATGAAAACTATAAAAATGTAAAAAAAGACAAAAAGAGCAAAAAGAGAACAAAGGACAAAAATTACAAAAAGAGAAAAAGGACAAAAAGGACCAAAAGAGCAAAAAGGATAAAAACAGCAAAAAGGACAAAATTACAGAAATGACGAAAATGGCAAATCACATAAAAAACCAAAACCTATCCCACTTTTTGGGATAACCTTTACTATCCCATTATCCGGGATGAAAAAACTTTGCTTGTCTACTCTCGATATTAAAATTACATATATGTATACCGAATCTCAGCTAAATCGATCCAATACTTTACCGGTAAAATCATAACAAACAGAGAGACAAATATATTCTTATCCCACTTTTCGGGATATATATATATATACTGAGTTTCAGCCAATTCGGGCTAGTAGTTTTTCCGTGAAAACGGAACAGACAGGCGGACAGACAGAGTTACTTTCGTATTTATAATATTAATAGGGATGACATATCCTATTCATCAATAACCCGTGTTTGTATTAAATCATAGTAACGCATGACTTTATTAGTGTTGCTATTATCAACCGGTAATATTTTACGAGGTAATAAATCCACGAGCGCGACATACATGCAAATTAGGATGTGCGCAAATAATACTCCGCGCTGTCAGAAACAGTTTTGTGTTAACAATGTAAGAATGCTAATGATTTCATAGGCGCCACCTAAATGATGGATATGACCACCTGGGGTTATCGTCAATTCATGCACTGAATGTAATGCATTTAGATATTTATCCGTGAAGGAACGGAGAAAGAATACAATTTGCTGCGGCCGGGTGTTCTTTCGTAAGAGGCGACATAACAACCCACAGCCAGGTGGTATGGTATTTACCCGTCTGGATGACTACCACCCCTGGTCTAGAGTATGTTGTGGCCAGGTTCCAATCTCCATTTAGAAAGCGGCAGCACATTGTTAGCACCTTTGATATAAAAGAGATTTATATGCGATGGTAACCGCTTTCCATCCGATGGGCCGTCTGCCTGTCTGCTGAACTCATGCAATAAAAATAAAAATATTCTCAAGTGTTCGAAATTTGATAGTATTTGATTTAATTGATGACGTGTCGTTTTTGGTAAAGCACTTAGAAAATTCGAAAACATGTTGGATATTGTCTGTTATGAAAATATTACACTTTACATTTCTGTCTCTCAATTTGGAGAAATTAACCCAAAGTTATTCATATAAACACAAACTTGAGTCATTCAATATCATTAAATACCGTCGCATTGAATTTGATTCAATTTGATTGATTGAATCAACCCGACTGATTTGATTTCGAAGTAAAGTACGCAACTGAAAGCATACAACGATGTTCAATGACATTCGAATGACTCAAGTTTATATTTATATGGATACATTTTATTGAATCATCTTAATAAACTATAATCGTAATTATTCGACTGAATCCTACTAATATTATAAATGCTTACTAGTAATTTCTTTGCAAAAAAAAACTTTTTCAATTACAATGAAGAACTATTTGACCGCAGTTTCAGGCGATGTTTGGCGGAATGGCAATGGTTTTTAAATTAAAAATAATAACATTTGAAACATATAACATACTTTTAATTTAAAAATCTATCAAAACTATAAACCTGGCAGAATATTATTATACACACACACACATATATATATATATAAATAGCAAAAGAGTTTCCTAATGATAAAACACGTGCATGTTTTGTCAACAATATTAACTTCATGATTCATACATTGAAGGGATTTTTCTAAATCTTACTCAAATCGTCCGTATCATGTCATCATTGTCTTCTTGGAAATGCCTTTAAAATTGTAAACCTGTCTTGCAGATAAGTCTGCAATCGAATATGATACTGACACAGAACATATGATAATTTTAACACTTGTATAATGCCAAGCCTATTTTCCAAGAAAAATACAATCATTTATGTCAAAAATGTCAATGTCAAATTCCCACATATTTTTGATCATCTATACGGCTGAAGGCTGTCCAACTTTGGAATGAGTTTTTGGCGGGAACTGAAAGGAGATGTTGTGCTGTGCAGTTTTATTTTCTAAAAATGTATAAAATTACTCTAAAATAAACAAATACTGTAGGATATTGATAGTTTTTGAGTAGTAATTATGTGTTTTGTGAGAAATGTGAACTGTATCGTCAAATGTGGCCTTTTAACTTGTCACAAGAACTCCGTTGGATGGCACGAGCTGATAACCTACAGTTCAGCTGTGCTACACATAGGCTTAAGAAAATGAAGAAACAACATTGTAATCTAAGATCTGGCTTATAGGCCTAGCTGCCAAGCCATAAACCTAAATAAATAATAATCCAACTTTGGAATACGTTGCCTGTTGCTGTCAGACGAGCAAAATCTCTATTAACGTTAAGAACATGGTCAGGAAATACTATATGCAATATAATGATATATAATTTTATATAATTAGTATTATATTGCATATAACTATATATTTATTATGTTTGAATAGTTGCATTTTATCACTATATCTTGAATATGTATATAACTTATGTGTATATTTGTATATATAGTATAGTCATATATTTATTGTTAAAATGTAAGTAATCGTACAGTAATTCTGTATACCACCAGCGCCATTCCTAATCAGCAATATTCCTGCCACGGGTTGTCTGTAAGAGATCGCTTTTTAGCGATAAGACCGCCCTTTGTACACAATTAGAATAATACTAGTTCGTAAGATTTCTGTAATGGTGTACATTAAAGTGTTATCTATCTATCTATAGTAATTTATTATTTACACAAATTAAACGAGTATTCGTTCCTTCTATAAATAAATGTTACTTGTTTAATCTCCGGCACGATTCTTGACTGCTTAGCTTACGTCTGAGCATAAGTGACATTTTAGAATCTTTTTCGAAGTATGAAAAGTCCTTTTCAAGCAAAGGGATAAAAAAACCAACATTATCGATATGATGATAAATCGCATCACATAGGCTACGCTCCGTGCGCAAAGTAATCCCTAGTATTCCACCAACTGTGAAGATCCACGCCGGTAATGCGTTAAGACCAAAACGAAAATATGATTCGATTACGACATTATATTGTTACGAGCTACAGGACTCGAATTAAAAATGACATTGGAACTACTATAGAATTTATTAGAACTGTACAAACACGTATAAAACAAATACAAATAAAACTGGATGCAACCAGTTCACACTGCACGATTCAATAAAATTCGACACGACCAAAGTCCGTCGTCTATATCGCTAATCGAGAGTACTAGAAAACGTCTTATTCGTTTCGTAGTCGTCGCTTGACTGCCCGCCCCTCCATTCGGGCATTATCCTATACTAAATACACAGTACACAAAAAATTGGCCGCGCGCACTGAGTTTCCGAGAAATAGTAATTTGCACACCTGCGAACGGCTAACAAAGTCGAAAACAATAACAATAAGGATTAGTTCTACGCTAATGATGGTCATAAAACAAGTAGAAAAACAATAGCATGTTTTTCTTAATTACAATTCAAAACACAAAAGAATTCCTAAATCCGGGAAGACACTAATCTGCGCTTACGACAGGCAGCTGTGAGTTTATCTTTGACGGCATGTAACAATATAAAAAAACATATAAAAAGTAATCTATGTATTAGATTTTTTATGATATTATATTTTTATTTATAATGATATCATATGAATCCTGTAAGATATCGAAATGAAACATAGAAGTAACATTTTCATTTACTAACAAAATTACAACCATAGTAAAAGTAGAAAACGCTGCGGGGGCAGCTTTCTCTTCGATATCCGGCTATATAATCTTTAAAATAAAATTCCTATTTTAAATTTAGACCGCCTCTGTGGTTGAGCGGGCTAAGCCTTTGCCGGCCTACCTCACTGCAACACAGAGGCTCCGGGTTCGATTCCTGGTATGGTAAATTTAGGAAACGTATTTTCTCCGTTCTTTACAATGGTCTGGGTGTCTGGGATCGGCCCCAGAGTAGTCCGTTGTATATTATCCATAACACAAGCGTTAGTTGTTAATTTGGGAATATACAATATGTGTGTTTGTCTGCCGATTATTATTATTGTTATTAAATCTTGAAAATTTCAATTAAATCTTTTCTTTAAGCTGTTTCGAAACTTATTACAAACTTTCAAAAAGACGGACAGACTAAGACTTGCAAACACCAAAATGCACTGAGAAATCAATAGCGGAGAGCAAGGTAATAATATTATAATTGATTCAAATTAGATATCGTGGCCAGAACCTATTCGATTATCTATCGAATATTTCCTTAAACGAATATTTGGAATAATTTCGTGACCTACCTAGACGTGGTCGGATTGCCTTTCAAATATCTCGTGCCGAACCTGCAAACGACAGGGTATACGAGCGAAATCAATTTCGGCTCGTAAGTCGTAGAACAAATTACAGTGTAAACTCCATGTAACGTCACTCCATTTAACGACAAACTCCCTTAAGTGTGAAAATCACTTGGCTTTGGTTGGTTTAGCTCGTCTTCCATATAGCATTACACCCACTCTCAATAACGACAACAATTAAGTAATAAAAAGTACCTTTTAAATTGCCAAAATTAGTAAAAACTGTGCAGCTGTGTACATTCTTTTATGACTTTTATCCTAGCCCGTTATAAACTCGATTGTCGGCATCATGCATACCGAAATTTCTAAGAAATTCTGAAATTCCGAAATTCCTAAGTACTTCCTTTATCACCAAGATGCCTCAATATCGCAAGATATGAATAAAATAAGTAAAAAATACAACAAAATTACCGGTGCAGCAAAATATGTCAGACAAAAATAACATACATCTCTCCGTTTAACGACAACTCTCTATAACGCCATAAAATGCACAGCCCTTTCTCAGTGTCGTTATATAGAGTTTACAATGTATTTGAATTTTTCCTTGGCTGTGCGTAATCAAGGTTTCATCGCACATGAATATTTTGACAAGTATTTATAGGTACTACGTATAGAAAAATAAAGTTAGTGGACAGTATTTTTGAAGTGAAACTTCTTTAGAATCGTTGTGATTTGAAACTCGATGAAACGAAAAAGTGACACTAAAAATAGACAAACACGCAAATCTATAGGACTAAGCCTGCAAGAGAATGAGATAATATACATTATATTTAATAATTTAAACACTATGCTCATACAGATAGAGTTGGAAATGTTTTGAAGTCTTTCGTTAATACTTCAAATTTCGTGTTTTAATAAATATATTGTTACGAGTGCGGGGCTCGAATTAAAATGCTGTTTGGAATTACTATGGAATTTATTAGAACTATACAAACACGTATAACACAGGTACAAATATAACTCGACACGTAATACACGATTCAATAACACGCGCAAAATCCGTCACTATATAGCTTATCGAATGTACACACGTCTTGTCTCGCTTGTGATCATCGCTTGATTGCCTCACCGCTCCGTTCAGCCATTGTTTTATACTAAACTATACAATATGTCTCGACACAATACTCGACCGCGTAAACAATGATTTCCAAGAATCACACCTGGATAAAGACTACCATAAAATATTACAATACACAATAGGCTGTTTTTCTAATTACAAATTTTAAACACAAAGTAAACAAAAGAAGTCCAAATGCCGAAATAAACTTCAGGTGTGAATTGTTCTTTGTCGGTTGTAACAATATTATAACGATATAAATATATGATATTTGACGTCACGAAATTTAGAATACCTCCTACCCCTTGTCCACACTTTGTTTCTCTTCTATTGCGTGTAAACTGCACACACACACATTTTTTTTACAAAGCTAACAAACTGCAGGATAGATAATATGGGTCGCTGCATCCTGGCAACCCTAACTGCACCTACAAAGCGGTGGTCAGGCAAACAAAGTTATTTACTTAAAGCAACGGTATTTACTGAACCGGACACAATCACTATGTGACTCGAACCACTAATCAAGTCGAGTATGCTTAAGAAAAATCGCACGAATCCCTCCCGCTTATTAACGGCCATCCTCCTATGCAATTCGTACAGAAAGTCGTTTAATATATTCTCAAGGTATAATGAATTTATATGTTTGTGCAACGTAGAAACAATTTAAATCGAAGTAATTTGGGCATGGATCGAATATTTATTAGTTGAATTGAGAAGGTTCAGAAATAAAACTCTAAAAAGTTATTATTATTCTTAACAGAGGTTATCTTGACAATGACAAGTAATTACAGATGACAGATAAATAACAGATAGACTCTCGGGTAAAGAAGGCGCCTGATATTCACGTCGGAAGCATCCATCAGTATTGCGTATCTATAACACCCGCTCTTTTATATGAAGTGTTCATATAAAACAGATATTTTAGTATGTATTGTAGAATGTACCCAATTCAGTAATGTTCGATTCAGATAGCTCTAAGTTACAACAAAATATAGACACAATATACACCGCGTGTTACACAAGACTTCAAATACTCGGTCGACCGGATTCCTTGTCCCCCATTAAGTTCTTTGTCAGCCATTCAGCGTATTCCGATGGTATTGCGAGATAATTTCCTTATAAAATATGTCGCCATTTTCCCTTCAAACTATTTCTATAAATAAGATGATAATATCATGAGTATATCTTCAAGGAATTCATGCACTACATAGCTGGTAATTATAAAGTTCCAAAGCGCTTTCTCTAAATACCATTTCCAAGTGTCTTGGAACAACAGAAATTTATTGATTAATAAAAAGATACAAGTAAAAATTTAAGCGCGTATGGAAATATTCTAATAAAACAAGTAATTATTTCAAAATGTATGATCGATTAATTTTGTTTAATTAAGAGGAATTGACTAATAAATACGGGTTTTATTAGAAAATCTTCTAAGTCTTAAATTTTGACTTAATCTTTTTTTTATTAAACGTGCAAACGCAGGCTTGTAGCAGGCAAGCAGGCAGACCGGCCGCTCGATCTGATGGAAAGTATATAGCTTCACCTATCGTCAAAAACATTTGGCGGCCTTGAAGAGATTTTATGACTCCCTTTTTAAATAAACGTGTAGTAGCTCCTACATATTTTAACGATTGAAGAAAAAATTTATGATCTGGGCAACGCCGGATATACTTACTAGTATGTATAATTACGTTGAGAAACGCCTCTCGCACAGAAATTTTCCATATCGATGTTTCCCATCAGGGAGTAAGGTTAGGGAGTGGCCATAAGCTCGAGGTATTCGTACAAATCAGACCACGGTAAGACTAATAAGTTTAATTAACTTAATTGGTTAAACGATACACAGCGCGTTGGTAACGCGATGCGATCTGTTGCTTAACTCCAACTTTAGAAAGGTAATACTACGAAGGACGAAATCTCTTTGTTGACTTCATATAATTCAACGTTTTATATCATTATAACTGTAAGATGATAAGTAGAAAAAACATAATTATGTGTCACGAACAAAACGTGATGCGTGTCTTTATTTTGCTAGATATGTAAAGGATTACTTACATCTACGTTCGGATTTGAATCGGAAAATGAATTTGGGTAAAAGTTGACAATATAACGGTAATAAAAATTAAAGTAAATAAAACTATAAGAACAAAACGTGTTACGTTTTACTAATCTAAAGAAATTAAAAAAAGTCATTTCTAATGTAATTAGATATCTAATATTCCACATTTGCCTCTGAGGCGCTGGTAAATGGGCTAGATTTGCGTTAATTTCTTGTTGCAACGCTCTAACCATCGTGTAACTGTCACTTTTGCATTTTGCTGCAATTTAAGTTCTGGCAAATATTTCCAACAACATACAATTTTTATAGCCCGTTTATTTAAATAACTGATATGATTTTGAAGTTTATTCTGATTCTTAACAAAAACAAGGTTACTAATAATTTGGCTTAAAACTACTACTTCTACTTCGTTAACGGCTTGTATTCGACGTCAGGACAATTAATATCATATTATTTATGCATACAATCACTGACCTGGACATGGGCCGGTCAAACTAATGTAAGGAATGAGTTAATCATCAAAAAAATCATGTAAAGAAAGAGTTATTGCAGAGAAATATTTAATACTTTATTTTAATTTACACTATCTTAGCATGAGAAATATTTATACATGAAAAAGTCAAATAATTGTTGGTATTCTCAACAATCACAAATTCAAATTCATTTATTTGCTTGAAACGTGATACATAAATTTGAGGTGACATAAGAATACAAGATTCACGTGTTTTGCCTATGCGGCGTGCAAATTTTCTTTAGGATTATCAAAAAACACATTATCACAATTATTACAAAATTAACAAAAACAAAATATATATTTTATATACATTAATGTCAGTCATATGCAATTTGTCAAAAAGTTACCCTAAAAATTCGTTTACGGATTAAAAACATTTATCCAACAGCCATTTGTGTAGTCTTTGTTTGAAAAGATTTGTGGGCAGATATTTAAAATCCTCGTGAAGTTTGTTGTAAACCTTTACATGTCGGTAATTTGAATTTTTCATGACAATTTGCAGCTGGGGAACAATAATCTATTGTCTGTTTTCACCCTAAGTTGCCGTGAACGCAGTTCGTGATGTCTAAGGAACAATTCGGGATTTTTTTTACGAATATTGCAACTTGTTTGATATACATACAAGGTACAGCTAGCAGGCGGAGCTTTTTAAAAAGTGGCCTGCATGGTTCTAGATAGTCTGCGCTACTAAGTGCTCGTATACATTTCTTTTGACCTCTAAATACTTTGTCTAGGTCAGTCGAATTTCCCCACATGAGTAAACCGTATTGGAGGACAGACGCAATATAACCGTGGTGTGCTTGAAGAGCTGACAGTATCATGAGTCTCTAAAATTTGATTTTCTCTTGGAGAGAGGTAAACGATTAGCAACGGAAAACTGTAATCACTCCCTAATAAGTACAGAGATAAATACAGACAAACGAGAGTTACAATTACGAACGTGACAAAATAATCTAAGGAAATCAACTGTCATTACACAACTAGCTAAGTGGACTGTAATCTGTTTACTGTCGACGTATAACGAAGAGTTTATTTAGCATGCAGACAAAAAATATCGTTACTCTTACTCTGTTATAGGGATGTTATGGATATGATATTTGGGATCTAGATATGGTTACAGATATATGAATAATGTTATAACGTTTTCAAGTATTTTCACGGATGTCGAATTACTTCGAATTATCTGATGATTTCTGACAGTTTTATGTGTTCATGTCAACCTGTCACTGTCATAGCGTTCAACATAGAATCCAACTTTCCAAAATACTGTTACGACCTAGACGCCGACACAAGTTCACACCTGCATACCTGTAAAAACACATTTTATTACCTTTCGGCATTTGAACGTCTTTTGTTTACTTTGTGTTTATAATTTGTGATTAGAAAACAGCCCATTGTGTATTGTAATATTTTATGGCAGTCATTAGCCAGGTGTGTCGGGTTTAAAGTACAAACAGATTCTAGGAAATACGGTCACGCGGCCGGGCAGACATATTGCATCTGTGCAGTATAAAGCAATGCCCCGATTGAGGGACGCGGCAGTCGAGCGATAACCACGAGCGAAGCAAGACTTGTGTACATTTGGTAATCTATTCAGGGACGGACTTTGCGCGTGTTATTGAATTACGACCTTCTGCATTACGTTTGTACCTGTTTTATACGTGTTTGTATAGTTCTAATAAACTCTATAATAATTCCAACGGCATTTTAATTCGAGTCCTGCAGCTCATAATAATACTGTCATTATTGAACAAGTCCTGAAAAGAATTTGCTAAAAGATTTTGGTGAAATTCAATCACTAAATTAATGTCGTAATTTGTAAAATGTATGATAATCATAGTTAGTCTACCTTCATTTACAAAAATTACTCAAACCGGAGTCAGTTCACAAAAATAGAACATACTCCTTTCTGGTTTTAATTACAGTGAAAAACATTAAAAATTCATTAATTATGAAATTCAATTCATCTCATTAAACCAGACTTACTTCTATTTACCGCAATAACAATTAATTGTGGCACAAACATACCTGAAACAAAAAAAACAGTAACAATTAGTTTGTTAGTGTCGCCTTTTTTGCTATTTTCGTACAAAATTTACGAGGGTGCGACATTTTGTAAAAAGTATCTGAATCGACTCAACTTTCAAATATCCTATTGTTTGTTGGTTGTGTATAAATCAAATTGTTTGTTATATTTGTAGATTAGAAGACAATATTTTTTGGCTCTTTTTGTGATACATGTAAGACAATGTTATTATTAGAAGTATCTTAACACTGTTTTAAAATTACCAACATGAAGGTAAATAGTAGGTTGTTTCTGGCTTGATGGAGGCTCCGACAACGGCGGTCTGGCGGTCGGAGGCGTCGCTACGCACACCACCTCCCTTAGTGCCATCACTGGGGGCCGCGGGAACCGGGAGAGCCCGCGTACTTCCCCTCTGTTGATGAAGCGCCTGCCTTTGGGGGTGTCCTGAAGTTTGCCAGACGTTGAGGCGTCACGAATGCAGTAGCTCGGCTTTAGTTCTCGTGGCGCCCCGTAAAAGCCTGGGAAAGAGTGCGTGGAGATCCCTGCCGTTGGGAGTCTCACACTTCAATCACGTCCCCCCCCCCCCCCCGGCCCAAGGGAGTGTCGCAAGAAAACACATTCCCCCTGCGTTATTAAAAAAAAATGGTTTAATGGGGTCTTGAACTGAAAATCAGCGCTTTGTTAGCTCTTGATACAGCATAACGCTGACTTTCCAGCCTCATTGCCGTGAATTTTATGTACGTACAATTCTAAAACTATCTATTTATTAGTATAAATCCTTGTATTTTATGTGTGTGCATTTATTTACGATAGTAAATATGTTTCTTTCTTTTTCTTTTGAAATTCATTTCTCGAGATCTCGGCAACCCGGTGAAACGAGCTCATTGGGCTCAACAAACAAACGACTGGGCGGACGGACTTGTTTGCTGTGCGCTTTACGCGGGACCCAAGGCAAATATTTGACCACAATTTGAAGGTACGACGCCCAGCGTACTTCAATTAGCCCACTAACAGCGGAGACGGGATAATCCAGCTAAATATTATACTAAGATACGTGACCGAATGTTATGGTCACAGGCGACCAATGGGACTTGAGAAGAAATATCGAATTTGTGGATTGTTTGTCATTTTTTCTGCACTGGGATTAGTTTGGAAGTTAGAAAACAAAGCTTAGTCCAACCGGATTTTGTTTCAAGTGAATGGGGCGGTGATCAAGCAGATATTAGACAGTTCATAACAGAATTCATTCATTCTGTGGGGAATCTCCCTGTGTACACGTCAATAGGATATCTGCTGATTGGATATCTATCATTTGCTGGGAATCTTTCTATGTCATTGGAGGTTGGATAATCATAAATGGGGAACCGACCATTATCTATGAGGATGCGGTCATTTTATGGTCGAAATCTTCTTCCTTGATATCTGTCTGCAACTAGAGGGTACCTATCTGCACTTGGAGGATACCTATCTGCACTCACCGGATATCTGTCTACACCCGGTGGATACCTATCTACTCCTGGAGGATATCTCTTAAGGCCATCTAGCGAAGGTCGCTGTCATTGCGATTGCCATGACGATGTATTTAATTTAAATTACATAAATCAAAGGACAAGGGCACTACATCAACAACTTTGGGACAACCTGGAGGATTGCAAGCAAGCTAAGCTGGCAATGCCTCGAGCAAACCTGCGTTTCTCCAGGAATATTTTAAGGCTCAGTCGGTCCCGGATGAGACTAGTTATTAGTGCAGCTACAGGACATGGCAATTTTAATAGGCATCTTTTCAATATAGGTGTCACCGACAGCCCCCTGTGCAGAGCATACACGGAGAAAAAAGAAACAGCCACCCATGTTCTGCTTGAATGCGGAGTGGTGGCTCAATACAGGGCCAAGTATCTGGACGCCTCAGATAGCCTCTGAGAAGTCTTCAGCAACGTCAAGAAACTGGTAAACTTCCTGGAGGAGCTGGGCTGGATGGAGTAAACCCTCATCCACCTTCGCATGCAAAATAGGCGCTATATCGTCGAGTTGCGGAAACCGCCCGCTCGTAGAGGAAGAAGAAGATGACGATGTATTTGTTATTGAACTGCAATAGTGGCACCAATATGGCGCCAATGGCGGTCCAAGCGCCATCTTTTCGACTACCTATCTATATAGGTCTATCCCTCGGAAACGGTAACTTTTTCTGTATAAAAGGTGTACGACGTGTAAGCAAAATTTCGTGACAATCTCTTGCGTAATTAAACCGTCACAAACAAAAACATTTATAATATTAACTAGTGTTTAACCCGCGGCTACGTCACGTGAAAAGTCCTAGCTACCCCAGTACCTCTATGTTAAGTACAGAAAACTTTAATTAGGTGTTTATATAAACCTTCAATACTTTAGTTTCTTGTTGAATTCAATACAATTATAAAGGAACTAAGTCAATATATTGTATACAACTGCACAGCAAACATGAAGAAAAGTCGCAGACAACCTGATTTCAAGTACCTAATACGTAATGAATGACATGTGGACAACCTGACAACGTATTTGTTATTAAATTACAGCGATAGTTGTCTACATCGTAATTGCAGCGCCATCTATTTTACTAATCCGTCTATTCCACGGAAACGACGTGATTTATCGGGATAAAAAGTATCCCAAGTTACGCTTCGGGATATAAGCTAGCTCAATGTAGAGTTTCATTTAAATCCGTTCAGTAGTTGTCACGTGATGCTCTAACAGATAGACAGATAGATAAAAATTCTAAAAATTGCATTTTCGGAATCACCTTATCCAAATTATCCCTTTTTTTCACATTTTTAAACGTATTGTACAAACTCGAACCATTTACAGATTTATCATAGTATAGTCAAGGTGGCGACGTCCGTCAGTGGGGGAACTCCATACACCTCTCATTATTTCCGTGTTTGAATAGTTACGACGACAACAAATCAGTCAGTGAAGCTAAGACACCATTGAATTCTTCTGTCTTCGAATTGTAGTTGGAGGTAAATTCCGTTTATAAAAGTTAAAAAACGAGCGGTTTATGTAACTTACGCCATTGACGGACTTCGCCACCTTGACTATTATATAGATTACGATAGATAGATAGATATATTAAGCATATTCATCAATATTTCGATCGAGGCGACCTCTGTGGTTGAGCGGGCAAAGCCTTTGTCAGCCTACCTCACTGCAACGCAGAGGCTCCGGGTTCGATTCCTGGTTTAGTGAATTTCGGAAACGTATTTTCTCCGTTATTTACTATGGTCTAGGTGTCTGGGATAGACCCCAGAGTAGTCCGTTGTATATTACCCATTACACAAGCACACAAGCGTAACTTGCTTAATTTGAGGATATATATTTTTTTTCATTCTTTCCTTTTTTATATCTCTATTTTATTAGTAATTATTGTGACTTTTTTTCGGTTTTGTTCAATATTGACCTAACCTAACCTAATGTAAATTAAATAGACATTTTATGCAATTTTCGTACAATTGTATTTTTTTTTTGTAATTAACTATTTGAGCCAATTTTTTTGTTTTTTTTTTATATAAATTATTTTTTAGTGGAAACTTGATTGATATGTGTATTAATTTTGTGTTTTATATTTAAGAACATTAATTATTGTATGTTTCCCAAACAAATTAAATAAATAAATATACAATACGCGTGTTAGTCCGTCAATTATTTTTAAAAAATTGGCCCATCAAAATAAACCCTCCCCCTAACCAACTCATTTGCTATTCAGCCGCCTGCCCACGAAACACGCTCTGGCGCCGCACTCCCTGTTAATCCACTGTCCATCGCACAATACCTCCAAAAAAGTTAAAAAAATCGAACCACGCTCGGCCCCGAACGAGAATAAGAATAAAATCGAATGCCATATTTTATGCACATACATTAAACACAATACCAAAGTGGCCCCCCCTTTCTTGTTTCCAATCAATAGTTCACAAGTTTTCATCTCGAATTTACTTGTAAATTATTACATGGCTGAATTCAAGTACAAAAGTTTTTATTCAATACTAGGAAACTGCAAGTTCGTCCACGGTCGACATGAAATGCCCGCGGGATTCCCGAGACACATACCACAGCATTTTAAAAGTAATGTATGCTATCGTTTTAGTGAAAACTGCCGGAATAAGCTAATTTTTATGCAACCGAACAACTGCAAACCGCTCCCGGGAAAATTCTCGCGGGATTCCCGGGTTAAAAAATATAACACATTTTGTTACATAAAATTTGCTATGGATCAGTGAAAATCGCATCGAAATCGGCCCAGTAGTTTTTACGTGAACCCCAAACAAACAGAGAGACAGACAAAAAATATAAAAAAACATATCGCGTTCTCCATCTTTTATATGTCTATTCCAGATTTTTTTTAAGAGCTTCAATGTACAGACACGGCATGTTTAGATTTTTATGATATTATGGATAACTTCCACTGAAGAACGCAACGCAATGATAACACTTCTGGTGTTGCAAATGTCCATAGGCGAAAGTAACCACTTTCCACCAGGTAGGTCGTTAGCCTGCCTGCTATACTCCAGCAATAATAAAACTTGTGCAAAAGGAGATAAAAATGACAATAGAGGGTGTTAACATTACTAGCGTTTCTTTATTAGGTTAGTTTCTCCAAGAAAAATGTAGATCACATAGTTCTGTTTGTTGGCAAGCCACCTATTTTGTGAATATGTTTTACTTTAAAAACCATTTGGAATTTCAAGCTGATGTCGAAACGAAAATAAATTAATGTACGCCCAAACACTAAGATTTTATTTTTATTTATTTATTGAAAAAAACCAACAGCGCATATTACAATAATAGAAACAAACAAAGAAGTACTTAAAATGTAGGGCTAATAACAGGTTTTTCTATAAAGTTAAATTACGAACAAACGAGCGAACTAAATTTGTGTAAAAATATATACATAAGTTAATAAGTGAAAGAAACATATACATACATACATAATAACAGATACATATGCCTATAAAGATATCTAAATAAAATAAATTGATAGATACATGTAAAATACACATAATATACAATAACATTTAAATATATATTAATATTAATTAAACGTATTACTCACAAATATTTTTATTTTTTACTAGCTGACCCGGCAAACCTCATACCGCCTCAGAATCAATAATTAAAAAACGTTGATTTCTGAACGACAGAACAAACATCAAACGTTTGACAGGTAGGAATAGTTCCTAAGGGAAAGCGAAATTGTTGTTTTTACTATATTCCAAGCATTTTTTTCATATTTACTCACCTTTTAAACCTTCCCTGCACTTCCACAAATAATTCAAAACCAAAACTGTACTTCCACAAATAATTCAAAACCAAAATTAGCCAAATCAGTCCAGCCGTTCTCGAGTGGTATCTGTTCCAATAATTGATTTGAGGATTAAACTTTTGAATACATACAGGCTTAGAGTAACAAAACAAGTCAATATCACTAAATTTGTGTCGTACAGAAGCTGTTTTTTGGACCTCTTAATTACACGTTACATTCGGTCGCCAACCCAAAGCCATTCCAGGTCACGTTGTTAACGCAAAAATGTCACATACGTTGAAATTTTTTTAATTAATGTGAACAAGAACTAAAGTATTCCAGTCCGGTTTGTTACTTTTTTTTAATTTATCATCTATGGCGTATGGTATTCCAGAGGGAAGGGCACTGGATAACAATTATTTTTATTTGTTCTTTGTTTCCAACCATTACTTAGCCAATAATAGTCCTTATACTACTTGTGTAAACGTAGTGTCGGACGCCCTCCAGCCCGATGGACCGACGACCTGTGCAAGGTCGCCGGGAGGCGCTGGATGAGGAAGCCGGAGGATAGGGATGAGTGGCGCCGTCTTGGGGAGGCCTATGTCCAGCAGTGGATTGCAAATGGCTGACGATGATGATACTACTTGTGCAATACATTTTTAATCTATATATTAATACGCGAAGCAAAAAGGGGTACTTTTACTAAAATTGCACGGACGGAGGAGTATGAAATTTCGCACACTTATAGTTTATATAGAGAAGAAGCGACTATGATTTTTTTTTAATTATGCATAAAAAATACGTTAAATCAATAAAAAAACATTAACACACACTACCATGTATTTGACACACACACGCATAATATACTCTTTTGTTTATTGTTCAATTCAAATTACCAGTGTGGCCTTGGCGAAATCTGTGATTATAGAAATATAAGTCTGTGACATTAATTATTATGGTCGAATTTCGACCACGGGCGCCCACTAGTATCTATAATTAGGTGAGTGACAGACTATTTGTTATAAGTCATATTTTGTGATAGACTAACACGTTGGGTGTTTTTTCATCTTAACGTTTCGAACTTAAAGAAATATAAAAAACTTAGTTTCCAATTAAAATCTATGAATATTCTTTTATTTCAAGTATAGTACATTTTTTTTATTAATTAAGCGTTTTTCATCTGACACATTTTCCAAATATCGCTAAAATCAAATGCATAGATTCTCTGTATTTCTTTATCATAACAATGACTACAATGTATTGTATCTATATTTCCTTTTTATCCTAGGTTTATGGGTACATTATGTAGGATATTTTCTAACTTTTCGTCCGGTTTGTATTAGGCCTGATTTACATTTGCTTTAGTTAAGTACCGATAACCGAGTTAACTTGCAATATTGGCGAGTTAAGCCCTTATCATCGTTTAGAGAAAAATTTATCAATTAAGTAATACATTGTCGATTAATGCCCGTTTCCTATTATCTCACTATTCATTCACCTGCCTTACCATCGGTTAAATTTTGACATTACTTGTATGGAGTTTACGTCAAACTTTAACCAATAAGACAAATGAACAGTCGGTAAGATATAGGAACCAGCCATATGTAGACGTCTCCTAAATGAACTCGCTTCTATATTAATCTTCTTGATATATAAAAATGAATGTTTGTCTGTATGTCCTTTATAGAATCGTAAACTATACATTTGATCGTGTGATGATCTTTAGCAAAGTTGTCGTGCATGAGCCAAAGAAGGTTTCTGAGTTGGTTCAGAATTGGACCCGGTAGGTGGCGCTGCTGTCGGCATATCGATTGAAGCTTTTCTGGTCAGGACGATGTCTGCCGGGACAGCTAGTGATATATTAAAATGAATGTTTGTCTGTATGTCCTTTATAGAATCGTAAACTATACATTTGATCGTGTGATGATCTTTAGCAAAGTTGTTGTGCATGAGCCAAAGAAGGTTTCTGAGTTGGTTCAGAATTGGACCCGGTAGGTGGCGCTGCTGTCGGCATATCGATTGAAGCTTTTCCGGGCAGGACGACGACTGCGGGACAGCTAGTCCTTTATAAATCAGGCCTCGTAAACGGTCCACCGGCAGTATCACAATTTACTGAAAGACAGGATTTCGATCGTGATAGTTAAGCTCATTTAAGCTCTCAACGACACGACAAAGCAAAAGCTGAGGAGGTGGGAAACGTCCGACAAAGAAAAACGATGTGTACACACACAAAAATGTCGAGAGCATACCCCTGTAGGAATTTTAGTGACCACACCGAGCGGAGTTAAAGAGACACGTCCTTATTAAGAGCTCGCTTTGAACGGCCGCCGACAGTACGCCGCGCACCGTATTAGCATATAAAACAAATTAAACATAGCATTGCACTATATTTAGCCGACTAGGGCGGACTTTACAACGGAGTATAGTAAATACAGCGGAACAACGCGTAATGGATATGTCTGAGAATTGTGCCAAAAAGAGATTCGATTAGGAAAATTGTGTATTTCTGGCACCACTTACAGAATCCGATATAGACAACGCTGTTTATAAGGTAACAGTTGAAACACCGGATTAGTTTGTAATATACAAGTCATACAATACTCTCAGACAATCGTATAAAAAAAGTATAGACGGAGTTTAGGTGACTTTTTTTAGCGCCTTTGTGTTAAAAAAGGTCAATAATTTTTTAAATACATGACTATGTGCGTAAACTTATGTAATTAATATGGTTTACATCTCGGTTAATAATAATGTATCCACTGAAAACTATTCCACCTTTGTCCGTACTGATTAAATTATTTATACTGTTTCCAAGCGTTAATTTTACTTTTGACATTTGCACGTCTATCAAGTTACATATTTCTTGATATGTAAGCCCACATGAAACAAATGACATAATTGTCGTACTTTATTGTTGTGGATAACGTAATAGTGATGTTCACTCACAAAACACATTATTACTACTCAATAACTATCAATATCCTACAACTATTGTTCATTTTAGGGTAAATTTACATATGTTTAGAAAATAAAACTGCATAGCACAACATCTCCTTTCAGTTCCCGCCAAAAACTCTCCGTGATCTTCTGTGAGTCATGTAACACACAGACTATTCAACAATCGATATTCAGCGCATTCCATTAGTAGCTCACAACGCCCAAAATGCTCCGTCTGCCGTTCCACAAGGCGACCGCGGTCGTTATGGTCGAGGCGAAAACGTAACTAATGACGTCATCATTTTCGATCACAACGACCCATGTCAAGAGGTGGGCCGATTAAATTGTTCAATATTATTGCAACCTAGCATTTGCAATAATATTGTGTGTATAAGGGTACCCAAATATGTCAGCATCGTTTTGTGCTGCCGATACCGGTAATCCGTAAAACGACAATACAGCCCGCAAATAAAACGATACAAAACCGATTGTTAACCAGAAATAGCCACACAACATTACAAAATCCCTTGTTATCCGCGCACCGAGGGGCGCAATAAACATTAAACTTAAAAGGAACTGTCCGAATACGAGAACGCAAAGTAAACAGGGCATTTCCGAACACATGTCTTCACGACCGGCTGACACGGCGGGTTCTCAGAAAGGATATATTCCTACCCTTTTTAATACGCTGTACTCTTTTATATTTTTTATTGTCCGAGTTCAGCAGACAGGAAGACAGCCCACCTGATTGAAAGCAGTTACCATCGCCTATGGACATTTGTAACACCAAGGATGTTTATCGAATCTGATGTAGTGGTTGGGTTTATCCACGATGGATAAACCCAACCACTACACTAGATTCGATGATACCTTTTATTTTATATTTATCAAAATACCTATAATCTTTGTTATCTATCCAACGTAGACAAAGTCCCGGGCAAGTGCTAGTAATTAATATTCTTAAATATAAAACACAAAACTAATACATATATCAATTAAGTTTCCACTAAAAAAATATTTATATAATAAAAAAATTGGCTCAAAGAATTAATTACAATAAAAAAATTACAATAATAAGAAAAATACATAAAATGTCTATTTAAATGAGGTCAATATTGAATAGAAAAAATTGACACAAAAATACAGTCATTAAAAGTAACCACAATTATTAATTACTAACAAAAATAGACAAAAAAAGGGAGTGTAAAAAAGTGTAAGTCATTGCATTATTCTAAAAAGTGTAAGTCATTGCATTATTCTAAAAAGTGTAAGTCATTGCATTATTCTAAAACGTGTAAGCCATTGCATTATTCTAAAAAGTGTAAGTCATTGCATTATTCTAAAAAGTGTAAGCCATTGCATTATTCTAAAAAGTGTAAGTCATTGCATTATTCTAAAAAGTTTAAGTCATTGCATTATTCTAAAAAGTGTAAGTCATTGCATTATTCTAAAAAGTTTAAGTCATTGCATTATTCTAAAAAGTGTAAGTCATTGCATTATTCAAATTACTTCTCTATCTTTCTATAAATATCTGTATCAGCGTATGCAATATTTTAAATTGCAATCAACGCACGATGGGTACAAGAAATCTCGTTACTGTGATAATACAGGTGAGAGGTCGTTCTTTCCACGTCATGGCGATCTAACAACTACGCCCTCGTCTCTGGATGATTTATCGTCTGAATTCTCAGACCCAACACACCTTAAGATCGTAACCCAAGGTTTTATATCTGAGATTTATAGATGGCTATCAATAAAAGAATATTGAGAAATCCATACGATAAAAGCAGCATCTGATCTGGCGTTACTGTTACGTGGAATGACGGTGATATTTTATTACCCAGAAGTATTAGTTAAATAGGATAATGCCGGCTCTTATGGGAATTTTATTTCATTGTTAAAATATTATTGATGTGAGACTTTAAAATTTTATTACTGATTTTACAGGCTTAGGGTTGTTTTGTATATATTTGTATATCTGAGGCCATCTGTTTTTATGTAACTATACATAGTTGTGTATATGTGTGTGCCTACATATAATATGAAAATTAAATTGTATTGATATTTCTTTCTTATTCAAGCCCTGTGTTGTACTTTTGATAGCAGAGATTAATTTAGAATACTCGTTATCCCGGGAACTTAGGATATGGCTTACAAAATATGAATTACTAACTTACTCGAGCAAAGCTAGATAAATTCTTTTTATCAATCAATCAATCAATATCTTTATTTACAAGAATGTAGTTTATACAGGTGTTATACAATTGTAGATGCACAGTACATCCTACCACATAGTGGTGTACAAAATGAATTTAAAATAACATTAACTTTATATAAATATTCTAATAAAAAAATAAAAAAATGTCATTTTTTGCTAATATATAAACAAATTCATGTCAAGAGAAAAAATAACAAATAGATCACTAAGATTTTCCATATAGATAATAACGACAAGCACTTTTTTTAAGAACTTCATCTACAGTATAGAAACACTCCTTGATCAGCCACTTTTTTAAGACTACAGTGAATTTTCTTGAGGGTACGTTTATAATACTAGTTGGCAAAGAGTTATAAATAAGAGGAGCCATGTAAATAATGTTCGATCCAGAGAAGGCACAGGCCTTCTACATGAGATTTAATATACCTACATAGTTACCCTTACAAGAACAATTTGGTACATAACACAATTTCCTGAGGCCGGGTCTGTCGTAAGAGACGACAAAGCAACCCCCAGCCAGGTGGTAGGGTATTTTCTCGTCTGGATGACTGCCACCTCTGGTCTAGAGTATGCCGGCATAACAACCTTGAGTTGTGTTCCAGCATTAGTGACCAGGTTCCAGTACCCTTTAAGAGAGCAGCAGCAGATTTGTATCACGTTTCATGTTGCAAATGTTTATAGGCGACGGTAACCACTTTCCATGAGGTGGGCTGTCTGCCTGGCTGCTGAACTCGTGCAATAAAAAAAACATGATTTGACAGTCACACTATTATAATATTATTCCGTGTTTCCCGAAAAGATCAATCCGGGTATCTTCAAGTCTCGTGTGAACAGGTACTATTTAGGTAAGCGTGTTCTATCTTCGACCGCATCATCGTCCGACATTAGGCGTGATCGTGGTCAAAAGCGGACCTATTTATTAAAAAAAAAACAATATATTCCTAATGCTTTGCCTCAAAATATCACCATAAAAATAACTTTAATCAATGTTTAAACAATAATCAATACGCTATTTGATTCGTAAAAGAAATTACGTTACAACTTGCTATGCTCGTACAAAATCGTGGCGGTTTCGTCGCTTTGTAAGCTGATAAAACATACCTCAGTTGATTTGATTGCCAACTACCCTCTCTTCTCTTATCCCAATCATTTGCCAACACAATACGTCTTTTCCTTCTATACTCCTCTATTCTGGCATACATTAGCTGTCTCACTACAAATCATTATGGCTACGTTCCTATTGGAGCTCACTACCACCACTTCCACTTGGTTGCGGGCGTTACAATCATACTCAAGTGGAACGGATTATGGAGCGCTGATGTCATTAACGACGAAATATGGTAGATTTGAAAATCGCGACTTTGTCAACGTATTGATAGAGAGAATTAATACTCTGTGGTCAACGCCTACTTCGACCCACCTCTAGACATGGGTCGTTGTGAGCGCTGCGTGACCGAAAATTATGAGGTCAATATGTGGAACTGTTGAAGAAGCATTTTGAGCGTTGTGAGTTATAAGACGAACGCGTCCTACGTCACAATTCACATAATCCATCCATCTGTTTTGCGGTCATTCTTACAATCCTTTCATCTCTCATTACCATCTTAATCTTCTTCTTCTTAATTTTTTCAGTCACGGGTGCAAATTTCAAAGACCATGTACTTTCTCACCATATCCATTAATAAATACTCTATTCATGTATTTTTTAATGTAAACAATTATCTTCTGTGCTATTAAATAAGTAATTAAAAAAAGACAACTTTTGAGAATGCTGAATGCGGACAGACTGTTGAATAAATACGTAGTTAAAACCCTCCAGCCGCTTAGTTATTTGAGCAGCACAGCCATTAAGCCGAGCTATTTCTTTTCTTGTAAATAGCAGCGCGAATTTCGCACTTCCCGCTGAGAAAACGAACAAAAACCCGCTGTTCGGTGGAATTGTAAAACATGCCTTCAATGCCGGCGCACGGCCTCGGCAAAGGGACGAAAAAGTTGCGGAGTTGTCAATGAACACGCAAAACATTGAGACGATTGTTGACATGAATGTATGGAATACAAATCTTATACCTGAGACGAACAAAATAGGTAGACCGAACCCCGAACTTTCAGGGTGAAGTCGATTAAAGGAAGCCGATCGCGCCGCAGTGCATTACGAGAACTTTGTATTAAATCATCAAATTAGTTATCAACGGATAAAGAAAGAACAACTTTATTTGAAGAAATAGCGACGTAATTACATTCCTTATACATTATTATACACAGAGCATATTTTGAGAATTGTCATGCCATATTTTCAGCAAACAAGGTTTGCACTCAGC
Source organism: Dendrolimus houi (assembly GCA_039645545.1). NCBI lineage: Eukaryota > Metazoa > Arthropoda > Insecta > Lepidoptera > Lasiocampidae > Dendrolimus > Dendrolimus houi. The sequence goes on from CM077133.1 coordinate 2,162,199, forward strand.
ATATTGCTGTGCCGGAATTATATTCGACACAACGCTGATTCTCAGTGCAAACCTTCCTTTTGGCGTAAGACCAAAAATTACCCAATTTTGTTAAATAATAAATCATAATAATAATCTAAATATTTATAATTGAAATCCACGTATATAGTGTGACTCATCACGATATCTCAGGAACTATAATACTTAGACTTGAAATTTGGCATTGACCTTCTTTACGCCAAGTAGAGGTCAGCTAAGAACGGATTTTACGGCATCCGAAGCGGGCGGGTATCAGTTAGTAATTAATAAAACTAAAGATGGAACAGTTTCCAGTGGTTACATTAGAATATTACTCACACAGACGCAAACCGCGTGTATAATAACATACGTTTACGCACATAAATTTAAAAAATGCTTCACTTCATTTGAAGCTTTTGTTCACTTTTTTTATTGCAGGAGTTCAGCAGACAGGTAGACGACCCACTTGATGGAAAGCGGTTACCATCGCCTATGGACATTTGCAACACCGAAGGTGCTACAAATGCGCTGCTGCTCTCTTAAGGGAGACTGGAACCTGGTCACTAATGCCGGAACACAACTCAAGGTTGTTATGGAGGCATACTCAAGTATAATGTCAAGGCCACGGGTTTATGGCCGTGTCGCTCCGCAAGCCTGCCGGGAATATAAGCTCACTCTGCCTCAACTTTTATTTAAAACCTTTCAGTAGTTTTCGCATGATATTCCAACAGAAAGACAAATAAAAATTTTACAAGTGGTATTTTCTCTTTAAAATTCACTGTACAAATTCTACCCCTCTACAAAATCTATTGTATTACAGATATCTAAAACTACAGGACTACCACATGTAGGTGATATTGTGACTAAAGCCTCCTAAATAAAGTAGATTAAAAAGTGGGTATAGCAGCTAACCGGTAAAGCAGAATAAGTATAATAGAATAACAAAGTGTATATTACGTTAAATAAGTATCATTAAAGCACTGTTTACTGTTGGTATTTCGCAATTCAAAACCATATTTTGGCAACGATATTCTGGCACAATGTATTCCTATTATCATCATAAACCTCCTTTTTCAATGCCAGCCACATCAAATTCCCACAAAAAATATTGGTTTACTGCCAAACGTTTACAAGCATGTACGAATCACTTACGAATATACACATCATATCCCTCATTCAGCTTATTTATTGAAAAATCAAATTTTTCTAACATTTTCTTGGCTTTTTTTACAACTGCGTTAAAGAATTCATACCAATGTAATCAAGAAAGTGACTTTGTGTTCTTTTTCACGGTTTTGTGAATGAACAGATTATGATAAAAATTGATAATGGATAATAACATTACATTAGCGCGTTCATATATACATACGTCTATACATATTATCGTCTGAACCCTGTAAGATACAGAAACGAAGTCTACTCGAAATTTTCAGAAAGACAGAAATAAAAGTTCTAAAAATGGTAATTTTTGATTAAGTATCATATAAATAATTTAATATAATATTATACAAGACATTAAGAAAATTTTATACGCATAGACAAATACACAAACAGTCACACAAATATAGAATAGAAATGTTGTTTTAAATGTATTTGATGTTATTTTGTTTACATTAAGGGAGAGGACACTAGCCCCTATAATACAGTGCAATCTAGTTTAGGGGCTAGTAGCATAAAAAAATACTATCTGATCAATATACAAGTATTAAATAAATAAATTAAATACATAAAGAGCGGTTTTCACTTAAATTTTTGGCATCTATTATTAATTATAGACACTTGATTTACATTAAGTAACTATATCAATTTTTATTTAATTTTTACTGGCAATTAATAATTTTAGTAGTCGCTAAGGTCTGCCATCTTATACACCGGTCACGACCTTGTCATGAAGAGTGACAGCCAAGCGTAACGCAACGAACGACAATAACAAAAGTATAAATGGCCGGATCCTGTATCTTACTATTCATTCACTTACCTTACCACCGGTTGAATTTTAACATTACTTGTATGCTTGTAGCTTATGTCAAATTTTAACTGAACAGAACGAGATAATGAACGGTTGGTAATATATAGAAACTATATACAGATAATAAGAAAATTAGAGTAGAAATAACGAAAGCCAAAAGTATTAGAATGTAAGTCTTTTTATTGTAAAAGTCATGAATAAGAAAGAATACAAAACGATAATAATACTTGACAAAAACAAGTTCGTCGGGGAGACGTTAAATAAACAAGAGAAAAGGAACGGGTCATAATACATAATATGAAGCATTCTACGAGTAGTCGAGCTCGGTACCAAACTCCGTCGCGTCGCTCGTCATGTCGCGTTTAGCTGCCGCTTACAGCTACAAGGTAGTGACCGGGTCGTTATTCTAATCTACACGATCTTTAATGACCTTAACTGCCAGTCTACTGACTAACATATTCTGTATACTACACAGTTTCTTTATATTACGATAAATACTATTTAAATAAAGTGTAAAACTTTCAATACGCAGCCTTCGTCTCTATACACGTCAGTATTCTGAACACTTGGCCACATAAAAGTACACTTTTGTGCCCAGCAAGACAGGACAATGGGCAGATTGGGAGTTATACAAAGCCTGAAGCACCGCTTTTGTAAACTTGTTAAATCCATGTGTAGGAGGTACGACCACAGGCTTTCTATACGATATAGCCTACTACACTAGCAAGGTACTTTTCATTACAACTCGGAGCAAAATTCGTAATAGGTACTTAAGATTAAAAATTGTTTATATGGACATAATAAATATGGAACCCTAGGAAGGGGGTCACATATTGGTGCCGTTTGAAGTTGAAACTTTCGGCAAAGGGTTTCTTCAAAGAAGCTTGTCTCTTTGATGCCACCCGTGATCAGAGAGGGCTGGTTAATATTTTGCGCAACGACTCAGCATTACCCTACAGCGTGGCAACGCATCCAGCCTTCTTGGCACGCTTCTCTCTGACAGCGATTCGTTATAAAATTTAAAACATAATTTATTTTTTATACTTAATTGGTTTTTTTAATTTAGTTACTATATAATAGTGTATAAGAATTTTATAAAGTTGTTGGAATAAAATAAACACATTTTTTTATTGGTTCCAAAAATTAGAATATAAAAGTAGTATAAACAAAATGTTTATCAATAACTCTTTATTGTACACCAATACAAGAAAAGAACTTACATACTAAAACTTTGTCTCATTATGCACAATGGGCGGTCTTATCGCTAAAAAGCGATCTCTTCCAGACAACCCCAGGAATGAATTGAAATTTTAATGGCGATGGTGGTACACATAATACATAGTACAATTTCTTACATTCTAGTATACAATGTTTTACACATTATATATATATATATATATATATATATATATATATATATATATATATATATATATATATATATATATATACTTAATATACATAACATTCAAATACATATACACAAATATATAAATGTTTATAGATAAATATATATGTACATACTGTTACAACCTAGGCGTCGACAAAGAAAATACAAATTCCACGTACAGATTTGTAAAAGCACATTTATTACCCGTCGGCATTTGAACTAATTGTAATTATTTTATGATCGTCTTCTTTTGTTTACTTATTTGATTGACATACGTTTCTAGAGAACAGCCCACTGTTTTATTGTAATCATTTATGGTCGCTTGTAGCCGACTCATTAGCCATGTGTGTGGGATTATGTCGACTATGATACGGGCACATTGCATTTGTGCAGTATAAAACGATAGCCTGATTGAGGGAGGGGCAGTCGAGCGATAACAACGATCTAAGCGTGACGTGTGTACAATCGGAGATCTAATAGTGACGGACTTTACGCGTTTTATTTAATTACGACCCTCTGCATTATTGTTTATGTTATGTATATTATGTTTGGATTTGTTGTGTTCGGTTATATTTGTACCTGTGTTATACCTGTTTGTATAGTTCTAATAAACTCTATAATAATTCCAACGGCATTCTAATTCGAGTCCCGTAACTCGTAACAACACATTTAATTATCATTATATTCCAAGGACAGATAATATTTTCTGATCATTGTTTTAAATATCGATAACGATTTTGCTTGTCTGATAGCAACTGGCAGCGCGTTCCAAAGCTATATAGCCTTGACGGTAAAAGAATTGTTGTAGAAAGTACTCATTTCTCTCTCAGTAAAGTCAATTTCCGTAGGCCAAATATGACGTCTTGTCTAGTATCTAATAACGGCCTATAATTGTCTCATTGCTAGGCTTGAGACTCCCAATTTCTTAAGGGGACGACGACCTTTCAATACTCCTGTGATGCTTGTTTCTAGTAGTAGTAATAAGGATAAAAATTAAATACACTTTGTACATGTTAATCCACGTATATTGAATTGGTTTCAGAACACAAAAATAAACCTTTAATCAAAAATACCTATGCCTCAAAAATAGTCAATAGGTCGTGTTTAAAAAAATTGAATTGAAAGTGTTTTTCGTTCTAGAATTTCTTTAGAAATAAACATGTTGAACTTTTTTATGATTTCACTGCACCATTATAGTTGAGCCGTTCTAAGAAGACCCGTTTGAAGTTTCGTATAAACGCTGACGAACTAATTTTGTGACAGTATCGAAGTATTATTTCTTTAGAAACGTAACAGATGACAACATTCTTTGTCAACACTTTTTTTCTTAAATAATATGGACGTGGCCTTGAAACTGGTGTGAAATCGAAAAGTTTAAACATAAATCGTAATTAAATTATGCGTATTTTCTACATATTAAAGATAAAAAAGGCAATGAAACGTAAAATGTACCTTTCAAAATAATAAATCGTTTCGTTTTAATCGATTTGATAATTTGTGACTTCCTATATCGATTACAATTTTTAATTGTACCATCATATTTAGTTCCTGTAACTACTAAAATCAATTTGACAGATGCCAAACGTGGCTTTATAGAACGACCAAATTATAAGTAATAATATTTAGAATATATCTTCCTGCCAGTAGTTTTCGAAAAACATGGTTCTGACATACATAAAAGACAGTCGGATATGACGCTCTTGTATTGCTTCCGCATTTGTTCAAATTAGCCGTTTATATATCTACATGGGTACTTTATAAATAGGTAAATAGTATTTTAACAAATAGTTATCCCTATGTTGTCTATTACGATTTTGTATTGCTAAATTACTTTTTCTTCTAACTATTAATGTCCACGGCTGGACGTAGGCCTCCCCAAATCTGCGCTACATATCCTGGTCTTCCCGCCCCTCCCCGCCTTCTACATCCAGCCCTTACCATATTTAAATCCCGAAAAACAAAAATTTGCAATAATTGCTTACTTCCATAATACTTACGGTTTAATACCTTTGTAATCATTGCGACAAAAGATTTAAAAAGGACTAATTTGTAAATTACTTCTCGTTTTATAGTCCAAATATGTTTGCACAGCGTTCTATTGAAATTGCACCTAGTATAATATTAATATATTTATTTTAAAAAAACTAAGCGTGTGTGCAGTTCAAACATAGTGGAAGTGAAACATCAGATAAGTTACTCACAGATAATTCTTCTCTAACTTTTATGAATATAAATTAAATATACATTTAGCATACAGCCGTCAACATTTTATATGACAAAATAAACTTCTTAAGTATCACTTTAAAATTTTCACTGTTTTAGTCTAAAAAACATTATTTATTATCAGTTGAATTGCGGTCCAAATTGGACATATGTTTAACCATCGGTCTTATTTACTCTCTACCCTAATCTGTGACGCACAAAACTCGTATCTCATACTCTCTCAGTCTTGGTCCTATAGATTTATGTGTTTATCGCTTTTTGGTGTCGTTTTTTTGTTTCATCGAGTTTCAAATCATAACGATTCTAAAGAAGTTTCACTATAATAATAACTTCCTTTTAAATAATATTCAAATCAGTGAAACAGACCCAAAGGTATTTGAGAGCCAAGTGCTTATGGAGTTTTAAATTGTTAAAAGCAGGCAAACAGTTAGACATCTGATGACAAATCTGGGTCAGTGCCATAGGAGGCAGTTTACATCACCAACTTTAGTTCCGACATTAGTGGCCAGGCTCCAGTCTCATCTACGAGTTCGGCAGCACATCGGTAGCACCTTTAGTGCTGCAAATGTTCATAGGCGACAATGACCACTTTCCATCACAGTCGGGCCGTCAGCCCGTCTGCTGTACTCCAGCAAGAAAAAAAAAGGATAAACTTGGTCCTTAATGCCGGATAAATATTGTTACTTGTAAGAAACACTCACTGTTGAAGTGTTATTAATTCTAAGAACTCCATACACAAAGCTCCAATCTTGCCTGCACGTAATGCTCCGTAAAAATCGGCATCACGGCTCATTGCGTCGAGATCGTATTCACACGTTCGCATATAATTTCGCCATTTTGATTTTTGAAAGGCCCCATCGTGTCTGTAATTAGTGTGGTGCTCGAAATAACCCGTTTCCGGCGCCGTTTCTACGTCGACGCATAAATCAGAGGTGTGGAGAGCGCCTTAGGCGGTTTTGTCATTACGTCCACCTGTAATGAAGTGGTATCAGTCGCTGCCGGTTTGCCAGTACAAGAGTTCTGTCCATTCATAAGTGGATCTGCATAGAGCAACGCTGAACAACGATCACAACAAAGTAATGATGTAAAAGTCAGTGTTTGTCGTGTTTAACTCTAAGTTAACAGCTGTATAGCCACATACTGCAATCCTTCGGGAACCTGTGGTTTCTGGATTATGTACAAAGATTATTAAGTTTCATTTTGCTCTTTTCCAAGTGGGATTATCATATAGCGATGGCATAGGTAAGATAAATAGTTATGAAATTAGGACGGTCACATTTACTTTGTTTATAGGATTTTAGTTCCGGGACAATGGCGGTATTAAGTAATGATTTCTCTAAAGTTTATTTTTGAAATCAACGCGATTTTCGTATTACAGGACAATTTCTGAACTAATAATAATAATAAATCGGCAGACAAACAGACATACTATATATCCCCAAATTAAGCAAGCTACGCTTGTGTTATGGGTAATATACAACGGACCACCCTGGGCAGATCCCAGACACCCAGAACATAGTAAACGGAGAAAATACGTTTCCGAAATTTACTATACCAGGAATCGAACCCGGAGCCTTTGCTTTGCAGTGAGCTAAAGGCTTAGCCCGCTCAACCACAGAGGCCGTCTCAATGAAATTAAAGCTTATATACGTTATTGAAATGAAATTAAAATGGCATGACAGCTGTAACATTCTCCGTCTTTATCGGATGTTGTACGTGTATTGCTTCCCTACACAATCCGTCCTCTACGCTTCTTTGAATAAATCCTACTAATAATTTCATATCCATAAAAGGTTCCCATATCATTTTATTCGTTTCTGATCAGACTTTATTCGAGTTTATCCGTATTAGCCCTTTTAATCTCAGCTCAAGCGAATTGATCACCGCACATTGACAGGTGTGTTAAATTACTTGCAATTTATATGATACCGCGTGGGCAGATTTCGTGGGCTAGTTCGTAATTTGCGTCTGACTTTAATACCTGACGTGCAGATTGGCCCTTCAGCGTTATCAAGTGCCTTTTAACGTCTGTATTAAAAGCAGTTATTTACGCCCACACTCTTTTGATCCGGCTGACGACAACTTTCAAAGCAGGTGACGATATCCTTCTAGCTCCTGATAGCCGCCAATGATATTGAGGTCTATAGGCATAGACAATACTTTATTGTTCACCAAAACAAAAATTACAAAAAATGCACAACAAGACAATAGTTACTTGGTAAAATAAAAGGCGGCCTTATCGCTTAAAAGGGATCTCTTCCAGGCAACCTGACTCAAAGGAAATTCTTTAATTATCTATAATTATTATGTAACAAAAAAAGGAAAGCAATAAAAAAAAATGACATACATGGACAGCAGATTACAGTCTAAAGTATTGTAAAGTAGCACATACATTGCTGCGTAAGACTAGCATAATAATTCCTAAGTGAATTTTTAAATATGGCAAAAGATTTAACTTTTCTGACGTCAGTGGGCAAAGAGTTCCAAAGTAAGACAGCGTGCATGGCGAAGGAGTTGGCGTAAAATGTTGAAGAATGTGCAGGTGCCATTAACAGGAGATAGCTCCTAGGTCTAGGTCTATGTGAGGTCTGTCACTGTTGTAAGCAAAAGGTAAGGTAAAGGTAATACTGATATTGAACGGATAAACCAAATCGCTCAAATTTGATTGAAATGCTCAGAACTGAAAAGACGCGACGGCATTGAATGCTTCGAATTTATGTTTATATAGAAAGAGAGAAGAAGAAGAAAGAAAGTTAATTTGCCAAATGCGACACAAATAAAAGATAACTAAAACTAGTAAAAATGTTTTTTTGGAGTTGCATGCCGCAATTCAATAAATTAGTTTGGTACTCACTCACTCACTGTATCGAAAGATACTTCGCCACGACACTGAATCAGTACGCACCTCTTAGTATATTATTATTTTGAGACCCGAATAAAAAGTATTGTTACATGCCGTCAAAGATAAGCGCACAGCTGCCTGTTGTAAGCGCAGTCTATTGTCTTCCTCCCGGATTAAGGAATTCTTTGTGTTTTGAATTTGCAATTAAGAAAAACATGCTATTGTTCTTCTACTTGTTTTATAACCATCATTATCCTTATTGTTATTGTTTTCGACTTTCTGGCCGTTCGCAGGTGTGCAAATTACTATTTCCCAGAAACTCAGTGTGCGCGGCCAATTTCTTTGTACTGTGTAGTTACTATAAGACGATGTCCGAATGGAGGGGCGGGCAGTCAAGCGACGACTACGAGGCGAGTAAGACGTTTGTATTACTCTCGATTGGCGATATAGACGACGGACCTTACGCGTGTCGAATTGCATTGAATCGTGCAGTGTGAACTGGTTGCATCCAGTTTTATTTGTATTTGTTTTATACGTGTTTGTACAGTTCTAATAAATTCTATAGTAGTTCCAACGGCATTTTTAATTCGAGTCCTGTAGTTCGTAACAGTATAATTACTTTTTAATGTAGATGGATTACTTTGATTCATTCTTGCAAACGAATAGACCGATATGAACCGTTTAATATTGGTAAGTATAGGCCGGAAGCTTACACCGCTAGCCATAATCGACGTCTTTGGGCCACCGTCTACCAAGGATCGCGGTGTTGGCCATATTGCTTTCTATCGACAATGCCAAAACGCGATGGGAGGTACACTCGGATATTCTACGGGGTTTTCCGGTTGCTGGGTAGGTAAGTCCTACTCTAATCACTCTAAACCAGTGGGCAGTCCATAAAGAGATTTCAATTTAAAAAAGGGAGGGTTGTTAATGCTAATTTCTAAACTATCTAAAGAGACCTTAGAGCGAAGAATTTAGATATTTCTAGTTTATGTGTACACGTACTTATATATATACAATATGTATAGAGATGCGAGTTATTGGGGCAAGTGTATGGAGGCTGGCACTGAAAACCAGCGCTATGTTGGGATTTTTTTGAAATTCCAATGCAGCACAATCCTCAGTTGCCAACCTCGTTGACTAAAAAACTCGACGTGTAAGCCTTATTTATTTATTTACTATTTATGTTTTGTGAATCAGGTTTTTTTTGTTTTTATATAAAATTTATTGTGAATGTATTATGTGTTTTTATGTATTCGTCGTCTTTTTTAAGTCAAAAAATATTTTTCTTTCTTTCTATTTCCAAATGTAAACTTATTTATTAATCCATTTATGTATTATGGTTTCTTCTAATGGTTTAAGTATTGTCCTGCCTAGTTCATTAAAAAACAGAGGTCTCGGTTTATAATCCCTGCAGAGTAACTTAATAACATATAATAATATCAGCCCATAAATGTCCCACTGCTGGGCTCGGGCCCCCCATTATAGGGGGAACGGACAGTATACCCGCCAAGTTTGTACAAGGCGGCTTGGCAGGTTTGACACATCGGTTATCTTGATGTGCAGATTGCATCACAATGTTTTCCTTTACCGTTGCTAGCATGTGGTAATTTTAATATATGAACATGAGATATGAAAACTGACTAAGTGGTGCATGCGTTCCGGCCAGGATCGAACTCGCGCCCTTTGAGTCTGGGACGAGTGCGCTAGCCATTACGCTACCACGACTTTCAACAGAAAAAGTAGAAAAAGAAAAGCAAAATAACTTATGTAAACGTTATACACTCTTGTTTAGGTGTCTGGGTTTGGCCTCAGAGTTGTTCAATGTGTTCTATAAGACGGTGTAATTTTCTTGACTCGGTCCAGGTGCGAACTCGAGACCGTTACAAAAACCAGGATCACAGAGGCTGCACCTGGAGCGGTTTTGCTTGCGGCTGGTAAAAGAGGCCGTGAAGCACAACAGCACGAGGTGATGGAGGGTTCCGTCACCTCTGACATCATATATGTATGTAATAGAGAATATATATAATAATATGTGTGCGTAATATATTATGTATGATGTATTATAGAAAGGTCTGACTTGGAAAAGAACACCTAAGATTAAAATAGCTGTATAAAGACCCTGACTATATTAGGGGTGAAAATGGAAATGGATCTGAAGGGCCCTTATATATATATTAAAAAAAATCTTGACTATGGCAATATCCACGTATGTGTATGTCTGTTCATTATTACTTATTTATAAAAAGTATTACTTAAATTTCAATTAACTATACCTATGCACATTTCATTTTTCTATTAGCTTTGTGCCGTCTATTTTAGTATAATAAACAACATTTCCAGGAAGAAAATCAATTTCATTACTCATTCCAGCGAAGCCCTACTGTTGAACCTGTCACATCAATTTACAGTAATCTCGGCCGATAGCAAATTGGACATTAGTATCGTAACGGCAGACGTTAACATAAGGTCTATGGTTGTACGTATAAAATATCATTAAGGTAAAGTTTTCACGATAAAGGTGTTTCCACTCTCGAATATCCGCCTGCACACATTAGAGTGTAGTTTAGCAATGCCATCAGACTCTACATTTGCACTGCCGTGGTATGAAGAGGTTCACCAGTTTGATTCGTTTAATGTTCCGCGAGCACATGTTATCTTTTCAAACTAAGTCACAGAACAGACTGGTCCACAGGAAATTATGTTTAACTGACTACTAAGATCAAAGTTGTTTGATTTTCTATCTTGTCTAAGAAGATTGTTTATGGTTTTTAATATTTATGATAAGCGTAGTGATTATATATTGTTACCTATTGTTAATCTCAGTATCTGCGATTGTCAATATTGCAATTATCCTTTTTCACATTTTTATATTTTATGAACGTTTATTTTTACATTTATTAATAAAATGTTGGCAATACTGTTTCTTGTACACGTGCAAACAAAACTCAACTTTAAGGTGACAAACCTACCAATACCGCGACTGTACCTAACCAATCTTATTCGTTACAAAAATAAAATAATATTTAAAACATCTAAAGAAATAATAAGTGATTATTTATTTTAGTGCAACACAGAATAAACTTATACATAAAAAAAATCCTAATTGTGCATAAAGGGCGGACTTATTGCTAAAGAACGATCCCTTTGCGACAATACTAGCAACTAATTAGCTTAATAATATTGATGGCGGTATACATAGTACGACAACTTATAATTTAGTAATACCCTTTTTTTATGCTGGAACGCTAACTGCTGGAAAGCGTTTACTGTCGCCTATAAACTTTGTAACACCAAAGGTACTACAAAAGTGCTGCCGCTCTCTAAAGGGCCACTGGAACCTGACTACTAATGCCGGAACACAACTCAAGGCTGTTATGGCTGCATACTCTAGACCAGGAGTAGTAGCCATCCAAATCTAATAGAAAGTGTATTGTACATACCTAAACGACACAAAAATATATTAGGTTGGGGAAAAAGTTTCTTCGCATTTTATATAAGAATTCAAATAGTTTTTTTATAAAGTTTATTTATATTTGACTAAAGTATGTAGGTGCCATTTTGTTGGATAACTTTTTGCCATCTTGTACATAGGGACGTGATCCCATTGCTATAAAATTTTTGGGGCTTCTGATAAAAAAACTGCAACAAGTGGTTTTGGCAGTCCTCTCGTGATGTTAACCTGACACTACCTAAGGAATTCTGCAGAGACCGATACAGGTGAAAATCTGAAGGTGCAAGGTCAGGAGTATACGGCGGATGCATTAACAGCTCCCAGTCAAACTCTCGGTAATTTTTGCTGAGTGGCTAAAGATGTGTGAGGTTTAGCGTTATCATGGTGAAAAACCACACCCCTTCTGTTGATTAATTCCGGCCGCTTTCTCTCAACTTTTTACTTTATTCTCATCAGTTTTTCGCAGTACAGTTCAGAATCGATGGTCCTACCTGGCGGTAACAGCTCATAATGAATAGTGCCCTTCCAATCCCACCATACACACAGCATCACCTTGTTGCGAGTTAACTCGGGTTTCGCCACAGTCTGTGAAGTCTGACCCGCCCTTGACCACGATCTTTTTCGCACGTTCTTGTCGTACGTGATCCACTTTTCATCACCAGTTATCAGCTTCTTCAAAAATGGTTCGGTTTCATTACGTCGTAATAAAGAATCACAAGTGAGTACACGGTTCATTAGGTTTCTTTCAGTGAGCTCATGAGGCACCCAAATATCGAGCTTTTTTGTGTACCCAGCTTTTTTCAAATGCGCCAAAACCGTTTTGTGGTCAATTCCCAGTCGTCCAGCTACATAGTAACTAATAATATGCCGATCTTGCTCCACTTTTTCAAAAATGGCATCAATTTTGTCCGTAACAGGGCGACCAGAGCGACTTGCATCTTTGATATCAAAATTTCCGGATTGAAAACTCCTAAAACAAATTTTCGCTACTCTCATAGATACTGCATTAGGTCCATAAACATCACAATTTTTTTTCGCGGCTTGTGTTGCATTTTTACCTTTTTTGTAGTAAAATTTTAAAATGTATCGAATTTCTTCATTAGATTCACTCATTTTAACAATAAGAAAAACAAAAGAAAATCACGCATTTTCCTAATTTGAATTTGTAATTGTCTTCTTTAAAATTAAAACTTTTTAATGATACCAAAACCAGCCAGATACAAATAGCCAAAGAGATCTTATTACAAGTTCATACATACTATATGCGAAAAGAATTTTTCCCCAACCTATTATATTGCTGCATCAACCAAAATATTGAAAAATATATTACGTTTCATGTTTTACTTCGCACCGACTTGAAGATGTTGTAGAAAGTATTGATTTCTTACTTCAGTTTTTTTTTTGCTAGTAATTTTTTTTATAATATTACTTATAAATAACGAGCTATGTTGGATGTTTGTCTTATGGATAGAATCAGATAGCACAATATCCGTAAGAGAACCAAGGTAACCGACATATCAAAATTAGCAAGATGAAGTGGCAGTGGGCCGGTCGTTCCTGTCACCGGACCGAGCAACTGCTGTTGGAGAGAACGTATCCTAGAGTGGAGACCGCGTCTCAGTAAACGAAGCGTAGGACGCCCTAAAGCCCGGTGTGCCGACAAGCTGTGTTAAATTGCCGGTAGAGATTAGATAAGGAGGACGGGAATCCGGGATATGTGGCGCAGACTTCGTAAGGCCTACGTCCAGTAGTGAACTTCGATTGGTTGAAGAAGAGAATAATTAAACTATTACACAGTCAGTACACGTTTCGTTTAAGTTGTGGGTCGCTACCGAAAATTTTAGTAAATATGTACCAACCCTATGCCACAGCCCACAGCATTCAGTAGTCAATTCCGTAGTAATTGAATGATCGCAGGAAAGCGATCTGGTCCCATATATCGGGGTGGGTGCATCCTTCATCGTTCCAGCAGACAAACTCAATTGGGCACACTAAATTGATAACTATTGAACTAAAGTGGAACAGATTGTTTTAATTCAATACATATTTCGTTCAATTCATGCTAATATAACGTTTATTTGTTCAAGTGAACTCACGAGAAATTTTTAATATCACCTAGGCTAATATAATCTACTCTCTCTGTACTAATGTCTGGAAGAGACAGGTTTTTAGTGATAAGACTGTCCTTTGTACACAATTAGATATAGTGTTATTCTGTAAAGTTATTGTCGGAAAAAGAGTTACAGGAAATGATAACAATTATGGACGAATCTTTTAAGAATAATAATATGAAAATTAATGTAGAGAAGACGAAAGTTATGGTGTTTGAAAGAGATGAAAGGATGACAATGTGTAACGTACACATAGGAAATGAAAGATTAGAGCAAGTAAAAGAGTTTGTTTACCTAGGGTACATGTTTACCAGAGACGGAGAGCATGAAAGTGATATTGAAAGGAGAGTAATAGCAGGTAATAAGGTGAATGGAGCGCTGAACTCTTTTATGAACAGCCGGAAAGTGTCTGTAAAGGCACGTCTGGCTGTCCATCAAGGGGTATTAGTACCAACACTAATGTACGGCATTGAAAGTTGGGTATGGCAGAAGAAGCATGAAAGTAAGATAAATGCAGTTGAAATGAGAGCTTTGAGAAGTATATGTAAGGTTAATGTAAGTGATATGATAAGAAACAGTGTGATAAGGAACCGTTGTGGATTGAAAAAAGATGTAGTGACAAGAGTTGAAGAAGGAATGTTAAGGTGGTTTGGGCATGTAGAGAGAATGAATGAAAGCAGAATCACAAAACAAGTATATGCCAGCAATATGAATAGAGTCGGTGCCGGTAGACCGAGACGTACTCACCATGATCAAAAGATTAATGAAAGTTGATGAAGCGAAAAGTATTTGTCAGGATCGTAACAAATGGAGATCCATCGTCTCTGCCTACCGCAATGGGAAACAGGCGTGACGATATGTATGTATATTCAAGGTTTCTGATAAATGCCAAAGTAAAAGTTAAAACTGCAATTCTTTATTTGATGGAGTAGAGTAGACATGCTGACTTTCAATCCGGTCGTAAGTGACTACCGTCGCCTATGGACATACGTATGCAACATTAAAGGAGCTACCAATGTGCTGCCGGCCTTGAATGGGGGGACTGGAACCTAGTCTCTGATGCCGGAACACAACCCAGGGTTGTTTTGGGGGCATACCATGACGATGTCACGCAATTGTAAATATTACTCGAAAAGAAACAAAAAATTAGCTTATACGTAAAGCATAGGGTCAGACACAAAAACAGAAGATAAAGGGTTCAAGTTACATAAATTCCATGTGTATATTATTTGTTCATGTATTTTTTATATTATATATGATTATGTTGTGGGTATGTTAGATTTGACACTTTTGTATTTCAACAAATAAATCTTTTATTGCTCTCGTTTAAACCAAAATGTCTCCTACTGTAGGCTGTTCGGATACTAAATACCTCAGTTTGGTAGACAATATACAAAATAATTCATTAAAAAAAAAACTTTTTAATTATAGAAACATGTAAAAAATAAACAACTGCTGTTTATATAGCAATCACATGTTTGCGATTCAAAACATATAAACATATTGTTCCAACATTTGTAGTCTTTTCATGTAAACATGTAAAACTTTTTTGTCTTTGACCCATATACTTCTTTATACGCAATAGTCTATTTGACATAAGTAGATCAATTGTTAGATATTAACAAGCACTTTGATCTAAAAGA
The DNA here is from genome assembly GCA_039645545.1 of Dendrolimus houi. Taxonomy (NCBI): domain Eukaryota; kingdom Metazoa; phylum Arthropoda; class Insecta; order Lepidoptera; family Lasiocampidae; genus Dendrolimus; species Dendrolimus houi. Next base: position 2,177,828 of record CM077133.1, read on the forward strand.
ATTTGTGTGATGTTAAGTATATTTTAAAATCATTATCCAATTATACTAAGCGTAATAAAGATAGCTAATTCTAGTAGTATGAACGATAGTAAACGAAATGAAGATTATAAATGTTATTTTTACTATAGTAATAATTATAAAATATGCACCAAAACTTATCTACGGAAGTTTACTGTAGACATAAAAGGCTTTTGGCGGTGTTTTGTGAAATATTATTGTGTAACCGTTGTGCAATAAAAAGCTTTCTTCCCTCACTAATGCTGTTAGAGACGCCTACTAAAATACGCCCCGTGGAGATTGTGGGAGTGGTACTACCCACGTATTAGAAAACCTACAATAAAAGGCAGCTTATTTTGCAAACCTAGTTACATGAATGAGTGATACTCATGTTATCATGTTACTTCTGATATAACAAATCACGGTCGGGGTACCAGCTGTTCTTGAACCGAACGGACTGTGCAGTGACGATGGCAAGCGACCGGACGGAATGTCGTTGCTACCTTGGAAGATGAGACGCCCCTTAGTATGGGACGCAACATGTGTCGATACGTTAGCGGCTTTCCACCTTCCAAATACAGCCGTCACTGCCGGAGGAGCTGCCACACTCCAAGAAACGCTAAAACGCCGCAAATATGCATCCATCGGTGACGGATACATATATATGGCTTTCGGGGTTGAGACTTTGGGGCCATGGGGAAGTGAGGCTCATCAACTTTATCGAGACCTTTCAAGGCAAATGAAAGAAGTCTCGCGTGACCAAAAGGGCTGATCTATATTTAGGGCAACGTATAAGCGTTGCCATACAACGCGGGAATGCGGCCAGCATTTTGGAAACGCTCTCTACCGACAGCGATTTGGACTACATCTTTTACTTATAAATATATTTATTTAATTAACAGTATTTAATTTCTAAGTTTTTTTTGTAGTGTAATTTATTTATAATTTAGTTTATTTTTAAGTATTCAATTGTAATTCTTCACATAACAAATTAATCAAAGTGGGGAAATTTTCAGAACTCAATTCAGAGACGCTGAGTCCAGCAGCAATATATTGCAATAATAATTACAGCAGACTATACCAAAAAATATTTGGAAACAGATATCAGATTAATAGCGTATTTATTTTTCTGTTCACAAATATCTTTATTACAGTCCTTCCCAACATTTATTTTACTTTTGAAGTTTACACGTACCATCAAGTTACGTATTTTTATAATAAATTTCACATACTACAAATGTCATAATTGCCGTACTACATTGTTGCAGGTGACACAATAGTGTTGTTCTGTGAGTAATCTAATGCACAGAGTAAAAACCATCGCAGTCATACCTAAATGTCATCGTAATTAATCCTTTTGATTTGAAAATGTTTCAATTAAAAGTAAATAATACTGTAAGTATGTATTTAGATTTAAAAAATAATAGACTTGCTTTTATTTCACTTTTAGGTATTAACATGTGGATTATGTGGTTTATTTGTTACGTATTTAATTGTTTTTAGTAAATGACATAGGTGCACTAAATTGATTACAATTTACAAATAAAGAAACTGGCAGGTGGTAGAGCATTTGCCCGTCTGGATGGCTACCACCTCTGGTCTAGACTATGCACCATAACAACCTTAAGTTGTGTTTCGGCATCAGTGGCCAGGTTCGAGTTTAACTTTAGAAAGCGGCAGCACATTGTTAGCACTTCTGGTGTTACCAATGCCATAGACGACGGTAACCGCTCTCCATCAGGTGGGCAGTCTGCCTGTCTGCTGAACTAACTCAATAAATAAAATTATGTGTGTGTGCAGTTCACACGGAGTATAAATGAAACTTCAGAGGATATACTCACAGATAATTCTTCTCTAAGCTTTTAGTAATATAAATATAATTCATTTAACCTATATCCGTCAACATATTATAATTTAAAATATACTTCTTAAGTATCACTTTCAATGTTTCAAAGGTTTAGTCTAAAAAACATTATTTTTAGTTTTATTTCGGTCCAAATTGGACCTACGTTTAATCATCGGTGCTATTGGCTCTCTAATCTCTGTTACACAATGTAAAACTCGTATCGCTCTCTCTTGTAGGCTTAGTCCCATAGATCTATGTGTTTATCTCTTTTTAGTGTCGCTTTTTCGTTACATCGAGTTTCAAATCACGATTCTAAAGAAGATTTTCTTTAGAATCGTTATTATTAGAACGAATTATTATACTTTATTAGAATTATACAAACACGTATAACACAGGTACAAATAAAACCGAACACAACAAATCTAAACGTAATGCAGAGAAGGTCGTCATTCAATTAAACGCGCAAAGTCCGTCAATATTAGATTCCCGAATCATAGTTGTAGCTCAATTGACTCCTCTCTCAATCAGGCCGTCGTTTTATACTTCACAAATGCAAATGTGCCCGCCCGGCAACGTCGACAGAATTTCCTAGAATTAGCTTGTAATTCTAATTCGCAACACCTGGCTAATGATGCAGCCTGCACGCGGCCGTAAACGAGTACAATAGAACAATAGACTGTTCTCCAAAATAACTAGAAACGTATGCCAATAAATAAGGGAACAAAAGAAGACGATCATAAAAGGATTACGATTAGTTCAAATGCCGACAGGTAATAAAATGTACTTTTACAGTTCGTGGAATTTGTCTTTGTCGGGGCCTAAGTTGTAACACTATTCATTTACACATTTTCTTTTTGTTACTAGTCTACGGATACCTATATTTTATTTACTACTATTTTAAACGCTATATTTACATATAATCATTATATGTTACTAACGTTTCTTGTTGACCCGATTTATTGTTTAGCGTTTTTAAAATTTTTACTACGAAAGCCAGGAAATGCTCGCGCCAATTCTTACCCATTAAAATAAACCGTTGGATGGAGTATAGTTTAGTTACATTAAGCATCCATATTACATTCGAGAAACCAGCTAAAATGGATATGATGCAATACCGACGCTTAATCTAAGATGTCAAAAATACCATAAGCTCGTAGATCCTTAAATATGAGAAGAATTTTAAAAGGAACGAACAGTGCCAAATTATCACACAATAAGATCTGATTGCAGGGTATTAAAGAAACATTTATTTTGACACAATGATAAAATCGATTGTTAGCCGTGATATGAATCGAAAAGCATTTTCTTGTAACAAGTCTCTTAGAATATAATATGTATCATTTAGATACGCCATTTTAGGAACTCAATTTGATACAGTCAAATCTGTACAGCGGTAGAGTTTTTACTCGGGATTTAAAAAAAAAAACAGAAAAAATCAGGAGGGAAGGTTTTTTTTTATTGCACGAGTTCAGCAGACAGGCAGACGGCCCACTTGATGGAAAGCGGCTACCATCGCCTATGGACATTTGCAACACCAAAGGTGCTACAAATGCGCTGCTGCTCTCTTAAGGAAGACTGGAACCTGGTCACTGATGCCGGAACACAACTCAAGGTTGTTATGGTGACAGACTTTAGACCAGGGGTGGTAGCCATCCAGTCGGGCAAATGCCCTACCACCTGGCAATGGCCAAGATGTTGAAATAAACCTCTTCATTTCAACAAGAACCTTTTTGTAGGGCGTCTTCTATATTTAAATTACATTAGAATATAGAAGTCTTTGCGTCTATTGTTATTAGGTTTCCAAGTAAACTGTAAACTGCTACGCATATATGAATGTAAGAATAACTCTACTAGTATTCATAATATGTCCTGTATATAACCCGGTCCATAACCAACAGAAGGGCCGATTCGGACTGGCAGATTCCGAAAAGACAACTTTTAGAATTTTTGGCTGTCCCTCTGTTAGAGCATCGCGTGAAAACCACTGAATGAAATTAAATGTTACTCGACACACAGCTAGCTTATAATTAGCTTAGCTTATAACCAGAGTCAATACTTAGGATAGTTTTTATCTCAATAAAAGACTCTTTTCCGTAAGAAACAAGAATATAGACACAAAGCTAACACTGCAGTCGCATTTCATTTTGTGCCAAAAACGTGAATAACAGCAGTGTGGGTAGTAGAATTGGCAGATATTTTGAAACGAAAGGTCAGGTAAATAGCACCTCAAATAAAGGTTCATGTATAAAAAACGGTTAAAGTTAGTAGTCGAAACGAAAGGTGTATGAGCAAAGATTGTAGCAAGTGTAAATCCAGTTGCTGCCTACCACGATGGTAAACTTGCGTCATAATACTTACTTGTTTTTCTTACGATATAAATTCTTGAATATAAGTCTGATTAAATTGTGTTTAGATGGTTTATTTACATTTTCTACTTATTATCTTACTTCAGATGTTTCTTAAGTAGACTGAGATATTGAAACATCATTATAGTGATTTTGATTGCAAGTAAATAAATCTAGTGTGTGATGTACCATAATGATGACTATGATCTAAGGAATAACAAGGTATATATGGTCTTTCTTTTCTTTTAACTTTATATCAATCATTTGGGGCCCGCACAATACCTTCTCCCTCCATACTCCTCTATTCTAACATACGTCCGCTGTCACACTACAAATCGTTATATTATTATCATCCTTCACACAGTCTATCGATCTCTTTATGGTCTATTTTTACACTTGTATCCAACAGTCTTTTAGTTTAACATTCTTTTTACCACAGGACTTAAATCTCACCTCATTATATGCCTATGGGAGTTGCATACGTCTAGACATCGCAGTGGACAACGAACTATTGGCTAGCGCAACGCAGGAGCGCACATATTAATAGTTGCGCTATCTCGCTCGCACATCATCCGTCCCTCTCACACTGTGAGATTCACACACTATCATTGTGCTAGCTGTACGACTTGTTAATATTTGTACTTAAGGTAACCGTTTCCAAAATATATTAGTTCACTTCAGTTCACATCAGCACTCGACAGTGAACTACTCTCTGCCATCTGAAGTATCGTTTAACCTCTACCTGTTGCTGCTACATGCCCATACCAACTTGGTCTTCTTCATCTCAATTTTACAGTCACAGGTGTAACTTACAAAGACCCCAGTATGTATTCATTTCTCACCTTATCTATTCTTGTAACACCACACATCCATTTCAACATCTCAACTGAGTGGAGACGTTTTTAGTCTATTACTTAACCTTTTACCTCTCAAGTATTTAATACGATTTATGCTTATGTGTGTAGCAATAAAGAAATATCAACAAGGTATTCAGTAAAAAGTACCAAACTCTCTCTCTCTGTATCGTAAATGAGATTTACGTATTACAACGTTTTGACATTTATGGTTGGACTTAATGACAACAAATTAATGGTGCTCAGTTATCTCGGCGTGAGTCGCCGTTGTGAAACCTTCGCTTTCTTTGGTAGCAGCAGTAGTACAGGTATTATCTCGGTGTGACCATTTTGGTAACTAGTTCGCGTCTCCGGTGGTATTCGTAAATGGGTGTAATAATTTTGATATTGCCACCTCTATTTGGACAGTTACAGAGTAGTTTATTTGTTTCTTTCATCGCCAACACCTAGCCATTATAAATACAGTGGAAACTCCATGTAACGTCACTCGATTTAACGACAAACTCCCTTAAGTGTCGAAATCACTTGGCTTTGGTTGATTTAGCTTGTCTTCCATACAATGATACACTCTATATAGCATTACACCCATTCTCAATAACGACAACAATTAAGTACTAAAAAGTACCTTAAGTTGCCAAAATTAGTACAAACTGAGCAGCTGTGTACGATCATTATTCTAGCCCGTAATAAACTCGACTGTCGGCATCATACATACTATAATTTCTAAGAAATTCCGAAATAATGGAAATTTCTTTACTTCCTTTATCACCAAGATGCCTCAATACCGTAAGATATGTATAAAATTAGTAAAAACATACAACAAAATTACTGGTGCAGCAAAAGACGTCAGACAAAAATAAGAGACTTCTCTCCACTTAACGACAACTCAACGCCATAAAATGCACAGTCCCTTCAGTGTCGTTATAAAGAGTATACCTGCACTGTATATACACATTGGGTCCTAAAAAATGAGGGGATTTTCGAAAATTACACACGTGACTAAAACATCGAGAGGATGTAAGTGCTGTGGCAAAAAGAATACTAAACTGGTAGATTGACGGGTACAAGTGTAACAGTAGACCAAAAAAGAGATGTATGGATTGAGTGAAGGATGACGTGATTTGTGGTGTGACAGAGGACGTATGTCAGAATAGTGGAATATGGAAGGAAAATACATATTTTACCTTCTCCAAATAACTGAGAGAAAGTTTCAAGAAGAAGGAGAAGGAGAGAAAAGAGAGAGGTCAGAAACATAAATTTCCTGAAGAGAGTTTGGTTCCCAGCTAAGATTTGAATCTACGTCATTTAAACAAAGCGTAAACACTTCATCTCATTTATCTCATTTAACTATAAAATCTTATTTATGAATTTAAAAGAGCAAAGAAAAGTTGCGAAAATTTATTTCTAAATTCCAAAAACCTGACTGCTACCAATGGCATCACGCAAAAGTACCATTCCGAAGTCCATATGCGCAAACGCATCGACAGTTGGCATCAACAACTGACAGCCCGTTAGTCGACACCTACGTCGTGGAAATGATAAATGATTTAACTTAAAACGCAAATGTTACTGAAATCTATATAACAAAATTTAGGGCCGTGAAGATCAATGTGGGATTCGTTTGAAATATTGATTGCTGACACGTGGTGAGCGCATTGAACACATGGTCCCGGTGTTCGGTGTATGAAATTGGACACATTTACAAAGTATTTCATTTCATACCACTATGGCTAAAGGATTTAGATGAAAAAACATACAACAGCGTGAAAGAATCTAAACCTTTATAGTTATAGCAATAGTTGTAGAAATTTTTGCACTTGAAATAATTATTTAAATAATTTAAGTCAATACGATGATATGGATTCGTTTGGTATCAGTATTTCAGGAGGCAAGCGGTGTCTAGGAATTAAGTTTTTATCAGTGACTAAGGCTGGTGTGCACAGATATTTAATTGATGGGTAAAATAAAATAATCGCTGTTTAGTCATATAATTTTAGCGATTAATTTATTTAACACCAGCCTAAGTGTCTAGGTGTGTATCTTACGTCTGCATATTAATTGTAGTCAATAGGTTACTCGTGAAATTGACAGATTTTACTTACAATATATTACACAAATCTTTACAATAAAATTACAAATGCTTCGCTTAAATTTGATTTTAGTTTCATATACATTTCTACATATATTAAAAATCGAAATGTGTGCTGGGACACAGTAAAAGGGAAACTTCAACGGACAAGTGGCAAAACGAATTGCAACAAAATTTTCACTTCTACTATGTGTGCCAGCACACATGTAGCTTTTTCGCAGGTTTAGTGCAAATTATTATATGGTTAGGTTAGATACATTTTAATTAATGCATTTTTTATTTCAATATATTTTATTTTATCAAACAAAACTGATTTCGATCCGGAACCAAAAAAAATCCATAGTCTACTCTAAAATTATGCCGCCCTTCCACGCGGCCGTAACGCTATAGAAGTTTCACTTAAAAAATGTGATTTTTATGTATGATACTTCGTCTGAATCAAAGTAGTTTTTTTGTTAACATTCGTAATTTTATTATATTTTTTTTGTAATACAGATGTGTCGTAAGTAAATTCTGTCAATTTATAATATACCTTCAAAGGTGTGATAACATGCGTCAGATAGTGTACTCCGTTTAGGTGCTCCTTAATGTGAAAAGTAAAAAAATTGCCGTTACCCGTGTGTATACGACACTGCCACCACGCCGCCGCTGCGCTGACAAACAGCACGCACTAGATGCGATCGCGCCGCTGTCGCACCTTCGCTGTCAAGTGACAGAAGAGCAGCACGGTGGCGGTAGGCGTATCGGCAATATCGTCTACAGGAGTGCATATACGAGTCTGACTCTCGCGTTTATTGTTCTTCTATAAATACAACATTTTCAGAGTCTATATCTAAACTCTTAAGATATAATCCAACTTTGAAAATGTAGTAACTTTTTTGGCGTGTACAGCGCCTTACGCTAGATTTTTGTAATGCGGTGTATAAATTTCACAAATAATTATGTCACATAACATAAAAAAATTTATGTACATTGTTTGGTAGATAATTAATATACTCGATACTGGCCTATTTAGTATAATTTCCTGGTTTATCCCTAACCTTAGCAGTTCTTGAGATAATCATATGTGACAGACAGAAAAACAAACATTGGAAGAGTAAGTAATTCCTACATTAGGTATCGAAATTTTAAACACACTAATAACAACCCTACAAAACATTGGAATGTTAGTCTTAAATGTTATCGAGGTGTGAATGAAATTGTTTGTCATAGAGATTAATAGTTTTAGGAAGATGTGTTGATTGAAAACTCGAATGTTACGAGACCGATACGTGTAGTCGGAAATGTTGCCCATTTCCCATCAATTTATCATAAATGGTGAGAAGTAGGCGCCATATTGAGTGCTGTTGGAGTACTCAATGCAGTCCGTATGCAAAACTTCCACCCAAGTTAACTAAAAACGGTTAGTTCGTAGTTGGTATGACTTTTTGAAGTGAAACTTCTTTAGAATCGTTGTGATTTGAAACTCGTTTGAGATACGTGTTTTACATTGTGCAGCGCAGACAAGAGAGTCAATAAGATCGATGATTAAACATAGGTCCAATTTGGACAGAAATGAAACTGATAATAATATTTTTTAGATTAAAACAGTGAAAAATTCAAAGTGATACTTAAGAAGTTTATTTTGAATTATAATATGTTGACGGATGTAGGCTAAAAGAATTATATTTACTATATTAATAACAGTTAGAGAAGAATTATCTGTGAGTATATTCTCTGAAGTTTCACTTAACACTGCGTGTGAACTGCACACATTTCTTTTCTTGCAAGAGTTCAGCAAACAGGCAAACGGACCACCTGATGAAAAGTGGTTACGATCACCTATGGATATTTGCAACACCAAGGGTGCTACCAATGTGCTGCCGTTCTCTAAAAATACGATTTAGTCACTGTCCTTAGGCAAATGAGACTGATTTTAGTTATAAACAAGCTCTGCATTTCGTTATATTTTGGTTTATACATGATTAAACATGATTAAATTAAGTCTTTTTGGCTTAATTCGCTTATCCTATAGAAACGACGTCATTTATTCAGATAAAAACTACCCTATGTGTTGACTCGGAATATTACTTAGTGTCGAGTTTTTTATAAATCCATTCAGTATTTTCACGTGATGCTCTATCAAAGTAACAGACAAATAAAAATTTTAAAATATGCATTTTCGGCATCTACTGGTCCGAATTAGCCCCTGATTCTTTCTGTTTTTAAAATGTGTTGTATTAGTTGTCTACAGATTTATCATTATTCAGCTTTGTTAATACAGCATTCTTTATTAGTCTTAATATATCGCTGTTATTAACAGACCAACAGTATAACTGAGAGTCATGCCTTTTTTAGGGCTACATTATTTTACTTTAGTTTTAAATTTGTTAGCAATTATATAGTATCTAAAGTTATTTGTCTTAAACAAAATTATTTTCTTATTTTCTTATTGTTACGAGTTCGCGAGACTCGAATTAACATGCCGTTAGAATGATTATAGAGTTTATTAGAACTATACAAACACGTATAACACAGGTACAAATATAACCGAACACAACAAATCTAAACGTAATGTAGAAGGTAGTAATTCAATAAAACGCGCAAAGTTCGTCAATATTAGATTCCCGAATGTACACACGTCACGCCTTGATCGTGGTTCTCGCTCAACTGACCCCTTTTTCCGTCAGGCGGTCCTTTTATACTTCACAAATGCAAAATGTACCCGCCTGACAAGATCGACACAGATTCCTAGAATTAGATTGTAATCGTAATCCGTAACATGTGACTAATGATGCTAATGAGCGAGTACAATAGAACAATAGACTGTTCTCCACAATAACTTAGAAACGTATGCCAATAAATAAGTGAACAAAAGTAGACGATCATAAAAGGATTATAATTAGTTCCAAAGCCGACAGGTAATAAAATGTGCTTTTACAGATTTGTACGTGGAATTTGTCTTTGTCGGGGCCTAGGTTGTAACATTATTATAAATTTAAGCCCACATACGGAGAGTCATAAAATTCTCAAATGACTTTTCAAAATTAACTCGTTATAGCGAAACTAAGGCTGGTGTGCATAAACGTATAATATAAAATAATTGCTGTTTAGCCATATAGCATAAGCGATTATTTTTTATTATTTTAGCCATTGGTTAAATGTCTATGCACACGAGCCTAAGCCGTTTGTCGTTTCACATAAAACGAATGACTCACGTTGACAAACTAGATTCAGTTCCTTTTGAGGTGTTATCTCTACTACATCTACAACATCCGACTGACATATCGATTATTGTAACTCCGTCGATTCGTGACCGATTTCGACGTGGGCCGGTTTTTGTAATCGATACCTACCATTGATGCCAGCCGTGTATTCCGCTGCTGAGCCGGAAACAGCGGTTTCACGTCAGACCGTTTCCGTCATCTCTAGATTATGCTTCTGCTGCTTATTAAAGTACCTATGTTCATATGGTTTGTAATAACAATTATGTGTTTAAAAGTCTGGGCTGGAGCACCTGCCTACCAACTTAGTCCCCTGGACTGTATTAAACGTTGAGCCGTTCGCGTTGTTGATGATCCCATACTCACAGGCGGTCTAGATAAGCTTGGCCTTAGGAGAGACTTCGCGTCTCTCTGCGTATTCCACCGACTGTATAACGGGGAGTGTTCCGAAGAACTGTTTAGGATGGTGCCTTCTTCCTCTTTCTACCATCGCACCGCTCGCCATCGCTTGGGAGTTCATCCCCACTTCCACGAGCCGCTTCGCTTCGTGGGGATTTGGAATGAGCTCCCAGCTGAGGTTTTCCCACAGCGCTACGATATGGAGTTTTTCAAAAAGGGTGTAATAAAATTTCTTCGAGGCCAGGAGAGCGTTGGTAACATCTCTGGTGTTGCAAACGTTCATAGACGAGGGTAACCGCTTTCCATCAGGTGGGCCGTCAGCCTGTCTGCTGTACTCCAGCTATAAAAAAAGTCTTTATTTATTTCTCTCACTCTTTTCTTTCATCATATTCCAATTATTTGGGGTTGGCACAATATTGACTTTTCCTTCCACACTCCTTTATTCTGACATACATCTTCTGTCACACCACAAATCATCATATCATCCTTCACACAATCCATCCATCTTTTTTTTGGGTTTAGCTTTACATTTGTACCCATCCACCTTGTAGTTTAACATTCTTTTTCTCACCTGACTTTCGTCCCTCCTCATTATATGCCCATACCAACTTAATCTTCTTCCCATCAACTTTTCAGTCACGGGTGTCAGTCAACTTTCAAAGATCCCCTTATGTACTCATTTCCCACCTTATCCATTCTTATAACACCACACATCCATCTCAACATTCTCATCTCAGCTGAGTGGAGACGTTTGTGCTTTATCACTTTAGTGGCTACCCACTATTACAAAACAGTAGATGTTTTTAAAAAACCTGTACCAGAAGATGCTTATTATCAATGAACACTATCGAAATAAAAAATACACAGAAAAACTTAAGAGTTAAACAAATTCTACACGTTTCCTGTACAACAAAATTAAAATTACAGAAACATTTATGACAATTTTGTAATTAATTACAACACGTGTACGGCCGTGTTGATCGTATTATTAATGACACCAAATTCAATGTTAAAATATATCTTATTTCAGGTTTCAAAAAAGTCACAGAAGGAAATTATATTAATTTGAATTAACAACGACATTAATCACACAACTGAATCAAATAAACTCAAACGACTTCAGCCTTTCGCTGTAAAACAAATTGAAACAGCGAAAACAAAAAAGCTTATAACACTAAACATTTGTTGGTACATTCCTTAAACGAAAATATCCGTACACTTCGCACGATGTAGTACACAAGGCGTTAAAAGCCCTTAACGAAAAGTTGAGAACAAGTGAAGACAATGATGTTAATGATATATAAACAACAATAAACGCGACAGCTATAGGGTGTGCGAGGCGATAACTCAGTTTGATCAGGGCGGTATGTGCGCGAGTGTGCCCCCACTAGCAAAATGAAAACGAATGTGTTTATTTCAAAATGGAATCTTACAAATTACTTATTGAAATTCATGTATCTACAATCGCTTCCAAAGCAATTTTAGTTACTGTCGAAGGAGAAGAAGCGGCGAAACGAACTCTCCAGCAACATATCTGCGGCAGGGCTGCCTGTCATAAGAGACGACAAAACAGCCCACGGCCGTAAGGTAAGGTATTTGCCCCTCTGGATGGCTACCACGACAAGATATCGGGATGAAACACGGGGAATTTTAAGATACGATTTAAGACTAATTAAAATAATGAAATATGTTGAGCCTTTTTAAAGCTTATTAGAGACTAAAATCTTTTAACACATTGACAGACTGACAGACGAAAATGCTAGACAATCCTTCGATTACCCACCTCATCGTTTAGACAAATACATCAAAGGCCATGAAGATGGAATGAACACACTTAGAAATTACTTTCGCATCTATGCTGAATTTTTAATATCTATAACAAATATAAAATATGTATAATTCGTCATTTGACAAGCATCATTCGTACGGGTTTTGATTTAAACGAGATTAAAGCGCAGACATGTTGCGATTTTATCATAAGCGCCATCTGAACGCATCTTAACAATAAAGCGTAGTTTAAAATATTCTGTATACATGGGTAAATCCACAGCCTATTATATTATCTATTTAAGTTAAAATTCGTTTACTTTTTGCGTTACTGTCAGTAAGCCCAAAAAAAGGCACAACTATACTTCGGCCGCTCTTGGAATGCGTACTTACGTCGTGAACTTACGGCCGGATAACATTATAATGACGAGCAATTTACGATGATTTTTGAAGTGAAATTTCGTTAGAATCGTGATTTGAAACTCGATGAAACGAAAAAGCGACACTCAAAAGAGATGAACACATAAATCTACAGCACTAACTAAGCCTGCGACAGAATGAGATACGAGTTTTACATTGTGCCACACAGATTAAAGAGACAATAAGACCGATGATTAAACATAGGTCCAATTGGGACCGAAATAAAACTGATAATAATATTTTTTTAGACTAAAACAGTGAAAAATTAAAATTTAAAGTGATACTTAAGAAGTTTATTTTGAATTATAATATGTTGACGGGTGTAGGCTAAAGGAATTATATTTATATTAATAAAAGTTAAAGAAGAATTATCTGCGAGTATATTCTCTGAAGCTTCACTTCTACTGCGTGTAAACTACACATACACACATAATATTTTTCTGTATTTATGACTGATTCAAGATTTAGTTAAAATTCATATCTCCACGACAATATACGATAAACTCAATTAGTTTAGCACAAAACCCAAACGCATTCTTAGAACGTCTAACTAACTAAGTTTGCACCGAACGAAAGAAATAAAAGATTTCTGGTCTTGAAGAAGATTGTCTGGTCGAACAGGACATCTGACAACTCTAGTTAAGATAGAGAGGATTTGATAGTAATTTGGAATCAGGAGAGGGGAAACTGGGTCAACGGAACTCACTCACTCATTCATTTCACTCTCGGTACATAAGACGATCAAGGATAATACGGCTTAAGGCTGATATTCTGTCTGAAAGAAAAAAGAAAGAAAATATTTATTTCTAATGATTCCAGTAAGGCTCTACTGCAATTAATTTTATCTTAGACTCTCATGGATGTTTCACTCAAATATGTATCTTACAGGGTTTAGAAAATATAAATTGTTGGTTTCCTAAAATATATAGCTGCTAATATGTATTTATAAAATCTATGCCGCGGAAAAACAAACACCCTAGCTAGTAGCTCTATGTTACTTACATAAAAACTTAATTCGGTTTTTTTACACATAACAATAAGAAAGAATCTAAATCCATACAGTCTACACAACAGCTCAGTAAAACATTAAGGCGAGACGAAGTCAACCTGATTTGAAGTAATACAATGAATGACATGTTGTTAATGAACTACAAAAAAAACCCGACTCCAGCGCCATCTATTTTGCTAATCCATCTTTTCCAAGTAAACGAAGTCTTTTATCGGGATAAAACGTACCCTAAGAGTTGATTCAGATTATAAGCCAGCCTTACGTCGAGTTCCATTCATATACATTCAGTAGTTTCAAAAAAAGATGCGATCGCAGCGCCATCTTTTTTGCTATTTTCGACTATCCCACGAAAACTACGTTATTGATCGAGATAAAAAGTATACAGAGTTACGTCCCGGGATATAAGCTAGCTCCGTTTCGAGCTTCATTGAAATCCGTTCAGTAGTTTTCGCGTGATGCTGTAACAGACAGACTAAGTTATAAAAATTGCATTTTCGTATTCTATATATTCTATAGTTGTAGTATTTACTCATATAATAATGCTATAATTTAATAGATGATATGAAACTATGTAAACAATTGTATACGATGTATAAACTTTGACAGTTGTGAAAATAGGTAGTTGTATTGTTCTGAAAGTTGTCATTGTTTCCGCAAATATTCGCCGTTTAAGGTGGCGCCACTTGAGATACCGATCGCTCAGTCGATTTTGGCGCAAAAATATGAAAAGGCTTAGTGTTTGTTGGGAACGATCGCCAATAAAGCTTAAAGTGAAGTGTAAGTTGGAATTGTGTTTAGATATGGAGAGTGAAATAAAGTGTTGTTATCGTGCATTATATTTTGCTGAAGCTCGGCGTTCCACAAAATAAAATGTTTTAAATTTTAATATGTTCTTTCATGCCGGTACATAACTTTAAATTGTCACTTCAATTATGTTAAAGGTATTTCCAAAAATTTAAATAAACCAAATACGATAGCTACCTCTCGACCATATTGTATAATATACTACACAATAATGTGGCTATAAAATATAGGGTTTTGTAAAATATAACCGATCTAAACGTCGGAGACGTTTATGGCTATGAAATACAGCACACGACAATCCATATGGGGCCAGTTAGTCCGATAGATGAATATGTAAGCAACATTAAATACTGGAGAACTTGATGACAACACAAATTTTATGTCTGCTATTAACATGAAATTTAATGCCGCCATTTGGATTGATCGCAAAATGGTTGTTTTGTTAGATTGATATCGATTAGAATCGTGTAAGAAGGATATAAGGAATGATAACTAGTGAAAGACAGCGCGTGTTTGCCGCCATTTTAACGTAAGCGACATTTGGACCTAAGTAGATTTTTTGTTGCATAAGGTATGCATAAACTATTATTTTGTTTTAGGAATTTCAGTTTTAGTTAGTTTAGACCCTACTGAATCAAAAACTGGAAGTCCTAAAACAAAATAATAGTTTAAAATACCTTTTGCAACAAAAATATACTTAGGTCCAAATGACGCTTACGACAAAGTGGCGGTAAAGGCTCGTCATACTTTGAGAAGATTCTTCATTCAAACCATAGTCATTCCTCTCTAGCACTTTGAGGCCAAAACGAAACCCTTATGCAATAAGGCAGACTTTAAGCCTGATTCACACTACTTAAGTAGTTAGTTTATCTTTTCTTCACATAGTCTAAAATAAAGTCGCTTTCTTCGTCTGTCTGTATATCCACAACTCGTGAACTACGCAACGGGTTGTTAAGCGATTTTCACCATCAGTTAGATAATTTTTCAAGGAAGATTTATATATATATATATACTAGCTTTTGCCCGTGCTTTTTCTCGAGATATATAAAAACAAAAAATACAGTTACTTTTAGGGGTGGACCCGTAGCCTAGCCGCATACGAAACTTTAGTTTGAAAATAAAGCTGATTCGTATTTGCATTAGTAGTTAGCAACTTGCAAAACTAGCCAGTGAAGTCCATATCATTATTTGGACAGTAATTTTGCAGTCAAGCACATATATCTTGTATAACATAAGTTATACAAGACATACATACTAAGATACATACACTACGATAGCCAAAAGAGGTTTAGAACATATTATGTAGTTAAACATAAATAAATTGTGTACGAAAATAGAGTAAGTATATACTGTAAACTAGATTTAAAAAATAGTAGAATAAGGAGAGCAAAAATATTAGAAAGTGTAGTGAGAGTGAACATAGTTTTATGATCCTGGCAGTGCCTGTTCGCCAGGGATCTAAGTCCTTTCAAATAAAAATAAATACTAATAAGTTGTCGATTAAGTAAATCTCTGTCCAAACGATTATAATGACTTACTCGCCAGTTTAGCAAGTTACAGCTCGTTCACACATGGGCTCCGTTTTATCGGATACGTTTTTTTTTCATCGATGGAGTATGGAGTTTTAAGAGCGACTTCACATATGGTACAGTATTCAGTATACAGTATAAAAAAAAACGGTCCGGTAAATTATGACATTCCGTTTTGTCATTGAATACTAGACGAACGGAATACGTATCCATCATGTTTCCGTACAATTTTATCGGATAGAAACTGTGTGAGGGGGCCGGCGGGCGGTGCAGCTAAACAAACAAGTTTCTACGCGCACGCATTGTTTACATGCATACTACGAATTTGCTTGTGAACATCGTATCCAGTAATGACGGATACGTTGAACATTATACGGTGGCTATGTGTGAACGGTATCTCTTAACTAATGCCAATGTAAATGAGGCTTCAAACAAAGCTAGTATAATATGTTTCTTGTTTCAAAAATTGTAGCTGTCATGCAATCAAGCATTATTGCCGCTGGCAATACTGTTTAGTTATTGTTTATGATGTAACAAAATAATGTTTCGTTTCCGGACTAAACCATCGATGTGACAGATGAAAAAAGAGATAAGTTTTTGTCTATGGCAACCTCTACTTAAGTGACAAAAATTCATTTACATAGCAACTCGCTCTAACATCTTATACTATATTTTGTATAGTGTTATCTTGCCAAGCTTGTAAGGGATTTATGGAGATATATTGCAGCCTAACATTTTAGTACGTCATGTCATTATTATAACTTTCATAATATTTTTCTTTCCTCTTATTGTGTCTTGGTCTTATTGAGTATGCACTGTTTGCTACAACTCCATTAATTCTTCAAAAGTAATTCTGTAACATACTTCTGTATAAAACTTATTAAAAAAAGACAACTTGAGATATAAATAGAATAAGAAACTTAAAGAAAAACAATATTTATCTAGACGTGTTGCTGGGGAGTTTCTTGCCGCTTCTTCTCCTTAACAGCAATAACACGTTGCGAAGCGGTGTACATAGAATAGGAAGAAAAATTAAATTTTAACTTATATATATGACCTTCAAAAAGTGTTCTCCAGTGGAACTTATTTTAAATAAAAATCTTTGAATTTGAATTTGAACTTGTTTTATATATAACAAACAAACAAACAAAAGATAAAACTGTGAGATATGTATACCATGAAACATGACATGAGTAAGACGGTAGCCGCTTTCGAAGGTTTTCCTCGTTGTTGAAATAAATCATGGCATATAGGCATCACGATTTGTGATTCAGAACACGTTTCATATAGCAGGTGCCAACGTAAAGAATGATTCAAGTGTAGTTCTCGAAAAACCAAAATAATCTTAACAATAGGAAGGCTTTTGTAATTTTACGTCATGTCTCATTTCTAATGGTCGGCCGCAACTGCGGTAATGTTAAAGGTTTACGGTCTTACTCACAGGCTACGTTCCACAAGAGGCTCACAACGACCACGTTCACGAGCGGGATTTTTGCCACTTGCTTGCGGGCGTTAAAATCATAAACTCTAGTGGAACGAATTATGGAGCGTTGGTGTTATAAACAACGACATACACAATTTTCATTGGTTGATTTGAAAATCGCGCCTTTTCAATGTCAATCGATAGAGAGAATTAGTGCTCTGTGGTCAACGCCCACTAGCACTAGCAGATTGGATATTTTTGATAATTTAGAGAAATGCCCGATCTTATCAGCAGCTCTAACAGCGATATAGATGATAATCTATCTGTATTTAAGTAGTATCACGGTTATGTATTAACCGCAGTTTTTAACTGTGCTAAATTATACATCAATAAATTGGTGGATGAAACGTGACGCAACAGGTAACTTACCCAATTAATTCATGCAAATTATTAGTATGTCTGTATTTTGAAATCTTATCTCGTTTGATATAAATATACAAGATAACGTTCGTATTTTTATATATTATGTTGGACTATCGCAGTGTCACAGATGTTTAAATAACGGTTATAAATTACCACTGGCGCCATATCCTTTTTCATAAGACTCTAAACAGGTAATTAATAATTCAACTTGTGTTATTTATATGACTCGCGTTAAAGCTATCAATTAATAAGCGAAAGATAGAACACCATTCGAGAATATACAATAAACTTGTTTGCTTCAAAAGAAACTAGAAAAGGATTTAAGCGAAACGAATCTTTAATTCGATAAACAATACCGCTGATAAAAAGAGGTTAAAACTCTGTCGAGAATTAGTGGTGACGCCAAAGATGGCGCCAACAGAACATCCTATACGATAAATCACAGAACCAATTACGTGCTGATGTAGGTACATTAGGTATTCTGTGTATGTACGAATGTAGCGTATTGGTTGCTAGTCGCCAGTGTAAATTACAATGACAGTGGATTTCGGTTATAACGACGATGAAGAGACTACTATAATTCCGCCTAATAGTGAAAAGAAGAAATGCTAGATAGATGTTCAGTTTTCATGTCTGTGACATAGCACACAAACTGCAAGAGAGTCTAGCCATGCCGCCTGCATCAGGTACCGTTCGAAGAGGAAGGTCCAAGAAATGCTGGCTTGACGTTGTGAAGGATGACATACGTACACTAATGGTCTCAAAACGTGGGGTTGCTGAAGACCACGCGAAGTGGCGTAGAAAAAGTAGGAAAGCGAACCCTGGGCGTCAGAGTGAACGCTCCGATCGCAACCGGGATTTAACGCTCGGATAATGATGATGATGATGATGTTGGGCAGCTGTTAGTGCCGCTTATGTTGGTTCTGTATACGTGGACATTGATAATAAAGACGCTGTACTGTCAATAAGTTTAATCTGATTAATATAGTACATCAATTTCCACGGTGCCAATTATAAAATGGACGGCAAATTGGAAAGATGCACACCACTCGAAATAGTTACGTAAGTGTAGTACTTACGTAACTTTTCAGTGTCTTTACACTACACAATATTTACATACGTAAAATGCGCATAAATATTGAGCCTTTACCGCCATTTTATCGTAAGCGACATTTGAACCTAAGTATATTTTTTGTTGATGTGTCAAACCTGCCAAGCCGCCTTGGACAAGCGTGGCGGGTATACTGTCCGTTCCCCCATAGTGGGAGGCCCGAGCCCAGCAGTGGGACATTTATGGGCTGCTATTATATATATTTTTTGTTGCAAAAGGTATTTTAAATTATTAGTTTGTTTTAAGACTTTCAGTTTTTGATTCAAGTCGGTCTAATGTAACTAAAACAAAGTCTAAGTCTTAAAACAAAACAATAGTTTAAAATATCTTTAAGCAACAAAAATAAGTCCAAATGTCGCTTACCATAAAATGGCGATATTCGCTTACATATATATATATTTGTATTTATAAATATTACGTCGGTATTAGGTTTAAATAAAATGTAAATATTTAGTGTGATTATATATATTATATACCTTTTTTTCTTAGCTTAGGTATTTTTCATTACTTATTATTTAATTTTTATTACTACATCCCACATAATTCTGTTTTTTTTTAACTTTATATTTTAATCCTTGTACTTATACGTTCTTTATAATTATTTGCCTTTTTTATGTTCAACACGGGTCATATGCCATATGTGATTTAGGAAGTCGGCACTGAAAATCAGCCCTGTGTGGGAGACTACGTATTGCGGCACAGCAAAATGCTGAGCACCAACCTCATTTCAAAAGTGCGGCATACTATTTCTGTATAATTATATTTATAGTTTGTTATGTTACTATTTTGTGTAGTGTGTCGCTATTGGAAATAAATAATTTTCTTTCTTTCCGAATGTCTACTTAATAAATATTATTTTTAAATTCGCCAATATCTGCAAGGAATTTCTAGGAACTTGTTTCAACTGGTTCATAAAAAACAGTCGCTATATCCGAAATCAGTGTTACATTCGAAGTCGCTATAGCCGAATTATTTTCCTCTAAAGTATACTCTGAGTTTAAGGGACTGAAGTGTTACGTCGCAATAACCAAAAAGTCGTTACAACCGAAGTTGTTATAAGTGAAATCCACTGTACGTGCTGGTGTACATTAGGTATTCTGCGTTAGTACGAATGTACCGGATCGCTTGCCAGGCACCAGTGTAAATTACAATTAATTACTATCAAGCGTCGCACGCGTCCCGATTTCCTACGCTAATTGGTGCCATCGACTGTGCAAGTAATTGTCGCCACACACTAGTGCAGCGCAACATCTGGGGTAACACAATGATTATTAATAATGAACACTTAGTTGGGACACGGGTCGCCGTATTAGAGCGTCTTCACACCAGTCGGCACAGATTCGGCAAACGCAAGCCACAAGCAGCTAAAGTTGCTTACGGTTACGTTCCATTAGGAACTCACAATGATCACGGTCACGACCGCGATTTTACCCATTCCACTTGCTTGCCGGCGTTACAATCGTAAACCCAAGTGGAACGGTTAGTCGACCCACCTATTGACATGGGTTGTTGTGAGCTACTAATGGAACACCCTGTATGTCGTAGACGTAAACGCCTAGGATATAAGGGCGTCAGTGATATCGTTCTCATTGGCCAGAGTTGCCAGATTTAAGTATAGTTTCCGAAAATTTTCTGTGTGTGGTCATAAGTTTTATACATGTTAGAGCCATGCTGGAATATTGATTACAGGGACCAAATTCTGCTATTTCTTGGCATTGTGAAGATAGTCAAAGTACGATTTCATTACGATAGTGTCAAAAATTCCTATTCTACTAAATCCGCAATAGCATTACGCAATTTTCGTAAAAATGGGTAGAAAGTTTTTGCTTCATGTATATAGACGACCAATTAGTTGGGGCACGCGTCGACGCAACGTTATTATATATATACGTGGGTGGAATCGTGAAGAAATTCCAATTAAAACGCTCCTCCAACCAGTTCAGTTTAACGTTTCAAATTAATATTGCTTATTTTATTCACTCGGCCAAGTCTCGTAATCGCTATGGAAAGAAATGAAATTACGCCTTTTAAATGGGTTATCGTATGCTATTCACCTTTCCTCTTTCTTGTTCAATGTTCATTAAACATTTAATTCTTCTCTCTATTCGCGAGGCTCGTATCTAATTATTTTTATTATGGTACACAAGTAATTCCAATAACATTTAATTTAAACATATTTATTGATGTAATAAAATTACATAAACAAGCTTAGTGTCAAAATTAATATGCAAATAGTATTAGTAGTTATCAGTATATATGGATAAACATTTATAATTTTCAATTAAGTGTAACTAAGAGTTGGACCCTTTAAAAACTATAAAAATCCGAGGAAAGTTAATTATAAAAAAATTGTCCACGATGCAACAAATCATATGATAATCTTCAAAAACAAGTTTAGCTTGTAATTCATCGCCTGACTTCGAAGTAATAAAACAAATTAATTCCAGGTCGGATGCGATGACAAATGAATAGAATTAACGTGTAAATAATTATAACTTCCTGTAGATACGAGCAATCAGAGTGCATCAACGAAATCGCAAGAATCTAAACCAGCGATCTTCGACTTTCTGAAGTAAAATTTTGTTTAGGCACGTTGGAACTTTTGGGATGCGCTGAACTCGCGTGACCGTCACGCTGAGATACAAAGTTTTCACACCTGACGTGCAGTCCTACGACTTTAATTTTTTTATTATACGGGCCACAGAGACACCTACTAGATGCGGTGTCGCCAGGCGCAACATTTTTTTTTATGTTTGCTTGTAGGTAAACTGGCAAACGGACCACCTGGTGATAGGTGGCTAACGTCGCCCATGGACATCTGCAACACTAAGGGAGCCGATGCGTTGCCTACCTCGTTGAGACTTTAGGTATCTGTTCACGCTCTTTTTGAAGAACCCCATATTGTAGCGCTCTCGGAAAACCGCGGGAGAGATTCATTACATAACTTGGACTTGGATTTAGGTGTGTTTTTACTACTAGAATACACAGCAGACAGGCTGACGGCCCAGATGGAAAGTGGTCAACGCCTAAAGAAGCGTTGCCGCCCACGAAGAAATTTTATAACGCCCTTCTTAAATGAGCCCTTGTCGTAGAGCAGAGAGAATACCCCTCCGGAGCCTTCCCTCAAAGCCGTTATTGTACGCGAAAACAACGTTCTAGAGAACCGCTACATACTGTTGAGAGTAGTAGGTTCAAGGGAAATGAGGGTGAACTTCCCGCCCATAGCAAGAGGTGCGGTGGTGAACATGTCGCATTGGTACCAGGGGCCTAATTCTGCGATTTCAACATCTTTGCATAGCGAAGATATTCAAAGAAGCGGTGGTAAATATGTGACATTGGGACTAGGGGCCTAATTCTGCGATTTCTCTTACACCTTCGCAAAGCGAAGATATTCAAAGTATGATTTCAATGCGCTAGTGTCAAAAATTCGTATTCTACTAAATCCACAATATCTTATCGATATAGTCGCGGCAGAATGACAGTAGAAAAAAGTTGGTATTACCATTAACAGAAAAGCTACTAACACTTTAAACATTTATTTCGCGAGTTTTCTATTATAGATATTTATAAAGATAGAGTAGCGTGCCACGAGCACACCATTGGAATTAACAGAATACCAAAATCAGGCATACCTACGATTGAGGCGAGATAGTAATAGCAGAAATAATTATCAATCAATTTTAATGACAGTTGTCGATCATTCATAAAAAGTATCTAATCATTGAAACTTCCAAATTCGCATACGACTCATCGCCGAAGAAACAGGTCATGTCTATTTAAGTACGCCTCAGTTTAAGAATACACGAGCGGGAATGTATGTCTTTTAAATATTATTTATCGTGTAAACACCGTGTGCGTGTTTGGTATTGTGCAAAGCAAACATCTGGCCAGGGATATCACTTTGCTGGGACACAGGGCGATTTGCTCAATAGGGTTGCCATTTTAGGCAACAAAATTTCGAGCCTATATAGCTATTTTATCGTAGACGACATTTGGACATACGTACATTTTTTGTTACAAAAGGCATTTTGAACTATTAGTTTACTTTAAGAGTTTCTCTATTAGTTAGATTAGACCCTACTGAATGAAAAACTGTCAATTTTAGAACAAAATGATATTTTCAAATAGCTTTACAATGAATGAATACAATGTTAAATAAGTTATCTTCTATTGTATTAGATTATTTATGGTATTGTCTCTAATACATATCTGTTTAAAAAGTAATTATAATAGGTTAGGGAAAAAGTCTTTTCGCATATAGTATATATGAACTTGTAATAAAATCTCTTTGGCTATACCATTTGTATCTGGCTGGTTTTAGTATCATTAAAAAGTTTTAATTTTAAAGAAGATAATTCCAAATTCAAATTAGGAAAATGTGTGATTTTCATTTGTTTTTCTTATAGTTAAAATGAGTGAATCTAATGAAGAAATTCGATACATTTTAAAATTTTACTACAAAAAAGGTAAAAATGCAACACAAGCCGCGAATTTTTTTGTTTTGATGTTTATGGACCTAATGCAGTATCTGTGAGAGTAGCGCAAATTTGGTTTAAGCGTTTCAATCCGGAAATTTTGATATCAAAGATGCACGTCGCTCCGGTCGCCCTGTTACGGACAAAATTGATGCCATTTTGAAAAAGTGGAGCAATATCGGCATATTAGTAGTTACGATGTAGCTGAAGAACTGGGAATTGACCACAAAACGGTTTTGGCGCATTTGAAAAAAGCTGGGTACACAAAAAAGGTCGATATTTGGGTGCCTCGTGAGCTCACTGAAAGAAACCTAATGAACCGTGTACTCATTTGTGATTCTTTATTACGACGTAATGAAACCGAACCATTTTTGAAGAAGCTGATAACTGGTGATGAAAAGTGGATCACGTAAAAAGATCGTGGTCAAAGGCCGGTCAGGCTTCACAGACTGTGGCGAAAACCGGGTTAACCCGCAACAAGGTGATGCTGTGTGTATGGTGGGATTGGAAGGGCATTATTCATTATGAGCTGTTACCGCAAGGCAGGACCATCGATTCTGAACCGTACAGCGAACAACTGATGAGATTAAAGCAAAAAGTTGAGAGAAAGCGGCCGGAATTGATCAACAGAAGGGGTGTGGTTTTTCACCATGATAACGCTAGACCGCACACATCTTTAGCCACTTAGCAAAAATTACAAGAGATTGGCTGGGAGGTGTTAATGCATCCGCCGTATAGTCCTGACCTTGCACCTTCAGATTTTCACCCGTTTCGGACTCTGCAGAATCCTTAGGCAGTGTCAGGTTAACATCTCACGAGAGGACTGCCAAAACCACTTGTCGAAGTTTTTTGATCAGAAGCCCCAAAATTTTTATAGCAATGGGATCACGTCCCTACCTACAAGATGGCAAAAAGTTATCCAACAAAATGGCACCTACATACTTTAGTCAAATGTAAATAAACTTTATAAAAAACCTTTTGAATTTTTATATAAAATGCGAAGAAACTCTTTCCCCAACCTAATATGTTATATAATTATATGTTACAATAACTTTTGCAACAAAAAATATACATAGGTGCAATGTCGCTTACAATAAAATGGCGGTAAAGCGTCGATATTATATCATAGAAATATCATAGATCACTTAATCTTCAAGAAGGTATATTTGACTACTGGGAAATACCAAAAAAAATTGGGAAAGAAAATTTAAAGAAAATGTTCACTTCGAATTCGCGATATACATAACTAGTTTTATGTTTATTTTTAAATGCGAAACCAACAAACTGGCAGAAGGCCTCACCTCACCTTAAAATTCATTATTTTATTATTTCTTCTCTTTTTTCTAAATTATTATGTACTCAATGTCTATATATAATGCATGCTGTGTTCCCACCAAGAAGGCCATTCAGCAACCATATTCTCTGCGTTCTAGTTTTGTTTAAAAGTAACTTGAGTTGGCCAGTTTGCAACCTAACTAAAAAAAAAATGGTTACATAAAGCGGAACTGTATTTGTAGTAATAAAATTTCATTAGAGCATAGTGAGATTTTAATACTAGAAATACAGTTCCGCTTTATGGGGCCATGGGGACGTGAGGCTCATCCACTTTATCGGGACCTTTCAAGGCGATTGAAAGAAGTCTCGCGTGATCAAAGGGCTAGCCTATATTTAGAGCAACGTATTAGCGTTGCCATACAACGCGAGAATGCGGCAAGAATTTTGGCAACGCTCCCCACCGACAGCAATCCGGACTACATTTTTAACTTGTAAATACGTTTATAGTATTTAATTTCTACTTTTTTTGTAGTGTAATTTATTTATAATATAGTTTATTTTTAAGTATTCAATTGTATATTCCGCTTTTCAAAATCTCGTCGATTCGTCTTATAACTCTCGATTCTCTCCTCCCCTATGTTTCTTTCTCAAAAAATAAAAGCCCCAGTAACGTGTGCAAAATGGCGAACCTGGAAATAACAGCGCAGGCCAAATGGTTATTATCACCACGTGACGGGGTCGAAACTCGTAAAAATGTTATATTGTTGATACAAATAATAAATCTCCCTTTCCGGCCAATAAATTGGATGAACACATCCGGAATGAGCCAATTGCGACGCCGTTTTAATGACCGTGTATTACTGGCGATGTACTAAGGATGGTCCAAACTAATGTACCGGCTATAAATCAATTTCTACGGCAAACGAGAACAGAAATAAATGGTCAGGCCACCATTTAAACATTTGAAACCGTTTCATCAAAGTTCTACGAACTGCTTGTAGGCATTTTCGAATGAAACTTTAAAACGGGGGCCCGAGTCTGTTATTAGAATCATGTCGAAATGGTCGCTAATGGAATATGAAGTTGTTAACGCAACCCCAAACGTCAAACTAAAATGGCATATCTACCGAATTTGTTAACCTCTGTGCTTTGGTGTCTCCGTCGAATAAATGTAGTTCTCAGCTCTCTGGTTTTACTTCTAGGCCGTATTTACTTGCTTATGATAATAAAATAAACGTGTTACATACAGACGTCACAATTGCACCATAGTTATTGCTTTTGTGTATAAAAGCAGACAAAAGCAACCATTACGATACCATTATAGATATATGATAGTACCTCTATTCATACAACGCCGATATGAGTTTTTCTTTATCGAAAAATTTAAGACGACAAACAGACAAGCGAGCAGACGGACGAACGAATACGGAGTGACCTTTGCAGAGTTTCGTTTTACTAAACAATTTTTACTTTAGGTATCGCAACTTTAACAAAACGTTGAAATACACTGAAACCTACAGACGGATATGGCCAGGAACAATTAGTATAGTCTAGAAGAGAAGCGACAAGAATCTAAAGCTATATAAGGATTAGGATCGAGCGAGGAGATTCTGATTGGGAGAGAAATGGGGGACGCAATATACACGAAATGATCTTATATATATCACACCAAACCCGCTTAAAGCGGTTGAAAATTTACTAGAGATGTCACGAATGGTTGTTTGTCCGAATACCGAATATTCAGCCACGCTTTTAGCCGAAGCGCCGAATATTCGGCTATCGAATGTTCGGCATAAGATATGTGCAATTAATTAATGTAATTTAGTATTGAAGCAATAATTTCTGAAGAATTTTCTTACGTTTTCGCAATGATAGGTACGCATAGATAAAACTATATTTTTATACGATGTTAAATTATTTTTATTTGATTCTTACATTTTAAAAATGAAATAAAGTTTAATTAAAATCGCTTTCAACAGTGTTAAATCGTACATGTGTTAGTTCAACTATAAATTTTTAAAGGAAATATTATATATATTTCCCTTTGAGTGTGTGTGTATTATTTTGAGTGTGTGTTTTTCACCGTTTGGTATTCGGTATTTGGCCGAATACCGAATAGTTAAAAAAGTGGCCGAATAGGCCAAATAGCAGCCGAATATTCGTGGCATCTTTAAAATATACACAGAGAACTTGACAGAATAAGAAATCTTACGAGTTATTTAATAATAAACCTTGAAAGTAAAATGTTAAAATTCCACTTGACAATTGGCAAGCTAATGGTACTTTTACATCCAAACATTAAATTAAGTGTAATAAAATGAAAGATAAAATTACAGTTGTCAATAAAAGACAGAAGTACTTATGGTTTCCATACTTGAAGTTGTAAATTAACGTAAAAAATTACGTAGGTTTGCGTTTACTACTTAGGACCGGACTTACGAGCTTAAAGGCATATTCAATTGGAGTCATTAAAATTTATTTCTTAGCTTTTTATAGACACCAAGCGAAATTAAAATCCATTTTGATTAACGTGGTTTTGTATGTAGATAGTAAGATGTAAGGATAAGAATAAAATTAAATGTAGTATGGCTAAAGTGGAAACACGTAACTGGTGTGACATGTGAGAAACTAATGCCACCCAAACTAAAAGGTCTGTAACCGATCATAGCATATAAAAGTAGTATAAACGTAAAATAAGAACAATAGTAGTATGTAAAACAGAGCAATATATGTATAGACAGTGTATATATATATATATATAAATGTTAAATGTAATTAGTATCAATTACCAATAACCAATACCGGAAGGCTGAGCTTACCTCGCTCAAAGGATTAGCCTTTTTATCCAGCGAGGTAATGCTGCCAGCCTTCTAGGTACAACGCCCAGCAACAGTGGTCTGGTGGGGTTGGACTGGCTTTGATGTAGGGTTTTTTTTAAAGTTAGGTTTATTTATAGGATCGTCTTACCATATATAACTTAGTTTATTTTCGTATTTAATCTTATTTTTAAGTTAGTTTAGCCTTTTTGCCCTATCTGTTCGTTTGTATAGTTCTCATATTTATATAAGTACCTAAAAATAAGTATTAGTAAATAAGTTTTGAGAAAAGAAAGAAAAACAAACAAGAAAAAACAAAATAAATAAAAAAGACTCCCCCATTTATTTCCCTAAAGTAGTTTCAAAGATAGAGATATTAAAAGAGACAAGAAAACGAATATCTCCGTCTTGGCAAATGACGGAAACAGGCGACAAAAAAAAAATCTAACATATAAATCTGTAATACGACCGGTCATGTTGTATGGGTCCGAATGTTGAGCTACTGAAGTGATAGAGCAAAAACGTCTCCACTCGGCTAAGATGTTGATATGGATGTGTGGTGGTAGAAGAACGGATAAGGCAAGAAATCCCCTGGTGTTGCAAACGTCTATAGGCGACGGTAACTATACTTTCCATCAGGTGGACCGTCTACCTGTTTGCCTACTTCAGACAATAAAAAAAAACAGACGGTGTGCGTGTTGGGACGCCCGACAGAAGTGATAACTTAAAGTAATCTAAGTTGAACCATTTAATATTGAAATTGTTCAACTTGAGAAAGGCTTAGGTTATTACTAAAATTTTATGTATATTAATATGATAATGTAAGGAAAGGTTATTTATTAATAAAATCTTTTATTGATTATAAAATATATTTTATTCTTAGTTACAATTCTTGAATATGTACATTAGAATTTTGTGTATGTACATTATTAGTATCATTATTTAATCTAATTACCGAAATACGGCTAGCTCTGTGGGTTAGTGTGAGAGAGGAAGAGTCTGCCTATCGCTGCCGTACGCGTGAGAGAAAGGGAAGCCAGACAGACTGGCGCCGTAACGCGTTACGTAACGAAGCGGTTTACCCTCCCATAAGTAATCACTTCTAAAAAAAATAAGTACATTCAAAGGTGCACCTATGACTGAAATATTGAGACGAAGAAGACTAAAGTTATATTGGGCATGTAAATAATAAAAGACATGTGACAAGAGAATGGTAAACTAGAAGGTTGATAGGTACCAATCTAAAGGTAGATAGATGTGAAGACATAAGTATACGTGATATATATGATTTATTGATATAATACAGACGATATAAAAATATTTAAAAAGCTTTCTATTTGCAACAATGTTTTCTTTATCTCTAAGGCTAAATAGCCAATGCAACACTTTGTTCAGACTAGAAAAAGTACTAATTATGCCAAGCTCCATTCTGAATCAAATCAAGGAGGCTCCTATATACGGTAAACAAACTATCATTACAAAGTACAAACTGCACTCGTAAAAGAAATTATAGTAAGCATTTAAATGTTTAAACATGAGTGTAATAGCAAAACAATGATACCATCTAGGGAAATTCTCCGAACAGCACACATTGTTTAACTAAACTAGAACTTGTACAAAGAAAAATAAACACATTATTAAGACCACCTTTATGTCTAAATATAAATATAAGAGAGTACAATGCACAGTTTAATATTTTCTTAAGTTTTCGCGACTAGTATACATAATAAAATTACATTTTAACGGTTTTAAGCGCGGTATTTTTTTTATTATTCCGACGTTTCGGCCACATTTCAGTAGCCGTGATCACGGAAGACAAAGATGTCAAGTGTCATTGAGTATTGTTAAAGTTTTTATTTAGCCTACCGCCAACTTGTTCATTTGAATTATTTAGTTTTAATTTTGTTTATGGTTATTGGTTACTCTATGGGAGCCTAATCTAATTTACCACCGTTTCGCAAAATGTTGTGGCTTGAAGAGAAGAAGCGGCACAAGAAACTCTTCAGCAAACATGCCAAGCTCTAATAATCTTTTAAGGATTTTACGGCACGCGAAGCGGGCGGGTATCAGCTAATTTATATATTAAAATAGGTGGAAGGAAAAATAAAAAGAAATTATCTATCAAGTTGGCTTGTGTTCCGGTGCACGCAGAAAGAGCTCACAGGTCTTGAGATCTGACAGTTGGTTTTTGCTGGGTTTGGGGGGTCTTAATAGTTTGATGATCGGATCCCAAACAAGTGGTACTTGCCAACCATCTTCTCTAATGAAATTTGCGTGTTTATTGATTTCAATAGCCTCACGCATCAAGACCCAAACCCAGCAAAAACCAACTGCCATACTTCAAAACACTGTGAGCTAATGTATAATTTTCTCACGATTTTGTCATGCTATTTGGTAAATTTGAACACCTTGCTTGTAAATTGCATCCATGTAAGCATAGTAGTTTTTGAAAATAATAACTTACATATAGAGGAATAGAAAGAAGGTGGTAGAGGGAGCCACGCTGGAATCAATATCTTGACTTCAGCTCTTGGGGTCGGTTCAGTCATTGTGAACTTACGTTCACAAAATATTGTCCTTGAGCTAATTGTATTTCCTAAAGTGAGTGACTTTCAGTGACCCATCTCCTATCTCATCCCCCAATTATCCCTATCCTATGTTCATAGGTGACGATAATCACTTTACATCAGGTGAGCTGTCTATCTGTGTACCCGTTTCCAGTTTCCGGAACTCTATATAACGACATTGAAGGGGCTGTGCATTTTATGGCGTTACAGAGAGTTGTCGTTAAATGAAGAGAAATCTGTTATTTTTCTGACGTCTTTTGCTGCACTAGTAATTTTGTTGTATTTTTTTACTTATTTTATTCATATCTTGCGATTTTGAGGCATCTTGGTGATAAAGGAAGTACTTAGAAATTTTGGAATGCATGATGCCGGCAGTCGAGTTTTTTACGGGCCAGGATAATAAAGAGATAAAAGAACGTACACAGCTGCGCAGTTGTTGCTAATATTGGCAACTTAATTGTTGTCGTTATTGAGAGTGGGTGTAATGCTAGAGTGTATCATTGTATGGAATACAAGTTAAACCAACCAAAACCAAGTGATTTCGAAGCTTAAGGGAGTTTTTCGTTAAATCGAGTGACTTTACATGGAGTTTACACTGTACTTTTAAACTCCTCTCTTATTTTTTGTCAACAATGAGCGCGGAAAAGCAAATCTACACGACAAATTCTAACTACCTCATAAGCTTGTAAGACTTAAAACAATTAATCCACACCCATGTCTAAAAGTGAAAAGACGGCTTTGAAATTTGAATTGAAGCCTAGAGTCCAGCATAAAATGCAAAACTTACTGGTTATGTAAACAAATGAAAGAATCACATACGATAATACTCTCATCAGGTCTTGAAGATCAGTGACGTCCCTCATGAATTAACCAAACGATTTCCCGTCAAGTCGGCGCCTGCGCAACTCTAGTATGGTACAAAACCGTAAACAACTTGCTCAGTGATAATAAACCAATGCACATGTGAAAGGCAAGACCCTTTGTTTGGCACTTTGCAAATCAGTATATTGGAAGAGATTAAATTAATTTTGCAACTTTGTAAGTGAATGTGTATATTCACTCCATATGGATTTGGTATAAATGCATCAGCAATGGTCCGAGCCGTAACTAAAGAATTATTACAGGGGGAGCACCAAAGGCATATAATAAAAGTATGAGAGGGATATAGTACGATAAGTAATCATTCATCCTCACATTACTGACACCTATATAAAATTCTGCCTAGATCGCTATTGAAGCATAATATCTAACAGTATAGGAATAGTATCTTATTGATTTTGCAAAAAAATCCTCAAGGAATTTTATTCTCGTCATTTCATTTTTGAACACATAATTGGTTCCAAAACAAGAAAAAAAACATGTGTGTGTGCATTTACACGCAGTAGAAGTGAAACTACAGAGAATATACAGGCGAACATAATTATGTCTACAACGCTTAGTAGACAAGAGTGAGGAATCACCGCACAAAAATGAGACCGAGCAGTATGAAACGCTGTATAATGTATTCTATCTCATTCTCTCTCAGGCTTAGTCCTATAGATTTATATGTTTATATGACTTGTAGTTTCAAATCACAACGGTTCTAAAGAAGTTTCACTCCAAAAAATTAATTGAGCTCACATAGAAACCAAACATAGGGAGCATGACATGAACTTGACATTACTGATTCAAGGTTAGAAAGTATAAAATATGAGTCTACTCCTGATCAGTGATCAGTTGCTTAAAAATTATACATCTCACTAAAACACCAGTATAAATCACCCAATAATTGTAATTCCTTGTGATCAAAATTGAATAAAATTCAAAACTAACATATCTGTAGAAACTACACGTACTAAGTTGTTTACCTTTGCTGGCGAATATACAAAGTCCAATACTAAATTCATTCCAAGCAGCGTGCGATTCGTTTCATCTACACATTAATTAGTCATTTCCTTCATTCGATTAACGTGCGGTTTATATTTCCAATGCGTCCATATATGTTCGTTTCTTGTCGACAGGTATTTTCACATGGCCACGTCAACTTCGTGGCATTTATTATTTTTATTAAACAAGGGATTTCCAAGTACAAACGATACTCATACTGCAACTTACCATTTCATATAATTCGT
The DNA here is from genome assembly GCA_039645545.1 of Dendrolimus houi. Classification (NCBI taxonomy): domain Eukaryota; kingdom Metazoa; phylum Arthropoda; class Insecta; order Lepidoptera; family Lasiocampidae; genus Dendrolimus; species Dendrolimus houi. Next base: position 2,210,291 of record CM077133.1, read on the forward strand.
TTCTAACGGTTTCAATCAAAACATTTATTGTTAGTGACAATACAATTGAACATTTCTATTTTAGCTAACGTTGATGCAAAAATGTTGACCATTGCGTAAGCTACTTGAAAAGCTCTAGTAACAATACGATTTGGTTCAGAGGAGAATTTTAAGATAAATAAGTAAGAAAAAAAAGAAAAAGATTTATTGACTTCAAAAAGACGACGCTATACATAAATAACACAATACATTCAGAATGAATTTTACACATAAACGAAATAAAACCTGATCAACAAAACACAAAAGCGTATATAATAAATAAATAAGACTTGTACTGACGTCGAGTTTTTTAGTCAACGAGGTTGCCAAGTCAGCATTGTGCTGCCTCACAATTTAAACAAAAATCCCGACATAGCGCTGATTTTCAGTGCCAACCTCCATACACTGGACCCAATAACTCAAAACTCTATACATATTGCATGCATATATATATATATATATATATACGTGTACACATAAACACATACAGCATATACACAAATACACACACACACACACACACAAACACACATATACCTATATATACACTGTAATTATATTAGGAAAACAATAATATTATTATTATAAAAAAATATTGAAATTAAAAAAGACTTAAAGATATATCGAAAACATAGTGGTGTGAGTGGTACGTGGGGTGATTCTTTTGTTCCTCCAGTAACTACTTTCTGTAATAAACTTTAAATGAAATCGCCGACTTTATATTCCTGAAAGATGGTGGGAGATCACTCCAACAACGAGTTGCTGCAAGTTTGAAACAACCTCTAAACGCAGCTGTCCTATGCTTAGACGTCACTAAAGGCCTAGTAACAACACGTGCACTTGTATTCTTGCGTCCTATTTTATCTCCAGTCCATGTCTACATATAAGTATGTTGGATTACTCCAAACAATAGGGTCGCTAGGTGAAGTTTTCTTCTAGCTGCCATCTTAACAATCTCGTTTGCATTAAGAAATGGTGTTATGTGACTCCTACTAGGTGTCTGATAGCAATATCAGGCACAAGAATTTTGTATGCATTGTATAAGACTTTCCGTTTTTGCTAGCAGGCATGGTCTATACACAGTATCACAGTAATTTAGCTTCGAAAGGACTAGACTCTCTACAAGTTGCTTTCTCACATCTATACTTATAAAATTCCTTATAGCAATAAATATTTCCAATTGAAAATTTCCTTTCCAGTTCTATTCGGTTTACTATACAACTTACGGGGCAAACTCAATATAAATCGAGGTTAATATTGTAGCTATTTGCTGTTATCGACTCTACCTACACATCATGTTCACCAGTGCATTAAAAGTTATTATAAATTTCCATAATGGCTGATCTAAAAGGTGCTATTATGGCTACTTCATTATTTATGTGCGTGTATTGTCTATTTAATTAAACGACATAAGCGGAATCATTCCGCGGGGCAACACGGCGACCGCAAATTACCGGGGCCTTAATATCTCTACAAGAATATAATTTTTCTCAACTCAGTGTAATTACGGTGAGTTGTGAGCAGTACAACATTCCCTTTTTGCTGTTAAACTTAGTTGCAAGTTATGATCAAAATTTTCTGTCTTGTGGGAATTATCTAATAGGAGAGCCAAGAGGTTGATTGGCGGGGTAATCTTTTTGATGCTTGGGCTTCAGAGTCTTGAGCATCGCCTCAATGTAGCCTGTCAGTTTTAGTGTGGTAGGACAATGCTATGGATTTTCAAGTTTAGTTCCCTCATCCCCTTTCTATCATCGGACAACCAGACGCACCGGTTTGCGCCATCGTTACATAGTTGACATACCATTGGTTAGAACTAAACTTTTTGTGTCCATCTTTCTTTTGCACACTGCTGTCGATTGAACTAAATTACCGGAGTCTGTGTTCCACGATTCATATAAACTAGTAACTTCTACGAGTGAATAGGTATCTGCTAGGTAAGCGTGCTCTATCCGAGATCGTATTGTGGTTTACTATCAGGTGGGATAGCTATCAAACGCTAACCATAGTAAAAACTTCAACGGACAAGTGGCAAAACGAATCGCAACAAAATTTTAACTTGAAGTTTTATGGGCAAGTTTTCAAATTGGACTAGTACATTAACAATCTGTTCGTAAAACTTCTAGTTAAAATTTTCTTGCGATTCGTTTTGTCACTTGTCCGTTGCCATTCGATTTTCCGATTGTCCATTGTGATTCGTTTTTCCACTTGTCCGTTGAAGTTTCACTTCTACTATGTGTCCCAGCACACATTTCGATTTCTCGCAGGTTTACTGCAAATTATGATTTGGTTAGGTTAGGTACATTTTATGCATGTTTTATTTAAACATATTTTATTTTATCAAACAAAAAAACTGAATTCGATCCCGAACCAAAACGTTTCATAATAAAACTACGTTTTAATGGCTTTAAGTGCGGTAACTTATTTGATTTTTATTATTCCGACGTTTCGGCCACTTTTCAGTAGCCGTGATCACGGAAAACAAAGATGTCAAGTGTCAATGATTATTATTAAAGTTTTATTTATTTAGCCTTTCGTTTCGTCTACTTTCATTAAACTCTTTTTACACGCACGTTTATTTGAGATGGTTTTTATCTGACTTCTTTTTTAACACTTCTGCTATTTGATGGTTTATACGTCGTGTCTGCCGGCACCAACTCTTACCATTCACATTGTCATACACTTATTTTGTAATACTACTTTCTTACTTCTTACTATCCCAATAGTATAATTATAAATACACCTTGTCAGCGGTACAGAAAAGATCCATGTCATTTCTCATATTCTGAAAGTACGCTTGGAGTTGCCTTATCACAGGGATGAAAACAGCACTTTTCGTCCCTGAAAAGCGATTCTCCCTGGTGTCGAAATATTTAGAAAACTATGCGAACCATAGATAGTACATGCGACTCATGTCCCAACTTTTTTTACAGCCACTATTAAATCGCGGCATAAATTGTATAAAAAAATAATAAAAATTTTGTAACATCATTTTATACTTATAAGTAACGTTTCACTAAATTATTACATAAATTTGAGCAAAATATTTACTATCATCACTTACAAAAAAAAAATACTAGCTGGTAGAATGCTACAGAAAAAAAATTGACGTTTCATATGTGACATATTAAATGAGTTCATCAGATTTAGATATGGATTTAACGCCTGATTTTAACTTTTAACTAACTATACAGTTTTTAATCACTTTCCTCGTATTCGAAATAAAAAGCAAAGTGTTAACCTCGAAAACTCGAACTATTAGCACCCTCGCTACACTTGTGCGCCAAACTATATCATGCATAAATAGGTCACTTTCACCTCTCGTTTAACAATCTACTATTTCCATGATTTGACTAAATCCTGCCAACAATGACAAAAGCCGTGACAGGTAAAAATAAGTAGAAAATCGACTATCCCGTTCCTTGCACCGTGAGATAATCGCAAACGGTAGTGTGCCACCACGTAGCAGCTCCTTTAATAGGCATGCGAGATTTTTTCCATTAGTCGCCGTCTGCAACCGCGGTCGGGAGAGCATGCTCTTCAGCTCACTTATACCCAGTGTGCATGATTCCTGCAAACCCGCATCGCCGACGACTGCCATTTAAAGATTATTGAATTATGATTCCATTTCTGTATTGTAAATAATTGAAACGATTTTAAATTTATACATTACTTCATTTATGGGCATGGTGAGTTCTTTCGTCTACAACTCGTTTCTATGCCTTAAATGAATATACCAATGAATTGAATTAATAATGAAGAGCTGTTATAAGTTATGAACGATGTTTTAATTTGTTTATCAAATATAAAAATGGTTAAATTTAAGTATAATGTTACAACATAGGCCCCGACAAAGACAAATTCCATGTACAAATCTGTAAAAGCACATATTATTACCTGTCGGCATTTGAACTAATTGTAATCCTTTTATGATTGTCTTCTTTTGTTAACTTATTTATTGGCATACGTTCCTAATTATTGTGGAGAACAGCCTATTGTACTCGTTTATGGCCGCTTGCAGGCATCATTAGCCAGGTGTGCGGATTACACTTACTAGGAAATTGGGTGGACGTTGCCAGGCGGGCACATTCGCATTTGTGAAGTATAAAACGACGGGCTGATTGAGAGTGGAATCAGTTGGGCTACGACTACGATACGGGCGTGACGTGTGTACATTCGGGAATCTAATAGTAACGGACTTTGCGCGTTTTATTGAATTACGACCTTCTGCATTATGTTTGGATTTGTGGTGTTCAGTTATACTTGTACCTGTGTTATACGTGTTTGTCTAATAAACTCTATAATAATTCCAACGGCATTTTAATTCGAGTCTCGCAACTCGCAACAATATATTAGCATGCATTTTTTAGATTCCAGATAATTAAAGCACCAGCGGTCTTATAGGATTCGGATTCACGAGTGTTCTGCTTACAAACGACTGGTTTCTAATAAGCGAATATATTGTAACAAAAATGACCCGCTTAATAGCGTTCATAACACTTTCAATTTAACTAATACTATCAATAATAACTGACTGATTAACTGACCTGCGTAAGACCGGTAACAACTGGCTAAGGAGATCAAAACAAAGAGTTTTGTGGCAGAAACGTAAGAAAACCTACATCTATCAGCAGACATCAATGAACTGAAAACGAATCAAGTGACATATACACTCTGTTTGATACAGTAACAATAAGCGACAGTGAGCTAATTATCACGAAAACAAAGAGGCTGGATGGACTTGGAATAATGTTTATCCAGAAGAGAGAGAGGCAGGCGTCCCAGGTGTATCGACGTTAGTCGGGGCCCCGGAGACGCAGGTATGCGCAAGATCTCCTCCTGTAATACCGCCGCAGGGGCCCTCCAGCATCTAATTCGTCCCTCTGTTGACGAAACGAGTCTGCTCTGCTTCCCGGGGCATTCTCAAGCACTGGTGCGCAGGATCAGGATGGGCGTAACTACGTTCTAAGTCTGACGCTCTTCCTACCATAAGCGCGGGGTACATGGGAGGAGGGTAGTTTTAGTGGGGTATTGGCCCATGGGTTACCTCTCCACATAGAGAGGGGTACCTTGCTGAGTCCCCTACACATGCCGGCGATCGACTCTGTTAGCTACGCTATCTTCAGTGGCTAACTCTCATCATTCTGGTCTAATCCCTAGCAAAGGACCCGGTAGTGTACGAAATATATATCCATCGCCTCGAAAAAAAAAGCTTTACCTAGAAAAAGGTTGATACTAGACAGATCAGCCAAAATGAATAAATTTGATTTAAGAAAATATTATCTAATGATTGAAGTTTATGTTTACATTTATCACTTGGTTGCTTCATCCAAATTAAAACAAAGAAATACCGAACGCAGGTCGAAGGAACTTATATACTTAACGCCTCTTTGCTTTAATAATGTGTGTGTGTGTGTGAAATAGAGAGATAACACTTTATATTGCACACCAAAATATACAATTACAAATACAGACAATATTTACAATATTTTCTAGGGCATACAATAGGCGGCCTGGCCTTATCGCTCAAAACGATCTCTCCAGGCAACCCAAATCAAAGAAATTTGAATCAGACGATGTAGGTGATGCAGGAAAAAGGCAATAGATACATAAATATTCTTTCTAACTAATTTAAGAAATAATATACAAATGTGTTTTCTTGAAAATTGAAATTTTAGAAGTTTTTAAATTTAAAAAAATAACCGTACCGAAATGAATAACGTGATATCTTTTAAATTACATTGTATATTGGCAGAAAAATTAATTAGTTTCGATACAATTATTTATTGAAAGTTAATAAACTCTTATCTAAAATTTCAATTGTCAAAATAACACATTATTGAAGCAAAGTGGCGATAAATGGAAAGATAAAAGTAAAATATATTCTACCAATGTGAATCCATATTGGAAAGTCACTTTGTAACCTCTTAGATATTACACTAGCGGGTTTAAATTCAGTCGCATTTAAGAGCAACAAACAATAATCGGATAAGAACCGCGCTAAGCACAATTTGTACGATATGCATTATAATGAATAATGGAGCAAACAGATTAGGAATTCGGCCCGAGCCGGTCTCGGAGTGGAAGAGTAGAATATCAAGATGGGCCCGACCCATAAACGAAAGGAACCGGTTGCTGTTATCGATGGCGAGCCGCGATAGGGGGCGAGGCGCCTGCGAGCCGACCACCGCCGACACAATAATTGGGCACCACGGGATTTCACACCATGCCTCGTGACCCACGCTCTGACCGTCTACGCATACAATATCACATATAAAGGAGTCTGTATATGGACCACAGATGTTAGATCCTTACGAAACAAACGTCGAAAATACATGAACGGAATTATAATGAAAGCAAATTTGAAGCCCTAGTATATCCTAATAAAAATCTGTAATTCAATCGGAGACAAATAATTTAAAAAAAGTTGGTAGATAATCTATACAATTCCTTTGATAATTATGTAATAATAATAATTAATCGGCAGACAAATACACATATCGTATATTTGTAAGCTAAGCAAGTTGCACTTGTGTTATGAATAATGTAGAATGTGGCGGTAGAAGCAAATCTTATTTCCTATATAATATAAGGTAAACTTAAAAGTAAGGACAGAATCAGTCAACCCGCGACCAATAAGCAGTAGTGACAACAATGGCATAATGGATATTGTACTGCTGACGTCTTAAGGATAGAGAAGCATACAGTACAGATAATATACGACGGACCACTCTGGGGCCGATCCCAAATACCTAGACCATAGTAAATAATGGACACTTCATTTCCGAAATTAAACATTGCCAGGAATCGAACCCGGAGCTTCTGTTCTGCAGTGAAGTAAGCTGGTAAAAGCTTAGCCCACTCAACCACAGAGGTCGTCAAATTCAAAAAAGTCAAATTTCAATCTCCTCACTCCTGATTAACATTAATCATATCTAATACAGTTTCCTAAGCCACGTGGAGCTACACTGAATCATGTAAGCGATAAACTATTACAAGTGCTAGTATTGGTTCATTTTAAGGATGAGTATATGAAGAACGGTTTGTTGCTTAATAAGATTCTCTCTAGATCACATTCTCTTTTATTAGCGGAGTACGGCAGTCATGCTAACCGTTCAAATATTTAAAAATGTTTATTGTTACTTATAAACATTTTCAACAACAACTTTTTTAAGATATTAAATGTATATAGGAGCTCTAGATACACATATTCATCAGTCTTTGCAAACTCTGCAAGCAATATCAGGAGGCAAATTAATACGCATTGTTTCTCTGTGTTAAAATGAATTATTTTCCAAGCCAAACGTGATGTATTAGGCCTTCTATATCATAGCAGCATAAATAAATTCTCCCAATCCTATACAAAGAATTAAAGTGACGTTATTAATGGTTTTTTATATTGGAGTTTGAGAAAGACCACATTAAATCGAAACAGTTTCGTCGGCTCATTATTGCCCTGTTATGGAAAATGTTGATTTATATTAAAAATATAGCGTTTCACGAGAAATTATATTATACCACACAATAAACTTTTAAATGAAACATGTGGCAATTAATTACCGGTTTGAAATGAACATAAAATTAAAATTAAAAGCATAATCTTGTTGGCAAAAATAAATAAGATTTAATTCGAGGTTTTATAAATATTCCTTTCCATGTATTATTTAGCAGCAAATGTAATTAACATAAGAGATACCATTATCTGTGATAATCGGAAGCCACGCGAGAAGCGAAAATTATGGAAAATAGTGAAGGCAACTACACTTTACATCAGTTGTACAATTTCAAAGCCTATAATTTCAAAATATAGCAAGTCATCCCCAATAAATTTCACAATAAACCACAAAAAAGTTATCACGCACTTCATCGGTATGCCATTTCATGATGAAGGGTGAATGAACGCACTGATAAGGTTTTTAAGGAGTAATAAAATAAAATAAAATAATAATAATAATAAACAATTCGGACAGTAAACAGCAAGAAAGAAGAAGAATAGAAAAATATTCTTACAACCTAAGCGCCGACAAAGACAAATTCCATGTAAAGATTTGTAGAAGCACATTTATTACCTGCCGGAATTTGAACTAATTGTAATCCTTTTATGATCGTCTTCTTTTACTTATTTATTGGCATACGTTTCTAGTTATTGTGGAGAACAGCCTCTTATACTCGTTTATAGCCGCATGCAGGTATCATTAGCCAGGTGTTATGGATTAAGTACAAGCTGATTCTAGGAAACTATGTCGACGATATGATACGGGCATATTTGCATTTCTGCAGTGTAAAACGATGGCTTGATGGAGAGAGGAGGCAGTCGAGTTAGAACCACGATCAAAGCGAGACGTGTGTACTACAATCGGAAATCTAATAGTGACGGACTTTGCGCGTTTTATTGAATTACGACCTTCTGCATTACGTTAGGACTTGTTGTGTTGTGTTCGGTTATATTGTACCTGTGCTATACGTGTTTTTATAGTTCTAATAAACTCTATAATAATTTCAACAACATTTTGATTCCGAGTCCCGTAACTCGTAACAATATATATTTAATTAAAAACTAAGGTAACAGTATTTGACAGATTTTTTAAATAATGGTATTATAATAACAGCTCATAAATGTCTCACTGCGGGGCTCGGGCCTCCCACTATAGGGGGGAACGGACAGTATACCCACCACGCTTGTCCAAGGCCACTTGGTAGGTTTGACACATCGGTTATCTCGATGTGCGGGTTGTATCACGATGTTTTCCTTCACCGTTGTTAGCACGTAGTAATTGTAATATGAACATTAGAGCAGAAAACTGACTATGTGGTGCATGGGTTCCGACTAGGATCGAACCCGCGCCGTTTGAGTTTGGGACACGTGCGCTAGCCATTGCGCTACCACGACTTTAAGGAATAAGCTGTTTGAATTTTTTTATTAAACTTAAGAGATAAAGTCATTGCAAATCCAAATATTTTGAAAAAAAGGAGAGGTAAGAAACATTTTAAATAAACGAGTATGTATTAAGAAATTAATACAAGAAAAGCGTTTGACAAAATCATTGCAAGTGGAGTACCATCCTCTCGACCTCTTCCAATGGGAAACATACGTGACAATATGTATGGTGCTTGCAAGTTGTCGGTGGACTGTCAGTTATCATAAAAGCAATAGATAGTAACCATTAATAATACCCAATAGTACAATTAATACTGAAAAATTAAGACGAAGAAGACTAAGGTGCTATGGGCATGTAATAAAAGTTACATGACAACAGTAATGTTAATTTCCAAGATTGGTGGGTACAAAATTAAATGTAAAGGTAGACCAACAAGATGTGGATAGATTGTGTGAAGGATGACAATTGTGATGATTTGTGGTGTGACAGAAGACGTAGATAGATAGATAGATAACACTTTATTGTACACCATTACAGAAAACCTTATAGCCTAAAAATATTCTAAATGTGCACAATGGGCGGTCTTATCGCTATTAAGCGATCTCTTCCAGACAACCCGTGTCAGGAATAAAACAGATTATATTGCTCAAAGGTGGTATACATAAATATTAGAAAATAAGCAGTTACTTACATATATTTTGTTCATTTATAAACATATAAGTATGTAAAATATTATATGAGTAAAATTATACTTAATAGACATATATAAATATACCTACTGATATCACATGCATAAATATATACATATATATATACAGAAATATACGTAAAAATATCAAACATCACTATGTTGCAGGTAGTGGTGCTTTTTTGTCATGTTCTTAAATATTGTTAGTGATTTAGCTTGTCTAACAGTAATGTAATGTAATGATGTATGTCAGAATAGATGAGAATGAGACCACAAATAATTGAGAGAAAGTGAAAGAAAATTACAAGAACTGCACTAGACTATTCTACACTTTTTAAACCTAGTTACGGTTAATTCAAGTCTCCTTGACCAGAGGCAAAATACATCATACAAAGAATACTACTAATTCTTGACGGCAATCCACAGCCAGGTGATAGGGCAGTCGTCATAGAACCAATAGATACTGTTACATGCCGTCAAGGATAAACGCACAGCTGCCTGTCGTAAGCGCAGGTTATTGTCTTCCCGGATTTAGGAATTCTTTTGTTTAGAATTTGTAATTAAGAAAAACATGATATTGTTTTCCTACTTGTTTTATGACCATCATTAGCATCGAACTAATCCTTATTGTTATTGTTTTCGACTTGTTGGCCGTTCGCAGGAATAGATAACCAGGTGTGCAAATTACTATTTCTCGGAAACTAAGTGCGCGCAGCCAATTTTTTTGTACTGTGTAATTAGTATAAGACAATGCCCGAATGGAGGGGTGGGCAGTCAAGCGTCGACTACGAAACGAGTAAGACATTTGATAGTACTCTCGATTAGGGATATAGACGACGGACTTTGCGCGTGTCGAATTGCATAGAATCGTGCAGTGTGAACTGGTTGCATCCAGTTTTATTTGTATTTGTTTTATAAGTGTTTGTAAATTCTATAGTAGTTCCAACGGCATTTTTAATTCGAGTCATGTAGCTCGTAACGATACTTATCGTCAATATTTATCAATAGTACAAATTGATAGTAAAAGCGAGAACAACACTTGGCGCGTGGCGATATCTCAAGACTTTCTAACTAATGTTATCAGTATCAGCGAATAGTATTTTCATTGGGAGTTCATTAACCCGCGTAGACGTCGCGGAATCCAGCAACGATGTATTTCGGTCCCGACGGACGCTGGTAGGCTTCCTCGGCATTAAATCCACAAATATATAAATAAACCGGATCGTATGAATACTGCAAACGGGCATAAACAACCGCGACGACTTTTACGACCCGCCGCGGTGGATATTAGTGATGTGATAATGTCAATCGCATATCAATATTAAGGGAGCGTGTAGTCAAATCGACTGAGATGCATTTTTTAAATATATTTAACTATGGAAAACTTATAGCTAAGACATATGAATAAACATTTATAACTGTTGTCAAACAGCTATTTACAGGTTTTCGCGAATAATTTGTTGCTTAAGTAACACGCAGACACTTCTTAATGACACCTGTATGCACTACTTTGTTAATAATTCCTTCACGATACAGGCTGTCCGTTTGTGGAATTCACTCCCACTTCAACATCAGACAAGCGAAATCAGCGTCGTCTTTTCAAGTCATAGTTAATATTTATTTTTGCTCATCTCAGGTCTAACAGTGCTGCTTATTCTGTATGTATTGTGATATATTTTTTATGTTTGTATAGTATATAAAGTCTATTATTTATTTTCCTTAGTTTAAGGGGTTTTCTGGAAGAGATCGCTTTAAGCGATAGGGCCGCCCTTTGTTCGATAATGACTGTACCTAGTTTTTAAGAACGTAGTTTTAATTATTGGTGAAAAATAAAGTGTTTTTGTTCGTTCATTCATTCACGTATGTGTATTTGTCTGCCGACTTATTGTTGTTATCTATATACATATAATAAAAAGAGGTCGAATTTCTGTACAGTGAAAAAAAATGCTAAAAACCGAGTCAGGGGGATGTAAGAAGTGAAATTGAACTAATTTAGTTTTTTTCAAATTTTTTGTTTCTCTGTTTCTCTGTCTGTTTGTACTGGACCGATTTAAATGACATTTTGTATGGTAGTAGCTTTATACCTGGTCAATATATAGGATACTTTTGATCCCGAAAAATTAAATAGTTCCCGTGGGATAGTTAAAAAAACTTTCCACGCGGACGAAGTCGCGGGCAGAAGGTAGTCTATATATATTTATGATATATAGTCAAAGTGGAGAAGTCCGTTAATCCGTCAATGGGGTAAGATCATACACTACTTCTTTTTTAACTACAATCCGAAGACAGAAATAATGAGAGGTGTATGGAGTTCCCCCACTGACGGGCTTCGCCTCCTTGACGACATAAATAATAATTTAACGCCGGTTTTTTGATAGGTAAGTAATATTAAAATTTATTGTAACATGTGTTCGCATAACATATATTCATACAGTGTTCATATTATGCAAAATTGAGTTCGTAAGTTGACGATTTGATATTCAGTCACGGCACTTGCAGAAAGATCACAACTAATGCCTATTAAACTTTCAAATTAAATAGCAGCTGCATAACAATTTCTTCTTTTCTTACTGATCCTACCGCGTTGCTATGTAGAATTTCAAACATACCTGAAACAAGAGACAATAATAAAATTTCAAAAAATTTTTTCCGTGCAGGAACGGAAAAATACTCATTCCTGCGGCCGGGTGGCCTGTCGTAAGAGGCGACAGAACAACCACCAGTCAGGTGGTAGGGTAATTGCCCGAGTGGATGGGTACTAAGTACTACCCCTGGTCTAAAGAATGCCGCCATAACAACCTTGAGTTGCGTTCCGGCATCAGTGGCCAATCTCCCTTAATAGAACAGCACCGCATTTATAGCACCTTTGGTGTTACAAATGTTCATAGGCGATGGTAACAGCTTCTCATCAGGGAGGCCGTCTGCCTATCTGCTGAACTCGTGCAATAAAAAAAATTACAGGCTCGTTTTGAACTAGTTGAAAAAAAATGTTTTTACAATTTCGAACAACACTTTTTAACGAGCCCATAAACCTCGTATAGCTAGTATGAATTATTTATGATTAGTGTTTACATGAAATGCATAACGCAATAACCCAGCTCCTCAACTATTCACATATTTACAGAAATGCAAATATAATAAACTCTCTTCACTATTATATAGATAACAGTGCGATTTACGAGTCTACAGATTACGTTCATTCATTTAACAATAACAACGACCAATGTAAAATGGCCTTTAATTTGTTGCAATCACAAGCTGTGAGATAAAGACGAGAAGGTCTCACTCTTGCCAACTTAGCGCTTTCGTCGCTAAATCGAACGCTTATGGGCCTCTGTTAGCGCCAAACAAAAACATTTAGCGCTTAGCGCCATCTTTTAAAGTGAAACTTCTTTAGAATCGTTGTGATTTGAAACTCGACGAAACTAAAAAGCGACACTAAAAAAAGATAAGCACATGACTAAGCCTGCGAGAGAATGAGATACGAGTTTTACATTGTGCGGCACAGGTTAGAGAGTCAATAAGACCGATGATTATACATAGGTCCAATTTGGACCGAAATAAAACTGATAATAATATTTTTAGACTAAAACAGTGAAAAATTGAAAGTGTTACTTAAGAAGTTTTACTATGTTGACGGATGTAGGCCAAAGGAATTATATTTATATTAATAAAAGTTAGTGAAGAATTATCTGTGAGCATATTCTCTGAAGTTTAACTTCTACTGCGTGTGAACTGCCACATATTTTTTACAGCCTGAAGCAGGCAGACGGTCCAGATTGGATGGCACCACCAAGAGCACAGCCAATGCGTTGCTAGCCTTTCGGATTGGATAAGGGGATGAGATAAAGTCGTGAAAGCAATGGCTAGCGCACGCGTCTGAAACTCAAAGGGCGCGGGTTCGAATCCTGGCCGGGACGTATGCACCACTTTGGCAGTTTTCTGACCTAATGTGCATAGTGTTACAGTTACCACCTGCTAACAACGGCGAAGGAAAACATCGTGATGAAACCTGCATATCGAGATAACCGATGTGTGAAACCTGCCAAGCCGCCTTGGACAAGCGTGGCGGGCATACTGTCCGTTCCCCTATAGTGGGAGGCCCGAGCCCAGCAGTGAGACACTTATATATATATGGGGATGAGATAGAGAGATTAGACGAGAGAAATAGGGAGGGGAAAGTGGCCCATCAGAACTCTCACTCATCGCCCGAAACATGAATAGTACAATGCTAACGGTTTCACGTCGATATTCCGTGCGAGCATGGTATCACACCGATAAGAGTTGTGATCATAAATAATTATTTCAGCATGACTCTAGCGCGTATAAATGAATTTATATTTTTAAATTATTACTCTTCACTGAAATATCGACCTGTATTAAATTTAATCGTCGAATGACAAGTATGTAACAATGCAATTTATCTTTTACTAGAGGTCCCGACAGACGTCCTGTCCTGAAAAAATAAAAGTCCCGGATCGAAATCCTCGGATCCCAGCGCCACCTACCAGTTCCAATGGTGAATTTAAACTATCCGGGTGGCCACTCAAACACACAAAAAAAGTCATCAAAATCAGTAAGGGTCGTTCCTAAGCTATTTGCGTGCATACATTTCCACGATTCATATTTATTTATATAGATTTAAGATTTATTTCAACTAGTGGTCGCCCGTGGTGGAAATTCGACCATAACAATTAATGTCAACGACTATATACTTCTATTATCACAGATTTCGCCAAGGCTACACTGTTCATTTGACTTGAACAATAAACAAAAGAGTATATATGCGTATGTGTGTAAAATAATGACAGTGTGTGTAATGTTTTTTTTATTTATTTAATGTACTTTTTATGGATAATTTAAAAAAAACTATTTAGATGTGCCCGCGACGTCGTCCGCCTGGAATTTGTTTTCAAAACCCCCCGATTTTGAAACATTCTTCATTGGTGCTCCGCTCCTATTGGTCTTAGCGTGATGATATATAGCCTATAGCCTTCCTTGATAAATGGGCTATCTAACACTGAAATAATTTTTCAAATCAGACCAGTAGTTCCTGAGATTAGCGCGTTCAATCAAACAAACTCTTCAGTTTTATATATTATTAGTATAAGATATGTGTACGAAATTTTATACTCCTCCGTCCAAGCAATTTTCGTAAAAAGGGCTACAAAGTTTTTGCTTCACGTATTAATACATAGATATTTTTAGCGCTTTTCTTTGGAATACATCCCAATGTACTTTTTTATAGTTAACTCAGCGCATTTTCTCTGACGAGAGTTGGCAATACTGAAAGGTCTCGCAAAATGGCGACTGCATGATCAGGGCGCGTTAAAACGTCTAGCCGATTGATATTTTAAGTTCTTGGAATTGAACAAGACACGAAACAAATATTTGTGTTGTTTAAAATGTATTTCATAGAGATATCTGTCGTTGAATATTAAATCGGATGTCTGGTTTATTGCTTGTTTCTGTGTAAAATAATATTATAGGGCAATTCGAATTCATTGTAAAGCAAACAAGTAAAATTATTAGTTCTTTAGTAGAATTCGTGATATTTTATCTCTAGTGTATAAATTCATTGAGTTATTTTAGTACTTCAGTTGACGTAGAAATAACTTCAATAAGTTATAAAGCTTATAAATACAGAAAGATAAGGAATTCTGATAAAAGTTTATATATATAATGAAACAAATCTATCTGGAAGGCACGTAATACAGTTGCTATAACTTCAATTAAGTTTAAATATAAAATAAAAAGATATAAAGATGCTAATAAAATAATATAAATGGGACAAACGCAAAACTATAAAGTAGAATCGTAAAAGTGAGGATTACTCGTTTGGGGATGGTCTGTAAGTATTTGTTCATTTGACTTTTTCTTGCAAGCGAAGCAAAGTGAACCTTTGTCATTATTTACTTTTATATTTTCTCTTCTTTTAATTTGCAACATATTGTTACATGCCGTCAAAGATAAGCGCACAGCTGCCTATTGTAAGCGCAGTCTATTGTCTTCCTCCCGGATTTAGGGAACTCTTTGTGTTTTGAATTTGCAATTAAGAAAAACATGATATTGTTGTTCTACTTGTTTTATAACCATCATTAGCGTCGAACTAATCCTTATTGTTATTGTTTTGGACTTTATGGACGTTCGCAGGTGTGCAAATTAATATTTCTTAGAAACTCGGCGTGCGCGTCCAATTTCTTTGTACTGTATAGTTAGTATAAGACGATGCCCGAATGGAGGGGTGGGCAGTCAAGCGACGGCTACGAAACGAGTAAGACGTTTTCAAGTACTCTCGATTAGCGATATAGACGACGGACTTTGCGCGTATCGAACTGTATAGAATCGTGCAGTGTGAACTGGTTTCATCCAGCTTTATTTGTATTTGTTTTATACGTGTTTGTACATTTCTAATAAATTCTATAGTAGTTCCAACGGCATTTTTTAATTCGAGTCCTGCAGCTCGTATCAATATAATATTATTTATGTAACATATAAATATAATATTATTATTATTATACAGTCGTGATAGCGTAACGGCTGGCGCACGCGTCTCTAACTCAAAGGGCGTGGGTTCGTTCCTGGCGGGAACGCATTCACCACTTATGTAGTTTTCTGACCTAATGTGCATATTGTTACAATTACAACGTGCTAACAATGATAAAGTTAAAAATCGTGATGCAACCTGCGCATCGAGATAACCGATGTGTCAAACCTACCAAGTGGCCTTGGACAAGCGTGGTGGGTATACTATCTGTTCCCCCCTATAGTGGGAGGCCCGAGCCCCACAGTGAGACATTTATGAGCTGTTATTATAATACCATTATTTAAAAAATCTGTCAAAAACTGTTACCTTAGTTTTTAATTCAATATATATTGTTACGAGTTACGGGACTCGGAATCAAAATGTCGTTGAAATAATTACAGAGTTTATTAGAACTATAAAAACACGTATAACACAGGTACAAATATAACCGAACACAACACAACAAGTCCTAACGTAATGCAGAAGGTCGTAATTCAATAAAATGCGCAAAGTCCGTCACTATTAGATTCCCGATTGTAGTACACACGTCTCGCTTTGATCGTGGTTCTCACTCGACTGCCTCCTCTCTCCATCAGGCCATCGTTTTACACTGCAGAAATGCAAATATGCCCGTATCATATCGTCGACATAGTTTCCTAGAATCAGCTTGTACTTAATCCATAACATCTGGCTAATGATACCTGCATGCGGCTATAAACGAGTACAAGAGGCTGTTCTCCACAATAACTAGAAACGTATGCCAATAAATAAGTGAATAAAAGAAGACGATCATAAAAGGATTACAATTAGTTCAAATTCCGGCAGGTAATAAATGTGCTTCTACAAATCTTTACGTGGAATTTGTCTTTGTCGGCGCTTAGGTTGTAACAATATTTTTATATTCTTCTTTTTTCTTGCTGTTTACTGTCCGAATTGTACTATTCTTCCTTTTTTATTTTACTTCTTTTTTATTTAATTATACCTAGACCTAAAAGTATCCTCTCAGTCAGGTTGCCTGAAAGAGATCGCTTTAAGTGATAAGGCTGCCTTTTTTTTTGCCTTTACATTATTGTAATTATTTATTCTGTAATTGTTTATTTTGGTGAATAATAAAGTGTTTTCTATTCTATTCTATTCTATACATTATTATATAGGATAGTGATTCTTTTTTCTTATTTTCTGTGCGCTCGAAATGAGTTTTCAAATTCTATCGGTTTTTTTTATACTCTTTGTCATATCTGTTTTATGTTTCATATCTTCTTTTGCATGAGTTCAGCAGACGGTCCACCTGATGGAAAGCGGTTACCATCGCCTGTGGACATTTGTAACACCGTAGGTGCTAGCAATGTACTGCCGCTCTATAGAGGGATTTGTAATATTGTGTTACTTTTTACTTTATGCGTTATTATCTATGTATAGGGTTAAGTATTATTTGAACATGTCATTATTTAAGTTACTTATCCACAATGGGTCAAATATCAATAAATGAGGCGGCTTGGCACTGAAAATCACCGGTGTGATGGAAGATATTACAATGCAGCTTTATGCTGAGTTGCCGACCTCATATATTGAAAATGCGGCATACAACCTATTCAATTTAAGCATAGAAATCTATAAATGAATTCTACATCCTTGTATTGTCTCTTTCCTAGTAAATAAATTCTTTCTTTCTTTCTTACTTTGCCTGTTTGCCCGAGCCCTTGTGAACGATATAATCGACGCCCTTATGCCAAAGGCATAAATATCTTATTTGCTTGTCTGCCGAATCCGCGCCGACTAGTATAAGCGGACTCCATAAAGCTCAAGTATTCATAAACAACTAACCATTATCCATGACTTCATCTGCTTATATTTTTTTATATTTTCCGAAGCACCTGTAAGGCTAAAACACATATTACTTTATTTCTTACCCAAAGTAATAAACATTTTTATATCAGGCGATTTCGGGTTGCACATACAAATTTTCAACCATATTTAAACCCCTTCTAGAATATTTATTGGGCAAAAGCTGCTCTATATCCTAGGCGAATGTCATTAATATTTGTTCTGTCGTATAGTTAAGGTAATAAATAATTAACTAAATCCGTTGGCTCAGCGACCCATAGTCTTGTGACCTTCGAAACTGTCTTAGCATGTGTGTCATTGAAGTTCGATAAAGTCAACTTCCACTGTATCTTTCCAGCAACACTTAGGACGGCCAACCGATAACCGACCGACTTGTCGCTCAAAGTATTCGTTCCTTAAACCCCGATCCTTTTTTTTTACGACGGGAAACCCGATTGAGGTCCATCAGCCGCGCAGTGAACTGGGGACATGGCGGCCGGTGTGTGGGATTTGCCAGGTTGCAGTGGCACTAGCACCTCTAGCCCAAGCTAAAGATGCTATTGTCACACTACCCACTAAAACCCCTCGGTATTCCGTCCTTCGCCTTTAACGCTAGGGCCCATCGGCCTATTCCACTGCCGGGAGACTACTCGCCCCACGGGAGCAGAGGTGGGCGCGCGCGGAATACGTCGCACCCCCATCTCGTCAAACCCCGATCCTGCCCCATCCGTCCTTCATGACCGAGCCATCGGAGCCTGTGAGGCTTTCCCTCAAATTATGTTGTGTTACAAGATGTCCACCACAGTAGTCATGAGAACCATAGTGTATATTAATATGACATAGACAATCGTTATAGATAATATTTTTTAGTCTATTTATCAGATGATTCGATTTATAATTAAATTACCATTTTCTACCGGTTAGTTAATTTTATAAGCCCACTAAATTATCATCTAGATAGTTTAGTGCATCAGTAACTAATTATTATAATTGTTCTTATGGTCCTGGCAACACTATGATGTAATTGCTATTTTTAGCAATGATGCAATATTATTGTTTTCTAGGGTAACATTTTCGTATAAAAGGCGTAGTGGCGTGTAGACGGTGTTCATTGCTTACTGTGCTGTGTGAATATTCACATCAAAGGCTGAACAATAAAGGGGAAACACTGCTCAAATAGTTAATATTTGGTACTTACTTTCTTACCCAAATCTCTCCTTGCATTTTACAGTTGTTATATTTGAGACAATTACTTTTACATATATATCAGTGTGAAAACAAGAATCTTGCGAAAGACAGATTCGACGAAGAAATTAAAACCCCAGCCGGTGCGATAATGAAACATGCAGGAGACGAGACGGCTCGCGCGTCGCACTGTCCACTCGACCGGCCCGACACCCGCCCGCCTAATTAAAAGGATTTTGTTAGCTGTCAACCTGAGATAAAGCAACGTTTGAAAACGCCGACTACACTTAACCTCGCCTACTTCATTAAGCGCATCGTTTAAACGTATACGGAATTTAAGTAGCCGATCAAATAAAGTTGGGGTTCTTAACGACCGTCATTTATTAATGTTCAGCTTAGTTTTACCTACAGCATTAAAATTAGACATCGTAGACTCTGTATGTCATCAGTATCACATTTGGATTTCAGATTGTATAGATAAATATACACACATATTTAATATTTAATACGTGTATATTGGCAAAATATTTTATTCATTTCAGAACATCGAAAGATTTTCATTGACATGTTAATTCAAGTTGGATATTTGTATTAAAAATAAGTTAAACCAAAAAGGTCGTAATTACTGTACTATTAGCCCTTTCAGGACCATAAGGGAACTAAGAGTAAATATTGGGATGTAATTGTTAATTTTAGTTTATTCACATATAAAATAAATAAAAACCACTACACAAATGTATTACTTTATATATTATAAGTAACTTTTTTGGAATTTCGTGAGAAATATCTTTCCCATACGATTATTTGTAATTATTAGGTATTTTATTTGTTATATTCAAATAATTTTTATTATTGCATTTTATTTTATTTGACAGTCTTTTTCGTTATCGTTCTATACATTCCTGTTTATGTAATTACGTTCACCATACGTTCTATTTCGATATTATGTTTAAACAAATACAAATAAATTAGCAATCAAATGTGATAATTGTCCATTTTGAAACGGTAAAAAATGTTTCCCCTGGTCGTGAAAGAGTTAAATGTCCCATATTTAGCAATAGGCAATTTCGCCTCCTTTTATACTCTAGATTTCTAGAACCAACAACATTTTAGCAATCCTATAATCTAAAACTTATTACAAAGGTTATAAAAAAATCCTAAAAAGATTTATCGAGTACCTAACAATATAAATATTATTATATAAATACGACCTAGTTTCTATTAAGGAAAAACACACTACTTAATAAACCAAGTGCAGATATTTTAAGAAATACAAAAGTACCTTCAATTGAAAGTCACGATGTGTCTTAACACGGTAAATACATAACTTCATTTATTAAATATTTCCATGTAATCTATCACATTCAAACAAATTTATTCACGAGTTCTGACATCTAGAGAATATTTTTTTAAACTCATTCATGTTAGAAATTAATTACGTTAGAATTAGAAGAGATTAATTTGAGAATTTAGAAATTAAGATTGATTTACATTTGCATTAGTAAATAAAAGAAAGAAAGATAATATTTACTTCCGAACGCGACACACACAAGACAAACAGAATAGGAAACATAATATTAGAATATAATAGAAAACACTTTATTGTTAATACTTACAATAGTTTAACGGGAAAACAAAAGGCGGCCTTAATATTGTATGCCACAATTTCAGAAATGAGGTCGATTGAACAACAAACAATCCAGCTAAGTAATAAGTTGTAGATTAATGGCCGGTTGATACATTCTACTATTTATTATTCATTAATTTTCCTTACCATCAGTTGAATTTTGACATTACTTGTATGGAGCTTATAACAAATTTTAATCAATAGTAAATTATTTCTTTATTCTATTGTTTTTAGTCTGCAATTAATTTACCTTTATCAAACTGCATTATACTATATATATATTGTTGTTGTTATGTCTGTTTGTATTGTCCACCGTGACTTCACTTTATGGTCCCAGGCGGAAGAACACCGCTAGTCCTTGTTGGCTAGCATTATGCTGAGATTGGGTCCAATTTAGGACTTGTTTTGTTTCTATTGTCTTTTTATTTCTATTTATATTAACTTATTTTTGACGTAAATAAAATATGTTTCTTTCTTTTTTTCTAAATCAAATGAACGGTTGATAAGATATAAGAACCGACCATAAGTAGATGTTTTTTTTTTATTGCATGAGTTCAGCAGACAGGCAGACGGCCCACTTGATGGAAAGCGGTCACTAATGCCGGAACACAACTCAAGGTTGTTATGACGGCCTACTCTAGACCAGAGGTGGTAGCCATCCAGTCGGGCAAATACGCTACCACCTGGCAAATAACTGGTCAAATTATGGTAAGGACTGACTTATTTAGTTATTTAATAATCCTAGTTAAAGAGAAGAAGCGGTAAGAAGCTCCCCAACAAATAATCTAAGAAATTTAATTTATGTCTGTAGCTTCACAGATTTTATGTCAATGAGTTGCTGCATGTAAAAATTGATTAAATCCAACAATTACTTCTGTAATAGGAATAAGGAAGAAAGAAGACTCAAGGCTTAGAAGAGGATACTTCAAACGCAACTAAGTTTCAACTCTAGTACGATATGATTGTTGGACAATCTTTTAAAGACAAAAATCATGCCTTTACTAGAACTATCCGTCTATGACATCAAATAAGAAAGTTTTTACAACAGTATTATCTCTGTGATGCAATCATGCAATCATCACACAACTTCCTCGAACAATAAAACAGTACAAATAAACCCGTGCCGAGTTTGAATTCAAGAGTATTAGTCCACCAATAGATGACGATTTGGACGTGGCGAGGGGAACAATAACACAATAACCGTCGCGTCGCATGGTCACAGGTTGTCTGGTTGCTAGTTACTATTTATTACAATTACCAGACCCACAGACATATGATCACAAAACCTTGACTATATATAAATTAAAACTGACTAATAAGCCAAATATGAAATATAACTATTTCAAAAACAAAGTCCAACGGTACATGAACATTTCGTCGTCCCCAATCTACTAGAGAGAGAAAGATATATTGTATTCCAGATAAAAACAATACAGTAGATTATCAAGTCGTAAGACAATAGAAACAGAATAAGTCATGTTCAAGTTAGCGCAATTTTTTATGGCACGATTTATGTTTCCCTTTACGCCCACGAAACAGCGCTAAGTCATTTCCATACTAAATTGCGTTAACTTGAACGTAATCAAAAAGTAAAAATAAAAAAACTCGCATTAAGCAGACAGCACTGTTCTTCTGTTTGAAACCAGTCAGTGAAGTCACCAAGGATATTTAATCAACAATTGAAATTGATGCGTAGCTTAATTATTGGATTCAGCCTCGAACATATACAAGGCCAAAATAAAGAAATGTGGCGTTTATTTGGTATCATTAATTTTAGTTACTAGCACTATGTCACATAAAACCATCAAAAAAGAAAGAAAGAAAAACTTTATTTGAAGTAATAGCGACGATTACATTCCTTATACATTATTATACACAGAGCATATTTTGAGAATTTGCACGCCGCATTTTCAGGTATGCACTCAGCATATTGCTGTGCCGGAATTATATCCGACACAAGGCTGATTTTCAGTGCAAACTCTTTTGGCGTAAGACCAAAACGACCCAATTTTGTTAAATAATAATAATTAATAAAACTAATTCTACTTATGTAATATTCAATTAGTAAATCATTTTTTTACTATTAACTACTCGAATAACTCGGACTCGAGTTCCGTACCCTTTTTTACAACTTAATTACTATTAAAGTTTTAGGTTTATACACGCTTATTGTTTATTTTGTTATTGTGTGTGACATTAATTTAGTGATTTTTGTGTTGTAGTGTACCTTAAGAATAACTTATAATATATTTTTTTTAAAATTTTAATATTGAAATAAATAAATTTTAATAAAACCAACAATAAAATACTTTGTTACTTCAAAATTAAAATAAAATACTCTTTTAAGAACTTGTATCGAATCATCTGACATCACCTACTTAAAAAGCATTACAGCAAAGTATATAATCAAATTTCCTATAATTAATATATTTATTTTTATAGCTGGAGTGCAGCAGACAGGCAGAGGAACCTGACGGATAACTGTTGCTGTCGCCTATGGACATTGGCATCACCAGAGATGTCATCAACGAGCTACTGGTCTCGAAGAAATTTATGACAACACCCTTCTTAGAAAATCCCGTATCGTAGCGCTGTAAGAAAACCATAGATGGGAGCTCATTCCAAATCCCCACAGTGCGCAAGAGAAACATTCTAAAGAACCGTCGCGTACAAGAGTGTAAGAGCCGTTTGGGGTGGAGACTTTTTGATACAACAGTGCCCACAAATTATTTCAAAAATTAAAAAGCTGGTTGACCTCAAGCTCAAAGGCTTAGCCTCAAAGGATTAGCCTCTGTATCCAGCGAGGCAATGCTGCCAGCCTTCTAGGAACAATGCCCAGCGACAGTGGTCTGATGGAGCTGGACGAGTTTTAACATAGGTTTTTATTTTAATTTTAGTTTTTTACTACTGTATTTTTAAGTTAGGTTTATTTATAGGATATTTTAGTTTTTATTTTAATATAAATTATCAATAATAATAATCAATAATAATCGGCAGACAAACACACATATTGTACATCCCCAAATTAAGCAAGTTACGCTTGTGTTATGGGTAATATACAACGTACTACTTGGGGCCGATTCCAGACACCCAGACTATAGTAAATAACGGAGAAAATACCGTTTCCGAAATTTACTACACCGGGAATCGAACCCGGAGCCTCTGCGTTGCATGCGTTGCAGTGAGGCAGGCCGGCAATAGCTTAGCCCGCTCAACCACAGAGGCCGTATAAAACAAGTTGTATTTCGCGCTAATATACAATATCTACAAGATTTCAACCCACGTTATCAATAGAAGCAGTAAAGCAATAGCAACATAAGACTTCATCATAATGCACGTTCTAGAATTACAGCGGTTAAACCAAAGCATCACGCTTCAAAGCATTCCTAAAAAACAACGCAGCCCCAAAAATGTGAAAAAAGTAAATGAACACCAGTCTGCCGTCACAATGGACCTCTAACTAAAGGATTAGGTCCGGTGTCGGATTTAGTTAATGAGACCCTTTTGTGGAACACCTCTGCGGCCACGGAGCGACGGAAATCATTTATTTCACCGTAACCAACGTGCATTTCCATTTTTAGGGTACCGCAAACGTGAAAAGCTAAGCTATAAAACATACAATGCTGAAAAGTCAGTATAATTTGTCGCTATACTTATCAATATTTGGACACCAAAAGTCAAGTCTCTATATTTACAGTTACCTACTTATAAATAATAATAATAATAATAATCGGCAGACAAACACACATATTGTATATCTCCAAATAAGCAAGTTACGCTTGTGTTATGGGTAATATACAACGGACTACTCTGGGGTCGATCCCAGACACCCAAACCATAAAATAACGGAGAAAATACGTTTCCGAAATTTACTATACCAGGAATCGAACCCGGAGCCTCTGCGTTGCAGTGAGGTAGGCCGGCAAAGGCTTAGCCCGCTCAACCACAGAGGCCGCCTTAATAAATTAATACTTAATAAAATAAATTACACTTAAACTAAACTTTTCAAAAATACATCTCCTTTCTTTCACCTTATCCAAATTATTCGGGATGGGCACAATATGTCTTTTTCTTCCACACTCCTCTACTCTGACATACATCTTCTGTCAC
Source organism: Dendrolimus houi (assembly GCA_039645545.1). Classification (NCBI taxonomy): domain Eukaryota; kingdom Metazoa; phylum Arthropoda; class Insecta; order Lepidoptera; family Lasiocampidae; genus Dendrolimus; species Dendrolimus houi. The sequence goes on from CM077133.1 coordinate 2,235,145, forward strand.
ACCACAAATCATCATATCATCCTTCACACAAACCATTCATTTCTTTTTTGGTCTACCTTTACATTTTTATCCACCCTATTTGTAGTTTAACATACTTTTTGTCACATACCACCTTGATCTTCTTCCTCTCAATTTTTCAGTCACGGTTGCAACTTTCAAAGATCTTTTAAAAAATACATATCACTGTAACAAAAGTAAGTCAAATAAATTAACAAAACAAAACTATAAATTAGAAACAAAAAAAATGGTACCAAACCATTGTCACTCATTGGGATCGTTCTCAAAAGTGGGGGCTTTATCACATTGTTTTGCAATGCTAGTAGTCCCTAGTTTCCATTACTCAAAATATCACTACATAATGAAGACTGGCCTACGGGAGATTGAAGACTGTAATTTGTAAGAAGCAGCACGAAACAGACAAAATAGGAAAGTTCTCATTGCGAGTCTAAAAGAGGCAACTTCCTTAATTTTAAAGTTTTATACCGAACATGTTTTTCATTATTGTGTAAGTTCGCGTTTGACCATTATCTCGCACGATTTCGAGTGCAGATATGGTCTAAGATGGAACACGCTTACCTAGAAGGTACCTAATCACACGGGACTTGAAGACACCCAGGTAGGTTTCGGGAAAAACAGAATCCGGCAGTGAGTTCCACTCCTTTTCGGTGCGCATAGTGGACGCAAAGCGCTTTGTTCGTATAGGTGGTATGTCCATCATATAGCGGTGCCGCATGCCAGTGCGTATGGTTATCAAGGGAGAAAGTGGGATAAGATAGAAAAGCTCCAATACACACTCCAAAATGCATCCGATAACCGATAGACTGGCAACCCTACATCGATTGTTTGATGATGATATACTTATGTAAATAATTGAGGGTCTTTTGATCAACGGGTTAATATTAGTAACCTGTTTAGGTTGACATTTAAATGTAATACGGGAATTAACTTTGCAAAAAAAAGTATACAAAACATCAATAATAAGTTTTAAATTCCACAGTATACATAACGCAAATAAGGAGGTCTAGAGTAAAAATAGAGCATTTTTTTTCAAATAGTAAATAACAAAAAATGAGTCAAGTATGTGTTACTGAAAGGTTATGTAGATTTGACGTGCATATATCTACTGTCTTTGTCATTTTGATACGGAACACTAAAAAAAACCATCTGACATCTCCAAAAGGTCCAAAAAGAACAGGAGACAAGAACCCAAAATATATTCGAACACACTTAACTATTTTTTAAATTTATAACGTGCTAGAGATTTGTTTTCAAATCGTCGCCTACGCAGCTCACGGCGCAAGCGCAGCGAGAATCGTTCCAAAAGTGGTAAAAGAAATTTGTCACGACGACGACTGTTCTCATATAGTCAAAATTAAACGATGACAAAGTTATTCATTGATATTGGAGTAGTTAAACTTTATGATTGTTTTTATACATAAAAATGAGACAGCGGTAAATATGAGTATAAACAAGTAACTAACTGGTAAGTTAGTGTATAAAATATTAACATATATATAAGTTGTGATGAAAAACACTCGCATCTCATTCAAACGACGTAGTTTCGAATCGATCGAAAGCAAGCATCCCTTGACAAGTCAGCTGTACAATTTCAAAACCTAGCAAGTGCATTCCCATAAATTTTACACCACAGCATAAAAAAGATGTCATGAACTTCGAGGATAGGCCATTTCAAAACTATTTATGAAGCGTATTGCGAGCGATATCATATTGTTACATGCCGTTAAAGATAAACGCACAGCTGCCTGTCGTAAGCGCAGTTTATTGTCTTCCCGGATTTAGGAATTATTTTTTATTTTGAATTTGTAAGAAAAAACATGCTATTGTTTTTCTACTTGTTTTATAACCATCATTAGCGTCGAACTAATCCTTATTGTTGTTGTTTTCGGCTTTGTTGGCCCTTCGCAGGAATAGATAACCAGGTGTGCAAATTACTATTTCTCGGAAACCCAGTGCGCACGGCCGATATTTTTTGTACTGTATAGTTGATATAAGACAATACCCGAATGGAGGGGTGGGGGAGTCAAGCGACGACTACGGGACGAGTAAGACGTTTGTAGTACTCTCGATTAGCGATATAGACGACGGGCTTTACGCGTATCCAATTGCATAGAATCGTGCAGTGTGAACTGGTTGCATCCAGTTTTATTTGTATTTGTTTTATACGTGTTTGTACAGTTCTAATAAATTCTATATTAGTTCCAACGGCATTTTTAATTCGAGTCCTGTAGCTCGTAACAATATTTTGATACAGTCTTTACATGTTTTGACAAATTAGTAAGACAATAAACGCACAAATATTCATTTGGAAAACAATGCCAGTAGCTAAGTTTTGAAATTGAACAGCTGACATTTCTGAACTAACATTTTTACTGTTACAATTACCACGTGGTAAACATTGTGGAGAAACCAGTACAATCTTACTTATCAATACGCCTTTGACATATATAGCTAGTAAAACGTAAGTTTCTCTAAAATAGGGTAGCCCGAAACCGGGATGGTGAGATATTTATTATACAACAAAATCTAGTAAGGCTGTAACATTTTGTAAGACAATAAAACGTGTCTCAACTGATTTTATTGTTAATTATCCAATTGCGAAATTATTATTATTATTTTTTATTGCATGAGTTCAGCAGACAGGCAGACGGCCCACTTGATGGAAAATGGTTACCATCGCCTAATAGACATTTGCAACACGAAATGTGCTACAAATGCGTTGCTGCTCTCTTAAGGGTGACTGGAACCTGGTCACCAATGCCGGAACACAACTAAAGGTTGTTATAGCGGCATACTCTAGACAAGGGGTGGTAACCATCCAGTCGGGCAAAAACCCTACTACCTGGCTAAACTGAAAACTGAAACTTCTACGAAATCATTTTGATTAAGTTTTAAGACATGAAGCTAATTTTTTCAACGGAGATTTTGAGCCATCTTCGCCATATCCAGAATTGAATAAACTTCAAAATCACCCTCCTATGGCGCAATATGAGCTGGTATTCTTATATATCAAAGCTAGGGATTTTATTTTAGCTTTCAAATATAACAATCATATGGAAGTATGATTTGCAACTGCGAAAACTAAGGTCCGATGAGGTCCGATTTTTTTTTTTATCAAAGAGCTGCGTGAGTGTACCTAACCAGTATTATATGCGAGAGTCTCTTTTGCCAGCTTGACCACCTGGAAAAAACTGCCTAGTATCTTGATGTATAGTAAGCCTGGTACTGCCTAGTAACCTTCTTTCGGCCTATTCAAACTTTTCTTCTATTAATTTAAATTCTTCCTTTAAATTTGACGGCGTGTTCCTTTTTCGCACGCACGTCAATTCATTCATTGTCATGCAATCATAAATTAAATAAATACCCCCGCAAATTGTGAATATATAAAAACATATAAATTAAACTAACATCTTATAAATCGCACCGCACCGCTCCGCTTAATCATATTTATATATAATTACATCGCCGTAAAAGAACTATATCACGTCCGCCACATATTTTTCATTATGTAAATAAATTATTCTCTATTAATGAACATACAAATAAATAATAAATTACCCGCTCCGCGCCGCAAGAATAGAAGGTAATAAACATATACAATATAAAATAAAATAAATACATATACATAAAATTAAATACTATAAACATATTGTTATAAGTTGGGCCAAATACAAGGGATGCACATTGGCCTGCCATAAAACCTGGTTTATTGCCCTTCCTCTATTCGGAGTTCTTTTGTTTAGACAATAGCCTATTGTTATTGTACTTGTTTATGGCCGTTCGCAGACATAATCCTGCAGGTGTGCAGAATTATGTTTTCTGGGAATAGCGTCGATGGCGGCGCAGGTGCGATTCGTGGAAATCATTGTTTACACGGTCCTAAGCTGAGTATAAAGGGGTGTCCGAACGGAGTCAAGCGACGATTACGATACCAGCAAGACGTGTACATTCGATAAGCGATATAGTGACTGACTTTGCGCTTGTTATTTAATTGTGCATTACATAAGGACATTGCGTCCGTTTATATTTGTATCTATGTTATACGTGTTTGTATAGTTCTAATAAACTCTATACTAATTCCAACGGCATTTATTTTAATTCGAGTCCTGTAGCTCGTAACAATATTATAACAAGTAAACTGAAGTGAAGAAGTGAAAGTGAGTAACAGCTGTATTTCCTGCCCATTAATCAGGTACGTGCGTGCCCAATCTCACAGTCTCATCTAATTTCCCCACACTTCTTTTTCAACAAAATTGACATAGTCCATTGTTATCCTAAATCCAGCGCCGCCGCAACAAAGCCTGTCTGGTTCGACCAACTGTACGCTGACCAGTTGGTCATTCAAGATATCGCTGCATTCATGTAATAGACGTCGTCCTGCACGAGTTTCGAGTATGAAGCTGGCAAGAGACAGCTCTCAACATAAAAGATAAGAGAATTCTCATTTCGGAGACTAGGACTCATTTTTAACCGTTGAGCCACAGCAGTTAGTTTAGTTAGTAATTTGAACAAGATATCTATTTCAATGAATCAATAAATATTGTTTAATTTAAAAAAAAAATATTCGTTGCTTAGTACATTCAAAAATAGATGGTAGTTATATTCAAATAAAGATACATAAATATATTTAAAGTTAAACTAGACTAATACAATTATAATATTTAGTTATAAGTAATGTAATAGATACATCATTTTTAGTCTCGTTGTACTATTTTTATGTATGCACTTATTTGTAGATTGCAATCCAGATTTTTGTTTATATTTTAGTCGTATGGATTTATAACGATTGTAATTTGTTTTGTGCATCAATAAATTAAACAAAATAACTGAATATATAATACTGTTACGAGTTACAGGACTCGAATTAAAATGCCGTTAGCATTACTATATAATGTATTAGAACTATACAAACACGTATAAGACAGGTACATATTATATAACAACACGCGCAAAGTCCGTCACTATATACATAGATTATCGAATGTACACACGTCTTGCCTCGCTATCGCTAGACTGTCGATCTCTCCACTGCACCGACACAATATGGCTGCCCGCCCGCGTAGATAGAATTTCTTAGAATCAATTCGACACACCTGTCTAATGACTGCCATAAAAGATTACAATACACAATGGGCTATTTTTCCAATCACAAATTTTAAACATAAAGTAAACAAAAGAAGACGGCCATAAAAGCGCTTCAATGTTATTAGCCAACGGGTAATAAATGTGCTTTGTTTTAAATATGCAGGTGGCCCAAATCGTAACAATACAATTAATTGATTGCAAAATATAAAAAAAATCTTAGGTGTTTTCTCGCCTTAAACAATTGAGTTAAAGAAAGAAAGAAAATATTTATTTCTATAAATGCGACACATTAACAATAATAATAAGAAATACACTGGAAATGTTTGCCAAAATGTACGAAGAGAACAGACTTAAGACAACTTCCTGTTATCAAACTATCATTCACCTCCGCAAACATTACTGACGTGAAACATAATTAAAACTCAAAATTCCATGTAAATCCACTCCCATAGCTCGTCGGCGTTGGCAATGGAGTGGCGCCCGCCGTCAATCAATGCGCTAGACGTTATATCATCTCAGATTCCTTAATAAAACATCTGTTAACTCGTCTAAACTACAACGGGCCGGGCTATGTTAATACCTTGTTATTTGTACTTAAAAAAAACATTACAGAAATAATACTGCATGCCTTGTAAATTTGGATCAAAGGGTTTAAAGAAATACCGGGCTGAGATCGTTGAACTTTCGGTGGTTTTCTCAATTAATTTTAGCCATAATTTATATAAATATGAGTTTCTTTGGACGTTCGTAACTCTGGTATCGTAATTAGAGGACGTGAAGATCCCCTTCAAAGCCATAATTAAATATAAAGAGAGACTTATTTAATTTCATTAAGTATTTCATATGAATTAATATAATAAGTTATTCTTAAGGTACACCACAACACAGACATACATCCATTAAATGTCACACACAATAATAAAGTAACAAATAAGCGTGTACAACTTCTTAACTTCTTCTTAAATTTAATTGTAAAAAAAGGGTACGGAACTAGAGTCCGTAGAGTTGTTAATAAAAAAAATAAAAAAAAGTATTCATATAAAATAATGTTTAAAGATCAAAGAGTTTGTATGTCATTATATATGTATAAGTTTCTGTAGGTCTCAGCCCTAAACATTATACCATACTTTTATACCTATAAGGTAGGGAATATGTATTCCTATTTTCTTAAACGCAATTAACTGCTAATTTATTTGTATTATATACGAGTATTTGTAATGTATCTTTTACCAACTTATTAATGTTCTCATAACTTAAGTGAATTGTAAAAAGTCTTTGACGAAAAATAAAGATCGTTAACCTGAATTTATTCGCTCTACAACACATGTAGTTAATTGTTTTGTAAATCGAATTAGTTAAGAAGATAAAAACTAACTAGCTGTGCCCGCGACTTCGGCCGCTTGGAATTTTGCGGATCCCTAAAAAAAACTAGCCCAAGTTACTCCTTATAACATTAGCTATCTGTCAGTTAAAGTCCCGTCGAAATCGGCCCAGCCATTTCCGAGATTAGCCGAAACAACCAGACAGACTGACAAAAAATTTAAACATTGATTTTTTGATATAAGTGCCGTATATACTTTCATATACATTTTAGTAAATAGCTGTTATTTTGACATTATAATCAGATACTTCAATTTTATTTCAATTTTAGTTATCTGTAAGTACTTTATGTATAGATTATTTAATAGAAAGCATATATCATCAAAATTTACATTAATGTAATGAAAAGAATCTTCAACATAATCTAATCAAAGTCATCATCACATCAAGAAAAAAGTAAAAGAGCTTAACGTCGTAGTCATTTGATAGCGGCCGAGAGTGACACGCGGGGCTATAAAACGTAAAAGGACGAAAGCCATCAAGGGAATAGGATCGAATCATGAGTAAAAAAAGGTAATGACTTGGTATATCGTTTACAATTCCGCGGTCAGGAGAGAAGGAGTATTAAACTCAGATGAAGCCTGTTTAATGTGAACAATTTGAACTCGCACAAGCGAGTGAGGTAATATTTTATCTGTACCTCTCAATAATCTTGAAGACAATATCTGTCTGTGATTTCAAAATTAATGCAAGATTTTGCTGAACACTGCTATTAATACATTCATAAACGGAACTATGATCGTTTTTAGATTCATGTCTATGAGGCTCCGAAACAAATGAACGGATTTGAATGAAAATTTTAAGCCAGTATTAGAACAGACCAATTCTGTCTTTCAATTTGGATAAATCAACCAAAGTGATCCATGTAAACGTAAACTTGAATCATGCAATGTCACTGAATAATGGCATGTTATGCATGTCCTTTCAACAATGCCTTTCAATAAATTCTATCTAATATCCGCTTAAGGTATTCTTGAAAACTTTATTTTTGGAATATGTCAAAAATAAATTTAATAAAATATTATTTTAACTTGCAGGGTTCAGAAGATATCAATATGAAGTCGAAGACATGCGCCAACTGCATGACGGAGACAACTAACACTAAATACGAATGTACAAGTGATCTAGCTGAGCTTAGATGTAAATCAATTGCTATACATAGTTGAAATGTATACATGTGTACTTCCGATAATGGAGTTGACAACAGGGTACTTGTTTATTGCGAAGCTGGCACAACCACAGATGGTCTACCTGATGGAAAGTTTTTACCGTTGTCTGTAGACGCTAACGTATTAGCACTTTTAGGATTGGATTGAAGGAATGAGATAGAAGAGAAGTGAAACGGAAGATGAGATCGGGTAGATAGGGTAGAAGGGGAACAGGGCTTTTTTGATAACGTTTCATACTTAGCTGGGTCCTTTAGGGGGAGGACCGAATACAGCGTGAAGCGTCGCCACAGACTTGAATGAGGACTCTGGTATAGGCGTTCCCAACTACCTCATTAACCTAAACTTGTGCCCCTTAAACACACTTGAATTGGAACGACATGGAATCTAGTATACATAGTTACTACACCATGTCGCCCCGTGCGCGTGTTTGGTCCGCCCCGGGTGGCTCGGATCGGATCTCTCACCGCAGCTTAAGAAAGCAAGCATTCTGTAAGAGCGTGATACCGAACCCGCCCTAAAAGCTGTAGTCAAGGTTAATTATTTCAGCATGGCTCTAACACATCAATTGCTCACAATGCTTATTACTACTCCAGAAAGAAAATTTCAGAGCAGCAAATATGTACTTTCGGTGACCAATCCGCTACGTCCCTTAAATTGACTTTCGAAGATTATGAAAATATGTTTCAAAAAGATCCAGAATTTTAGTGTAAGCACAGGAAATATCACACATCGTAAATCGAGATGAGACGGGTATTATTTACGAGTGGTGCCTCTAAGTCGGGTTTCGACAACACAAGCCCACATACCCTTTTGAAGAGGACTTAACGAACCACTATGGGACGTCAATCAAAATGCTCGTGTATCATTCTGAACAAAGCGCCAAGACCTATGTATAGGGTTACCAGAGAAATAGATCAAAATTCCGGATATTTAGGGTAAATCGGCGAAAATCGCTGAATTACTCGAGCGACGCATATAAGCATATATTTAAACCGTTTGCTGTTGAAACACTTGGACCGTGTACTGACGCCATGGGCTTCTATGAAAATCTATTAAAACGACTCATTGAGTCTTGGGGTTATCAGAAGAGTCGTTCCTACCTCGGATAACGCACCAGTATGGCGATTAAGCGAGGTAACATACATAGCCAGCCTTCTGGCAACCTTACCCATTGACTTCGATGACCTAGGCTCTGTATTCTACTTAAAAACTTAAGGAATAATAGGCAGAATACATAAGTTTCCTTCTAGTTTATAATTTAATGTATTATAATTCCGGACTTTCTTCTAAATAGCTGTTATGTGGGAAAACAAAGCTAGCTCTAGAATATTCTCGTGGGCGTACATTCTACGCAGTGTCTGTGTGTTTGAATGAACGTGGCCGTAAGAATGACGTTCTCTTCTGGGGAGAAGATGATTGATGTACGGCGGGGGCGCCGTACATCCATTTTGCAAAGAGTACAATAACAGAATATAATAAATTGTTTTTTTATTTATTTCTTTATTATCACATACTTGTTTTTTATTAAATTCTTACTAGTACATTGAAAGGTACTATGGTAGATTAAAAAAATAACTTTAACATTACTCATTGACACTTGTAAATCTTTTTCATCCGTGATCACAGTTACTGAAAAGTGGCCGAAACGTCGATATAAAAATCAAAAAATAAAATGGCGCGCATAAAACCATTAAAACGTAGTTTTAATTAATTATAGTACAATGAAAGAAACTTAACTTATATTGTAATCTACCTATAATTCCTTTAATACTATAAGTGGAATACTGAGTCATCGAAGTCAATGAATGGGTAAGGTTCCCAGAAAGCTTTATTGCTATTTCTTTGCTTAAATTGTGGAAATTTCGAATGACTTAAAATACGCCCGCATGCCAGACAAAAAGGCCTATATTAGCGGACATGTCCGGAAAATTCCGGATATATGGCAACCCTACCTATGTATAAATTACATTTGTATTGTGAAGATACTGTCTTGTTTGTTTATTTGTTGTGTAGTTGCGTTACTTACAGATTGTTCGATTGGTTTTAGGATTGATGGAGATATCACTGTTTCACAAGTGCACGCGTAATTACAATTTATTAATTACTTTGTATCATATTTGACGGCCTGTGTGGTTGAGTAGGCTACGACTGCCAGCTTACCTTACTAAACGTAGAGGCTTCGTAAACGAATTTTCCGTAATTTACTATAGTCTGGGTGTCTGGGTTCGGCCCCAGTGTAGTCCATTTTAAACTACCAATAACTAGCTCAGCTTGAGGTTATACAATGTGTGTTTGTATGACGATACTTTAGTTTGTACCTTACTTTTAAAAGGCCGGAGGTAGCTTAGCGGTTTACATATTCGCGTTCCAAACCTAAATGACGCAGGTTAGAATCCAGACCGGAAAAGCATGCACCAGTTGGCTAGTTTTATCCGTGCAGGAACGGAGAAAGAATACAATTTCCAGGCGCCGGGCGGCCGAGGCAATAGAACAACCCACATCTAGGTGGTAGGGTGTTTAACCGTCTGAATAGCTACCACCCCTGGTCTACATTATGCTGCCATAACATCCTTGAGTTGTGTTTCGGCACTAGTGGCCAGGTTCCAATCTCCCTTAAGAGAGCAGCAGCGCATTTGTAGCACCTTTGGTGTTGCAAATGTTCCATCAGTTGAGCCATCTGCCTGTCTGCTAAGCTCATGCAATAAATAATAGACTTACTTCCCTCTTCTTTCACCTTCTCCCAAATGTTTGGAGTTAGCACAATATGTCTTTCCCCTCCACACTCCTCTATTCTGAGATACAACGTCTGTCACACCACAAATCTTCATATCATCATTCACACAATCCATCTGTCTCTTTTTTGGTCTACCTTTTTACCTTTGTACCCGTGAAACTTCCAGTTTAAAATTCTTTTTCTCATCTGAGTTTCATCCCTCCTCATTACATGCCCATTTTCTGTCACTTATTTATAAGTTAAAATTACGCTATGAGAGTTGAAACAATTACAAAATAAAAATATGTTCAAATTCCGTCCATTTATGGCATACAACTTTGGGGGGGTGCTAGCCACTCCAACATAGAAATCCGCCAACGGTTCCAGAGCACCATATTAAAGTCAATAATAAAGGCACCCTGGTTCACAGCCAATGCCGAAGTCCACAAGTACTCCGCAATTCCCAATAAGGGAGGGCATTGCCAAAACCCGCATCAGATATAAGGAACGGCTAATGATTCACCCAAATGAGCTTGCCCAAAAGCTGCTGCATAACGTCCCACAAAGGCGCCTAAAACGAGCGCACATTCTCGACCTGGATGAAATATAGCTCCAATAAAATTAAAGAAAGCAAATCATTGAAAGTTGCCTTCTTACACATCATCAAAACAATCAAACATCTGCATATGGAACAATATCTGATCGCAGATAAAAGGACCCAAAAAAAATAACACGTCCTTTACCAATATAGAGTAGAATTATCCAAGCGACTTCGCCAGAGTTCAATATTCCACATCCCTCGTGAAATCTTACATTTTCCGGCGAATTTTATCTCATTTAATAACAATCGTTATTACTTATACTGCAACAAAGGACGTATGTCAGAAGAAGTATGAAATAAAAGTTCTAGCACAGAATACGACCAATAACAATAAAAAAATTTACGGCTGAACGTAAAATATTTTGCATACTTAAACTATCAAAACTGACTCCAGATTTAATAAACCCCACGTCACTTCCTGTCCCAAACTCGTAGTTAAACGATTAAATATGCAAATTAAAGAATTTGTACCTATTATAGGTGAAAAGTTTAATGCGGACATCCATATAACAGTTTTGTGAATCTTTAACGGCTGGCCTAGATTCGATTTCCGGTACAGATAGGAAAAAACTTGCTTAAAACATTGAGTATTTGGATAATGGAGACTACTTTGCTTTACTACTGAATTTGATTTTCTCAACTATTAGAGGTTTTTTTCCTTTATTAGTACACATAACAAATTAAAACTATGTATACAATAACAAAATTAATATTAAAGATCTTAGCGACTTCTGAGGCATAGCAAACAGGCTGACGGCCCAATTGTGATGGAAAGTGGTTACCTTCGCATATGGACATTAGCAATACCAGAGGGCCTCTGCCAATGTGCTGCCGGCCTTGAAGGAGAAACTGAAACTTCGCTACTGATGCCGGAACACAACTCAAAGTTGTTATGGCGGTATACTCTAGACCAGGTGGTAGCCATCCAGACGGGCAAATGCCCTACCACCTGGCAAAAGCATTAAGAGTACTTAGAGAAAGAAAGAAACAGAGAAAAATAAAAACATTCTACTATTTACTGTTATTTATATTAATAGAGAAAATACAAATTAAATGAGAGCTGTGTCCCAATTCGGCTATTACAATATCGTCATGTTTTTTCCTTGAAAAACAACCAATTTAATGCGAGTAGTCAACCATTCTGATGATATTGTAATTTGTAATAGCAAAACTGGGGCCGTGTAAGATGTATATATATCATTAAAACATATTATTATGAGTTGAATAATGAGATAAAAAAGCGACGTGTATTAGAAGACGTAATTGAAGGTTGATAATCAAGGTGGGTTCACCAAGTTATAAAAATATATGAAAAGAGACTAAACAATTTAGTGTATGAGGGAAAAACTTCTGAGCGCATCGTTGTCTGGTTGCAGACATTTTTTTTACTCGTGTTAGATCATTCATTTTTAGCTAAAATATCACTTATTATTGCTATCAACAAGGTACTCGAAACGGAAAAATCTTTAGAACATAAAGCATTTAAAATAAACTGGTTAAGGACAAAGGTGTGCGGGAGGTTCAGCAATTGAGCCTATGAGGGCAGTGCAGGGGTCGGCCATGACTAAATTAACAATTTTCAAAGCGAATTTCGGCGACACATGCTCAGAACATTCGTCAATTTTTCAAAGATTAATGAAATTTTTTTGCCAAGGGTGTCGTGGGAGTAGATCCTTAATGTCTGCGTAGTAGTTGCTGCCCTGTAAACATTACTGTTAAAACAGTTTCCACTTGAATAAAAATAAAAACGATATGGTCGATTTGACCATATGGATTTGGTTTGATTTGAGTATTTCCCTCGAAAATGCTCAAAGTTTAAAAGCGACAAATGAGTCGGGTGTCTCAAAATTTTCAACTTAAAGGTCTACAAATGAATGGAGATTATTTAGAAACAAATTTACTATTAACATAAGTTGTTATTCGTTAAAAACACTATGGGGACCAATTTATATGTTCATTTAATGCAGTGGCATTTCCGGTGACTTATGCGTCCAATATTGTTTTAGGGCCTTTTAGCGGTTTATTACACAATTTTATATCAATAAAGATAAACAACAGTGTTAAAATATTATCACATTCCAAAAAACCAGTTTAGTAATACATGGGTTTAATATTAAAAATTAATGGCTTTAATACTTGATTAAGCCCTTCTCTAGTCGCAATAAAGGGATGTTTTCCTCCCTGAAAATTTTAAGCTGGAATCAAACCATACTGGTTTGATTTCAGCTTGGTATTCAGCTTCATTTATACAGCAAACGATCGAGGTAATGCTGCCAGCCAGGGTCCTCGGATATAATTTACTAAAACGCCCCATATCCGCCCTAAACGATACTATTTCAGAAACGTTTCCCCATACACATTGAAGGATTTCGTAAAGACGACAAACTTTGTAATTTTTTTACCGGTTTCAAAGAAAAAGAGTAGTGTAAACATATTTATTTAAAATAATTTGATTACAAAACCAAAAGCCATTACGATTTTAGTAAGTATAGAGACATTTTTTAGGATTTAACTTATATTAGCAATTTCACGCTATCTTGAATATTTTATGGCATTTTAGAAAGGCTAGGGGGATAAAATGCTTCCCCAACTTCCCCAGAGCTGAAATTTCCATCTCCAAAAATTGCCCAAGAAATTATTGTTCTCAAAAATCCCCAACCGCCCTGTGACAGTGATTTGGTCGGAGAGGACCGATTTTAGGTTAACGTTTTTTTATAGTGTATGTATTGTTAGGTATTTTTATTTGTATGCTTTAGTTTTACTATAATTTATAATTCTCTGTACGTGTGTTGACAGTGAACTCCTCCTAAACGGCTGGACCAATTTTGATGATATTTGTTTTGTGTGTTTGAATGGGTCCCCGGATTGTTTAGATTCACAATTGGAACCGGTAGGTGGCGCTGAGATCGGGTTCTAGAATCCTCCCAATCACCTGGAGCGATTTTGTTTTTGTGTGTTTGAGTAGGTCCCGGATGCTTTAGATTCATAATTAGAACCGGTAGGTGGCGCTGAGATCGGGTTCTAGAATTCTCTTAATCAGCTAGACCGATTTTAGAAATTCAGAAAATATGGCGGTACGAAGTTCGCCGAGTCAGCTAGTATATATATAATATTTTCGCGACTAGGACACATAATAAAACTACATTTCAACGGTTTTAATCGCGGTACTTTATTTTATTTTTATCCCGACGTTGGCGAAGGCTAAATAAAAACTTTAACATTACTCATTGATATCTTTGTCTTCCATGATCACGGCTACCGAAAAGTGGCCGAAATGTCGGAATAAAAATGAAATAAAATAACGCGCCTATTACTATTAAAATGTATTTTTATTATATATACCTATAGTTTATTAATAGAGTTTAACTTATTTTAACGTTTTATTTTTAGGATATTTGCAATAAGACTTTTAAATACCATATCGTACTCTGATAATTATTAACTATTATATATAAAACCATACTAAGTCAAAGAGTTTTTAAGATATTACTAACGATACCAAACACTAGTACATTGAGAAAATTTCAATCATTAATCTAATATATAAAATTCTCGTGTCACAGTTTTCGTTGCCATACTCCTCCGAAACGGCTTAACCGATTTTGATGAAATTTTTTGTGCTTATCCGGTATCTATGAGAATCGGCCAACATCTATTTTTTATGCCCCTAAATGATAAGGGTAACCCACCCCTAATTTTTTTTTTTGACCAAATTTCTTATTTATATTTTATTATAATTTAGCATTGAAAAATACACACAACCCTAAATTTTCATCCTTCTACCACCAACCCCTATTTTTTAATAGCGATATAAGTACTTTAATAATTTTCTACTCTGTTCAAATTGATTCGGGTTTAGATTAACATTTGGTCCCGGTAGATGACGCTGTAATCGGGTTTTAGATTTTTATTTTTTAAAGGCAGGACAACGTCTGCCGGGTACAGCTAGTTAATAATATAAAACTATTGGTCGCCCAGTGGTCGAAATTCGACCATAATTAATTTAAATTATAAGTTTGTACATTATTAAGGTTCTGTTGTCAAAGACTTACTTCTATAATCACAGATTTCGCCAAGGCTACACTGTCAATTTGATTTTATCAATAAACCAAAACCAAAGAGTATATATGCGTATGTGTGTGTGTCAAATAGAACATGGTAGTGTGTGTAATTTTTTTAAAATTGATATATTGTATTTTTTGTGCATAATTTTAAAACATTAGCATTCATCGTTTCTTCTCTACATAAACTATAAGTGTGCGAAATTTCATACTCTTCCGTCCGCGCAATTTTCGTAAAAAGGGGTAAAAAGTTTTTGCTTCACGTATTAATACCTATATAATGATAATGTTACATGCCGTCAAAGATAAGCGCACAGCCGTCTGTCGTAAGCGCAGTTTATTGTCTTCCGGATTTAGTTATTCTTTTGTGTTTTGAATTTGTAATTAAGAAAACCATGCTGCTGTTTTTCTACTTGTTTTATAACCATCATTAGCGTCGGACTAATCCTTATTGTTATTGTTTTGGACTTTGTGGCCGTTCGCAGGTATGCAAATTACTATTTCTCAGAAACTCAGTGTGCGCGGCCAATTTATTTGTACTGTGTAGTTAGTATAAGACGATGCCCGAATGGAGGGGCGGGCAGTCAAGTGACGACTACGAGGCGAGTAAGACGTTTGTAGTACTCTCGATTAGCGATACAGACGACGGACTTTACGCGTGTCGAATTGAATCATGCAGTGTGAACTGGTTGCATCCAGTTTTATTTGTATTTGTTTTATACGTGTTTGTACAGTTCTAATAAATTCTATAGTAGTTCCAACGGCATTTTTAATTCGAGTCCTGTAGCTCGTAACAATAATAATAATCGGCAAACAAAGCCACACATTGTATATCGCCATATTAAGCAAGTTATGCTTGTGTTATGGGTAATATACAACGTACTGCTCTGGGGCCGATCCCACACACCAGACCATAGTAAATAAGGGAAAATTCGTTTCCGCAATTTACAATACCAGGAATCGAACCTCTCTGCGGCCGAACCACAGACGCTGTCAAATTACAAGTCGTCGCGGACGCACTACGCTTACAGCATTGTATGGATTACATATTCCTACGAAATATTTTTCGAGAAATGACTGACAGAAGAAGAGAAGATGTTAGGCATGTAGAACATTTCGATACGCTTGTCCAACGAGAATTAGCATTTAAAATGTTTCCCTTCATCGTCAGCACGTGATAATTGTAACATATACACCTTGGGTCAGAAAACTGCCTATGTGGTGCATGCTTCCCAGTCAGAAGTCGGACTTGACGTCTTTTGAAACGCGAGCTTGAGACGTTATCATGCCTTTTTTTATCATAGCATAGCTTCGCATTTGATAGCTATCTCACCTGATGTTAAATGACTCGATGATATTAGGACTGATATTATTATAAGCCACTTATATGGTGAACTAATCCTATTTTGTAATTGACTTAATTATCGGGTCGATTTTTAATGGATTAGCTGCCTACCAATAAATAAAAGTAGATAATTACAGATAAAGTAGCAGTATTTGTATATTTACAGGACTTCTAATCTTGAAATTTAAATTTCCTTGAAATTTACTATTAAAAATTATGTTTAATCTTAATATTGTTACAACTTAGATTTGGACAAAAACAAAATCCACCTGCATATCTGTAAAAACACATTTCATTACCTGTCGGCATTTGAACTAATTGCAATTCTTTTATGATCATCTTCTTTTGTTTAATCATTTATTGGCATACGTTTCTAGAGAACAGCCCATTGTTTTATTGTACCCGTTTATGGCCGCTTGCGGTCGAATCATTGGCCAGGTGTTGCGGATTACGTCGACTACGATACGGGCACATTTGTGTTCTTGAGGTATAAAACGACGGCCTGATGGGGAGAAGGGGCAGTCGAGCAATAACAACGATCTAAGCTTGACGTGTGGACGCTCGGGAATCTGATATTGACGGACTTTACGCGTTTTATTGAATTACGACCCTCTGCATTATTTTTGGATTTGTTGTGTTTGGTTATATTTGTACCTGTATTATACGTGTTTATATAGTTCTAATAAACTCTATAATAATTCCAAAGGCATTTTCATTCGAGTCCTGCAACTCGTAACAATATTTATTGTTTTAATATCGTTTAATATCATTAGTTTCATATTAAGTACCTGCCTATAAAAATATATATAAAAAGTATTAGTTTATTTATTTATGTGCTGACAGTAGACTACTACAAACGCAAAAACGTCTCGAAGCAAATTTATCTGTATCTATCTTGAAATAATAGACATGTAGAGAGTTTTTGGCGGGAACTGAAAGGAGATGTTGTGCTGTACAGTTTTATTTTCTAAAAATGTGTAAAATTACTCTAAAATGAACAATAGTTGTAGGATATTGATAGTTTTTGAGTAATAATTATGTGTTTAGTGAGAAATGTGAACTGTATAGTCAAATGTGACTTTTTGAGTTGTCACAATAACTCCGTTGAATGGCACCAACTGATAAGCTACAGTTCAGCTGTGCTACACATAGGTTTAAGAAAATGAAGAAACTAAATTTATTAATCTAAGATCTGGCTTAAAAGCCTAGCTGCCAAGCCTAAATAAATAATAATAGACACGTAGTCCTAGTATAATCATGTTATAGAATTTATATCATTGTGTTGTAAAGCAACTTTTGTGAGAGGGTTCGCATACAACGAATAATTTTTTAAACGATAGCACCGAATGGGAATAATACGATTGCTACCAGGTTCTTACAATAATTACTAATATAAATTACATTTTTAAATCTTGTATTAGTTCAAAATACATTTAAAAAATGACCACGATTGTATATATAAATAATAACTATGTAGTAATAAAACTACGTTTTAACGGTTTTAAACGCGATAATTTATTTGATTTAAAAAAAATAGACTAGGCTCTCATAGAGTAAGTAATAATCATAAACAAAATTAAAACTAAATAATTAAAATGAATAAGTTGGCGGTAGGCTAAATAAAACTTTAACAATCCTCATTGACACTTGACATCTTTGTCATCCGTGATCACGGCCACTGAAAAGTGGCCGAAACGTCGGAGTAACAAAAATCAAATAAATGAACACGCTTAAAACCATTAAAACGTAGTTTTATTATGCATACAACTCGCGACTACTTAAAAAAATATTAATTATGTAGTATTTTTTAATTATTTATTTTCAAAAGAGTTACAAGGTTTTACAAAAAATCACTTTGTCAAATTGCAACCTAGTTTGTCGGCAGCAAGTAGAGTAAATATATGTTGCTGGGCATTTTGTTGCACTGCTTCTTATCTATTACCAGTAATTAAAATTCTTTCGGGAATGATGGCAGAATCATGACTTACAATAAGTAATATAAATATTTGCAATAAATACATTTTTATTTTAGGTGTTCAGTCATAAATGTTTCTTCACTAGCTGATGTCCGCGACTTAGTCTACGTGGTGCGGTTTTTTAACTATCCCACGGGAACTTTTTAATTTTTCGGGATTAAAAGTATCCTATATATTGACCAGGGATATAAGTTACGATCATACAAATTTTCATTTAAATCGGTCCACAAGTTTCGGAGATTAGCCGGTACAGATAGGCAAACAAAAAATTTGAATAAAATCTAAATTACTTCTATTTCACTTCTTACATCCCCCTGACTCGGTTTTTAGCATTTTTTTTTATTGTACAGAAATTCGACCTCTACAGTTTTATTATATGTATGGATTTGGAAACCGAGTGACTGCGTCGGTATATCAAAGGGTTATTTATTACCTTTTTGGGGTAATCAATTATAAGAACCTGTGTTTTTGAGCGGAGCTATTAATTATGCAAAATGTATGGAGCTGTGTAATTATTAGTCTAGGTTTTTCTTCTAAATGTGATTCAACCTTGTTCTCGTTAGTAAAATTGGCGTATTTCTATCAATCTACCTTTGCTAGGCGTTACGGGTATTTTGAATTAAAAATTAACATTGACATTTCTAAGGAGAGCATGTGGGACCCTCTGTGTTTTCCACTCTGTGTACAGTCGCGGTATGAATATGTTGGCCAGTTATCAAATTGATTCAATTAACGATCCATAAGCGCATGTTACCTTTCAAACTAAGTCACAGAAGAGACTATTCCACAAAAAAATATGTTCTTTGATTTTATATCTCGTCTAAAAAGATTTTTTAGAGATGTAAAACCTTTTTATTGGTTTTAATATTTACGATAAGGATAGTGATGATATCCTCTTTGTTTCTGATGATTAAAACTATTGTTAATCTCAGTGAAAGTAATTGACAACACTGCAATTTTCTCTTTTCACGTTTCTAAATGTTAGAAACATAACAAAACGTAACATTTATCAAAATGTTGGCGATACTGTTTCTTGTCCGCATGCAAGCAAAAGTCAACTTTGAGATGACGAACCTTTTCATACCGCGACTGTACAAAATTTACACTAACGCGATTATAAACCCTAGAAAGTGACTTTATGTTACTTACATTTTTTTACATAATATATAAACCTTCAGTGAAACATTGTCTAACTGATGGTGAAAACCGCTAACGCCTAAGCTAGGAGTTAGCGGATAAACAGACAGACAGACTCGGAAAGCATCTTTGTTTTATACTAAGTATTTAAAGATTACGCAACCTTCTCCAAATTCATTAAAAATACTCCTAATGCATTTGGCAATCACAATTAGGCTCGCTTCATATTAACCGCCAGCCTTATTTCTTGAAAACAAAAAAAAACATATATTTATTACTATTGTTGGTGTAAAAACATGCGTTCCTGAGGCACACCGAGGCGAATATGATTTATAAGATGACAAAATTAATTACACGACTTCTATTCCCGAATATAAACCTTATCGCATTGAACTTGGAGTTGTTATGGGTGAATTAGTAAGTAGGCCGGGAGGCAGGCATAGGCGCCACACGGCTGCGTTTTTTTTCGAATTTGTATTTTATAAAGTGAGGTCGGATTGGAATAACGATTGATGGATACCACAGATATTCGACTTATTATCCAGTATGGATACGTGTAGGCTTAGCGATGTCAGCTTTATGAGCGTTGAAGATTTAAGAAGTGATTTTTTACATAAACGTGGTCTACAAAGTTGAACTCCACAACATTATATCTTAGCTTTTACCTTGGATTTTATCATCATTTCATCTTGAATGAATTGCAAAATCCTTTAAAGACCATATTAGTTGGACACTTCACAAAAATTGGTTTGACTTGCGCCTGAGGAAGTATATCTATATATTAATAAGTGAAGCAAAAACACAACAAAAACTTTGTACCCCTTTTTACGAAAATTGCGCGGACGGAGGAGTATGAAATTTTGCACACTTATAGTTTATATGGAGAAGGAGTGCAGAATGCAAATTTTTTTTTACAAATGTGTTTAAAAAATACATTAAATCAATAAAAAAACATTACACACACACTACCATGTATTTGACACAGACGCATATATACTCTTTTGTTTATTGTTCAAGTCAAATTAACAGTGTAGCCTTGGAGAAATCTGTGATTATAGAAGTATATATAGTCTTTGACAACAGAACCTTAATAATGTTCAAACTTATAATTTAAATTAATTATTATGGTCGAATTTCGACCAGGGGCGACCACTAAATATATCAAAATATACATAAATTATAAATTTGTACAATGAAGAAGAATATTTTGTTCAAATACAACCCTTTCCCTTGGTTTGTCGTTCGACATTCCTTCAATGAAATTGTGATCCTTACAAGCTATACACCATTATTTGGTCTAATAATACAGGTGTGTTTATTTTTCGAAATCAGCCGATTCTATTCCTGACAAGGGTACTTGATTTTACAATAAGCTTTTTCAAAAACGTTTTTAAATACAAGCTTTTGATATCCTAGATATCATGTAGCAGCAGAGTGCTAGCCAAGACAAGTAAAACGAGCCCAAACACGACGAGTCTATCTTGTTTAGTACAGGAGTTCCTATGGCCACCTTCCGACTCCTTCATCAGATCAGCTCCTTGGTACCATATTATTGCATTGTCACGTGATATAAGGTAGACAATGCTCTCGACAATTAGCGTGTCAGTCACATAAATTGACATGCTTTAGAGGTAGCTTCCGTTATGCTGCGTCTAAGATATGGAACAATATACCACCACCTTTAAGACAATTAAATCACTCGACTATCACTTTTCGCAAGAACTTAAAAAACTACCTCTTAGATGAGCAACGGAAACTAGAAAAGTCAATGTCAATCTATCTTACATATTATAGTTTTGCCTTCCGCCTCTACAATACTAATCTGTTTATAATATGTATTATGCATTTCATATATATCATGTATAATTAATATTTATTTTATCGGTATCCCCTCAATATTTGTTTCTTATTTGCTAAGTATTAATTATTATTATGTATATATTAATCGTATGTATGTAATTTATTATTATTCACACTACACACTACACACACACGCACACACGCACGCACACACACACACACACACGCACACACACACACACACACCCACGCACACACACACACACACACACACACACACACACACACACACACACACACACACACACACACACACACACACACACACACACACACACACACACACACACACACACACACACACACATATATATATATATGTAACAGTGCAACGTCCGTCCGTCCTAAGGTGCAGTTGAAAACCAGCGTCAGGCACCTGCTGCCTGGCAGATGCTGAACTGCACCTATTTGGTACCATTGCGAGACTTTTTTTTATATATCACCGTACTATTCATTCTGTGTCTCGTTATGTGATGTCCAAATAAACGTTTTTTCTTTCTTTCTTTCTATATACATATGCGTGCAAAATCTCAGCTCAATTGGATACCGGGAAGTTGGTCAAATTTAACTTGCAAGAATTCACCCGAACTTATTTACATACATACATAGGTACATCCATTGCAAGTTAAATAAAAGCTTGTAAAAAAAATATAATTGAATACAATGATGCTATTGCAGTTTCGTCAAAATCAGACTCGAGACTCCTTTGTGTTTTTCGCATTTCGTGTAAACGACTAGTATTAAATATGGCACCAAAACAACCCTCTTTACCAGAACTGCTATAACATGTGCATTCAAATCTACAATAAGATTCCAATCCATATAAAAGGTTTAGGATAAATAAATTGAAAAATCAGTTAAAGGAATGGCTCTTTAATAGAATGTTTTACTCGGTGGACGAATTCCTTAATTGTAAATAAATACCTTCCTTGACTTATGAATGCTATTATTATTATTATTTTTGACATTTATCAGTAATTTTTTTCATATGTTTCATTTAACATTATATAATTTATTATAAATATTTGTATGCTCCTATATGAGCAAAACATGTGTACACTATAACATTCATGCCAACTATTTAACCATGTTTTGAACAAATAAATTTGATTTGATTTAATTCGTATAGTTTAGAACTTAGCCCTGAAGACTCACTTGAAAAATTCAACTGTATATAGTACGTAAATAAAATTTGTTAAATGTCGCACAAAACTAGAAGAAACACGACGAATGCTTTGTCATAAACATGTTTAAAATTTCATATTTGGCATCATAATAGCATTCCTTCCATTCAGGAGAAAGAATACAATTTCCGCGGCCGGGCGGTCTCTCGTAAGAGGCGACAAAACACACACACAACAACAGGTGGTAGGGTATTTGTCCGTCTGGATGGATACCACCCCTGATCTAGAGTATGAGGCCATAACAACCTTGAGAGCCGGCATTAGTGGCGGCTAGGTTCTAGTATCTTTTAAGAGAACAGCATCGCATTTGTAGCACCTTCGGTGTTGCAAATGTCCATAGGCGATGGTAACCACTTTCCAACAGGTGGGCCGTCTGCCTATCTGCTGAACTCATGGAAGAAAAATAAAATAATAATATGTCCAATAAATCAACAAGCATGCACATCAATAACAACCATTAATCCCAGTTATCTTAATTATAATACACATAATTACACGTAATACGTAGCAATGGGGCGTATGTATTAAACTGTTTTCTTAAGATAAATAAAAGGTCATTGGCTTTGTGATTAGAAACCACCGTGGTAGCTTCAATTTGTAGATAAAGAAAAAAGTTTCAACATAACAACACACTACTTTTAACAAATCATGCAAACGATACATGCTTTAATGAAATCTACTGTTACGAGCTACAGGACTCGAATTAAAATAAATGCCGTTGGAATTACTATAGAGTTGATTAGAACTGTACAAACACGTATAAAACAAATACAAATAAAACTGGATACAACCAGTTCACACTGCACGATTCAATGCAATTTGACACGCGTACAGTCCGTCGTCTTTATCGCTAATCGAGAGTACTAGAAACGTCTTACTCGTATCGTAGTCGTCGCTTGACTGCCCATCTCTCCGTTCAGACACCCCTTTATACTCAGCTTAGGACCTTGTAAACAATGATTCCACGAATCGCACCTGCGCCACCATCGACGCTATTCCCAGAAAACATAATTCTGCACACCTACAGGATTATGTCTGCGAACGGCCATAAACAAGTACAATAATAATAGGCTATTGTCTAAACAAAAGAACTCCGAATAGAGGAAGGGCAATAAACCAGGTTTTATGGCAGGCCGATGTGCCATCCCATGTATTTGGCCCAACTTGTAACACTACTAAAAAATAAATAATATTTTTTTAATAGTTTAATAAAGAAAAAGTTAAAATTTCATGTTTTAACCCCTCCCAACCCTTAACACACCCTCATGGTTGGTCCCTTGTGGGGTCGCATTTTTTTATTAATGGGGGGGTCCCACTCTGTTAAAAATAAGACCTATTTGCAAATCAAACATATAAATAAACTATCAAGTAAAATATCATTATAATTTACTTAACTTTTCGGCTATTTCGTGGGTCGCGACGTAAAAATCGTTGAGAAACAATGTCCAAGTGGGAAATAAATAATTTAGCCATTTCAAACAAAATAAGAATAATAACGTACTGGCACATTATTATTCGAATTATGCGTTTTTTGGGTCATTACAAACTTTAAACTTCTCTTCTGACACATTTTGAAAATGTCGCTTCACTTCTCAATATAAACATTATATTTGCCAAAACCAATGATAGTTTTAAAATACATTCAATCCAAATCAAATAACTTTACAGAATAAAAGAAATATTCTTATCAAATAATAAGTATCCTCAGGAAATAGAGCACTTTCTTAGAAGTTCGATACTGATAGCCCGTCGCCAACATGGTAATTGTGGACCTAGTAAATTCGTCAAAATGTCGGTAACATCAAAGTTATATTATTTTCATAACAATTCAATTAATTTACAAATAAATATACGTTAACAAAAAACAGAACCGATAACCATCGTCAATAGACTGGACTGTAAACATCTTTGCTAATGTTATTATATTGTTACAAGTTGGGCCACCTGCATTCCTATTGTCACATACCGACATAATGTTGCGCATCTCGTTTATTGCTCCTCGTATTGTGGGTTCTTTTTGCAATTATACAACAGCCTATTGTTATTGTTTTCGGCTTTAATGGCCGTTCACAGGAATAGATAACCAGGTGTGCAAATTACTATTTCTCGGAAACTCAGTGCGCACGGCCGATATATTTTGTACTGTATAGTTAGTATAAGACAATGCCCGAATGGAGGGGCGGTTCTAACGGCATTTTTAATTCGAGTCCTATAGCTCGTAACAATATATTAGTAAGACATGGATATGCCCGCAACTTCGTCCACGCTTGACTTGAAATTCCCATAAGATTCCCGGGACACAAAATACCGCAGCTATCGTTATAGTGAAAACTGTGTCCGAATAAGCTAATTTTTATGTACCCGAACAACTACAAACCGCTTCCGAAAAAAAATCCCGAGATAAAAAAATATCACACACTTTATTACATAAAATTTGCTATCGATCAGTGAAAAATCACATCGCAATTCGTTTTTTTTTTATCTGGCCATTTTTAAATCATTCCCAGAAAAATTCCCGCGGGATTCCCAGAATAAAATGTAGTACAGATTATAAGTCTAAGAATGTGCTGTCGATCAGGGACTAAACCGCATCCAAATCGACCCAGTAGTTTTTACGTGAATCTCGAAGAACCAGAAAAACCGACAAACAAATAGAAATCTAAAAAAAATGTATCGTGTTTTCCATCGGTTATATAGTGTATTCCAGTTGTAGTTTTTTTTTAAATAGCTTTAATATTAAAAATGTTTAAACATGCTGTATGTACAGACACGGCATGTTTAAAATTTTATAATATTGTTACGAGTGCGGGACTCGAATTAAAATGCCGTTGGAATTACTATAGAATTTATTAGAACTGGACACAACCAGTACAAACTGCACAATTCAATAACACGCGCAAAGTCCGTCACTATATAGCTTATCGAATGTACACGTCATGCTCGTATCGTAATCGTCGCTTGATTGCCGGTCTCCGTTCGGGCATTTCTTTATACTCAGCTTACAATATGTCACGACCGGGTAAGCAATAGTTTTCAAGAATCACACCTGGCCACTGCCTACCATAAAGGACTACAATACACAATAGGTGGCTTTTCTAATTACAAATATTAAACACAAAGTAAACAAAAGAAGTCCAAATGCGGGCAGGTAATAAACCGTGCTTTATGGCCGGCAGGTGTGCATTCAGATTTGTCGGCGTGCTTCGTCAAATTTTGGCTAAGTTGCAACAATATTACATAGATAGATAACAACTTCGACACTTAGCTAACAAATATGTTAAACACATTTGCATAATTTATTTCCAGCTTTCGATTCGGGTTGCAGTCAGAATTTTTTTATACCGTACCCTGCAGCTAGAGTTAACTTCTATACTTGTGTGCAGTCTTCCTTTCATAAGAACCTTCCCAAAGCCTCACAGAACATGCATTTAGATAATAACAGGTTAGAAGCGGCGCGGGCGCATGGACCGGCCGCGTGCCGGTAGCTTTTAGCGTTTAGTCCCATACAATTATATCACGAGAGCAGAGCATTAGGGACCCAGATGATGGTGTAAATTACCGCTGTAGAATGACTATTCAATAATTCCATAGGAGATTGTTATTACTGTGTATACCGGTTGAAATATAATTACGTTTACTCTTTAAATAGTTTAATCAGATATCATTAGTTTTGTCGCCGGATATTGTGGCCATCGTGGGAAGAAAACCAGAGAAAATTGCGATACACTCGAAGGAGAAATGAATATACATAGATGTAGGTAAATGTATACGATTTAGTATTTTTCTAAAGATTTTACAGTTACTAATGGTGTGAAACTTTTTTTTCTTGAATGAGTCCAGCATACAGGCAGACGGCCTGACGGAAAGCGGTTACCATCGTCTATGGACATTTGTAACACCAAAGGTGCTACCAATGTGCTGCCGCTCTCTAAAGGGAGACTGGAACCTGGCCACTAATGCCGAAACACAACTCAAGGTTCTTAAGGCGACATACTCTAGACTAGGGGTGGTAGCCATCCAGGCGGGCAAACACTCTACCATCTAGCTGTGGGGTGTTTTTGTCGTTTCTTACGACAGGGCGCCCGGACGCTGGTATTTATATTCAAATTCAAATTCAATTCAATAGCAAACGAGGCAGATTTTTGAAGTGATAACTTCTTATAAGAGACTAAACCGCTTCGTAACGTAACGCGTTATAGCGCCAGTCTGTCTGGCTTCCCTTTCTCTCACCCATACGGCAGCGATAGACAGGCTCCTCCTCTCTCATTCTAACCCACGCACTATATACATAAAATTTAAGCAATAACCTAAGCTTTTCTCAAGTTAAACAATTTTAATATTAAATAGTTCAACTTAGATTACTTTAAATTATCACTTCTGTCGGGCGTCCCGAGACGTACTTTTTTTTTTAAACAAAAGTACTTCTAATGAGAATAAAATCTATGTAAGAATCAATATGCAAAATTGCATAGTCCAATGCACATTGTATACACACATGTGTAGTAAGTTCACTTGCCGACGTGTCGGTCCCATCAGTCCCCAACACAAACTGACAGTGTGACGAGCTCCAATAGTTCTAACATACTACTTTTTAAAGATTATATTTACTTGCAACATTATCTGTGCCTTTGTGTGCGTGACAGCGAAAATAATTACATGGCGCTCACGCACACATTAATTGGTTGTGTGTTTCAATTCTGAATGTAATTTTGTAGGGAACTATCTCTGTAGATATTATTACTCTAAGCATCTGACAATGTGTATGCAAAATTTTCAGGCCTGAAAGCGTAACCAACGCGTCATTCACATTTATAACATTAGTTAGGAAGTAAAACAAGTAATTTTTATTTCACCAAAAAATAACATCGGTGCACAATTAAACTGTTTTTATCGAAAAGCAAAATAATCAACTCCATCTGCGTGGGATCCAAGAATTTAATCAAAGGCGTACATAATCGATCTGGTGTCGGAACATGACATAGTATCTCTAAATTAAACGACAGTTTTCGGCGGTTGGGGTACCAAAAAAAACGTGGCCAAAAAAAGAGTTAAGCAGTGGAGATCTCCGAATACAGATTACCGAGCGCAGGTGTTAAATAAAAATAATAAAATTCGACAGTTAGGGGCATGTTAAAAAGAGGAGTGCGAGCGGCCGGCCGGCGCCGGCCGAGGCGTAATTTCGTGTGCAACGTTCGCGTCAGTGTTGCCAACGTTCGTTAGAGACAACGCTATATCGACTCGTAAAGAGCGCTAGATTAGGTTGTATTTAAACGAAAGAAATTGCTTAAAAAACTGTAAGAAATAAAGTTTTTTTCCAATATGCTTAACATCCATCTATATATTAATATGTGA
The DNA here is from genome assembly GCA_039645545.1 of Dendrolimus houi. Taxonomy (NCBI): domain Eukaryota; kingdom Metazoa; phylum Arthropoda; class Insecta; order Lepidoptera; family Lasiocampidae; genus Dendrolimus; species Dendrolimus houi. The sequence continues at coordinate 2,263,026 of CM077133.1, forward strand.
AGCAAAAACTTTGTCCCCCTTTTTACGAAAATTGCGCGGACAGAGGAGTATGAAATTTCGCATATTTATAGTTTATATAGAGGAGAAGCGATGAATGCTAATATTTAAAAAAAAATACATAAAATCAATAAAAAAACATTACACACACTACCATGTATTTAGTCAAATGAACAGTGTAGCCTTGGCGAAATCTGTGATTATAGAAGTATAATCTTTGACATTAATTATTATGGTCGAATGCCGACTACGGGCGACCAGTAGTACACATAAAAATATATTCGACTGTAGCATAGAAACATCATGGGTTTATTCGTGCCGAAGAGAGTCGTGTAAAAAACCATAAAAGTTATGGTACATTTTGAAAATGAATTTACCCAATATTAATGTTATAGTCAAGGTGGCGAAGTCCGTCAATAGGGTAAGTTCATACACGATCTTACCCTATTGACGGACTTCGCCACCTTGACTATATATTAAAAAAAAGGAACAGAGGCAAGGAATTGTTATCATTCAAGTGTTTACTTCTGATTTGATCATTATAAGCGGATTATCATCAAGCTAGTATATGATTCTGATTCAGTCCCAGGCCTGTACACGTGAGCTCGATGGGCCGCTTTGGGAATTAATTATAAAAGATTTTATAATCTATTTAAATTATATTATAAATACTTGTCTTTCGACGATTACATCCCGATTCAAATTAATATTTAAGTGACGAGTAATATAATTTTTAAAAATAAGCGTGAAAATGTGGTCAACGTTTGGGAACACTCCCCGCCGATTTACCTGTAAATATGTTTATAGTAGTTTTTTTTATAGTGTAGTTTAATTTATAATTCAGTTTCATTTCAGATAAGTTCTTTTTAGATTTAAAAAAGCGCTAAATAATTTTATCCAATGTTGATAGAGACGTGAAAGCGCTAGATCTAGCGCCAAAAGCGCTAAGCTGGCAACAGTGGTCCGCGTCGTCTAGCAGGCCATGACTGCGGTTTATTGCTCGCATATCGTCACGCCTGGCACATTAGGATATTGTCACATACTGTTACTAGGCACGCGTGATGGGCTGCGCAACAGACTGTAAATATTAACAAATCTACTTGCAAAGGTATAGAATAACTATTTTTTATTGCTGGAGTATAACATACAGGCATGAAGGAAAACTGTTACCAACATGCTGCCGGTCTCGAAGATAATTAATTTATTATATTTTTTTAAAGAAATCTATGTCGTAACGCTACGGGAATACTTCGGCCGAAATTTAAAATCTTGGTTCTTGGGAATGTTTGCATACAGGAACGTGAGTAGCGGTACAAGGTAATGGGAGGTGAACATATAACAACCAGCCCATTGCGACCAGAGCGATAGTAGAAAGGGGACAAATAGATAATTTATGAGCGACCTCTGTGGTTGAGCAGGCTAAACCTTTGTAGGCCTACCTGACTGGAACGCAAACGTCCCGGGTTCGATTCCTGGAATAGTAAATTTCGCAAACGCACTTTCCGTTATTTACTATGTTCTGGTGTTTGGACTCGGCCCCGCAGTGATCCGTTGTGTATTACCCATAACACAAACGTATTTTGATTAGCTTGGTAATATACTCGTACAATGTGTATGTTTGTCTTACGATTTAAATTAAACATTCAAAACTAATACATTCATCAAATAATTGTAGATTCTTAAATTTTTTAAAAGCAATCAGCTACATATCGCAACCCTGCGAAATATAACAGTCGCTTTAAGACAGTCGTAACCACAATTCAAGTGCACCTCCAATAATCGCCATTCAAAGTCAATCGGCCGGCCTTCGCTTTAATACCTTATATGGATAGCTGACTTACTTATTATGATCGGACGCAATCTCGTTAACAAAGGCGCCGACACTTGTGTAAAAAGTCTCTAGTTAACAACCGCCTCGGGAGAACTCTTTCAACAAAAACGCTGACTTTTAATACAGGCAAAAGCGCTAACAGACTATTTCGTCAGAAAATGTAGCTAACAAAATTCTCCAATTACAATAAAACCTTTGTAAGTCTACTTCAAGGGAGATGCCAGAAAATACGAGTTATAGAGTCTTCAACATATGGAGGATTTCGACTTGAGCGAATTTTGTAAGGAAACATTAGACTTGTAGAGGTTAAGATTTATATTATATTGTTACATGCCGTCAAAGATAAGCGCACAGCTGTCTGTCGTAAGCGCAGTTTATTGTCTTCCGGATTTAGTTATTCTTTGTGTTTTGAATTTGTAATTAAGAAAAACATGCTATTGTTTTTCTACTTGTTTTATAACCATCATTAGCGTCGAACTGATCCTTATTGTTATTGTTATCGACTTTATGGACGTTCGCAGGTGTGCAAATTAATATTTCTTAGAAACTCAGTGTGCGCGGCCAATTTCTTTGTACTGTGTAGTTAGTATAAGACGATGCCCGAATGGAGGGATGGCCAGTCAAGCGACGGCTACGAAACGAGTAAGACGTTTTCTAGTACTCTCGATTAGCGATATAGACGATGGACTTTGCGCGTATCGAACTGTATCGAATCGTGCAGTGTGAACTGGTTGCATCCAGTTTTATTTGTATTTGTTTTATAACTGTTTGTACAGTTCTAATAAATTTTATAGTAGTTCCAACGGCATTTTTAATTCGAGTCCTGTAGCTCGTAACAATATTTATTTACATGGATGACTTTAGTTGATTCATTCAAGTTGAAAGACAGAAATTAAAGTCAGGTGTGTACGGTGCGGACAGGACGCAATCTTAGATATAGTTTACTTCGTCAGATATTAGGTTACATTTATATTACTTATTAGCCTCTATAGTGTCTGTAGGGTAATCGTAATGTTTAATAAAGTAATTGATAAAAAAATTACTTTTGCACATAAAAAAAATATATATATATAATAACTATAAAAACCTGTGTTTCATATAAGACACCTTTAATTCGTTCATAATTCATAACGTGAGGAACATAAATGGCAATTGTAATCAAGTCACATTTAAGATTACAGAGAGCAACACAAATTGAGCATTTCCGAGAAATATTTGACGGCAGAGGTAAAACGATGGAAATGAAACGTACTGCAATCCAGCAGCGGTCGAGGCGATGTATTGCAAGCAATTAGGCAAGCCAATCCCCCTTCGCACGTACGGGCAAATTGCACGTAATAGCTGGCGAACACGACCATTGAAGATATTGCACCGATTCTGTAACCTCTAAGAATATTTTATGATCGTTGTGTACGAACCATAGTTATACATCGTACAACGTTGAACTGTAAAATGATTTGATCGTTCCTCCAGACCACAAGGCTTTAGCACAGAACAAAAATTATAATATGAGGTCAATAATCTTGCTACTTCATCTAGAATAATGTTGTAGTTATAGACCGATTCACGCCGATGTGGCGATGAGTGTACTAATGCGTTATTTCTGACGCGATATTATTTATAATTGTTAAAGACATTACATATTGACAGATAACATATGTATGTATATATACATTAATGTGGCTATTCGCTGACGGGGTAATTTTTTAACTCTATAAATAAGTCGCATTTGGTCACAGTCAATAACTTTAACATTATCGCCGATGTGGCCCTAGCATAAGAATATTTTATGATAGTTGTGTATGAACCATAGTTATATACCGATATTAAAATGACTTGATCGTTCCTCCCGACAACAAGGCTTTAGGACTGAACTAATCATAAAAAGTGTAATTTGCTTTCTATAACGAGAAAAAACAAAGGATATATTTATTATTATATATATTTTAGGGTTGACAGAGAATGGCATAAAAGATTTTACATAAAAATAGATGGTGTTTATTAATAACAATAAGAAATTTAATTTTAGTTTATATATATAGTTTATTTTTAGTTTAATTTATACCATGTTATATATATATAATTGATAAGAAACATAAACAGTACTAAACGGCTATTTTTCTGTGGGGTCCTCTGTTACGAAGGTCTAGAAATGATAGCAAAATACTTGTAGGGTGGTTCGATGGAGTTTCATAAAGCCAGAAGCCGAAGCTATCTACATATTTTAAAGAAGAAAAGAAATAATAAAAATGTTTTTTGGTGAAATAGCAACGTAGTTACATTGCTTACATGTCATTTTAAAAAAATAGCACAAAATAGCAAACAAGGTTTTTAACATATTTCTGTGTCGGAATTATATTTAACACAACGCTCATTTTCAGTGGAAACCTTCCTTTTAGCGTGATACCAAAAATAATTATGTATATAAACTTATTTTTCGTAAGTGACTTCCACCATATTTTTATAAAATAGGTTTCCGTGGCCATTCCACATATATGTGAACTGCATGGAGTACATTAATATAATAGGAGAGTGAACTGGCAACTGCGTATGAGTTTTAGGAAAATCTTAATTATGTCAAAACTTTCATCCTCTATTATTTACGGTATGTATAAAAACGTGAAATAACAATTGTTTACTAAAATAGGTGTTGTCATTATAGAAATAACTGAAAACAACGACAAAAAACATCCAATTCTTTGAGCTTCTAAATGCTCCATAATTTAAACAAAATCCCTACGCTTAAGAACAAAGTAAACTTCTTCAAGCTGCGTACACATTCCGAAAACATTTGCATCCTAAAGCTTATTTAAGGCGGAAAGAGGTCGTTAAGTGTAGCTTAAAGCTTTAGAAAGCATATTGAAATTTTTGGTGAAGTCTCAAAAATAACAATCTTGTAAGCTGCTTTAGTCCGCGGCTTCACTCGCGTTAATATCGATTTTGTATCGGCCGTTGGGAGTCCCACACAGCCTTCGGTAACCTCCTTCCGGGACCAGAGACAGTGTGCAAAAGCATTCCCCAAGCGTTATAAAAAAAAATATGTAAGTCATGAAGTGGTAAATTACAAACTTAATTTTTAATTCAAAATACCCGTAACGCCATCTAGTGAGGGTGTAACTAACCACTACAGCAACACATTAAAATCGCATTGTCGATCTCAATGCCATGACGATGTATTTGTAAGTAAACTACAATTAAACGCGATCGTAGCGCCATATTTTCGGCAATATTTATCTATCCCTCGGGTACAGTACTTTTTCTGGATGAAAGGTGTACTCTATGTTTTCCCCCTTGACAACGTGTATGCAAAATTTCGTGACAATCTGTTGCATAGTTAGGCGTGAAAGCGTCACAAACAAACATTCGGATTTATAATATTAAGTTAGGATTAGGCCGCGGCTGTTAAATTTAATTAAAAACACCGAATGAATTAATAAATAAAAAGATTATCTTACAATCTTGAATGTGATCCTTCCCGTGCGTCCACCATGAATACCAAGGACCTTGATTTACGATTTGTGTTTGTAAGGTTATGTAATAAAGTTTGTTTTGTTCTTAATTTCATTGTCATATGAAAATTTATTACATATACTATGCCACCTGCCTTTTACCCCTTGTTCAAATTTCACCCCTCATAATCAACGATTACACCCTTGTAACCCTTTAAACTTGTAATGTTATGGTAAGTTGTTAAAATATGAAAGTCAAAATAGCCCTAATTACATACTTGCCCAAATTCCATATCAATTTATAAATGTAAAAAATGTTCATGAAGTGAAAACTACTGGACCAAACTATATTAAATTTTTAGTGGGCCAAATGGTAACTATTCCTCATCGAACTAAAAAAGAATCATGTAAATCGGATAATAAATCTCAGCGTAATCGGTGTACATACATAAAAAAAACATACCAATCAAATTGAGAGGAGGAAAGGAGGAGGTCCTCCTCCTTTTTGAAGTCGGTTAAAAACTAGCTTAGATATGAAATTTTGAAACTATTCAGAGTTTCGAATATGTATTGATTTTAATAAAAAATTGTATATAGATACTGTAGAGATCCGAGCTGAATATAATTCAGACGACGACCTCTGTAGTTCTGCAACGCAGAGGCTCCGGTTTCGATACCTGCTATAGTAAATTTCGGAAACGTATTTTCTCCGTTATTTACTATGGTCTGTCTGTCTGGGATCAGCCCCAGAATGGTCCGTTGTATATTACCCATAACACAAGCGTAACTTCCTTAATTTGGGGATATACAGTGTGTGTGTTTGCTGCCGATTTATTATTATTATTATTATACTGTATGTCTTTGAAGACCACGGGCCATAAAAGTGGCCCGGACTTTCGGAGGGCTTGCGTGGGGCCATGGGAAGGCCAACACGTAGAGGCCCTTTGGCAAATTTAATGTAAATGTGGCGTGACACTGATCGGCGATTATCCCTGTCTACACCATATAGTAATGCACCCAAGGACAAGCCCCGGCCAGTGTAGGACTATTGTGGGAAATGAGGATTATTATTTATTATTATTATTATTATACAATGTGGGATACGTAATCAAACAACAAATAAGAAAAAATCCATTATATAAGAACTAATAACAGCCCATAAACGTCCCCCCACCGCTGGGCTCGGACATCCCACGATAGTGGAACGGCCAGTATACCCGCCACGCTTGTCTTGTAACATCCGTTATCTCGATGTGCAGATTTCATCATGATGTTTTCCTTCACCGTTGTTAGCACGTGGTGACTGTAACAATATGCACATTAGGTCAGAAAACTGCCTAACTGGTAAATGCGTTATGGTCAGGATTCGAACCGGGGGCCCTTTGAGTTAGGGACGCGTGCGCTAGCCATTACGCTACCATCACTAATTATGCCAGGTAGTAGGGCATTTGCTCGTCTGGATGGCTACCACCCCTGGTCTAGAGCATACTGCCATACAAACCTTGAGTGGTGTTCCGGCATTAGTGACCAGGTTCCAGTCCCATTTATTAGTCCAGTAGCACATTGGTAGCACCTTTAGTGTTGCAAATGTTCATAGGCGACGGTAACCATTTTCCATCACATTTGGGCCGTCAGCCTGTCCTACTGTACTCCAGTAATTAAAAAAAAATTAAAAATAATATGGCTAAGAATTCATTATTATGACTAACATATCTGATCTGTTTGACTTCTGCAAAGACAGCAGAAATTAAACCATAATATTGTTACAATTTGGGCCACCTGCATATTTTTAAATAAAGCACATTTATTACCTGCCGGCGTTTGAGCTAATAACATTGTAGTTCTTTTATGATTGTCTTCTTTTGTTTACTTATTTATTGGTTATTGTGGAGAGCAGCCTATTGTACTCGTTTATGACCGCTTGTAGGCATAATTAGGCAGGTGTGCAGATTACGATTTCTAAGAAATTCGATCTACGCGGGCGGGCAGCCATGTTGTATCGGTGCAATATATATCAATGGATCAATTGGGAGATCGACAGTCATGCGATAACCACTAACGAGACAAGACGTGTGTACATTCGATAATCTATATAGTGACAGATTTTGCGCGTGTTATTGAATCGCGCATTACGTTTGGACTGATTTGGTTAAGTTATATTTGTACCTGTGTTATACGTGTTTGTATAGTTCTAATAAATTCTATAGTAATTCCAACGGCATTTAACTCGAGTCCTGTAACTGTAATGTAATATGTATGACTAGTTGTTCCAACAGCTACACGTGCACGTTCAGATGTCCCATGGCTAAGGAATGGTACTGCATTGTGTACCCACACACGCGTCTAATTTTATGAAATCCTGGAACCGTCCGTGTCATTAACGTTTTCGCTACCTTCATGTTGCGTGCCCACTGTTGGGCAATCGTAAAATTCCGAATATTGCCACCAGTTACACCGTTTCGTGTGAAATATAATGAAGAATTCAACTGAAGTTCTTTATTTTTTTATAGATAATATTTTTTATTGTTTATCTCATTTTACTACAAAAAGTCTGACATTTCAGGGGTTAATGCTGGAGGACCAACATCCCTCTCTATGCAGGAGGAGCTCTATGAGCCAACACTTTCAGAATCATCAGATATGTCTTTGTTCCCGAGGTCCTGACATACAGCTTGGAAGTGGAACAAAGAAGTGGTTTTATGAGTACGCCATTGGAGTCCAACTCTAGCTTGCTGTTGTCCCCAAGTAGTATTAGGGTTTCCGTGATAAAGTATAAAAAAAATGTTCCATGACCACTCTATCATATTTCTAGATAAGAGGTAGGTTAGGTACTCAGTCCTGAACCGGGATATAAAAAAAATATATTTATTTTGCTCAAAGATTAATAAGCGTTGCTATTATACAAAGTGGCAACGCCGCCAGCCTTTTGGGAATGTTCTCGGTAAGTGACAGTGGTTCGGGGTCAATATTTCATCTTTAGCTATTTTCCCTTTTTTATTCAGTTTTTAATATAGTATAGTTTGTAGTTAATTTTAAGTTTATATTGTATTTTCCTCATCATCATCATCGAAGCGTTAAATCCCGGTTGCGTTCGGAGCGTTCGCTCCGACCCCCAGGGTCCGCTTTCCTACTTTTTCTACTCCACTTCGCGCGGTCTTCATCATCCCTCGTTTTGAGACCATCGGTACGCATGTCATCCTTCACAATGTCAAGCCAACATTTCTTGGGCCTTCCCCTTCGACCGGGACCTGGCGGAGGCGGCATGGCTAGACATTTGTTCCCCACATAGTTAGCCGGTCTCAGTAAAACGTGGCCCTACCAGCGTAAGCGACACTCTTGCAGTTTGTCTGCTATGTCAAGGATAGGAAGACTGCCGCGGATGCGGGAGTTCCTGACCCGGTCTTTCCGCGTCACTCCACACATCCATCGCAGCATATTCATATCCGTGACACGCAGTTCTTGCTTGTGTCACTCAAGTACAGGTCACGCTTCACTGCCATACAAAAGGACAGGTCTAAGGATGGATTTATAGACATGTCCTTTTAATTTAACCGGCATTTTGGGGTCACATATGGCACCTGTCACCTCACGCCACTTGGCCCAAGCTGCTGTGATACGGGCCTTGATGTCGTGGTCGATACCCCGACGTATGTATTGTATTTTCATCAATAAAATTAAATAAATATTTTTAAAAAACTCCGTACACAAGCACTTTATTTAGATTATTAAATTAAATGTTGGAAATAAAATGCATGTATACCTACGTAAATACTATATACCTACATCTTTTAAATTAGTATAAAATATTTATTTTACTTCCTTATAGATTTTATAATGTCATAAATAACAAAATTTCTTTCCCTGTAAGTTCGGCAAATGGCCCTTAGAAATTTAATTTTGCCTTCATCAAATAATTACGACCTGCAATTGGAAAATTAATTAGGCCCAACGACCAATTATAAACGACAACACAACCAAATTGGAGTATTGACGAGCTAATTTGCATACTAGAGTCAATTATAATAGATGCAACATTGATGTTCTTTATAATTGGTTATATTGGAGGGATAGCCAAGCAACCGCCGCCTCAGGCCAAAGTTAAATAAGCAAGATATCTGGACAAGTTTTTTGAATTGAATAGCATCCAAGCATACAGACAGCCAGTAGGTAATACAACGCTAAAAAGCTCCTGAGACTTATATGACTATATCGACTATACCTTCACCGCCAACTTATCGTAGGCGACTTGTACCTAAATATTTTTTTGTTGCATATGATATTTTTAACCATTTGTTTTAAGACATTCAATCTGGTTCAGTAGAGTCTAATGTAACTAAAATTGAAAATCTTAAAACAAAATAATACTTAATAAAACTATGTTTTAAGGGTTTTAAGTGCGGTAATTTATTTGATTTTCGTTATTCCGACGTTTCGGCCACTTTTCAGTGGCCGTGATCACGGAAGACATAGATGTCAAGTGTCAACGAGTATTGTTAAAGTTTTATTTAGCCTACCGCCAACTTGTTCATTTGAATTATTTAGTTTTTATTTTATTTATGGTTATTATTTACTCTATGGGAGCCTAATCTAATTTACCACCGCTTCGCAACATGTTATGGCTTGAAGAGAAGCTAAATTAAATTACCGCGCTCAAAACCGTTAAAACGTAGTTTTATTATGTATACAAGTCGCGAAAACTTAATTAAAATACCTTTTGCAACAAAAAATATAGAATAGAATAGAAAACACTTTATTGTTCACCAAATAAACAATTCCAGATTAAATATTTACAATAATTTAACGGCAAAAAAAGGCGGCCTTGTCGATAAAAGCGATCTCTTCCAGGCAACCTGACTGAGAGGATAGTTTTAACAACTATGTCTAGGTATAATTAAATTAAAAAGTAAAAAAAAAAAATTAAGAACAGCACAATGTGGAAAGTAATCAGCTAAGTTAAGAAGAATAGAAAAATGTATATTTTATTATAAACTAAGGTAATGGTTTTTGACAGATTTTTAAATATGGCAAGTGATTTAGCTTTTCTGACATCTACGGGTAAAGAGTTCCAAAGGCAAACAGCCTGCACAGCAAAGGATTTGTAGTAAAATGTTGAAGAATGTGCAGGTGCCTTTAACAGGAGGTGATTAGAGGAGCGCAAATCGAAGGTGTGTGATGTATGAAGGAAGTTGAAACATTCCTTAAGGTAAGGAGGAGTGTAGGGTATAAATAGTGTACGATATAATAAATGTAGAAGATGAGCATTCCGGCGAAGTGAGATTGGCAGCCACTTGAGTTTTTTGCGATATTCAGAAATGTGGTCATATTTTTTTAAATCCAAATATGAATCTTATACAAACATTTTAAAGACTCTCCAGTTTGATAAGTAGCTCTTGGGTAATGTTAAGATAACAAGCATCCGCATAGTCAAGGATGGGTAGTAAAATTGCTTGAACAAGCGAAATCTTAGTGGCGGTTGGAAGAAATTTTCCATTTTTTTACGTACAAAAATGTTTTTTTTCCTTGTTTACGATGATAACACGGCGGCAATGGCACGAGATATAACCACAGATGATTCCGTCTTGTTTATTGATATTTTATTATTCACGACATATTTTAAGACCAAATCAGTCAGGTAAACTTATTAAACATTTTCTTTTTTGATATAAAATTATTTCAAGTTTAGTATTGTTACAAATGCGGGACTCGAATTAAAATTCCGTTAAAATTACTATAAAATTTATTAGAACTACACAAACACGTATAACATAGTTACAAATATAACTGGACTCAACCAGTAGAAACTGCACGATTTAATAACGCGCGCAAAGTCCGACACTGTATGTACACACGTCTTGCTCGTATCGTAATCGTCGCTTGACTGCCGATCTCTCCGTTCGGGCATCCCTTTGTACTCAGCTTACAATATGTCACGATTGTGTAAACAATGGTTTCTTAAAATCACACCTGGCCACTGCCTACCAGAGAGGATTACAATACACAATAGGCGGCTTTTCTAATTACAAATATTAAACACAAAGAAAACAAAAGAAGTGCAAATGCGGGCAGGTAATAAAAATTGGGCTTTATGGCCGGCAGGTGTACATCCACTTTTGTCGGCGTGCTTCGTGGAATTTTGGCTAAGTTGTAACAGTATAAAAGAATATGTTTTTAATAGAAAGATAAAAAGCAAGAGAAAACTGAGCTATAACGTCATCTAAAGTAAAAGAACCTAAGGCGGTGGGTTGCTAGAAACTTCGTAGGCTGCGTACGACGTGACGCTGTACGCGGTCGATGAATTACAAAAACAGACATTATAGGGGCTTTCTAAGAAGCTCGACATATAGACGCCGTGCGTATGTAGTGGCATCAGCCTTCTATAAGAGGCCATTATAGCGCAATTTCATAATAAACATTCGTCGATCGTACAGCGTCACGTCGTACGAAGCATACAGCGTTTGCTTTCAGCTTTTAACATTACGTTTTTACTAGTAGATCATATATTTTTCTACCATGATATATTACCCTATTTATTACCTTTGTTTAAGTTTGACTTTTCGGGGTACATTCTATCAATAATCCAGTTATTTTAAACCATAACGTGCTACCTCACCATCAACTTCACAGTACAAGTTACTACACATATTATTAGCGAAGTCTACCTATTCCCTATTATAATATTGATGTCCTCTGTGACCTATTGCTTTTTGCACAAAATAACTTTTTTTCTAATCTAAATTTTGAACTTGCCTACTAGATTGTAGGCATGTTCAAAATTCAAATTCATCTATTTCTATAAACATATTTCTAGGCCTTATACACATCTAAAACATACAATAATAACACATTTTAATTATATTAGTTAAATTTAAGGCTACTTTTTTAGCATATTCAATATCAATGTATATTCACTTTAATTCTCTCTCTTCCTGACACTTCAACATCTTAGACCAGAGTACTTATATAATCATTTTTATTATCTATTGCTTATCTATCCAGGAAACCGCTTAATAAGGTGCCACGGAGATTACTCATATAATGCACGTGTTCCCCTTCCGCTAATTAAGTCAACCCAGTTAGTTAATTTATAGCATAGAATAGATGTAAAAATAAACCACAATCATTTTATATTTAGAACGGGTTTATTATTTTGACCTAGTACGTACAATACTATTTATTAAACCATAGAGAATATTTATATATTTTCACGAACATAACACATGACAAAATTTATGTTTTATGGTTTTGTGGAGTATTTAAAAACTGATGATGTAAATGCAGTTTACATTTTTGTAAAATGTTGGTTTAAAAAAACAATATTTTTAGAGCAAATTTCGAAACCATAAAGTTTTTAAACAAAAAATATACCTTTGATATTACAAGTGTCACACTGAAATTTTTATCAAATTGTGATCTATCATTTGTTGTATTGTCAATATGTAACTTTGGGTCCAAGAATAAACGGGTAGTGTGTTGGCAAAAACGGAAAATTTTATTACAACAAAATCTAAAATATCAAAAAAATAACGAATTTATCGAAAATAAATGGTAGATACTACTATACAGCAAAAACCATACCTATGTGTGAACAATCTCAACTAGAAATATTTTTGAGTTGCTCGAAAACTGTGACGTTCCCAAGACGTAGCTAGAATTGCCTAGACCATCGTGAAGTCAGTTGAGATTTAACGCTTCGGCGATTATTACACCCATGAGACTCGTTACATAGACAGAGCGTTCCATTAGTAGCTCACAACACCCAAAATGCTCAGTTAGCCGTTCCACAAGGCGACCGCGGTTGTTGTGGTCGTGGCGAAAATGTCACTAATGGCGTCATCATTTTCGATCACACAGCGCTCACAACGACCCGTGTCGTGTGACCCAAGCAAGTGGAACGGGATAAATCGCGGTCGTGAACGTGATCATTGTGAGTTCTTAATGGAACGTCGCCAGAGTACATAGGTATAACCTAGCAATCTTGTTGAAAGCACGTTGACATGTGTCATACAGCGCGGAGACATTTGGAAGATTATTTTAATTCGTAAGTATATTTAGGCGAATTAAGCTTTCTGCATTCACAATTTCAATGCCAAAATCCAAAAATATCTCGGCTGAGGACAAAAATACACAGATTCGGACAATCAAGAAATACATTTCTTGTCATGTTAACTGGTTGCTGCTCTTCAGCTATCATTCATCGATTTCCTGGTCAAATCAAAAGTATATCGTGAAGTTATCACGCTCAGAAACTTTACTAAGACCGTCACCAATGTGAGCTCCTAGCTGATATTTTCCCACAATTTCTTTTCAAATCAGGTGTTATGAAATTCTTTCGAAACAACACGTTGGTAACATCTCTAGCAATACAAATATATGTACATAAATAATACATAATGTATGTATATAAGAGTTTTTGGCGGGAACTGAAAGGAGATGTTGTGCTGGGCATTTTTATTTCCTAGAAATGTGTAGTTACTCTAAAATGAACAATAGTTGTAGGATATTGATAGTTTTTGAGTAGTAATTATGTGTTTTGTGAGAAATGTGAACTGTATAGTCAAATGTGGCCTTTTGAGTTGTCACAAGAACTCCGTTGAATGGCACCAGCTGATAACCTACAGTTCAGCTGTGCTACACATAAGCATAAGAAAATGAAGAAACTACATTAAAATTTAAGATTTGGCTTAAAGGCCTAGCTACCAAGCCATGAACCTAAATAAATAAATAATAAATAAATAATGTACATAAGCGACAGTAATTACTTTTTAATTGCATGAGTTCAGCAGGTAGACTGACGACCCACCTTATGGAAAGCGGTTACCAACGCCTATGGACATTTGTAACACCAAAAGAGCGACCAATGTGCTGCCGCCTCTCTAAAGGGAGACACACTTTCATCAAGTGGGCCCTCCACTGTCTGCTGTAACCTTCTTCAGCAATAAATCTTTCTATCTAAAATTTTTCTCCCTTTTGGTCTTTAGTTTTACTTTAACGGTCTTATTCATATTGAATTAGAGTAAGTTTGAAGGCTTCTTTAAGAACTTCATTCAACATTCAAACTTACTGTAACTCTGAGTTACAGTAAGTTTATATGCTTTTAAGAACTTCATTTTGTAAGTCAAGATTAATATTTTTTACTTTCTTTTATAATAAATTGACGTTCCAGCATACTCGCGAAAATCACGCGAGAAATAATTGCCTTTAAGATTTTTGTATAACGTCTGCGCTTGATGTCTTAGAAATCAAAAATAATATCTAGAGCACTTCTTTATACGAACAACGATTTTAAAAATAGAATACTACTACTTATTATTTGGTCGTAACTACATTTACATCGGTTGATTTTAGTATAAATTTTCACGCACGTTTGCTTACAAGTCGTTGAACTGAAACACAAAACACTGAAATACTAAGGGGCTATTGTTTTATATACCTAATGCTCGAAAGAGAATACACTTCAGTGTTTGCTGATTTATATTTGCAGAGTTAAAATTATAAATGAATTATAACTCACCCAATCACCATACTAATATTTAAAAGTAAATGTTTGTTTGCTTAGTAAACGATATTTTGATTTCCAACTGTAAGTAATTAAAATTTAAAAAACAATTGCTTAGACAATACACAATTGGAAAACAGGACTAAAGGGGACAGACGGACTAAATCCAGCAGGAAAAAATTAGGATCCAAAACTATAGGTATTAGATTCATTAAGAAATATATAGAGATTGAAGCTGACAATCGAACACTAAAATGGAGGAAAATAAAATAACAATAGACCTATCATAATTATACCAAGCAGATGTATAGATAAATAAAATGCTAAGAAAGCAACTGCTGATTTCTAACTGTTAAACTTTATTTATTATTAATTACGTTTGTTTATTCTTCTTTTTTGTAATTATATATGAAAATACGAGTACAATACCTTTTCGCCTGTTTATCGATAATATTTCACAGAACATGGATTTGAAATTAAAGCGAGGGAATCCGCGTGGAAATCTTTAATACTATAACACATATTATACATATATTTAGACGTTTACAAGAAATGTTACTGCAGGAAACATCTTAATAATACACATGCAATAAGAGTTTAGTCTAAACATAAACCAAAATAACAACGGTAATTGAACTCATTGGCCCGTTTACTCAATAAGAAACTAGTATAATAACGTCATGCTTGTTAAATAACATCAAGTGCCTATGTATTTAGTTAAATAACTGATTTCGCCATCGGCCTGTACAACAAAGTTTACATTGTGGGGCGTTAACCCTATGAAATGAGTTATTTGTTTAAACAACAATGCTGTGTTTATCTTATAACAATGTATCGCATACCAATGTATTTCAGTCTATTCTTTTCGAATATATTCTATTCAGAACAGAAATGGATTTCGCAAATATCCATAAGTGTACCATAATTTTCAATCATTTCATCACTATTGCACATTTAAATTCCCGCCTTTAAACATAGAATTTCCTACTTTCGTTCGCCGGATGAATGCCTCGTACACAACGTACGTTCAATCATTAGTCTATTAATAATTCCGAATTTCCTCGTCTCTTTTGCAAATAATTATAAATTTAATTCTTTAAACTTATTTTCCTACATAATAATTAATTCCTACAAATTAATAAGATCCTTACGTCAATTTTATTCTAAACATAGCTGTATGAACGTTGTAACCTAGTCTCTTTATCTGTCATACCTGTCAAATCGACGTCGCCTTCCGACAGTAGATTTTCCTAAAAATCGAGTGAATTATTACAATAAGATTGGAAGAAAATCCAACCCTTTACTGTTATTGGTGCTTTAAATGTCACGGCATAAACCGTGATGTGAACGGCAGCCATCTTACGCTCTTTTGCTGCCAACCCACGACGAAGCGAGACGTAGTTCCCCAGCAGTCAATCTTCTTCATAAGCCGACCTTACTACTAATCGTTAACTAGTACAGTGAAAGAAACTTAGCTTATATTAATTATATTCTACATATAACCCCTTAAGACTATAAATAGAATATTGAGCCTAGGTCATCGAAGTCAATGGGTAAGGTTCCTAGAAGGCTACGTTACCTCGCTGGATCGCCATACTGATGTTTTCCCCTTGGTAGGAACCAGATCTCAGATCTTCCGAAGAGGCAATAAGTCGTTTTGAAAAGCTAGCTAGCTTTTGCCCGCGTTAATGTAAATTTTGTAGACAGAGTGGAGGACCAGCTCAGAAATGCATTCCCCCAAGAAAAGGATATCCGTAATGCCATCTAGCGAAAGTGGAACTAAGCATGAGAGCAACACATTAAAATTGCAAACTGCATTGCAACGGTGGCACCGAAACGCGATCAGAGCGCCATCTTTTCGACTGTACTATCTATATCATGGACACGAAGTCATTTATCGGGATCGTCGTCGTCGTCAGCCATTCGCAGGCCACTGCTGGACGTAGGCCTCCCAAAGTCGGCGCCACTCATCCCTGTCCTCCGACTTCTACATCCAGCGCCTACCAGCGACCTTGCACAGGTCGTCGGTCCGACGTTACGTTTACCGAGACGCGGTCTTCACTCCAGGACTCGTCTGCTCCATCGGCCATCGGTCCTGCGGCAGACGTGACCGGCCCACTGCCACTTCAACTTGCTAATTTTGCGAGCTATGTCGGGTACCTTGATTCTCTTATGAATATCCTCATTTCTAATTTTATCCATAAGAGAAACACCCAACATAGCTCGCTCCATAGCCCGTTGAGCGACTTTGAACTTGTGGACCAATCCTGCCGTCAGTGTCCATGTCTCGGCCCCGTAGGTCAGGAAATGTACATGTATGTATCGGGATAAAAAGCAACTATGCTCATATTTGCTCTAAAAGTCATAAAAACCGAAGCCTATCCAGTAATCTCATGGAATAATTATGTATATAAATAAGGCAACAAAAAATTTTTTTTAGCTGTGTATCGATTAATTACATAAATAATTAGAAACCCATTTTGGAGTGCTATTGTTTCTACAACATGCATAATCGAATATAGAATCGATATTATACTAATCGAAACTGCAGTACGGTTTGCCGGGCTATTCGAATACAGTCGATTACAATAATAAATTTTGATGGCTGGATGGTGTCTGTATAGTAATAACAATATTACCGGAACGCATTGGGTCGGGAATCGGTTTGATGCGTGACCACATTACGTCGAGTTTATGATTCGATATGGTACGAGAGGACAACTCTCATATGCCGGTTAGGTAATGTCTCATATTATTTCTTAAGTTTGCAATTGTTCAATGGTTCAGAGGGGTTAAAATAGTAACTTTAAATAGTAACATAGGGGAGACTAACCTGAGGCAACCTAGTGAGAGTCGGCATAGGGGCGTCACAGTTGAAGTGACTATGAACTAGTTCCTGTGGCGTCCCGGAAAAGCGTGAGACAGGGGCACAGGTTCAGGTATATCGGGTAGTCTGACGGCCGAGTTCACGTGGCCTCCGCTCGGAGGTCATGTAGGAATGCGGTTATTCAGCAGTCCCACAGTGTCATGGTCAAGAGCAAACCCAGATGGGGATGCCGTTTCCTCCTTTTGCGGGCGCGTCATGCTTGGCTCACCTGAGCGCGTACCCGAGTGTATGAGCTAACTCCGCTCCCACCAAGAAGGACGCGCCAGCACTGAAGGACGTCGATCGACCTTCGCCCGCCATGAGCGGATGGCATGGGTGAGCACCTAACGATGGGTCTCACGCCATTATTTCCACCGAGAGGAGGGCGCTTCGTGTTCCTCCCATGGGGCCAATTGCAAACCACTGTATGCAGGACTTGAGAGGGAAGAAACCTGGTGGAAGCAGTGTATGAGAGTTATAAGGCATCGGGTTCCTGTAAGGGCCACGCGAAGTTGATCTTGCTTCCGTTTTACTGTAGCCCTGGCATAAAGCGAAGGATGGAACTCTGGGGGGTTTTAGTAGATATCCCGGACTCGGGTCATATCATTTCTTCGGAGTTATTTCCACCCCAACCTGGCGAATCCCACACTTCCTCTCCGCTTTTCCCCGCGATGGAGTCTTCGAGTGGATTTCACCTCCTCAAAAAAAGCCCCTTCCGTATATCAGTATTAGGTATATGGTTTTTTACAACAAGGTAAGTCGTAAGCATCATTATCTTTATAACTACGTCCCTTTTCGTGTTTATAACAAATCTCAGTAGAGTGACAATAAATTCCTAACCTCCCATTAACCCTAAGGCTAGTCATTACGTTGCAAAGTACATTCAACTGTAATAGATTAGCAATAAAATTCAAATGAATCGTTAGACTAAGAAAGCCGTTTACATGTTTCTCCGCAGCATTTTACATTTAAACCCATGTTTTTACCAATAAATGCCCCGTTCATCTAGAATATAGCCTTTTAACGTCATGGCTCGTTACTACAGACTTCTATTTCATTGTAAAACTTATTTAATTTCTTACAATGTATCGTGAAAGTTCAATTTTATACTACAATTTAGATAAACAGAAAAGACATGAAGTTTTTTATTACTCTTCATTATTACATATTAAGATAAGCTTTTAATGCTTACGAATAATTTGGTATGCTTATGCATATAACAACGCGTGTTACAGTATCATAGCCAGTTCTGCAAAAACATTATCTTTATGTTTTCATCTGTCTTTGTATGTCTTAGTTAGGTTTACTACTTCGTCAAAATCAATTATTGAAGCCATGTACATAAAAAAAAATAGAATAGTGTCCGCTTCCTATATGGACTGTTCATTTGCCTTAGTATCGGTTAAAAATTGACATAAGCTCCATACATCTAATGTCAAAATTCAACCGATGGTAGGGCAAGTGAATGAATAGTAAGATATAGTAACCGGCCATGAATAGCTATTTCTAATAGTTTAATTTATTTTTTATAGAGGGATTATGGCTTCAACGCAATTCGCATTGATTTTGCCAATGTCATAGTAAATAGGTGGTTAAATGTCAGGTGCATATGGAAATATAAATACTAACGGCCTCATTCATAGAGTAAGTTTGAACGCTTTTTAAGAACCATAAAGAAGCATTCAAACTTACTCTAAGTCTATGAATAAGGAAAAAACCCGGTAATCTTCCAGAACACTCTGTGATCATCAAATCGTTTATTTTTCATTTTGCACTTCTTAATTGATAATAAGTTTGACATGCTACAAATGTCAAAATTATCATTTTTTATTTTAAGATTTGGCAGCTAGGCCTTTAAACCCATCATACGTTATTGTTCCAGGCGACGATGTAATAGTCACGTTATGTACTGTGTGGTCATGTACGTTCTGTAAGTTATCTAAGGCACAAATTATAAACTATCGAATTCATACCTAAATTTAATCTTAAATCGTTTTGGAGTATAAATATTTTATTTAAAAAAAATACCACTTTTCTTCAGTTTTAAAAAGGCGTAGTATTACTATTATTTCATTTTTAAGTTAAATATGTGGTTATATGATATTTTATTAGGTGATACAGTATTTTTAGCAAATAATGTGAGTGCATGATATTGTTTAAAATGTATTTATTACGTAACTCGATTTTTATAGAAAATTGAATCGGTAATGCCTTAACGCATTAGTAATTGATCGTAATCGACTTGTCTGAAGTAAAATACACGAACAAAGTATAGCTCTCACAACTACGTCCATCTGAACTTTGTATCTATATATAGATCCTATAAAAATAATCCCATTTACCGGGATAAAAGTGTTCCAGGTTCCTCTCAATTATTATAAAGTACATAATTATATATTAAAATTCTTAATTAGTTCTTTCTCAATGCTATCAAGAAGGAACAGTAGTGACTTTTTACATTAATAATTCATTCAAAGTTAATTTTTTATTTTATCCATGAAGAAACAGAGTAAGAGTGCAATTTCTTGCGGCCAGGCGGCCTGTCGTAAGAGGCCACAAAAACACCTCACAGGTAGGGTATTAGCCCGGCTGGATGGCTACCACCCCTGGTCTACAGTATATCACCGTAGAGACCATAAATAAAATAGATAAATAAACTGTAACCTAGTATATAAGACAACAGTATTAGTAAATAAGATTTTTGGAAAACAAAAGAAAAACAAAAAAAAGTAAAATGACTCCCCCTCTTATTTCCATTAAATAGTTTTTAAAAGATAGGATTTTTAAGAGACACAAAAAAGAAAATCTCTGTCTTGGCAAATGACGGAGATCGGCGATAAAAAAAAAAGTATGTCACCATAACAACCTTGAGTTGTGTTCCTGCATTAGTTACCAGGTTCCAGTCACAGAGCACATTGAATATATAGAGTTCCAGTCTCCCTTTAGAAAGCTGCAGCACATTGGTAGCATATTTGGTGTTATAAATGTCCTTAGGCGATTACCACTTTCCATCAGGTGGGCCGTCTGCCTGTCCGCTGAACTCATGCAATAAAAAAATGCATGTTCATATGAGTATAGATTGTGAGTAGTCACAGAATTTGCGTACCCAATAAAATTACAAAATTTAAATAGCTTAACTTACATTGTCAATCTGTCATATTACTCACTGCAAAACCAATGATGCTTCAAGCATTTACATTGGGATCATATCCTTATCAACTTGCTGCAAAAAGCATATTTCGCAATTCAGTATGCTACAATAGAGGTATTGCCATTGAGCTTTGACGCAGTGGGCGTATGGCGTCATTGTTGCCCTCATACCACGACCGGGCCGTCAGGAAAAACTGCTTTATTAACATCGTAATGGACGGGCAATAGGAATGCCTAGACGTAACAGACATCCTTCTATTCTAATAAGACTCGACGATATTTAATTCTTGGTAATTTCATTATTATGAATATGCAAGCCCCCATTGTTCTATTAAATATGGCGTGAATATGTTTTTCTATTACTGGATTATAGCAGACAAGCCAAAGGCTCACAAGGTGGAAAGTTATTACCATCGCCTGTGGACATTTGCAACACCGTAGGTGTTATGAAAACAGCAGGCAACACACTGTTTATCCCAAGGTAAGCGTTGCGCATGTTTTATGTGTAGCTAGCTGTGCCCGCGACGTCGTCCGCGTGGAATTTGTTTTCAAAACCCACGATTTTGAAATATTCTTCATAGGTGCTCCGCTGCTATTGGACTTGGCGTGATGATATATAGCCTATAGCCTTCCTCGATAAATGGGCTATCTAATACTGAAAGAATTTTTCAAACCAGACCAGTAGTTCCTGAGATTAGCGCGTTCAAACAAACAAACAAACTCTTCAGCTTTATATATTAGTATAAGATATACAACGAACAACTCTGGGACCAATCCTAGGGCCCAATTCTGCTATTCCAATATCTTAAAATATTCAAAGTATGATTCCACTGCGATAGTGTTAAAAATTCGTTATTCTACTAAATCCATAATACCTTCCCAATATAGTCGCGACGGAATAATAGTAGTAAACGTACGCAACGGTTCTCTAGAACGTTTCTCTTGCGCACCGTGGTGATTTGGAATGCGCTCCCAGCCGTGGTTCTCCCACAGCGCTGCAATATGGGGTTTTTTAAAAAGGGTGTCATAAAATTTACAGTAACCGCTTTCCATCAGGTGGGCCGTCTGCCTGTCTGCTGTACTCCAGCGATAAAAACAATTGTATTACCATAAGCAAGAATGGAGTTAATTGAAATTAATTTTTGAAAGCTATTAAAATTTTAAACATTTATTTCGCAAGTTTTTTGAAATCAGGTAAGCCTAGGATTTAGACGATAGTGTCCGGCGACTTTGACCAGATAGTAATAGCAGAATTGGAACCCTGGTCTCCCAGACCGGGGTAAATAACGTAAAATTTAAATACAAAATATACTATGCCAGAAATCGAATTCTACGTTTCAGGAAGCTAGGCACGCAAAAGCTTAGACCAATTAACTACACGAGTCCGACAGCTAATTATTAGTATTTTAAAAATAATTACATTATCAACCGTCCAAATAAGAATTGAAGTTACAACTCCTGTGCGAGTTCAAAGCAATACATAAAACCCAATTTGAATTTGAATTATTAAGCGAGCCTTATATTATTGGCACTAAAACTACCTATTACATTAACTTAATATCCTGGCTCTTATAAATCGCTCCTAATTTACCAAATCGTTTATTGAAGGCTATATAGTTGCGCGGGCGCATTCGTTACGCGCCATGATTCATTCTAGGTGTCAGAAATAAGCCGTTTTGGGCGCTTAAAGCCTCTTATGTTGTACATAATTTTGAACGCGAGCTGCGCCCCGGTTCCGAGAACGATTCGACATTGAGATGGGTCATTTTTTTAATAACAATACAGACGGGATTCTATAGGGTTGTCCAACAGCACTATACTATTAATACTATTTCGTTCGTTACTCTTTTACCTAAGAATTGCTGAACAAATTTTTGATGAAACTTTCCACTTTATACATCAAAATTATACAAAGGAATATAATTTGCTGACGGTCGTGTCCATATCAGGAACTTTCAGACGAAATCACAAGCAGCCGGGAGTAATATAATAACAACATCTATGCTATACATTTTCGTTGATGCGAATTGCAAACGTTACATTTCCTCAGTACCACCATCTCCCTCCCCCTCCCTCCTCCTTGTCCTTTCACAAGAAGCGACCCCCCCTCCTTCCTGTATACAGGCCTCTATTCCTCTATTTCTTCAAGTTTTGAATTAATTGGAACATCGATAATATCTTCTTTTTACTGCCAAAAACTGGCAAACAGGAAGACGGCCCAACTGGTGAAAAGTGGACATCGCCGCCTATATACGTTTGCAACACCAGGGAGCGCTGCCAACGCCAGTCCAGCCTCGAAGATATTTTATCTTATCATTTCTTTATTAACACAGCTGGAAAGTTAATTTTCCCAACCTGTTAAGCAAAACGTATTACGTGAGCAAGTATAAGTCAGTGGACTGACAACGTAGGGCTTTTAAGATTGCAAATTAGAGAAAGGCTGACCTTAAAAACATCTGTAGGTAGAGTGAAATAAAAAGGACTAGTAACCTTAAGAAATTTTATTTGACTTTATAAAAATATAATATAGAAGACAAAATACAGCAAATATTTTACTTTTCAGCCGCTTCTTTACATCTCCAAGTATCTGGTAAACAAGTCATCGTTTCTTGTAAATTATAAGGAAGATTAATTTGCTTACGAATGCTCTGTTACAAACAGTCTATGCGAGCGGTGTCACATTAAATTACATCACTAATGCGGTTTTCCTATATAAGTAATCCCATATTACGTGGTTTAATAGGAACTCTAATAATGGATGCCCTCGTTTTAACTTGAGCTGAAAAATTAGTCACTGAAAGAGAAGAAATAAAAACTACACGTGAAACATTAATCCACGAAGAGGATTGTGTTTAAATAACAGAATACATATTAGATATGTAATTAATGAACTAAGCCTAAATTTCTAAGATACTGAATAGTTCTAATAAACCCTCTAAATGTATGTCGCCCACGATAAAGGCTTCCATAAAGATGATCAACTTAATACATTCGTTTTGTCTTTGGTTACGGAACGTCTAAAAAAAGCAATCAATAGAAAACACTCCATGTCCCAAAAACTACTGAACGGATTTTATACTTTTTAATTTCTACCACCTTGATTTTTTTCAGAACCTATACTTCAAAACTCACAGGGTAGCATTTTCGACAACTTTGGAAGCGAATATCTCTTAACCCTGTGATTAAACAATAGTAGTAGATCCAAAGTGACGAAGTTTTTGCCAGCCGAACTTTAACTTACTATTAATTAATCAACGAAGAGGACGGTGTTTAAATAACAGAATATATAGATAGATATTTAATTGATGACTTAAACCTAGAATTTCTACGATACTGAATAGTTCTAATAACTCGACTACTTAGTCGAGTTATTAGAACTATTCATTTCGAGTTATCATTGTTCGTGGTCGACACGTGTGTCGACCACGAACAATAAAGGGTTCCATAAAAGTACCAAAACGTACTACATTCGTTTTGCCTTTGGCTACGTAACCTTTCACTACTGAACGGGTCTTGTAAACTTTTGAATCTTGTTTTTTTTTCAAAAAATATACTTCAAAATTTACAGTAAGAGCACTTTCTACAACTTTGCAATCGAATATCTCTTAACCCAATGATTAAACAGTAGTAAAGTAGCAGTTCCCAAAAGGCAAAATTTTTGGGAGCTTTCTCGTAAAGATAAAATAGAATTTTAATTGAAAATTAAAATCATCAAAAGGTAGTAGTGAACAGAACAACTTGAAATATATAAAAAACAAGTAAAAATAATTTTTACATCAAAATTACTCACTTGATTTATTTGAGGCAATGTCAAAGATCACGCGCAGAGTTTATTGGATAGAATAAAATTAAGACTTAATGTAGAAATTTACATTCTTCACAAGCATCAAGATAATTCGAAGAGGAATAGAGAATGGAAGAGGTCACTTTTAGTGGCCTTCTTGTATCCAATAGAACATCTAGAATAGAATAATCTATACTAATATATAAATCGGAAGAGTTTGTTTGTTTACTTGAACGCGCTAATCTCAGGAACTACTGGTCTGATTTTAAAAATTCTGTAGTGTTAGATAGTCCATTTAT
Organism: Dendrolimus houi; assembly: GCA_039645545.1. Classification (NCBI taxonomy): domain Eukaryota; kingdom Metazoa; phylum Arthropoda; class Insecta; order Lepidoptera; family Lasiocampidae; genus Dendrolimus; species Dendrolimus houi. Next base: position 2,287,898 of record CM077133.1, read on the forward strand.
TAAGGAAGGCTATAGGCTATTTATCATCACGCTAAGACCAATAGGAGCGGAGCATCAATGAAGAATGTTTCAAAATCGGGGTTTTTTTTCGTTTTAAGAGCTTCGGCTGCATGCGCTGCGTAAACTGTTCCCCTTTAAAAGTTCTAAAAAAAAGTCGGCGACAGCATGTGTCTATCTTTAAAGGTTGGCTCACTATAACCTTTTTTTATGCTAACCAAATTTGTTCTAAAATAATGCATTATTTGCGAAGGTGTTTTTATAAACATGAAATTAATCCTTATCCAAAGAAATACGTTACTCATCACAAGTATTTAATTTAAAACAAAATTGCCATTTACATCATTCGATTTCAATGAATATCTTAGGAGACATCGCAGTTTTAAAATAACATCGCAGCAAAATAATGATCAAGTACTGCGCGCGCATTTATGATGTGCAAGGCCGGCAGTCATTAAAATTTAAACATATTTTCACCTCTACGTAAACAAAGTCGCGGGTTAAAGTTAGCGTTAGCCCAAAGTAACTATTCATCGTGGGCAGAAGCTATTACATTATATAGATAACAAATCAGAACCATGGTTCTAACTACTAAGAAAATAAATAGAGCAGATGGAATCTTTTTAAATAACATATATGACTAAAACATTCATTGAGCTGTACTTTCGTTTTATACTTTATAGCTACAAGTGCAAAGCTGTATACTGATAAAATCGTTGTTCAAACAATTCTACAACTATCAATTTCTGTACATATAATTAGCACATACGACTCTTTTATCTAAAAAGTCTTGCAAGCAACTGCTGGATCAGCATAAGTTAGTGCTTAAAAAATACTTAGGTATTATGACTAATTCCATTTATCTAGAGTATTTTAAGAGCTTACGTCTCCTGAATTAAGTAGGCAATGGGTGTTTGCTAACTTCTAATAAAACTGTATTTATCATATTAAACGTATTTACTAATTCCATTTGCGAATCGTATAAGAAAATATTGAATTTATATTTAAATCTTAAAGACCGTTAAATGTATAAAAGATGAGAAAACAATATTTCCATATTATTTCGATTCACTAATCTTGGTTTTTCCAAGTTTGCTATTAGCAGGCTTTGCTGTTTATCTATACAAATAAATAAAATTGAAAGGTCTGTTAGTAATGTCAAAATAACAGCTTTTTACTAAATGCATATGAAAGTATATACAGTAATAATATCAAAAAAACATGTTTAAAATTATTGTGTGTCTGTTTGTTCCGGCTAATCTCTCAACTGATTTTGAGGGGACTTTGACTGGCAGGTAGCTGATATTATAAAGAGTAACTTAGGCTACTTTTATTTTAGAAAAAAACACTGAAAGGCCCACGCGTACGCCGCCGCCGTCGCCGCACCGGGAAGGTAAATTAAATCAAATTTCACGCGGACGAAGTCGCGAGTCACAGCTAGTGCTTAAGAAAATTAAAAGCAAATCTTATTAACGGTCTTAGCAACAGGTGGTTGTGCGATACTGATTTTTAGACAAAATCCGGTATGCGCAGACTATAAACATTTGCTATAAAGAGAAGATATCCCACAATGATTCGGCAGCGAAAAATTCTTCTACATAATTTATGACTAAAAATATTGGAATACTCAATTTTACAATATAAGAATAACCAATTATTAAGGAATGATGATCAAATATATGTCGCTTGTGACGCCACGGTCATATTAAACGTACACGATCGTGGTGTCTATAGTCAACCCATAGATTTTGATTTCAATTCAAATTATGAAACAGTTGCTAATTAGTTTTCGTACCGTAACTTTCGTGATTTCTATTTTCGAGCCGCTAGTAGCCAGAAGGCAAGCTGGAGTGTGCCTGAGCGGCACATCCTTCGCAAGGAAAGGGAATGGTAACCGTAGGATTCTTGTTAATCTTGCCAGCATATATATTCCGCGGGAGCTAGACGATTAAGAACGCTAATAGAGTGTAATTCTTTCGTCCTTAAAATCAATTTTAATCTTCGATTGTATACAGTCCACGCTTATCACCAATATTAAATTCCGTAACTAGGATATCTGCAAGAGAAAAAAGCTTGATGAAGTAGATAGGTACGGCCGGACATGTCTGTTCCGGGACCAATGGCCGGTGGAGCAGACTAGCTCTAGAATAGATACCGATTTTTGATAAACGTAGTATCGGACGCCCTTGAGCCCAGTAGACCGATGACTTGCACAAGGTGGCGGTAGATGCTAGATAAGCCGGTGTAGTGAAGGACCGGAATATGTGACAGAAACTTGGGGAGGCCTACGTCCGGCAGTGGACTGCGATTCGCTGACGACAAATATAAACTGGAATCCTCGCGTTGAATCAGGTTGCAGGTTAATATAATAATTTTATATCCGGTTTCTATGAAACATTGATGTGTATAAAATTCGATTAAAATCAGGCAAATATAAATCGCAAAGAAAAAAATACCCAAAATATTTTTTATCAGAAAGGTAAAAATTATATTGATAGCAACCCTACACACGCGCATCTCTAAAGTTGGCTTTCTTTTACGTTTTGCTGTGCGTGGCGTTTCTTAGCCGACACCTCGCGACAATGGGGCCCCAAACTTGCCCTTCCACCATTGTACTTCGTAACCTCAAAGACCCAGGCCATGTTTATGTATTTATTAGATAACAGATAATGTTGAATATTTGGTATGTTATATATCGGAGATGTGTTTTTCATTTTACATTCATACGCATATATGCCCTCCATACTCTCGCGACGGAAAGGCGAGAAAAGATAATGCGGAACACATATTCATCTACTTGCACCGCATTTTCGGAATGTGGAGCGCCTAATAGAATTTATACTATAACGACCTACAATAAGTAAACGAAAATATAAGATGTTAAAATTGTGGTCGCTTAGTGACTAACATACTAGCATTTTATGAAAAGGTCAGGTTAAAATCCTCACCTGGGAACATATACTGCTTAGGTTGTTTTTCTGAATTAATATACCTATTTTGCAATTAACACATGGTGAAACAAAAAAATACGAGTAAGCCAGTACTTGTGATAACTAACGTGTGAAACCAGCACCACCACAGCCAGTCTAGCAGGTATACATTAGATTCAATAGTAACGGGATGTGTTCTTTAAATGTTGCACCTTTGACTGACATAATCCGACAAAGAAGATACATGTGGCAGTGGAATTTTGTGGAAAGAGTAACAAACTGAAAGATTGCCAGATATGAGCATAAATATAGAGATTAATGAACCACAAGGATCAAGATGCATCTCTTTTCATTTACAGGTAAGCAAACTGGCAGTAATATATGATGATACAATCTTCTGCTTAAACATTGATAACAATTTGTGAAACAGTGTACATAGAATAGGAAGTAGATTTAAATTTTAACTTATATTACTCCTTCAAAAAATGTTCTCCAATGGAACTAATTTTATTAAAAACTAGAATTTGAATCAATCTTATTCAAAAAGAGAATTAAAGTAAGTTTGAACACTTCTTTGTGGTTCTCAAAGAGTCTTTCAAACTTAGTCCAACTCTCTATGAATAAGACCATTCTTCTTTTAATCAAATATTTGAAGAAGACCTAAACAAAACACTATCTTCAAATTAATCTTCAACAAATGACTGGCTGCTTCATTTTTTATATAACACTCCCATCATAGATTTTCTTTAGAGCCAAAAGTTTGGTTTAATATTTTTCTTCTGCTTGGTATAGCCAGGCATCCTTCAAGATAAAAACAAACATTTCGCCCCTTGCAACTACAAGCCTTTATTTCTATGGCCTACCACTTTAAAAATATTTTTACAGTACCACTAAGAACAAAATTGCTATGAATGTGAGAGATTATTAATGCAGTCTATGCATATATCTGCACTTGCAAATCTTGTACCAGTCTGTTGTTAAAGGGGTCTGCTTTATTGTGCAGTTACATTCTCCCAGACTATCATTCTTAACTGTATCTAAGTGGAATAAAAATTTTTAAGGGTTAGATCTTAAACTAAGTCTCCTGAATTTGAGGGTTCTGAACCCAGGGGGGTCAATGGGTCTGACTCTCAAGCCTCCCCATATAATTTTTGGCACTGGATATTCTAATTTATATTAATTTTTAAAAATTCATAATATCTATGAAAACATTTGCAAATGCGCCTAATAAACAATACAATTAATTATAACGAAATACAGGTTATGAGTGGCGGTCGAAGGTCACGACCAGTGACCAGAACAGTGAGCTAGGTTAGGTTAGCTTCACACCAAAAAGCACAAGCCGAGCGAGTAAAGCGAGTGTGCTGCGGCGGCGACCGCCGATTGCCAGAACAGACTAGCTACCATTATTCATTAATAACTATTTACACTATGGTTAAATGTTGGTTTTGCCGACAACCAACTTGTAACCATTATTTATATAGTCGTCAATTAATAAATATTTAGCAAACCACTGGCAGGGGGGAGGTCCCCACCTCCCCCAGGGGAGAAACTACCTTCCTCCCCCACCCTTCCTTCAACCTTCCCCACTCCTTTTTAAAGTAAAATCACCCAAAATTCCACCATCCTGACCTGCTTATCTTTTATTAAATAAAAACTGCTATTCTCTGATAGGGGAAAAGGCAGAGGGGAAACTTCTCTCTTGTCCTGCACCACTAACCCCTCTCCACCCTTCCATTAAGGTGACTTACTTTAAGATTTTAACCTTTTGCAATAAGAATATTTAAAAAAATATTACTTAGTATAGTATACCTCTATATAATATGTCTAATATAAGAAACATGTACTTATTTATGTATTGTAATCGCTTATATGTATATATTGGTATACTATACATGTATCTGGATTTATGTATTTATTACATTTATAAATTATTGTAAGTATGTATATTTAAATTGTACATTCTTGTATATTATTTTCTGCTCCACCTACATTGACAGATTAGTTAAGAATTTCTTTTAAGCTATGTGGCCTGGAAGAGATCACTTTTAGCAATAGGACCACCTGTTTTATTGCCAAGAAGTATCATAACTGTGCATATTTTTGTAATTATTTATTCTGATGAGTAATAAATTGTCATCTAATCTATACCTCATTTTAAGGTGAATCTTGGTTAACGACAGTTAATCTTAGATGGCTATGCAGCAGTTGCATTTTCATATAAAAAAGTACATATTGCCCTGCCTTCTGAAGATAAACTGAAGAGGCTATAAAATTTAAACAGGACTAAACTACCAGTGACATCTAGTAGCTATAAATTAAAAATAAACATGTTTGAAAAATATAGTTCATTTAATTATCTTGTTATTCAACTAAAATAAAATGTTATACATTACTCCTTTCAAAGAAAACAAGATAACTGGATGTAAATAATACAAATGTTCCAATTTGCCGTAAAGACACACTTGCTGCATGGATATTATCCAAATAAGAATTTTCTTCGTATGTTTTAATAATTCATTTAACAGTAACTTTCAATTTAGTTAGTATGCAGTGTAAATATATGATAAAGTTATAAAAACAAGTTTTACTGCAAAATAGAATCCCCATTTAAACATCTGACTCTAACACACGGATTGTTCTCGTTTTTTTTAATAAATTGACTTACATATATTAATATACAATAAGCAATATACAATTAAATTTATCACTTACCCATTTTATCTGCAAAATACACTCAATAAAACACTAATTCAATTTCCAAACACAGAAAAACAACATCACAAACATCAGACACCATCAGCCATTTTGAATTTTCAAAATAATAAAATGTTGCTGGCATTGAAAATAATATTAATATGTTCATTTTAAATAATTTTAAATCTTTATAATATTATCTAATTTTTAATTTAACACCAATCACAATTAATAGCATAATATTAGTTAATATACAATATACACAGTTCATATAAGGTGTAACACAAAAAAACAAAATTTTACAAAATATATTTTACTTCAGACGATGGAGTTAAACTGTTAAATAAATGAAGCCCAAAAATAAATTGAAGTCATTGATATTTAAAAATTATTTGTACTTTTAAAATATAAAATAAAGTTATATAAAACGTTTTTTTATTGCCATATTAACTGTACTGCTTCAATCAACGGTGTTGCCAGAAAAGCTATTGTTTTTCTTTTCTTGTCACCAGCTGTCAAAAAGGTTCGATTTGTGTGTTATAAAAATAATTTGAGAAAATCTATTATAATCTCGCATTATAAAAAGCAAAACTGATGTACAAATTGTGATATATGTGACGCGTTAGTTTTTAAAAACAAATCCTTTTATATTTCAGCTTTAAAATGGTGCAGCGGCTTACGTTCAGACGACGTTTGTCGTACAATACAAAATCAAATCAAAGGAGAATGTGAGTTTATTTCAATTAAATATACATGAACATGCTAACCCTTACATGGACTTATCTTACGCTGAAATAAATTCTAATTTTAAGTCATATCTTCAAATCGCGATATGTTTATGAGTTTACATTTTGAGGTTAACTACTGATATTTTAAGTTCATCAACTACTCGCCAGTATATTTACAGATTTCTAATTTGCCCAATTTAGAATATTATTTATGTTTACATTTCTGAAATACAATTTAATTCTGAACATATATAATTTAATCAGTAATACTAAATACTTAAAAATAAACTAAATTATAAATAAATTACACTACAAACAAAAACTTAGAAAATAAATACCATTATAAACATTTACAAGTAAAAGATGTAGTCCAGATCACTGTCGGTGGTAAGTGTTCCCAAAATGCTAGCTGCATTCCCATGTTGTATGACAAGGCTTATCTGTTGCCCTAAATATAGGCCAGCCCTTTATGTTCACATAAAAATGGTCACCTAAACATCATCTCCATATTCCATTTTAAAAGATAACAGAAATAAAAATTCAGTTCATATTGAAAGAGCATATATACCAAAATTTATTTTAATCAGTTGTTATTTCACACCTCAGACCAGCCATTCTCAACAATTTTCTTATAAAAGCCACATATATGTATTAGATAAACTGTTGTAGGCCACAACATGCATTTATTCACATATCATTTTATTGCTAGAGTATATCAGAGAGGCTTGCGATCGACTTAATGGAACATGGTTACCATCATCTATGGATGGACTTTTGCAACATCAGAGATGTTATCAATGTAATGTACAACTAGGGACCATACATAAATAATGTCACACATTAATTAGGGGGTTAATGAAGTGTGACATTCCTAAATTTTGTTAGTCTCATTTCAAAATCTAATATATTTAAGGTTTAAAACATGAAATTTGAACTGTTAATGAAAGACTTCAATATATTTCTAACTCCATCTGTATGAGCGTAATGTTTAAATGATTTAAAAATAATTTAATAGAAATAAAATTAATTATGGAACTGCTGATGTAAGTTAATAATTTCTTGATACAAAATTACAAAATTTGTGATGTCACACTAGGGATGGAGGTGTCTCATTAATGTGACAAAGACAGGGGAGGGGGTCAAAAAATCACAACATTTGGATGAAGTAATTTGTGGATGGTCCCCTATTAGTAGTGTCAGACGGGCCACTTATAAGTTGTGTGCAGAAGGTTTGCCGATGACAACCACGACCCGCAGTAGTCTAGATCTTAGTACTACTTAGACAAGCCCTGGTCTCAGTTGTTTGTAGGAAGCGGGAGGGGAGACCATCAACCTTCTGTCCATGACTTGTACAAAATCTCACCGGGCTACCTGAGGCCCGCAGGCTGCAGGTTGAGTATAGCTGCCTTAGACTATTTGTGATGATGACAATTCCTTTCTAATTTAAATACTGATTGTTGATTTATATTATGTGGAAGAGAATGGACACAAACCTAAATACTGGACTTTTAATTCATAAAGTTACATTAATAAAAACTATTTTATTACCTAAACTTTTACAGTCTTATTCATATTGATTTAGAGTATGTATGTAGGCTTCTTTAAGAACCATAAAGAAACTTACAAACTTACTTTAACTCAATATGTATTAGACCATCACTGTTTACAGGCTTTTATCCTAAAATGTGTATAGGAAAAAATAGATTTATTGATAAAAAATAAAATCTTTGTATATAAAATTCTCCCATGCATGTATATGTGACTTGAATTCCTAAGCAGCTGGACCGACTTTGATGAAATGTTTTGTGTGTCTTCAGGTAGATTTGAGAATGGTTTAGATTCACAATTGGACCCAGTAGGTGGTGCTGCAATTGGGTTCTAAATTTTATTTCTTCAGGGCAGGACAATATCTGCCGGGACAGCTAGTATCATTATATAAATAGTCATGCAGTTCACTATTAAGTTATTTTCCCATGTAATTTTTTTGTACAAAAGTGGTTGTATAATTTCTTAAATAATATCCTATTTTTAGATAGGTATTCAAACAGCATAAGGATAGTATTTGGTCTATAGCCAGAAATCAGAAATCTTCATTTCATGAGCATGTTACACCTCATTTATATTTATAGTTTATCCATCCAGGAATGGAGAAAGAACACAATCTCCTGCAGCCAGGCGGCCTGTCGTAAAAGGCGACAAAACGACCCACAGCCAGGTGGTAGGGTATTTGCCCAACTGCTTGGCTACCACCCCTGGTTTAGAGTATGCAGCCATAACAACCTTGAGTTGTGTTCCAGCATTAGTGACCAGGTTCCAGTCTCCCTTAAGAGAGCAGCAGCGCATTTGTAGCACATTTGATGTTGCAAATATCCATAGGAGATGGTAACCGCCTTCCATCAAGTGGGCCGTCTGCCTGTCTGCTGAACTTATGCAATAAAAAAAAACTCAATTTGTTTAATATAGTCTTAATTTTTCTTTCTTCTGTATTTGTTGTGAAGCAACAGGCATATAGTCCAGGTTATAGAATGTGTTTACCGTCTTACATGTTTGCAACATTAATGGTGAAGCTAATGTGTTGAAATCAACATTAGATCATAGACTCTTCATGACTATAACTCAACCATTAAGGAACTACATGAATAATGGCCATACACTTATTTTAGCACTAATTAAAATTGATTAAATACATGTCAATATTTGAATTTCAGAGTAAGGACACCAGGCGGTCGTCTTGTTTACCAGTATGTTAAGAAGCCCAAGAAGATCCCAAGGTGTGGACAGTGCAAGAGTAAACTCCGCGGTATTCAGCCCGCTAGGCCCGCTGAACGTTCCCGCCTCTGCTACCGCAAAAAGACCGTGAAACGTGTATATGGCGGAGTGCTCTGCCACAAATGTGTTAAACAGCGCATTGTCAGAGCATTCCTTATTGAGGAACAGAAGATTGTGAAGGTCCTCAAAGCACAGCAAGCCAGTGTAAAAACCGGCAAAAAGGCGGCGAAGTAAATGTTAGGGTAAAATTAAATAAAACTTCAAAACCAAATTTGTTTTATTTGTCTACTACAATAAGTAAAGATGTTTTTAAAATTAATATTAAATCTCGCCAAACCCATAACTTTGTCAAGATTATAACTACACTAGGGTTTAACCCGCGGATCAACCTCTGGTCCGTGCTTCTTGTTTAAAAAACGCGTTAATACAGACTACATTGTACAAAATTATTATGTTAGTGCTATTTACACTCGGAAAATTCTCTTAATTTTATTATTGCAAACTATCCGATCTCCTGGCGTGAGTATATGTCAATTTTTGGCATTTAAACAAAATTACAATAAAACCGATCCAGTAATCCCGGTAGGAAGTTTTCCGTGAAAACCGAACAGAAAGACATCGAGTTACTATCGCATTTTTTATAGACTATGAATTTTTATATTTATAAACTTGAGAAATGATTGGTCTCATCCAAACTTTCACCTCTATTTCAAACCGTCCTAGTTTTATTTATCTATCCCCTGTCTATGACACTAACAAAAACAGCAACAGGGACAAATTACAGAGATGGCAAATCACAATAAAACCTATCCCACTTTCTAGGATAACCTTTACATAAATCTATCCCATTATTCGGGATAAAAAATATCCCTTGTCCACCTTCGGTATTAAAATTACATATATATATCAAATCTCAGCCAAATCGATCGAATAGTTTTTCCGTAAAAGCATAACAAACAGAAAGACAAATATATTTTTATCCCGAAACTATCCCATTTTTCGGGATAAAAAGTATCCCATGTCCATCCTCGGCATCGAAAATATATATATATACTGAGTTTCAGCCAAATCGGTCCACTAGTTTTTCCGTGAAAACGCTGTTTCGTTTTCACGTAAAAACTACAGACAGAGTGACTTTCGCATGTCAAATATATTATTAAAGGGATTTTCACATCTATCGAGGCTTTATGAACAATTCTTTTGCCTGCTATTGTGACGAAATAAATATCAAACATGATTAATCTTGACGGTGTGACCAGATGCAGTTGAATTCTACATTCTAAGTAAAATTAACCCCTGATATAGGGTTTAACAGATTTATTTTAAAAATATCAGAATGATAAAGTATCACCAGGTACTCACAAAAAATCAGCAATAGCTCTAAAGATTGGGAAAAAATTCTTATCTAACTCTATTGGACACAAATATTTTGGAACTAAATTTTAAAAATGACTATAGCTAATGAAACTAAAAGTATTCACATTTGATCGTCAATTACCACTTTCTGTCAGATATACCATCTGTTTCTCCGCTTCAAACAATAGAAAGAACAAATGTCTTTAAGATTTTTTAAAAACTGCTAATGTTGTGCATGCATATATTCTAGACTCAATTTTCATTTATAGTAATTATATAGTTTAAATTGAAATTGTTGAATTAAACTTGGTTTCGAATACTGTTTCTTTATTTATTAATTTACAAACATCGCTACCATTACAGTTGTCACCAATACGATAGTCACACAATACGATAGCCTATATATATATATATACATTATATATATATATATATATATATATATATATTCAGTCGTCATAACATATAATATAATACGCAGTTCTTGTGAATTCAGTCACAGTGCAGATAAAAATGTTAATTTCTTGATATATCTTGTTCAATGTTCGCAAAGCCTGTGTCATCGGCGCCTTATTAAGTAAGTTGGTCCTGCCGTATGGTACTACGAACATTGGTGGCTGCCTACGTCTCATCACAAAATTCGCTGGAACGTTCAGTTTGATTTCAGCTAATACTCCTGGATTAAACAATTTTCCTCTTAACAATTTAAATAAATAGGACACCAATGCAAACTTTCGTCTGGATGTCAAATTATTATACCCAACTATACCTAAGACAAACAAGGTGGGGTATATCAAAGGATAAAATGGGTAAACACCATAAAGTCTTAGGTAAAAAAATCTAGTAAATTTATTTTGTATGCGCTCCAACATGAGACTATATTTAGTTTCATGTGGAGCCCAGATGATTGCGTTGCTTTCTAAGTGGCTTCTTACTAAAGCGTTAAATAATGTTTTAACGATATAAATACTATTAATACCTTCTACTCGACGTAATACAAAACCTAAATTTCGATAAGCTTTCTTACAAATATTAATTATGTGATGGCGAAAAGTTAGCTGTGTATTAAGACATATTTTAGTGATTTCACAGCTTTTATTTGTACTTTGTTTTATAGAGAATTATAGGTTTTTCTTTCTTTGATGATAGGCGTATATAAGGCGAGAGATGTGTGTGATTTATAATAACATGTGTTACTAGCAGTTCTGTCAGACGTTGTCCTGCCTTGAAAACAATTTAGAACCCGATTATTTAAATTAAATATAACCTATTTTACTCAGCGATAATGTAGCATTCTAATGATAAAAGAATTTTTCAAATAGGTCTAGTAGTTTTTGAGATTATACGTTACGAACGTACAAATCTTTCCTTTTTATAATATTAAGATTATATGTTCTAATGAGGTTTTATGAAATGAAGAATTTGCATTAATCGCAGATAAAACTGAAAAATGAAGTGAGTTTAAGAAAAATGGATATTACATTTAGGCATATTATTCATACTACCATGATCAAGTTGAAGATACTATGAATAAAGGTCAGTTAAATAAGCGTGTATGTGTGAAAGACCAGTGAAAGTTGATGAAGCTAAAAGTGTTTATCAGGATCTTAACAGATGGAGTTTAATCATCTTTACCTACCCTAATGGAAAACAGGATGACAATATTGTTACAACTTAAGTTCCGACAAAAACAAAATCCACCTGCATATCTGTAAAAACATTTTATTACCTGACGGCCTTTTAACTAATTATAATTCTCTTATGATCGTCTTCTTTTGTTTACTTATTTATTGGCATACGTTTCTAGAGAACGACCCATTGTTTTATTGTACTCGTTTATGGCCACTTGCGGCCGAGTCATTAGCCAGGTGTTTCGGATTACGTCGACTACGATACTTTATTTTTTTTTATTGCAGGAGTTCAGCAGACAGGCCGACGACCCACTTGATGGAAAGCGGTTACCATCACCTATGGCCATTTGCAACACCAAAGGTGCTACAAATGCGCTGCTGCTCTCTTAAGGGAGACTGGCAGATACGGGCATATTTGTATTTGTGTAGTATAAAACGATGGCCTGATGGAGAGAGACGGCAGTCGAGCGAGAACCACGATCAAGCGAGACGTGTGTACTACAATCAGGAATCTAACAGTGACGGTCGTTGCGCGTTTTATTAAATTACGACCTTCTGCATTACGTTTGGACTTGTTGTGTTCGGTTATATTTGTTACATTTGTAACTCGTATAACACATACCTGTGTTATACGTGTTTATATAGTTCTAATAAACTCTATAATAATTCTAACGGCATTGTAATTCGAGTCTCGTAACTCCCAACGATATAATATGTATTTATGTATACTTAATGTAAATTGTTCAATTTAAATGTGGTCACACTGATTGTCATTTTATATTTATTCTGAGCATTTTCTATTATTGTGAAATATTACATATTTCTGCGAATACTTAACACTAGTGTGTTTATTAATTTAGAAGTAATTTAACCTTCTGTGATATAGTTTTAAACGTAGAATAACAATTAAATTATAAAAATGTCGAACCCATGGAAAAAAGTAGTCACACCAGTAGATGTACAAAACCTTTCGGAAATCATGTCTGAAGAATTTGCAAGAGGATTACAGGTTAAGGAGGAGACTAAATTCGCAGAACATATCTCCGAGCAGCATGTGAGTACTTCCAGCGAGATACCACCAGAGTTGTTGCAACAAATTGAGGATTGCAATGTAAAAGATTTTTGTGATTCCGACGCTATTATTGCAAAAGTGTTGCAATGTCAATTCGACAAAGAATACGATGATGAAATCAAAAGAGTAGAAAAAAAACGTAATGGTAATGCTAAAGTATCAGTATCATATGATAACTACCGCAATATACCTGAGGAGTTAGTATATGACTCGGATTCTGACAGCGACAATTTGGATGTTGAGAAGAAAAAAGACTGGGATCGTTTTGAAACTAACGAGAAAGAGTTTGCAAGCCTCCCTAAACGTGGGTTTATTATGAAAGATGGGGAAATGGTTACTAAACATGATAGTGTCATTACTGGTAGGAGAAATGCTTGCAAAGTTATGGCATTTCCGCCCGAAGTTTGCACTGGTGATGGTTCTGGGTTTGATATGAAATTGTCCAACTCTGTCTTCAATCATTTGAGGGAGCAAACAAGACACCATCAATCGCGCAAACATAAAATGTTGGACCGTAAAGAAAGTCAGGCTACTGCTGAAATGGGTCTTGATGAGCCTACACGGCTAATTCTGTTTAAACTGATAAACAATGGAGTATTGGAAGATATTAATGGTGTAATCTCAACAGGGAAGGAATCTGTAGTTCTCCATGCCAATGGAGATACATCATTCCCTGATTACCAAGTTCCTAAAGAATGTGCAATCAAAGTATTTAAAACCACACTAAATGAGTTTAAAACTCGGGATAAGTATATAGAAGCTGATTACAGATTCAAGGACCGGTTCTCAAAGCAGAATCCAAGAAAGATAGTCCATATGTGGGCTGAGAAAGAGATGCATAACATGATGAGAATCCAGAAAATTGGGCTGAACTGTCCGGAAATGATATGTCTGAAAAAACACATTTTATTGATGTCGTTTATTGGCAAAGATAACAAGCCTGCTCCCAAACTCAGGGATGTTATTCTCAAACCTGAGAAATGGCAAAGTGTGTACAATGAGGTTATTGATGCCATGCACAAATTATACAATGTTGGCCACCTGATCCATGCTGACCTATCAGAGTATAATATACTTTGGTGGGATAATAAATGTTGGTTCATAGATGTATCTCAGTCTGTGCAGCCAGATCATCCACACGGATTGGAGTTCTTATTAAGGGATTGCCGTAATATTGTCAATGTAAGTTTTTTTTTAAATTTTAGTACACATAAAAATCATCAATAGGTGTACTTAACATATGGTTATAATTTAGTTGGAGTTTGATTGCCCTACCTATATATTATCACTTTCATTGGACAATTTATTCAGCTTTAAATTAACTCTAATATCTCCCTAAATATATATATAACATTGTATTTATTACTAAAATGTAAGTAATCACACTATCCTCCTGACGCCCAGGTTTTTCAACGCTTTCGAGAACTAAGAGCCCAAAATACTTAAAAAGGTTTCAATGGCGAAAACCCAAGACTTTGAACTTTAAAAATTGTACCTTACAGTAATCTCACAAGTATGATATTTTTTTTTCTTGTATCAGGTGAATGAGGAGAAGGAATAAAAGGACAAAAATAGGTAACATTCTGGTAGGCCTATGGGTCAAAAGCACTAAACTTAAAATAACAAACATTTACATTTACATCAATTTTTTCCAACTACCTTCAAATAATCAAAAATTAAATGAAAACTTAAAAACTAATTTAATAACCTAAATAAACAAAAAAATTCTTTAAAATTATGTAATAGAAACATTTTATTATTATTTTTTAAAACATTTGAAACAATCATTATAATCCTTATTAACCCAAAGGTCTATTAAAAGGCCTTAAATTTACAATTAAGATAATTTTCACTAAATCTGATATCCATATAAAGTTTTGATTTAAACAGCAAATATAGTATATAAACTCTTATTTTTGATAAGGCTATCAACACAAATCGTAAAGATTTCATAAATAAATTACAATTTATTTTTACACTCAACGATCTTGTTTAATGTTAAGTCAAGAAAGACAAATTTCTTTTGTTTTTGTTGGCGCTGTTGCTTGGTCGTAGACAAATAAAAACCTCGAACATATGTTCGGAGACATCACTTTATAAAAAGATGGTAAATTTGAATTAGTAGCAATGACTAAAGTTGAGGTACTTAGAATAGTACCCTGGGTGTTTATTTGACGAAATTGGATTTGTGGTTGGGCTTAATTCACTATTTCATTGAAGTACTTTTTTAAGGACCGTGGGTGCTAGGAGGCTATAATTTATGTATATCACCATTATCGTCTCTGGTTTCTGGGGTTGTCTGGAAAAGATCACTTTTTAGTGATAAGAGTGCCCTTTAGATATTATAATAAGTAAAGATGAAAAAGATAGTTATTTGGCTGGGTACCGAATACTGGATAGTGGTCAACTGCAAGGCCACATATGTGCTTGTTGCCATTTTGCAAATGCCAACTAGAGAGTAATATTAACTAGTAGTCATTTGTGTTGTGATGTATTTATAAGTAATAAAAGTTAATTCATTATTACTGTTGTTCTACTATCAAGAAAAGAAAGTTTATATGGTTTATTGTCTTTGAATTTGATATTTTAATAACATTCTTTGTCCTACAAGTCCCTTTTTTGTTTTATTTCCTTCACACACGTCTTTCGTTGGCAGTTTATTAAAAAAAATCTTGTTTTTAAACATACAGCATAAGTCTAGATATTACGTGATTGTCTAATATCTGGCTGGATAGTAGATAGTTTCATATATATTTACCAGTTTCTTCTCTACAAATGAGTGTCTAAAGACCAAAAATAATTTTTGACCAATACTTTTTATTGTTTCAGTTCTTCGAAAAGAAAGGTGTACCAGACATGAAAACTGTTGATGAGCTTTTTAAGTCAATTACAGGCTTTGATGAGGTTGATGTTAACATGTTAGAAGGTGTACACACAACATATAATGCTCTTTCAACTCGTTTTGAGATTGCCCCAGATGACAACCGTAATGTCAGCTATCCATTCGAGTATTGCTGGCAAAAGACCAACGAGGGAAAAGAAAAAAGTGACAAAAGTAGTGACAATGATGATGATGATGATGAATTTGAGGAAATGTGGACTCAGTCCCTTAAAGACAAAATTGTTGACCCCGCTGCAAATTTTGGTAATGACATTGAAACTGTGTTGGTACCGGAAGTTGATTTAAAGGAGCCTGTGACAATAACAGTTGCTGGAAACATTGAATCTGAGGCTAAGGCACTTGCAACAATCATAATAGATGACAAAGTCAACTTTGGAAATGAAATTAATGTTGTCATACCAGATGTAGGTAGTACAAGTAGCATCCATAAGAAGTCTTAAAGGAAATCATGAAATTGATAAATACCAAAAAAATTAAAAGATTGTGTTTGACACAAAAGAATCATTCTTAATGATAACAAAACATATTTTATCATGTGTTGTAAAGTAAATAAAAGGGTTTTAAATCGGAATTTGTTAATTTTATTTAGACAAAGTTGTAAAATAAATTAAACAAACAATAGAAGTTTTTACAAATACAGTTGTGTAAACAACAATTAATGAATTATTTGACCACATGCTTACAACACCATATAACTCATAAGGTTGTATGCTCCAACAAAATGTATGAGGCTGTTGAAAATGATAAAAAAGTATCTTTTGTTTTCACTGTACACTCCTCTAGTCTAGAACTTTATAATAAAAATAATCATTATAATTCACATTATTTGTTAATAATAATAAACTTTGAATTTTAAGTCGATCAGGAATAAATTAAAAGTTTATTCATTTATTATGGACCATCAACAAAAGATATACATTTATCTTAAATATAAACAACCCTCATGCTAAATATACTCCCTATGAGGTGGTCACATCATGCTTATGTAATATTTTTTAAAATGTCACTTGAAAAGTTAGATGGTTATAAAATGTACAATATTGTGACCTTTCCATAAAGAACGTGAACAATGATTTGTCTTCTATTAACTTGCTTATTCATTATATAAGCTTTAAACGCAGTCAAGGAATATGTTATTATAATAGATAAACAATATTCTATTATGAAATAAATATTTATTAACCATATTTTAAATACAATATTAATAAAATTTAAATAAAATAACGAAATCTAAGCAGTTTGTATCCTAAATAGAAAAAACAAGTTCTTATATTTAAAAAGCCTAACTTAAAGCCAACTTATCTAAACGATCCTCACTCATTAGCTTATTCAATAACTCGTTTTGATGCATTGTCAAAAACTGTTTCATATCAGATGCTACCGTAACTAGTAAGTGGGAGTCGCCATTCGCGTTGCTGATTATCATTGACTGTAATTTCAATTTCAAATCCATATTAATGGGTAAAGCTGGAAAGAAATAGATTTGCATTTTTACATCATCAAAATTACTTCATCTATGGTTTAAACGTCTAAGGACCAATTTTTCAATCAAGTGATAAAAGTTATTCTATAGTATGAGTTTTATTGATGATTACATGGGATAAATAAAAATGACAGTTGCATGAATAAAAGATTTAAATTATTTCACTTTTGAATTTATTCGACTGGCAAGTTTTATCTGATTGATATATCAGCAAGGCCTAGCTGCCAAGCCATAAACCTACATAAATAAAAAAAATAAGAATTTTATATCAGCCTAAGTGTATGACACAAGCGTACAATTATTAGCTTGCAATATTGGGTATGTTTACTGATTTGAAAATAAAAATAGTACACCATGTGGCTTCCCGATTTTAGGGTAATGAACATTACATTCGTTATCCAAGTAAATCTGTACCAAACATCAAAACCTATAATATCAATATCACACCCAAGACAATCTATATAATATTATAAAAGAACAAAAGTTGTTCGGGATCACGTAAAAACTAGTGGGCCGATTTCAATGCGATTTTCGCTGATCTCTAGTAAATTCTATGACTTAAAATCTGCAGTATATACTTTAAATCTCGAGAATCTTACAGGAATTTTCTTGGGAGAGGTTTAAAGTGGCCAGGTCGTAAAGAAATTATTCCGGATGCGAAATTTTCCCTGATCGATAAAATCTTTAGTAAGACTATTGTAATTGTGTAGCCTGAACTTATCCCGAGTTTTTTCGGGCATTTCCGGGATTCATGTATTTTCATTCTATAAAAATCCGTTTTATGATAAGAATGACGTTTGTTTTCTATTTGTTAAAACCTACGTTTTCACATTATCAAAGCGCTGGCGGTTTTTAGAAAAGTATTCAAATATTACCTTGACTTTTCTATAACTATTTTTTTATTCCTACTGTCATTGTGATAGCGAATACATGAATTGGATCTGGCTCAGCCTAATCTATTATTTTATCTTTCAAGTTAGTACAGCTTTCAAAACTGCAAATCTTTATGGGACACAAATCCCACAACTATTTAGCAAAATAACTGTGATCTTTGTTGCCTGTCCAATGTGGACAAAGTCGCAGGACAATGCTAGTATTTATCTAAGAATGCAAATGAAATCGCCTGCGGTTTTAAAATAAATTAACAAAATAATTGTTTTTCTTTCAATTTGAATCAAATAGGCTCCAAACCAACTCAGTGGTAACAGGCCTACCAAAAAGTACGGTTGTGTGTGCTGGCTGTCAGACTATGATTTTGTAGCGTAGTTTTTCCTGCTGAGCACGAATCTGAAATCAGACTATGGGGTCAATTAGCAAATAATCGAGAAAAACCCAAAACCGAACGAGGACTAAAAAAAGATCGTGAATTTTAACGGTTCTTTTTTTAGTTTTTCTCGATTATTTAATCATTGATCCCCAATCCTCACTTCAGATTCTTGTTCAGCGGGACAAAGTAGGCCAGAAAATCTTGATACTCAGCACACCCAACTTTTTTTTGCAGACCTGTGTAATCAATGAAAATTTTAGGGATTAGAAGAGTCACTGATTTCGAAATTTAGAAATAAACTTCAATACCTTCCCGGATTAATAAGATACAAAATCAAACCTTCATGTGCAGTAGTGCAATATTAAATTTAATGGACGTGTAATCGACTCTGAGTGAGGAGGTAAACTATAAAACATTAGTGAAACCATATAACAATTTATTGCAGGGCATTGTAATTATTAAATCGTTCACGATTTGCATTGTTAACACCACTTCGAGATATTTTCTAAAACAGTATTTAAGCTAAAAATTTCGTAACAGTGAACAAAAAAAGATTATTAAAAAAAATTACCATCACTTTCTATATCGTTCATTAAATCCAGGAAAAGTTGCTTCAAAGACGGCGGCTTCTTATCGTCAGTCGGTTTTACCAAAAGCGCGAGAAGAATTCTACTTACTTGGACTCTGTAAAAAGTTTTTTTTAAGTAAAAAAGTAGGAGGTTATCTATTTGTCGTGTATTAAATGTAGTGTTATCGTATTACCTTTTAACGTAAATACTGTGACTTATACTACTTTGGTAATAGTGTGTTTTTAACGCTTGTAACGTAGGAAGTCTTCAATGAAGCACCCTTTGCTTGAAAAATGCGTGTATTTCAATTTTACAATAATTTTCAGTTGCGCGTATAATAATTCGTTATTGTCCGTTGTGAATTTTGAAACTTGGCGGTTGGCCGTAGACAAAGAGTGTTTGTCATAGGCAATTTTATGGTATTGCGCGTACACACCGGCGCGAGCGTACTGTTTCATACCCGGCTGGACCGGTGTGTACCTTCCTTGTAAATCGTGCGGCAACGCTTTATACCCGACTCGGCTAGTTTTTGTCGGTTTTCGATTCGTATTCAACTAATAGACTCGTTATTTAAACAGTAGTTAGTGTGCGCGGCTTCTTGTGAGTTGAGACTTATTTGGGGGTCCCTTTATGGCAGACCTCGGTCCTCAACCGCCAAGGGAGGCGATTGTGACCAGGAAACCAGCCTCGGATGGCCAGCAAAAAGTCTCAGACTTGGGGAAGATCGAGCGCAAGGTAAGCACGGTCCGGTGGAGTAGGAGCGCCACGTAATCATGTAGCGCGAGAAAAACTGTTAGCGCAAGCGCGGGAAATACCGCTGCGTTGGCGATCGGCTCGCGGGTTGAACCCGTGCGATCAGCTCGCGAATTGAACACGTGGGATCGGCTCGCGTGTTGATCCCGTGCGATCGGACACCGCCAAGGCTCATAGAATAGGTGCCGCTTCGGGGGTGGGGTACGCCCCTACAATGGCTAAGGTAGGTTCCACGTCAGCGGCCTGCAAGGGGTCCGCTGGGGTGATATTAGTAGAAATAGACATCGTCCCAACGACCCGCCTGGGGAACGTACCTGCCGGGAGGACCGGCGGCGCGGTATCGGCTAGTTCAGGCACCGGATCAGCGGCCCGCTTACGGGATGGTCACTGCCGCGGCTTGGTCAAGTTCTGTCGCCACACAAGTGTCCCACCTCTGGGATCGGCAACGGCTCGTTAAGTACATCGGGTGACTCAACGCCGTCCTCCACCTTCATGGAGAACAAGACTAAAGGATCTTCAGAGCAGCCGCATTTGTAGCACCTTTGGTGTTGCAAATGTCCATAGGCGATGGTAACCACTTTCCATCAAGTGAGCCGTCTGCCTGTATGCTGAACTCCAGTAATAATTTTTTTTTTAAATTACACAAAATAAATGTCAAAATTACCATTACGAATGTTCATCTTAATTTTAATTTCATACACATATCTTCATATAGTGAAAAAATTAACATAATTATGCAACCTTGTCTGAATAGAAATGATTTTTTTTGTGAAACATTCATAATACTTTTGTTGAGATTTGTGTAATACAGATTTGTTGTAAGTATTATAGTATACTTCAATCAATTTGTATTTTCAATAATGTGATAATGCGTGAGGGAGACAATGAACTCTGCTTAGGTAAGGAGGTATATTAAAATAATCATTAATTTCTTATTAACATATTGCTAGGATTTTAAACTTACTCTGCTAGCATGTGCTCGGAAACTTTGAGTTTCAAGTCACATATTGTGTTTGCTGTCTCTAGGGCCATATCCAATTTACCTGAAATTACAGACCATAACTTGTATCTTAGAAAAACGATTTTAAAAAAATCTAAATTGTATGAGACACATTGTGTACCAAGAATAGGAGGTAAAATTAATTTTTAACTTATATGTATGACCTTCAACAAACTTCAAACTAAAGAGTAAAAAAATTAACATTTAACCGCCTTTTTTCTACATCTTGAAGTTGGTTCCAAGTAAAACATAAGAAACAACAACAAATATGAAAAATATAGTAATTTTTGTGTTTTACTTCGCACCGACTTCATGATGTGGTAGCAAGAAGGCAGCTAAATGTTTATTTTTATGATTTTTAGTGTGAAGTCGGTTTTGTTGTTGCTAAAAAAATATTTATAGTTGCGCAAGCACTTGAATAGCTTTGGAAATAATATATTAAGCGCTTGTAGAAATTGTACTACTAGCAGCCGTATACAAGGTTATTATATTACTTTTCGGTGTTGACGCTTGTCAACAAGGGTTGTTCTCGATTTCCCTCGAATCCACTCACCAGATCCTGACTTGGTGACCATGGCACCACCTCGGGAGTATAGACTGACGAGTAGAGAAAAAAAAAATCGGTTTAGAATTGACGAAGACATCGTGTCATCACGTGTTCATCGTGTGTACGAAGAAGTCTGTTATCAATTTTCGTGGGTTTCTCTAATTCCTTGGAATCCACTTATCAGATCCTGACATGGTGACAATGGGACCGATTCGGGAGTATAACCTTTCGATTAAAGGTAATGTTGAAAATCGGTTTACAGTTGACGGAGAAATCGCGTAATAAAAATATAAAAAAAAACAACATACAGGCGAATTGAGAACCTCCTCCTTTTTGAATTTGGTTAAAAGTGTTCTCCAGTGGGGGGACTTATTTTGAATAAAAACTTTTGAATTTGACATTAAATAGATTACTTTACATTTCGTTCTGTCACCTACTGAAAATATGAATTGAGTATATGTGACATTAGCAACTAAAGTGTAACCTATAATATTATAAAATTCTAAACATGCCTCTGTACATTGTAGCTATTTAAAAAACAACTGGAATAGACTATAAACAATGAGGAAAACAATTTTTTTTAGATTTCTTGTCTGTTTGTTCAGGGTTTCACGTAAAAACTACTGGGCGGATTTCGATGCCGTTCTCGCTGATCGACAGCTAATACTGTGCTACTTTTATCCTGAGAATCGCGGAAAATTTCCTGGGACCGTTTGTAGTTGTTCGGATTTATACACATTAGCTTATTCCGACACAGTTTTCACTAAAACATTAGCTAACATTATTTTTTTTAATGGCGCGGTACTTTGTGTCCCGGGAATCCTGCGAGAATTCCAAGTCAAGTGTGGACGAAATCGCGTGTGTATCCTAGTATTAAATAAATTTTTGATTATAGATTGTTATGAAAAGTCATACCGGATAACAGTAAAGTTAAAAGTGAAATTTTACAATATTTTTTTCTCTCTTTTCAGCCTTACAAATATGAGTTATAAAACATTCTTAATATCAACAAATATAAACTATTTGACGCCTTTTACTTATACAAGGTTGTAATGAGTTTGTATGCTCAACTGCTCATACAAAATCTATGAAACTGTCACATCTTTTAGGATGATACGAAGTATCCCAGTTGATTTGATGTCCACTACCTTATTAATAGGGTTTTTTCATTAAATTTTGACAGTACCTTTGTCGACTATGTAACTATTTTATGTGTAACTAACTATTTTTCTTACCCTTACATTATTAACTAAAAATTAGTTTATAACATAACCTTATTTTTCCGAGGCACAGCAGTGTGCCGCGGTATATACTTTACACCACTGTAATAGATGATGTCAATTTGTTATAGGATATATACTTCGGATTACAAAGATAAAATGCACTTCTAAAAAAAATTCATGTATGATAGGACCAATATTGACGCATTGAATATTGATTGATATTATTGGATGGCCTCTGTTGTTGAACCTTTGCCGGCTTACCTCACTGCAATGCAGAGGCTCCGGTTTTGATTCCTAGTATAGTAAATTTCAGAAACATATTTTCTCCGTTATTTACTATGGTTTGGGTGTCTGGGAACGGCCCCAAAATGGTCCGTGGTATATTACCCATAACACAAGCGTAACATGCTTAATTTGGGGATATACAGTGTGTGTGTTTGTCTGCCGATTTATTATTATTATTATTACTATTAAAATATGTAGAATGAACTTACCACAATCAATCTGTAGATTTAACAGATGTCTTAAGCCCATTATTTTCATTGTACTCTCTTCAACCAACTCCAACGCTTGTTCGTAATATGACAATGCTTCCAACTTGTGGTTTAATGAAACCAAGTCATTAGAAAGCTCCATAAGTATGGCTGCCCTTACTGGTGATTTCTCTGGATATTTTGACATGGCTTGCATAAAACAGCCGATTGCGGCCTGAAAAATGTATAACATATTTTGCTTCATTCATTTTATACTTGTGATGAACATTCATTCATAGTATATGTATTTAATTTAAAGTTTAAGTATGTATATTAAGTTATGTCCTATCTAATACTCTGTACCACCTATATTGCCATATTTGTTTAAAATAATTTAGTTAGGTTGTCTGGAAGAGATTGCTTTTGGCGATGAGGCCCCTTATTTTTTACCACAACAATGTTGTAATAATGCATTTTTGTAATTGTTTATTTGGTGAGCAGTAAGATGTAATCTATCTATATAACATTAAATTTTATCCCTTCAGGAACGGAGAAAGAATACAATTTCCTGCTGCCGGGTGGTCTGTCGTAAGTAGCGACAAAACAACCCACAGCCAGGTGGTAGGGTATTTGCTCAACTGGATAGCAACCACCCCTGGTCTAGAGTATGCCGTCATAACAACCTTGTGTTATGTTCCAGCATTAGTGACCAGGTTCCAGTCTCCCTTAAGAGAGCAGCAGCGCATTTGTAGCACCTTTGGTGTTGCAAATGTCCATAGGCGATGGTAACTGCTTTCCATCCAGTGGGAAGTCTGCCTGTATGCTGAACTCTTGCAATAAAAAAAAAATTAAAATATCTCAAATATAATGCAATAAACAAAAGTATCTTATGTGATAAAATAAATTAGATATATGTGTGGCAGGTGATAGATATGCAAGCTTAGATGACATACAGGCAACAGAAATGGTCAAGCCATAAGTACATATACTTGATTGCATGTTTATCACACTCTTAGGAATGGTTAAAGTTATCTAGAAACCTTATATTCTGTGACTAAGACTTTTAAAATGGTTTTGCTTAGATAAACTTCAAGTAGAAATAAGATAATAATAAAGGCTTCATTTCAGGCTTTAAGCCATTTTAAAATTAGCTTAAGTATCAATGTGTCTATTGCTCCTTTTTTCTGCATCACTTGATGCCAGAGTAGCTAAGATTTCTTATAGTCTAGGTTGGCCAAAAGAGATCACTTTGCCACTTATTGCATTGCCTAGATAGTATTGTAAATATGCATTCTGTTTTTGTAATTGTTATGTTGGTTTGCAATAAAGTGTTATGTGTATCAAACCCATATAAAACTACAATTCAAAAAATTAAAATAATTAGAATACAACTACCTTACTTGATACAAATATCTATTTCTGGAGGAGATAGTATTTTATACTTACCCTTACTACTAATAACACACAATATGTAATCAATTTTTGATAATTGGTTTGTTCCAAAGCCCTTGAAAGAGAGACAAACAAAATGCCTTTAACATTTACATATATTATAAATGGATAGATAAAGAATAGCACAGATACTTTGTGATGTATAATAATAAGAAAGGAAAAATGGAAAATTACAAATGTTTTGATAAATAGAAAGTTAATTCCGATATGTACCAAGTCAACAAGAGAAATTAAATCACTACTAAACTGCTCAAAAATATATTATATTCAAGACAAAGGAATTGTCTTTTCTTGATTAAAATTATGAAATAGAAAAAATACATTAACATTATTGTTAGATATAACCTTTTGGATCATTGTAATCATAGATTTACACTTGCAGTGTTTAAAGAGTAGTAAAATAGGTAACAGATGTGGTGTTTGTATCAATTTTAATCGACACTCAAGTGGGGTTTGCCTCTTTACCTCCAAGTTTTCTCTATCAGGACTGCAAAATCTTAGTGACCACAATTTCTTTTCAGCCTTCATAAACTGTCTCCCAGCTGCCATATAATGTTCAGCTTCTCCGAGAAAATTTCCAATTGAAGCTTCACACTTGGCTGCTCCTATATAACAGTGGCCTGCAAATGTTGGCTGCTCAGAGTGCTCACATTGAATCGCTAACGCTATGAATTCGTTAGTTGCCTCCGAAACATTTGGCTTACGCATAAATCGCCTGTAAATACTTGGAATCTTAACATTAGTGATTAAAGTACTTATACTTATTATACTTATATATAAAATACTTATTATTTAATATAAATAATATACTATAATGGAAAATATTTTACGCATTACTTACTTTTTCATTTTGGTATTTATATTCATATATTGCTCATTAAAACTTGCGCTTAAATCCGTAGACATTATTATTTTAATATTATAATATATATATATATATAAAAAATAAAACTTTTGAAAAACTATAAGAAACGAAATCGAAATTTCACTTTCGAGAAAGTATTGCCATATCTTATAACCCAAAACGTCTAGCATAAAATTCTAAACATTCCCTATATAAAGAACACCGTCAAAAAGGTACAAAACAATCCGTTTTACAAATGTTAGTACAGTGATAGTGATCAATACATAAATAAAAATTTAAAGCTGCCGAAATGTAAAGGTTTCCTTTATAGTTTCACCACACCTGCAAAAAACTGGTGATATGATATTTTTTGTAAAATAAAAATTTATTTAGACACTGGCAATTGAAAAGTGAATGTAAATTTTTGACGTTTTATTTTTGCACATAAATGTTATATTACATGACATAAGTTACAAATATAAAGTATTAGAAATTACTGTCGGGTAATCTTGTGCAGATTGTTGTAATTATTTTATAATTTCCTACATATATTTCATCTTACATATTCAACATAATAAAATTTTAAATCATTTTAACTACGTATTTACAAATGATAGATAATTATACTCGAGTTAAATTAAAACGCAGTATAATGTGTGCTTCACTTGAGTCGCTAACATAAAAACATAAAAAAAAATCTAGGTGTTTTCAAATTTTAGTCCTACCCATAATCATTAACAGTTGTGCACCTCAAATCCACGTTGCGTTGCCCTAAAAGCGTTAGAGCAAGCTTAAAATAGGCCCAGACAGACTGAGTTTAAATTACGTCTCCTAAATTTATTTTGAACTGAGAGAAACAATAGCTTAGAGACTGTGGGTCAGCGAGTACGATATGTTAAGATTTAATTACAGATCCCAATCTCTAGGTGCATTATGCAAGAAATCTGAGAATTTTCAACGATTAAATTTGTGTATGACCGTAAAAATCTTAGACCATTCAACCAAATGGTCTAAGGTAAAAATAGAGAATATAAAATTAAATACTCTAACAATTTTCATTAATAATCGAATATAAACACTGCTGGCCCAAGGAATTGTAGATATGGTATTGAAGCATGATAACAATTACGTGTACTAATTACTAAAAAATAAGGGATACCGCAGATCGTGGCAATATATGGTTCAATTTTCATAATAATCAAGCGTCTATCGAGTGTTAAACCATGTAATAAAATCTATTGGTTATTTTTTGTAAATGCTATCAGTTGTGCGCTCATGCTGCATCGTGAACCACAGAGTAAGTAATAACTACGTTATCGTGATTTTTATTTAAATCAGGTCCTAGTGTTCTATGCTGGCAACCCTTTTGACGTGTCGGCTGTCGTATTGTATTCATAGTGGTTGTCGTGGATTTTTTGTAGTTATAAAATCATGGTTTTTGTGTTGTTATAATTTTTAAAACATTTCTGAGTTTAAGAAAGAATATTGAGCGTAAAATGGATTTCTTGAAGAGTGGTTTGAAGACTGTGCTCGGTGCGCCGGAGCCAGGCCACCAGCCTTCAGGAGCTGAGACGGTGACTTTTGCACTATTTTTCTAGAATAATAAACACTATTGAGTTTAGACCTATTTATAGTTAGTGGTCGAGTACAGCTATTTATTATGAGCAATTTTGGCGTGGGCGAAGTATCCAGATATCCCAAATAGATAATATATAATAAAGATTTTTATTGGTGTAACATCTTCGTTCTTTTGGATGTTTTATAGCATTTCGTGTTTTCTTAACTGAACAAGCAATATTTTTTTACAAATTGCTATGATTTAGTATATTAACTAATAGTAGTCCTTAGTAATATTATGTTTGGCTGAGCGACAAATGATAATTTTACCCACTTCCATGGCACCAAGCATGAAAGTGGCCAGGAAAAGGGACATTGCAAGTGTGTGAACAGGTAAATACAACATAATAATTTGTACATGGTATACTTGCGCTGCCCACTTCTCTCACAACTTTCCTATTTGCTATTGGCATATATTATGGATGTTGTGGAAGCATAATGACCAGCGCACACGCATCCCAAACTCAAAGGGCATGGGTTTGATCCTGGCCGGAATGCATGCACCGCTTAGGCAGTTTTCTGATGTAATGTGCATATTGTTACTATTACCATGTGCTAACAATAGTGAAGGAAAACATAATATTGCAACCTGCACATCGAGATAACCAATGTGTCAAACCTGCCAAACCGCCTTGGACAAGTATGGCGGGTACACTGTCCGTTCCCCCTATAATGGGAGGTCTGAGTCCCAGCAGTGGGACATTTATGGGCTGATATTATTATATTGGCATATAATGTAAATGAGAGGTTAATGTTGTTACAATATAGTGAAAGTAAACAATAAGTTTGAGATTTTGCATGTAATAAAAAAGGAAATGTCTTAATGTTGTGTATTTAGATTGAAAGCTAATTTTAATTATAGTCAAGGTGGCAAAGACCATCAATAGGTTAAGTTTATACACCTCTTGTTTTTTAACTTTTTTAAATGAAATTTACAGGCAACTACAATTCAAAGACAGAATTCAATGGTGTCTTAGCTTCCCATTTTCATCATAACTATTCAAACATGGAAATAATGATTAGGTGTGGAGTTTCCCCATTGATGGACTTCGCCATCTTGACTATATTTACTTATATCAATGTGTAGCAAAGGTCTCTAAAATAATATATTTAAAATAATACTCTAAATTAAAACATTATATTTTGATACTACTTCATGAGTGGTATAGAAAATGGCTATTAAAATTAGTAT
The DNA here is from genome assembly GCA_039645545.1 of Dendrolimus houi. NCBI lineage: Eukaryota > Metazoa > Arthropoda > Insecta > Lepidoptera > Lasiocampidae > Dendrolimus > Dendrolimus houi. Next base: position 2,316,400 of record CM077133.1, read on the forward strand.
TGTAAAGGCCAGGGGTAGTCCAAATGAACTTGAATAATATTTATTTAAAAATATCTATCATAATGCTATATAAATACTTGGAGATGCTGCTATATGAATCATATATATCATATTGCTATATGAATACTTATGTATATAAATACTTGGAGATATTTAACTTATTGTTTTTCTACTTTATTAACTTAAAACCTATAGTTTGTTACCTGGAATTATAATTGGTATTATAACATCCCTAAATTTACTATAAATAATCCACTATGAAAATTATTATTGTATTAATGGGATGTTTTCTGAAAAAATAAATGAATAAAAAAAATTAAAAATAAAGCCTCTGAAATTGTGTAAAACTTTTACTTATTATAGAGTAACAGCCTTATTCATGTTGAGCTAGTATAAGTTTGTAGGCTTCTTTAAGAACCATAAAGAATCCTACAAATTTACTCTATTTCAATATGAATAAAATCATGAATCTAATTAAAACTATGCTTTAAACAATTTTTAAGTAAAATATTATTACATTCTTTCTTTTTAATGAAAAAAACACTTAGGAACTGTTAGAAATGTCAAATAAATCTTAGAAAATGAAATTAATTATTTCAGGTGGAACGTCTAGTGGATAGAGTTAATAATTCCACCTTGTTGGAAGATCGTAGGGATGCATGCCGTGCACTCAAAGCTATGTCTCGTACATATCGAGTTGAAGTGGGTGCACAGGGCATGGAAACATTGAAACAGGTAATCTCGTCAAGTATATATATTTCTAATATAAGTTAAAACTTGCTGTAATAAGTAAATGACATAATTAAATGACTGTTGTATTCTAAACAATACAAAGTAAAATTCCTTTTTAACCTTCATCATTTGTATTTTTTATACAAAATGGATAAATTAGTAATTATATTTATGACAATCTAAAAGAATCAAATGCAGCGATAGATATGGCAAGAGAGAGCAAAGTAAAATGGACAAAACTACTGACAGAATGGCAATCCATAGATGGAAAGAGAAAGAGAGGACGGCCACACAGAAGATGGAAAGAGAACATAAAAGAATTAGCAGAGGTTATATGGAGTAGGACAGAAAGCACAAGAAGTAACTGGAAAATGTTGCAGGAGGCCTATGTGTCAGAAGACACACTGAATAAATTAACATAGTTGTAGACAAAAATTAGATTGTTTACAATTCAGCAATAAAGGCAAATAAATAAATAAAAAAGAATCAAATGAATAGAAGAATCTTTTAAATGCCGCCAAAGGCTAGCATTTCAACCTATCTAATACCACTATTGGTGCTAAATATAATGTGAACAGTATATTGCATTTAGTAGTTTGACATTGACATTGCATAGCTTGACACATCTAAAATAGATACTGATATCTTAATATGACTTTATGTTAAATTTAATATATACTTATGTAAATGCAATATATTCTGGCTGATAGTAGCTACTCTGAACACTCCATAAAATTATGTATTTCTTGTTGCAATTTTATCAATAATATAAGTAGTTATTTCTGGCACTCTTAAATATTCCTTCAATTTGATGAACATTGAAGATTGGGTTATAATTCAATGAATGGGGTAAAAACTTTAAATTTAGAAAAAGCTAAACTCCACTGGCAATATGGGGATTTTTTTATACAGAATGAAATTTACATTAATAAAGCTGCAGAGTCTCATTTTTTATTTATACATGTTGTTAATAATTTATTTCAGGTGTTGGAACTCGATAGAGCAGATAATGAAACTATAAACTATGCTCTTGACACACTTAATAATGTCATGTCACCAACCCAATTTGAAGAGGAAGAAGAAAACCACCGTGTCCCAATGAATATTGGTGAACAATTTACAGAAATGTTTATTAAAGACCATCATAATATACAGCTAATATTAGACCTTTTAGATGAATATGATTTTAGAGTAAGGTTATCTGTTGTTAGACTGTTGACATCCCTTCTCACAAACAGACCAAAAGATATCCAAGAAATTATATTAGTTAAACCAATGGGCGTATCCAAAATGATGGATTTGTTAGGTGATACCAGAGAAGTTATCAGAAATGAAACATTATTGCTCTTAATTAAACTGACAAAAGGCAATGCAAATATACAGAAAATTGTTGCATTCGAAAATGCCTTTGATAGATTGTTTGAAATAGTTTCGAGTGAAGGGTATTCAGATGGTGGAATCATTGTTGAAGACTGTTTGCTGCTGATGTTAAATTTGCTTAAAAATAACAGTAGTAATATAAACTTCTTTAAAGAAGGTAGTTATATTCAAAAGATGTTACCTATGTTTAACACTCCTGATGAATCAGAAGAAATTGGTTGGTCACCACAGAAAGTATCTAATGTTCATTGCATGCTATTAATTGTACGGACTTTGGTTTCTCCAAGTAACTCGGCTCAGATTATATCGAATTGTCAGAAAATTATGAAAAATGTAGGTCTGTTAGATCAATTATGTAATATTCTAATGTCGAGTGGAGTACCAGCCGATATATTGACAGAAACTATAAATACTGTGGGCGAGGTAGTGAGAGGTGATGTTGTGAATCAGGAGTTCTTGGGAAATGTGATGGCTCCATCTAATCCGCCACGGCCGGCGATCGTAGTGCTCTTGATGTCAATGGTGAATGAGAAGCAACCATTTTCATTGAGGTGGGTTAACAAATCTAACATATATCTTTTTTAATTATAAAGATTATGTCCAAAAATCCACATTTGTTTTCAAATCTATTAAATCTAACCTAATTACTTTTTCAGATGTGCAATTCTTTACTGCTTCCAATGCTATTTGTACCACAATGAGATGAGCCAGGCTTCATTAGTCCAGACATTGCTTCCTTCATCATCAGATGTCTCAAGTCTAACCAGTGGACAACTACTTTGTGGAGGACTATTCTCTTCAGATGTGTTGTCAAATTGGTTTTCAGCAGTTGCTCTGATGCACGGATTGATAGAAAACCCGGGCCAAAAGGAGCAACTGCTTAGAGTGTTATTGGCAACTAATATTGGTAGTTCTCCAATTTCATTGTTGCATCAATGCACCTTATTGCTGCAACAGAGTACAAAGTTGAAGCCCAAGGTTAGTTTAGTATTATATTAAATTAAAATGCCGTTGGAATTATTATAGAGTTTATTAGAACTATACAAACACAGGTACAAATATAACCGAACACAACAAGTACAAATGTAATGCAGAAGGTCGTAATTCAATAAAACGCGCAAACTCCGTCACTATTAGATTCCCGATTGTAGTACACACGTCTCGCTTTGATCGTGGTTCTCGCTAGACTGACTCCTCCCACAATCAGGCCATCGTTTTGTACTGTACAAATGCAATGTGTCCGTATCGTAGTCGACATAATCCAAAACACCTGGCTAATGTGTCGGCCATAAATAAGTACAATAAGCAATGGGCTGTTTTCTAGAAACGTATGCCAATAAATAAGTAAACAAAAGAAGACGATCATAAAGGAATTACAATTAATTCAAATGCCGATGCGTAAATCTGTACGTGGAATTTGTCTCTGTCGGCACTTAGGTTATAACAATATTATAGTTTTATATCTAAATGTGACTTAATTATAATATTTTTCTTGATTACTTTTCATAAAAAATATGGATTTTGACCCATGTTCATTTATTTATCCATATTCTTTAATAAATATTTTGTAGTCTTCCCTGTGCGTGATTTTTTAATCAGTCTACATTGTAATATTCTCAAGCAAAGCTAATTAAGTTTGTTTTGGGTAATGTTATGTCATACGGCTTTGTAGCTAAAACACCAGTATCATGTTCTAATGATATGAGTAGAAATCCTGGCATGCACCTCTCAGACATTGTTAATGTTTTAAATTATTGTTTTTCAATTACATTTTCCTGGTGACAAATAACACAATGTAGAAACATGCACAACCTGGACAAGTGTGATATGCAAACCATCCATTCTCCTGAAATGGAGAAGTTCAAACCTAGTAGTGGCTTGTTTATTAGCTGGTGAATAATTTACAACAAACAACTACGTGACAGAATGCCGAAAAATTCGTTTTCGTAATGATGTGGTAATCTGTTAGCAGGGGTAACACAAGGAGCTCTGCTCGTGCCTCCCTCGATACAAGAATGTAATGCTGAAATACAAAAGTGCCATTGCTTTATTTGAGATGAAGCAACTTATTTTATTGTGAAGCTGGATTAAAAGAGGACAGTCATGTAGTAATGGAAAATGGTGTTGTAAGCCTTAAGGGTGGGATAAGAGGGGTTGTTATAAAAAAATCACCACATGTCGGTTACTTTAGGTAGCCCTCCTGATGTTGCTGGCCCAGTGGATGAGCCACTGCCCGGCGGCCGTGGCAGGGTTCCTGCAAGTGCCGAACGGCGTGGGATGGCTGGTGGCGCAGACGGGCTCCCAGGAGCACGACGACAACGAAGGCCTCCTCCAAGGCCTCGCCGCATTCCTCCTCGCCATATGCGTTCATTTTAATGATGACTCCGTTGATAATTATTCCAAGGTGAATACGGCTTGAAGTTTATGTTTAATATTAAACATCTGGAGAGGTACTTGACACATTGTGTTAAATTTTTTTATAGCTGTTATTCACCCCAGAAAATTTAATTGATTGTATCCCAGGATCTATCTCATTTTCTGGTAAAAGTATGCTATATCTTTCCTTTGTATTTACATGTATATAAAATTAGAACCATAATTTTTCCACAATAGTGTAAAGCCAAATTAAATTAGATGGTCTATTTATGTCTTTCAATTTGGATCAAACAACCAAAGTGTTCCATTTATACATAAAATGGAATCAGTCAATGTCATGGAAGACCATCATGTTCTTTCAGTTCTACGCCTTTCAACCAAATTTATTCAATTTGGTAATCAATTAAGAAAGGTGGAGTTAGTTACTTCTGTTTTCTTGGTTTTGTTACATGTGGAGGTTGTAGAATGTAGACATCTACTGATAATTGGTTGAAGACAAAGAAAAATCCAGAATACACAAATGAATAATTTTAGTATATTCCTGAAGCAGAAGGACAAAATAATGATTTACAGTTTATTGTCTAGGGAAATACCGGACTCCTGTTTTTAGAATGTCAAAATCTGACAAAATTACTTTTTTTTTTTTTATAATAGTGCTGCCACAGACATTGTGTTGCGTCATGTTTCATCCACCAATTTATTAATGTATAATTTAGCACAGTTAAAATCCATTGTGAATACATGAAGTGATGCTATGTTAATGCAGATGATAGATACTGGCGTTAATAACATTGGGAATTTATTTATATCATCAAAAATTTACAATCTGATAAATGTTTAAAGATAATCTTTAGTAATGATAGAATATTGTTGTGCACATCACTTAGACGATAAGAAGTTAAATTAGGAACAATTAAGAAAGCAATATACTACAGTATAACAACTCGTCATCTTATTTGGTACTCCCCTTCACGGCGATTGAGCCATAGACTCTCGATTTGTGGTGCTTCACCAACATACAACAGAGGTCGTCCACCACCGAAGCACCACACTATTTCAACCCCCACATTAAGTTACTTTTACTGGGGGTTGATAGTAAAACGTTGTTCATGTTACTTCAACAGGACTCTTTGAAGCAGCTAATAACAAAACGCATCGGAATGGAGACGTTTACCTCGAAACTGAGTGAGGTGTCGCGACACGAGTTGTATAACAAGGCTGCGAAGCACCCGCAGCTCAAGGCCAAGGTGGCCACTGATATACTGATAGACTATGAGTTCTGCAGACTCTTCAAGGTTTTGGAAAGTAAGTATTTCTACTAGGGATGTTTTGAAGGCCCTCAACTGCAACAAAAACTGTCGGATATTCGTAATAAAAATCTTGAATGAAGCGAGGAAGGTGCGCATTTTTAAATAGATGAAATTGTTTGTTTCTTTTTATTCGCCTGTCCTCTTTCGTGTTTGAGGAAAGAGGTTTATTTTCTTTTCCTACGTCTAATCTATTCATATACTAAATTGGTACAGTTACAGGCTGGCCAAATAAAGAAATTAATAAAGGCGCCACTTTCGCAAACTTATCTGAATTGTAAAAATTCTATTACTATGTTGAGTAATTTTGATACTCTAGTATTTTTTAGTATTATGTCAAACATATAGCAAGTATCAAGTTGCTTTATTTACGACACGCATTTTGTCAACATAACCTATAATGTTTACATACTTTAATAATAATGAATATAATTTTGTAAGCAAGAGCGTTAACACCTTGTGATAATTAATAAAGCAATTATTTGAATAAAAGAAGCTAAACAAACCATTAATTACAAAGCTTTCATGGCAATGGTTCTTTAGTAAATATTGTCATATTATGAAAAGTTCCACTAGACATCCTTAGTAAACTTTAATAATGTTCGTGTGAAACTTGGTATTGTTATGCGCTTATTTAGATACTTTTAGAATTGGATCAACATTACAATTATAATAACATGTATAAATTAGCTTTGTTAACATTTCACTGACATTGACTATAGACAAGATAGAATATTGCCAGAAGGCAAAACAATTTTTTCAAATTTTGGACATTATGGCCAGGTTTTACTTATTAATTTCAGGTATTCTGCTTCAAAGTTTAACGGTAACACAAGAGAATGGCCTCTCAGATCAAATGTTGGAAAGGTCTTCACCTGAGAGCAGTACTTTGGAGCAGTACAAAACACTAATAAGGCAGCAGGACGCAAGGCTGCAGGAATTGATGGCACAATTAGACGGACTGATGCAGCAAAACCAGTCTTTACAGGTGAGACAAGAGTGCATCTCTTTCCAATGATAAGCGGTTTGATTCCTATCTGTGTAATATTTCGTTTTGTCCCAATTAAAAACATATCAGGAGTGCATACAGGATTTTTATGTTCTGTTACCTTAAACCCTATTAATTCTAGGAATCTATTGAAAGCAATTTTAGTTAGTGTTAAAAGAGAAGAAGCAGTGCAACAAACTCCCCAGCAACATATTTTTACTCCATAATTATTACTATTCGTCTTTTTTTAAAATATATATGTATATAATATATAACAGCCCAGAAACATCTCACTGCTGGGCTCGGGCCTCCCACTACTGGGGAACGGACAGTATATCCACTACGCTAGGCCAAGACGGCTTGGCAGGTTTGACACATCGGTTATCTCAATGTGCAGGTTTGTACATTGCAGCAGCTTTGTACAATCTCGACACCCCCTACAGATTTCGTGTCGTTATGCCAACGCGAACGATGTTTCCTGGTTCCAGCTGGTTAACCACTAAATTCGTTTGAGAAAATTAAATATCAGACTATGGAAAATTCTGAAACTGTATGGCAAGTAAGTTGATCTATAAAAAAATTGTGTACATTTTCAGGGCGCTTTAAACGACTCGATATCATCAAACTCCCATTTGAAAGACGAAAACACTCTTCTCAAAGCTCAGCTGTCAGCTGCACAATCTCTCCAAGGTCAAATTTCCCAAAATCAAATCCAAAACATCCAACCGAGTCAAGATGAAGGAACGATCAAAGAGTATGAGGTCAAAATGACGGATTATGAAGTCAGAGTGCAAGAGTTGAGCGGTGAGGTTACAAGGTTGAACGGGGACGTCACGAGGTTGAATGGGGAGGTCGAAAGGTTAAATGGGGAGGTCAAGGTGAATCAGGAAAGTAGGCAGACAGTGGTCGAAGAGCTGGATAAGTTGAAGAAGGACCAAGACGATCTGTTGGAGTTGCTTGCTGATCAGGTATATTATTCATTGTAACTACAGTACTCTTTATAGGGTGAACTATATTGTTGTTGGCACCCTGTTAATTTATTCAATATATTGAGAAAATTTAATATTATTTATTCTGTAGCCATACAATATTACTGGTTATAATTTGACAGAAACACCATACAAGTACAGTTTTACACAATATATAAATCATCTTGATGTACCTGCGCAGTAGATCAATTTTAGTAGCGCGCGACAGTGTACGAATCGTGTAAGCGGAACAAAGCTACGAATCTATAGCAAGTAACACTGCCATTTCCGCTTGCGAATAAAGTTCGGAAACCGGTCTGCACTTCTTGCGCGAACGATAACTGCTGAATTTATAAGTTGTGTAAAGCTGTATTATTGTATGGATACAACATAACAAATATTAAGAGTTCATAATGTTTTGAATAAATTTGTAATTAGAAAACAGCCTATTGTGTATTGTACTCGTTTATGGCCGTTTGCAGGCATAATTAGGCAGGTGTGCAGATTACGAATTCTAAGAAATTCGATCTACGCGGGCGGGCAGCCATATTGTATCCGTGGAGCATATAGCAATGGCCGAATGGGGATATCGGCAGTCTAGCGATGGTCACCAGCGAGACAAGACGTGTGTACATTCGATAAGCTATATAGTGACGGACTTTGCGCATGTTATTGAATCGTGTATTACGTTTGTACTGGTTGTGTCCAGTTATATCTGTACCTGTGTTTTACGTTTTTGTATAGTTATAATAAATTCTATAGTAATTCCAACGGCATTTTAATTCGAGTTCCGTAACTCGTAACAATATTATATATTAAGGTATAATATAATTGTTGTCTTTTTCATACTTACTTGCTTTTTAATGTCATATGAAAATAAAAACAAAACGTGTGCGTCTCGGGACGCCTGACGGAAGTGATAACTTAAACTAATCTAAGTTGAAATATTGAATATTGAAATTGTTTAACTTGAGAAAAGCTTAGGTTATTACTTAAATTTTATGTATATAGCGCGTGGGTTAGAGTGAGAGAGGAGGAGCCTGCCTACCGCTACCGTTTGCGTGAGAGAAAGGGAAGCCAGGCAGACTGGCGCCGTAGCGATGTGGTACTGCAGGGAATGGAATGTTTCATTCCAAACTCAACGGTACTCATCGGTGGTACGAGCAAACCATGGTTCGATAAGTCTTGCGCTGAGGCTCTAAAGCTTAAGCAACAGGCTTATCGAGCCTGGACTGCAGCGCGGGCTCGTCAGGATCCAAGTTCCTCTGACCTAAGAAGAGAAACATCGGCAGAATTGGTGAGCGCCTCTCTAGCTACCCTTCTGGGACTAGAGCTTTTTGGGCCCTCGCCAAAACTATCGAGGGAAACTTCTGTCAAGCGTCTCTTCCAGCTCTGCGCACAGTGGACGACCGTCTGGCACACGCCGCCAAAGATAAAGCCGATCTTCTGGGTGAAATCTTTGCGGCCAATTCGACTCTTAACGACGGGGGAGAAACTCCACCTACAATTCCAGAGTGTGAGTCTAGAATGCCGGAGGTGCGCTTTACTCAAAAAGCAGTCCGATGTGCTCTCCGCTCCCTCGACGTCAAGAAGTCTTCTGGCCCTGATGGCATTCCTGCCATTGTGCTGCAGACATGTTCAGCTGAGCTGTCCCCAGTCCTTGCCCGACTTTTCACTCTCTCTTACCACAAGGGTTGTGTCCTCGCTTCGTGGAAGATTGCCCATGTACACCCTGTCTCCAAAAAAAAGGGGACCGTACAGACCCGTCGAATTATAGGCCTATAGCAATAACCTCTTTGCTCTCAAAGGTGATGGAGCGTATTATCAACGCGCAGCTTCTGGGTTACCTCGAAGATTCACAGCTGCTAAATGATCGGCAATACGGCTTCCGCCATGGTCGTTCAGCTGGGGATCTCTTGGTTTACCTAACCTACCGTTGGGCTGAAGCCATTGAGAGCAAAGGGGAAGCACTGGCAGTTCGCCTAGATATTGCTAAAGCCTTCGACCGGGTCTGGCACAGGGCTCTTCTATCGAAGCTGCCATAGTATGGGATACCTGAGGGACTTTGCACCTGGCTATCCAGCTTTCTTGATGGGCGCAGCATTCAAGTCGTTGTCGACGGTTGCTGCTCAAGTATAAAGCCCATCAACGCTGGTGTGCCCCAGGGTTGTGTGCTATCGGCAACGTTGTTCATCTTGCATATCAATGATATGTTGTCTATTCGCAACATTCATTGCTATGCGGATGACAGCACTGGCGCTACGTTGTACTGTAGTCGTGCAAATGTCCCTCGATCATTTGTGGAGGAAAGTCGGGTTAGATTTGTGTCTGAAGTAGAGCATTCTTTAGAGAGTCTCTGAATAGGGGAGACAAAACCTTGTCCATTTCAATCCCAAGAAGACACAGGTCTGCGTATTCCCTGACAAAAAAACTCCATTCAAGCAAGCGCTTCAGTTCCAAAGAACTGCCCTTACCACCTCCAAAAGTATTGAGATCCTTGGTGTTGACATCGCGAACGATGTGTAGTTCAAGGGCCATCTTGAAGGCAAGGCAAAACTTGCCTCCAAGATGCTGGGAGTGCTAAACCGCTCCAAGCAGTACTTCACACCGCAGCACCGCCTTGTGCTTTATAAAGCCCAGATGAGGCCGCATATGGAGTACTGCTCACACCTTTGGGCTGGAGCACCTGCCTACCAACTTAATCCCCTGGACAGTACTCAACGTCGAGCCGTTCGCGTTGTTGATGATCCCATACTCACAGACCGTCTAGATACGCTTGGTCTTACGAGAGTTTGCTTCTCTCTGCGTATTCTACCGACTGTATAACGGGGTGTTTCGAAAAACTGTTTAGAATGGTGCCTTCGTCCTCTTTCTACCATGGCACCGCTCGCCATCGATTGGGAGTTCACCCCCACTTCCTTGAGCCGCTTCGCTTATGTACGCAATGGTTTTGTAGAACGTTTCTCTTGCGTACCGTGGGGATTTGGAATGAGCTCCCAGCCGAACTTTTCCAACAGCGCAACGATATGGAGTTTTTCAAAAAGGGTGTCATAAAATTTCTTCGAGGCCGGCAGCGCGTTGGTAACATCTCTGATATTACAAACGTCCATAGGCGACGGTAACCGCTTTCACCAGGTGGGCCGTCGGCCTGTTTGCTGTACTCCAGCTATAAATAAACGCGTTACGTAACGTAGCGGTTTACCCTCCCATAAGAAGTTATTACTTCAAAATTAGTAAAACTATAGCCAATGTTCCGAAATCATTCATAGTTTCATTAATTGTTGGGATAAAATTATTAGAAGCCATTATAATATCCAGGGCAACAAAACCACTGTTGACTAGTGTTATTATGTCTGCTTTCAAATGATCAAATTTGTTTCAGGACTTAAAAATAAACGAGTACAAAACGCGGTTACTATCCCTCGGCCAAATAGTAGATGACGATGCGCCTGCGCATCCGGAACGAGAGGACTTGACATGATCCCGCCATCTGTTAGTGGAGAAACGAACTAATAGAATACATAAATAAAGTATGTAGCATCTGCCTTAGTATTTATTGTAATCGATTTCGTGTTTTAATTGAATGCACTCCAATCATATTTTTTTACCATATCAGTAAATTTTTTAAGTTACTATAAGTTTATTTTTAATTTCATTTTTAACTGGTGTATCTGAACTGAATCAATAAACTACCAGTTTTTATATTAAATTACGATGGATATAGTGGTCCCAACTTATCTGTAAAAAGAAGAGCGTCGCCATGATTACTCCGGTGTTGCCACTCTATGAATACTCATCAGACATTTGAATATATCACATTAATCTAAGATAATTATAAATTATGATGCTCGGACTCCATCTGGAATAATGTTATAGTTATTAACTATGAGTAAATGCGTTTTATTTATTGACGAGGAAACAAACAACTTATTTTAGAACTTGCAACCCTAACTCGTATGAAATTTCAACATGGCGGCTATAGTTCTATTTTTTGCCATTTCACAGATAAGTTGGGCAGGCTATTCAAGTCACATCTAGCGACGAGTTTCTTCCTTTCTTAAAGTGGAAAGGAGCCAAAATTAAAGTTGTATAATTATTGCTATGTTCAATCTTTGATGCTTATATAAACCTTTCATATTTTACACTTTTACCTTATTCTACACTGGCACCACCATAATACCATTACCGCAATGTTTGTTACCATTTTGATTGCTATATGTTAACTTTTTAAGAGTAAAAAATAAATTGGCCAAGTGCGTGTTGGACTGTTCACATTGAAGGAATCCGTAGAGGCGACGAATATCTACTGTTTGGTTATGCCGTAAAAAGCATTTTATTAAAAATAACCCATATCTCAAACTACGTAATTGATAATAAAACTACGTTTTAAAGGTTTTAAACGAGGTAAATTATTTGATTTTGTATTATTCCGACGTTCCGGCCACTTTCTGAAGTCGTGATCACAGAAGACAAAGATGTCAAGTGTCAATGAGTATTGTTAAAGTTTTATTTAGCCTGTTTTAATTATGTTTATGGTTATTATTTACTCTGGGAGCCTAATCTAATTTACCACCGCTTCGCTAAATGTTGTTGGCTTGAAGAGAAGAAGCGGCGCAAGAAACTCTTCAGCAAACATGCCTAGCTCTAATAAATGGATGGGAGGTAAAATATAAAGATATTGTCAATCATAAATAAATTACCGCGTTTAAAACCGTTAAAACGTAGTTTTATTATATACTAGTCACGAAAACTTAAGGAAATATTATACATAATTGACATTGTTCAAACGATTTGCGTTGAAAGTACTTTTGAAGCTCTACCAGCTCAATTTTTTTCAGAATTATAGTAGCCGGTAGTACGTAATTTTAGAGGGGAAAAATTTTGGTTGTTAATATTTTGTTACCTATTGACTAAAATAAAAGATCTCACTTAAGATACCCCACACAATCTGTTGTATTGAAAAAAATTCAACTCAAACGTATACATACGCAGCATGCCCTAATATTAATTTTATCGTAATTTTACTACTCCTTCGTGTACTGAAATTGCGAATAAAATAGAATATATGATGTACCTTCCTCTCAAATTGTATCCAGTAGTTTTTGTGAAAAATTACGTTGACATAAAGAAACAGACGTACAGGTGATTTTATAAGTCTTTTTTTGCCATAATGCCTACGGGAGTCTACAAATAGAAAATAATAGACACTGAAGTGGTAGCTTATTTTGGAAGTTAGTGTAGAAAACCGCAATAGACTTTACTCGAGTTAAAATGGGGATTGTTTCCAGACCTAATTTTTGTTCAGTTTTTGGATGTTGATATTGTTGTAAATGTTAAGTTTTATTTAATTTTAAGTTCAAATATAGTAATATAATGAATGAAATTGTATTTGATAAGTTTTTAATCGAATGTAAAAATTGCTTACTAAAATTAATCCAAAATAAAGAATGATTTCTTTTTGAGATTTGTTTTCATTCGCTATATCTTACGCTGCCGATTTTCTCTTATTGGTTCTCCTGCTTGCTGCCATGGAAGCAGACATATAATTAGAAGCTCTTGGTTGTTATTCAATAGGCTGGTTATTACATGCTGACGGAAAAAGAAAATATCATGAAATAACTTCCATATTGACGTTACTAATACATATGTGACAAATGCGCTGGCTTTACCGTCCATAATTCGCTAATGCGGAAGCCCGAGTACAGCTGTAGGAAGTTTATAATTCATAGGTACAGTACGCGCAAAACTTAAATGCGCTTCGAGTGAAGTTCGTTCAGGAGTTTGCGCAGGATCAATCGAATGTCAACGTTTATTGCACCTTACGTGTTGTGCGAAAGAGATGGCATGTGTGTCCGGATAGCGGCCGAGCGAGAGCGCAACACTCAGCTCTGCCTGTGATCCTTATAAAATTATGTTCAACGCAATGACGCGTACGAACTTCAAAGACGCATTTAACTTTTGTTCGTACTATATTGTTTCCTATTATTTTCAACCAACTTAAAGTATTAAATAAAATTCAATTTGTGTTCTAATGCATTTAATAATTTAATTTACAATAAAGCTTATATGATTTAATAAATATTTTATTATAATTTAAATTACCTATCTACAAACAGTCTTATATACAAATACGACTTCACACAATATACATTTGTGATGTGTTTAACGTGAATCTTGTACATTGTCTTAAGTTATTACTTAACTTATTTTTCACATGTAATTCTACCGCTCTATCTGGAATAATGTTATAGTTATTGTTAACGTTTCACGCAGATTAAGCGATGGATTCAATGCGTTATTTTTAATACCGATATTGTTAATGACGTTAAGTATCGATAACGTATGTATATACACTAAAGTAGCTATTCGTTACGGCGTTATTTTAACGTTATAAAGAAGACGCATTTGACCACAGTCAATAACTATAACATTATCGCAGGTGAACTCCAAGCATAAGGTTTTTTTTTACCAAAAAAAACCGATTTTAAACTAAAAAATAAATATTAAACCGACTTTCTACAACATATTGAAATCGGTGCGAAGTAAAATATAAAAATTACTATAATTTGTTGCTCTTTCGTTTGAAGTCGGAAAAACTATTGGAAGGATTTCGCTGAAATTCGGTATATATGTAATTTTAATACTGAGGGTGGACAAGGAGTCATTTTTATTCCGGATAATGGGATAGAATTATGTTGTAGTGGAACACTTACAAGCCAATAGATGGCGCTATGCAATAATTGAGGTCGCAAACGATTCCCGAAACGTACAAATAATAGATGGGTCTAGGCCTACGAGGAACAACAATAGCCTCGAAGATCTTCCTTAGAGACAGAGGAGCATTCCATCTCGCTCCTCCTCCAACCATTAGGGTCATCATTAAAATGTAACGGTTATTCCAGAAAGTAGGATAGGTTTTATTTTTTGTGACTTGCCATTTTCGTCATTTTGGTCGTTTATGTAGTTTACAAATAGATAGACGGAGGATAGATAAATAAGACTAGAACGGGTTGAAATAGGGGATGAAAGTTTGTATGGGAGACCAATAATTTCTCAAGTTTATAGAAAAATTCATAATCTATAAAAAATGCGATATTAACTCGATCTGTCTGTCTGAATACCTAAAATGGACATGATACTTTTCATCCTGGGAGATAGTTTGCAATATAAAATTAAATAAATCTTCCCCGGGGGCAAATAGCACCAACATAATAGATTGATACAATGTAACCTGTATTAACGTGTGCTGTTTAAACAAGATGCACGCACTAGAGTTATTTATAATAATCACTTTGTTAAAGTTTGTATTAGTATGAACAACATTTAAAAAAAGACAATTAATAATAATAATGAAGTAAAGATATGTTGCAGGGGAGATTGTTGTGCCGCTTCTTCTCCTTTTAACAGCAACTAAAATTGCTTTGGACGTGGTGGTAGACTCGTGACTTTCAATAAGTATTCTGTAAGACTCCATTTTGATATGAATACATTTATTTTCATAGAAAAATAAAAATTAAAACTCAATCAACGTCTTATGGTCTTATTCACATTGAGTTAGTGTAAGTTTGTAGGGTTCTTTAATGTTCTTAAACTGTTATTGTTTCAAACATATTGTTACGACCTGAACGCCGACAAAAGACAAATTCACACCTGCATACCCGTAGACATTTTATTACCTTTTCGGCATTTGGACTTCTTTTGATTACTTTGTGATTAGAAAAACAGCCCATTGTGTATTGTAATCTTTTATGGTAGTCATTAGCCAGGTGTGATTCTAAGAAATACGGTCCACGCGATCAGGCAGACATATTGCATCTGTGCAGTATAAAGCAATGCCCCAATGGAGGGATCGGCAGTCGAGCGATAACCACAAGCGAAGCAAGACTTGTGTAGATTCAGTAATCTATTTAGTGACGGACTTTGCGTGTGTATTTCAATTACATCTCCTGCATTACGTTTGGACTTATTGCGTTCGGTTATATTTTTACCTGTGTTATACATGTTTGTATGGTTCTAATAAACTCTATAATAATTCCAACGGCATTTTAATTCGAGTCCTGCAACTCGTAACAATATGTTTTCATCTTTATTACATAAATGGGATTTTATCACTTTGTGACATTTCTACTTCCTTAAACTAAGTACACAGACTTAATAACTGAAGCAGTACTTTGGCCTCTCCGGAAAATGGAGAAGACAAGAGTACTGTTCCATTAACAATTTTTTTTTATATTCAATAACAAATTGATTCCTAATTAGTTGTTTATGAGTTCATGTTTATGAAATTAAAAATAACTTTTTTATATTGAATCAATCATGATTCATGATATTTTTTTTTTTAGTTTGGTATAAAAAGAAGGGGTTTAAATGATAAAACGTCGAAAAGATATAAGAATTACATGTGGCGCCATCTGGTCTTATAAGTTCTGTATCTAACTAAGTCCCATCTGTTAATAGACGTAGTCTGTGTGTCTTGATACTGTTTTTCCATGTTAAATATTTCTAAGCACACAAAATTCAGCAGTTTCGTTAGTGAGAGTTTCTTAAAACGTGTGTGGAATGTAAATATTGAGCTAAACATAGATATCTTTAAGTCGTGGTAGCTACGAATCGTGACACCAACGTGCACCACTTAGGGTCCGATCACACTAGCGCAGAGTCGAAGCGTCAAATTCTTCACGCGCGTCGGTACGCACGCTGTTACATTTAGTAGTGACGGACATCAGTTCCCAGTTGACAAGGTGTGATGAAACTCGTATAAAATAGAATTCAGTGTGCTTAGTGCGAGTTTTTTACTGCTCGATCACGTACAAGTTAACGGCAATTTTGTAAATGACTTAGCGCCATCTCGTGAACGAGAAGGGAAACATAAATCATGATACAGATTTGCGTTCATTTGAATGTAATCGAGTAGTAAAATAACTCGCACTAATAGAGCGAGATCCGGCTGCAAGATTACTACGTTCATGTGTTATTTAATTAAAATCTAGTTTTTATATATAATTATATATGGGGAATACATTTTTGATAGATTGCTTATAAATATGTGGCTGCTAGTATTTTTAATTAAAATAAAATTAGTTTAATATTTTGTGAAAAATGTAACTCACTTATTTTTAAATTAATTATATATCAAGTTAAAGCTAATGTTTTTCTGTGTATGATGGAATAGAGTTGCCTATGTAAAAGTGGTTGCAAATAGGGGTTGCCAGCTGCTAAATACAGCGCGCTACGAGGGCCGCTACGCTGTGTTACGCTAACGAGGGACGTGTCAACTCTCTTTCAGTCTAATTTATCTTTAACAGCTGGCAACCCCTATTTGCGACCACTTTTACATAGCCAACCCTATTTCATCATACACAGAAAAACATTAGCTTGATATATAATTAATTTAAAAAACAAGTGAATTAAATTTTTCACAAAATATCAAACGAATATTATTCTAATTAAAAATACTAGCGGCCATATTTTTATAGGCAACCTAGTAAAAATGTATTCCCCCATATATAACTATATATAAAAACTAGATTTTAATTAAATAACACATGAACGTAATAATCTTGCAGCCGGATCTCGGTCTATAAGCACTCGAGTTTCATATTGAAGACGCTCGCGTTGGTTCGCGCGAACGCGCGCGCACCATTCAGCGTTGGTCACTCGCAGACGCGCGTATGCCGTCAAGGCCGGATTTACCTAAAGTGCCGCCCTCTATTATCTATGCATTATAACTAGACTTCAAAACGTAAATATCCAATGAGAAATCGATTTTTAACATTTAACATGAAACCAATAATTTGCCAATTTTTGTTTTTTTTTACTATATACGATAATGATTCTTTTTATTCTCTGTGCGCGTGTTAGTCATATCTGTTTTATGTTTCATATACTGTGTTACTGTTTTATTACATTTACTGTTACTTCCTGTTACTTGTTACATTTACTGTGGTGATGGGTCCTAATATAAATCAATGAGGCGTTGTCGGCACTGAAAATCAGCGCTGTGCTGGAGGAAACTCCAACACAGCATAAAGCTGAGTTGCCGACCTCATTTGTAGGAAATGCGGTGTACAACATATCGAATTTAATCATAAAGATGTATGAAGAAATTATTTCTACATTCTTTGTATAACTCTTATGTCGCTTTTCTAGCAAATAAATCCTTTCTTTCTAAAATCTCGCCGCCTTGGGAACTAGCCCCTAGTGCCCCTAGTGTAAATCCATCACTGTATGCCATAGAATGCGGGCGATTTTTTTCTCTGTAGAAATATGTGCATTATGTTGTGATGACAAAGGTGAATTTGTTATGTCAACTTTTAGATTGACGCTTCGATGTGCTACTTGAACGGACTCTTAGGCAGTTTCTGATGTGTACACTGTTACAATTACCACGTGCTAACGGTGAAAGAAAACGATGTGATGTAACCCGCGCATCGAGGTAAGCGATGTGTCAAACCTGCCAATCCGCCTCGGGCAAGCGCGGAGGGTATACTGTACATTCACCCTATAAATGGAAGGTCCGAGTCTAGCATTGGACCGTTTTATTTGCTGTTATTATAAAAGTTTTTAGTAAGCCTGCCAATTTTCTCGTTCTTGCATTGCCATATTTTTGAAGACACAATTGACCGAATTTACTCACGTTAAATTAATATAACACAAATCTCAACAATAATATTACAAATATTTCACAAAATCATTTTGTTTCAGACAAAGTTTCATACACAAAAAATGTTTTTCACGATTATTAATTTTTTTGCGAAACGGTCCTTTGCAGGTGTTTTATTGCCGCTTCGAATTTGAGTGATCTATTGTTCACGCTAATCCCTTGTACGCCTCCCGGTGAGACATCATAAATCCTTCTTTCTATTATTTTCATTTCATGCGCATTCTTAGAAGCCATTATGTTTACAAGTTAAGAATTCATAGGAACAGCTAGGCATGTTGCTAGGAGGCCGTGTCTGATTTACAAATATAAAAGGTCGGCCCGTCGGGAATGATTTAGGTGTGTTTCAACTGCGATCGAGGCGTTACCTAGTGTACTTTCGTCACAAGTATCTTATAACGACGGACTTGGGACGATTTATGTGACTACGACTTTCTGCTCTAGGTTTGGATTTGTTGTGTTTGGTTGTACTAGTAAGAACTGTGAATTAAGTGTGTGGTACTCCTAATAAGCTTTGTGATAATTCCAATGACATTTTAAATTCACAATCCACAAAAACGTAACAATATAATATAGAAATGTATACAGAAGCGGATTTAGATATTTGCCATCCCTACCGACCTCTACAAATCGATACCATAATTCGCAATCATATTAATTAGTTATATTTTTCTTGTCAATGAAATTGTAAGTTTATGATTTGTGCACTAGTGTTTTATCAAACCTTCTTTTTACCATAATTTGAAGATTCCGTAAGACATAAAAAAATTAGGCCCCAAATCTGCCGCCATAATGTATATGAAACCAGAATCAAAATTCTGTGAAACATTCCTAATTTCCTTGTTAAAATTAGTAGAATAAAGATTTGTCTTAAGTTAATTCTGTTAATGTGGCCCCTTAAAATAACACATCCGCCCATTATAACACGATGATCCTATATAGACCAAAACAAATAAGTACACTGAGGACTAAAAACACCATAATTAGTACGAATCTATCCTGTAGTGCTCGTATTATCATACTGTTCATGAGACGAGAGGAGCGGTTCAACTGCTCATCAGTTTCCCTCAACTGAAAAAAAATGTATACTTTAAAGACACTAAACAAAAATACACATAAACATAGGTATGGGATGCTCTAACCCACAGGTTCTAGTGCTTCGATTTCTGTGGACTGTATAGCGGAGATATGACCTAAATCCTTGCACTATAAAAGCAGAAGCTCCACCAACCTTGATATCAGCCCTCTCCTGGCTCGGTTCAGGTTGCACTCGGGAACAGCACACGGTACTATGTTTCACTTGAGAGCTACCACTGCACAATAACTTTCAAAGACCCAGATTGGGTCGTCTTTGAAAGTTATTGATTGGCACGGCCAGTAATTATAATTATTTAAATTTAAAAAAACAGGCGAGTGCACGGCGCGATGTTGTCGAAAAGTTGACAGTGAGCGTTCAAAATGGCTGCCCCTTACCCTGCTGTGCATTGGCCGTCGCCTCATGTAGAAAGAGGGTAGTCAACAAAATCAGCGGAGCGATGTTTTACCCACTTATTATAGGCAAGGACCGAACAATAGGTGTATTTTTTTTCTCAACAAATAATGGAAACATGATATATATGTATACAGGTGAATTTTTTAACTGGGCCTTTAGGGCCATATCCTAAACTATATTAAAATAGCGAAAAACACTAACGAGTTTCTAGGCCAGGTGGTAGGGCATTTGCCCGACTGGATGGCTACCACCCCTGGTCTAGAGTATGCCGCCACAACAACCTTGAGTTGTGTTCCGGCATTGGTGACCAGGTTCCAGTCTCCCTTAAAAGAGCAGCAACGCATTTGTAGCACTTTTGATGTTACAAATGTACATAGGCGATGGTAACCGCTTTCCATCAAGTGGGCCGTCTGCCTGTCTGCTGAACTACTGCAATAAAAATAAAAAAAAAAAAGCCGGTTTGACGGAATATAAGTGGTATCATTAGATTTTTGAAAAATCAAGTACCCTTGCCAGGAATCGAATCGGCTGATTTTGAAAAATAAACACACCTGTTTATTAGAGCAAATCATAGTGTAGCTTGTAAGGAACAATCTCTGTGAAGGCATGCCAAACGGCAAACCAAAGGAACAGGTTGTTTTTGAGCAAAATGTTCTATTTTCCATACATTCATTAAATGTCACCTCTCATTTTATGCATTATGGGAATGATAAAAATTATTATATTTTCACGTTTTAACGGTTTCAAGCGCGGTATTTTATTTGATGTTTATCATTCTGACGTTTCGGCCACTTCTCTGTAGCCATGATCACGGATGACAATGATGTAAGTGTCAATGAGTACTGTTAAAGTTTTATTTAGCCCACGGCCAACTTGTTCATCGTAATTATGTATTTCTAATATTAGTTCTAGTATATAATAAGATTTCATGATAATATAAATAAGAGGCTACAAAGAAAACTTATCATCTTGTAATAACAGATAAATTGAGTGGGCTAAGCCTTCATCGGTCTACCTGACTGTAACACCGAGAGGCTGTAGGTGGGATTCCTGGTATAATTTTCAAAAAAGAACTTTCGAGTTATTTACTATGGTCTGGGTGCCTGGGAGCAGCCTTAGAGTGGGTTGCTTCATATTACACATTTGCTTGCTTAATTCGGGGATATACGATGTGCGTGTTTGTCAGGCGATTTTTTTTTCATTTCGCATCTCCATTTTAATCTGATATTGGAAAAAGCAGAATAGGTCCGCTTACATTTCCATGACCAAATCTTCTCAAAATATTATATGTACAGTGTAAACTCCATGTAACATCACTCGATTTATCGACAAACTCCCTTAAGAGTCGAAATCACTTGGCTTCGGTTGGTTTAGCTTGTCTTCCATATAATGATACACTCTATATAGCATTACGCCCACTCTCAATAACAACAACAAGTGAGTAATAAAAAGTACCTTTTTAAGTTGCCAAAATTAGTAAAAGCTGCGCAGCTGTGTACGTTCTTTTATCGCTTTATTATCCTAGCCCGTAATAACCTCGACTGTCGGCATCATGCATACCGAAATTGCTAAGTACTTCCTTCATCATAAAGATGTCTCAATATTGCAAGATATGAATAAAATAATTTAAAAAATACAACAAAATTACTGGTGCAGCAAAAGAAGTTAGACAAAAATAACAGACTTATCTCCATTTAACGACAACTCTCTATAACGCCATAAAGTGCACAGTCCCTTCGGTGTCGTTATATAGAGTTTAAACTGTATTTGTTTTTTTTTCTTACCCGTCCTCGCGACCTCTGTATCGTCTCCCTCTGGACACTCAGATCCTGAAGCACAGCGGCTCCAATCTGCTCTGTTTCCAAAATAACTCGGTAGCCCTCGGTTAGGTTCTTCCCGGTCCGCTCCAACCGTTCTGTGTTGTCCAATAATTTCTGATGCTGCTCATTCGCACCATTCCAATCTTCATACACATCCTCTGTGTCCATGTTATCTACAATAGAAGTTATTGTATAACACATTTCAATACAAATTAAATACTATTTTGTCCTGCAGAAACTATTTGCTCGATTTCCAACATGGGAGCACAGGATTCTTTGAAAAATACATCTATCTATTATTAAGAAAAAAATATCACAGATATTTTAATATCTAAATAACTTATGTAAAAAATAAACAGGTATTGATTAGAATGACAGTCCTAATCCTGCAAAGTATGAAGGAAAATCAAAATATAATTCTTATTCATTCATTGTACTAAACAGTACTAAATGTACCAAAAGACTGAATTAGGACATCTGACAAATTGTACTAGTACAGATTGCTCCGTTCAGTGACCGAGCAAGAACAAGCCTACTGTTGAAGGGGGGTGCCCCAACTAGATGGAGGAACGAGATGGAATGCTCCTCCGTCTCAAAGAAAGATCTTCCAGCGAGGCTATTGTGGTTCCTCGCAGGCCTAGACCCATCTGTTATTGTAGAAAATTTGTATATATTCTTTGTATGTTTCAGGAAACGTTTGCGATCTCAATTATTGCACAGCGCCATCTATTGGCTTGTAAATGTTCCATTACACTGTAGTAAAATTTGACATATTTTTTTATCCCAGAAATGCTGCGGTAATTTTCTCGGGAGCGGTTTGTTTCTTTCTTGGTCTGGTGCATTACAATTAGCTTATTCACTAAAACGACACAGTTTTCACTAAAACGATGGCTTACATTTTTTTTTATAAATGCTGCGGTACTTTGTGTTCCGGGAATCCCGGGGAATTTCAAGTCAAGCATGGACGAAGTCGCGGGTAAATCCTAGTAACCTATACAGGTAGCATATATGTTGCAGATATTCATCCCATACATAAACTAAGTCATAGGCGCAACTAGTATATAATTAAAATGCCAATACAATTATTATGTTTAAATATACTAACAAGTTGCAGAGTTGCTCAACACAGAGCGATATTCATCCTTGATCCTCTGGAGTTCAGCCTTGTATGCTGCTATCCTAGACCCGGCGCTAGCACCTCGTGACTCCAGCTCAAGCTGCTCCAACTGAAATAGAAAGCATTATGAAATATTATATGGGAGCTGCACACGTCTAGTCATCGCAGTGGACAATGAACTACTGGCTAGCGCAATGAGGGAGCGCACATATTAATAGTTGCTTTATCTTGCTCGCACATCATCCATCCCGCTCACACACTGTGCTATATATTGTATGCTGTATGACTTGTTAATATTTGTACTTAAGGTTACCATTTCCAAAATAAATTCGTTCACTTCAGTTTACATTTAACACTCCACAGTGAATACTACTTTCTGCCATCTGAAGTATCATTTAACCTCTACCTCTCACTGCCACAATTACTATTGAATAGATACAATTTTTAACTTTCCAATATACCTTCATAGTATTTGATAAGATATTGAGAATGTGGCTGCTATTAGAGTATCAGCCCATAAATGGCCCACTGCTGAGCTCAGACTTCGCCATTTTTAAGGGACATATCAGTTGAGAACTACAGTAGTCTCACTAAACACGCACTATTAAAAACTAGGAGGTACCGGATTATGGGAAAGTTAGGATTATTGGATTATGTAAATAAATTAATAATATGTAAAGTTTCAGTTTATTTGACATTTTAGCTCCATTTATTTTCAAATTGAAAACAACGGGTAAATGAATAAGGTAAACAAAAGGTGCTATTGTAATTATGTGGAGCAAAGTGCAGAACGACAGTAGAGAATTTTTACACTGTATTATTGTAACAATGAATTGCTGGATTTTCTACCTCGTGAATATTAAGCTTGTCCATAAACTGTTATGGACTATGGACTCATGTGTGTGGGTATGAGCATGTAATAGGTTGGGGAAAAAGTCTTTTCGCATATAGTATGTATGAACTTGTAATAAGATCTCTTTGGCTATACCATTTGTATCTGGCTGGTTTGGTATCATTAAAAAGTTTTAATTTTAAACAAGACAATTCCAAATTCAAATTAGGAAAATGTGTGATTTTCATTTGTTTTTCTTATTGTTAAAATGAGTGAATCTAATGAAGAAATTCGATACATTTTAAAATTTTACTACAAAAAAGGCAAAAATGCAACACAAGCCGCGAAAAAAATTTGTGATGTTTATGGACCTAATGCAGTATCTGTGAGAGTAGCGCAAATTTGGTTTAAGCGTTTTCAATCCGGAAATTTTGATATCAAAGATGCACGTCGCTCTAATCGCCCTGTTACGGACAAAATTGATGCCATTTTTCAAGAAGTGGAGCAAGATCGGCATATTACTATTTACGATGTAGCTGGAGAACTGGGAATTGACCACAAAACGATTTTGGCGCATTTGAAAAAATCTGGGTACACAAAAAAGCTCGATATTTGGGTGCCTCATGAGCTCACTGAAAGAAACCTAATGAACCGTGTACTCATTTGTGATTCTTTATTACGACGTAATGAAACC
Organism: Dendrolimus houi; assembly: GCA_039645545.1. Taxonomy (NCBI): domain Eukaryota; kingdom Metazoa; phylum Arthropoda; class Insecta; order Lepidoptera; family Lasiocampidae; genus Dendrolimus; species Dendrolimus houi. The sequence goes on from CM077133.1 coordinate 2,340,766, forward strand.
GAACCATTTTTGAAGAAACTGATAACTGGTAATGAAAAGTGGATCACGTACGACAAGAACGTGCGAAAAAGATCGTGGTCACAGGCCGGTCAGGCTTCAGAGACTGTGGCGAAACCCGGGTTAACTTGCAACAAGGTGATGCTGTGTGTATGGTGGGATTGGAAGGGCATTATTCATTATGAGCTGTTACCGCCAGGCAGGACTATCGATTGTGAACTGTACTGCGAACAACTGATGAGATTAAAGCAAAAAATTGAGAGAAAGCGGCCGGAATTAATCAACAGAAGGGATGTGGTTTTTCACCATGATAACGCTAGACCTCACACATCTTTAACCACTCAGCAAAAAATACGAGAGTGGCTGGGAGGTGTTTAATGCTCCCGCCGTATAGTCCTGACCTTGCAGCTTCAGATTTTCTCCTGTTTCGGTCTCTGCAGAATTCCTTAGGCAGTGTCAGGTTAACATCACGAGAGGACTGCCAAAACCACTTGTCGCAGTTTTTTGATCAGAAGCCCCAAAATTTTTATAGCAATGGGATCACGTCCCTACCTACAAGATGGCAAAAAGTTATCCAACAAAATGGCACCTATATACTTTAGTCAAATGTAAATAAACTTTAAAAGAACCTTTTGAATTTTTATATAAAATGCGAAGAAACTTTTTCCCAACCTAATATTTATACCTGTAACATATTTATCATTTATTACCAAATCATTTGCTTCCTCAAAGTTTCCATGAATCTCTCTTGTCAGCTGTTCATGATTTTCTGTAATCATTAATACACTACAAATAAACTTATTCCTGTTACAGCAATCATTTCATATCTAAATAGAACTTTAAAAAGTTATCTTCTCATTAGACTTTAGACTTGTCAAATAAAATCATAATTTATTGTATAAAAACATGGTGTATCAAAAAGATGGAAAAACATTCAACAAAATGACATTGCACAGCTAATAAAACAAAAAAATATCTCAAAATTTGAGTTTTTGAGGAATGAGAATTTAAGGTTTGGCAATAAATTATAAATCAAAATTGTTTTAAATTATTGAATAGTCTTTAACTTTAGCTGAATGTATAAGAATTGTACTCTTTCTTGGGGGTTGGTTTTCTGTCTTCAATAAGATTCCAAATGAATTTCACTTTCACTAAATTTAAAACCAAATTAAAAAGTATCTTGGTGAAAAAGGTAAACTATTGAAGAATACTTAAATGACAGAAAATAATTTACATAGCAGCTCGCTCCAATCAGTTGTACTATATTTTGTATGACATTTTTATCTTGTCAAGCATGTAAGGAATTTATGGAGGTATTTTGCAGTATAAAACTTTAGTATATAACGTCATTATTATAACTATAATAATATTTTTCGATCATTTTATTGTCTTTGTCCTATTGTGTTTGCACTGTTTGCTACAACTCCATTAATTCTTCAAAAAGTATTTATGCAACATATTTCTGTATAAAATCTATTTTAAAAAGTTTGAATTAATCAATATTGAGCAAGACATGTTGCTGGGGAGTTTCTTGCCACTTCTCCTTAATGGCAATAACACATTGAGAAGTGATGTACATAGACTAGGAAGAAAAATTAAAATTTAACTTATATGTATGATCTTCAAAAAGTGTTCTCCAGTAGAACTTATTTTGAATAAAAAAATTTAATTTGATTTATATTCAAGTAAAATAAATGAAGTTTATTTGTTGACTAAAAAGCAATTTAAAATAAAGAGTTATGTTTATTCATACTTATTACACTTTATGATTAAAAAAGTAAATCAATATTTAAGACAATTCAAAGAAAAGTAACAAGGAAATTGCACTAAATTATAATACACCAGGGACCCAAGGATTCTTATTTGTCAAAAAGTAAATAAGTAGTGAATAAATTCACTTTACAAATAAAACAATATAATAAATAAATCTCATCTCTTATTAGCAAAGTGATTTATTCAAGTTTATTTCTCTTTTTGAGACAATTTGTTTGCTTTATTCTCACAGTATTAAGTAGATAAGTAGAAAAAAAGGACAATCCTTTATTTTGCCAATCAACAGTCAAGTTGCGCAGGAGTTGGAGTGAATTTATTCTTTAAGATAAATTCTTAAGTTTTTTAATGTAATCTCCACACGCACGATTTTTTGAGTTATTTCTTTGTTTTATTAAGTGTGCATTTGCCTCAACTTTGGCATACAGATTGCTATCTCTATTATTATTATTAGCAATACTATTTATTAAGTATATTTTATAGTTTCCCTAGGTCTGATATAGGCTGCAACTCAGATATCCGGTACTTGAATTTTAAGTTGTTGGTGGGTGGAGTGGCTTGGGAGGCCCTTTCTGCAGTCCCTATGGTCTGGAGTTCTTGAAATTTTAATATTTGGTAAACATGACCTATTTTTTTACTAATATTATTGTGATGGGTGGTGAAATTTCGTGATCAGTGACTAGAACAGTGATTAAGGATAGGTTAGGGTAGCTTTAGACAAAGCACACGAGCCGAGTGAGTGAAGCAAGCATGGCACGGTAGCGGCTAGAGAGTGCCAGAACCAACTGTAACCATTTACTATTTATTTTATATTCACAAGAAGAAGAAAAAAAAAACTTTATTTGAAGAAGAAATAGCGACGTAATTACATTTGTTATACATTGTTATACACAGAGCATATTTTGAGAATTTGTATGCCGCATTTTCAACGACCAAGGTTTGCACTCAGCATATTGCTGTGCTGGAATTATATCCGACACAACACTGATTTTCAGTGCAAACCTTCCTTTAAGCATAAAACCAAAAGGACCCAAATTTTTAATTAAATAACTAATAATAATAATAATTTATAAAACTAATTCTACTTATATAATATTTAATTAGTAAAAATAAAATGATTTGAATAAAACCAACAATAAATATGTTACTTCTAAATTAAAATTATTCACGATTTATAACTTTGACTTTATTGGCCGCCATATTGAATATTTTTATGATGACTATTGTAGTGTATGTGAATGTGCTCTGTTGTATTTTTTCTTCATTTTTTTATGATTTATGCTGTTTTTTGGTCTTTTCTGTTGATTACTGGCTTTCTTTTGGACTTTGAAAGAATTGTTCAGCTAAACTTTTGCAGAATGTGTCATCAGATTAACGGAAATTAAGTTTAGGGGTATATATATGCCTTATATATAGACACTAGACTTGTTATTTGGGCTAGGAATCACGTTTTTAGAGTCCACCAACAAGTTTAGAATGAATAATGGGAAAAACAAAAATACATTTGATAAACAAGGTTATGTCAGAACCGACTGGTTACCATTTAGTGATTGTTTATTATTTAAACAATGGATACAAATCGGTTCTGACATTTGCTGATGCTGCCGTTGCATGCTTGCTCTTAAAGGCTGTAGTCAAAAGTCGAGACCAGTGACTTAAACGGTGAGTTGGTTGGGTTGAGTTAGTGTTTAGTGCCAGAACCAACATTAATAACTATTGAAATGATGGTTACAAATCGGTTGTGACATTTGCTGACCGCTGTCATGGCACATTTGCTTTGATTGCTTGACTTGTGGGCAAAGTCTGCATTTTTAGACTGTATTAAATGTTTTTTACACTGACCACTACCTTTCTTTTGCATTTCTCGTCTTAAGACATAAGAAATAAGTACACCATTTAAAAAAAAAATAGTAAAGTTATGTTTACAAAAAAATCATATCTCAAAAACTACATGTCTCCTAGACATAGGGGTTGCAGAAGGGAGAAGTACTCCTCCCCCCCACTACTTAAAATTCAGTGACCACTATTGCAGTTTATCCTACGCCTCTCCCCCCTCCCCACTCTACCACCCCGCTACTTAAAATTCGTGTATCAACATCTACAGATTTAATCTGGTATAAATAATATAATATGCATAATCTCTATAAGTTATACATTCATCTTTATCTAAATATATGTATATCTTGAAGAAACATAAACTTTGTGCAAACTGCTGCATGAACGCCTGCTGATGCAGAGAACCAAAAATACTAAAGCTTGTTAATAACAGTCTGATAAGACCTAAATAAACAAATATATTACCTTCATTGCCAGTCTTTAGTCGACCAATTTTAGCCGTAATATCAGCTGTAAGCACAGAATATTGTTGTTCGTATGATTGAATTAGCGTTGCCATTTTCGATCAGTTTAATTGTTATGAAGCCATTAATCGTATTTCTGAGAAATTAAGAAATTAATGTCGTCTTAAAAATACTGACTTTCATTAAAAAAAGCACTTACACTTATTTATACCCCAATTTATTTTATTTAGATATATGGCTTGGCAGCATGGCCTTTAAGCCAGATCTTAGATTACAAAGTAGTTTCTTCATTTTCTTAACCCATGTGTAGCACAGCACAGCTAACTATAGGTTACCAGCTGGTGCCATTCAATGGAGTTCTTGTGACATCACAAAAGGCCACATTTGATTATAAAGTTCACATTTCTCACAAAACAAATAATTACTACTCAAAAACTATCAATATCTTACAACTATTGTTGATTTTAGAGTAATTTTACACATTTTTAGAAAATAAAACTGCATAACACAACATCTCCTTTCAGTTCCCGCCAAAAACCCATTTATTATGTATCCCAATTTACCTATTTCTAGGGGTGAAATGATAAGTCGATGTTTTGCAAATATCGATATTTTGATGGAAAACGTTGATATTTGCAGACGATGTTTACCCAAACATCACTTTATCGATGTCATTTCTAGCTATGATTTACATGGATGTTTTATTTGAAACAATTATGTAATTTTAGGCTGGTTCCTTATAAAAAAAAGTAGTAACGTCATCTAATATTTATATTGTCAGCATAAATTACACTTCAAAACAACAGGTTAGATAAGTATCTATATAATTAAAGCTATAGAAACCGGACTAAAATAAAAGCTGAGCTTATTTTTTTTATTTATATAAATAAGGTAGTGACCACTATAAAAAGGTTTACCCCTATGTTATATTATATTATCATTTTTGTAGTCTATTTCAAATAGGACGGTATTTGTCCTATCTGACTATGACAAGACCTTTTTGTAATTTCCAGGATTTTCTAACATGGAAAACACTAGACAAATTTTAATGAAGTTTTAAAAGTCGCAACACGATTCTATGACTTGCTCTCTACGTTAATTTCTATAGTTATTAAAAATCTTTAGCAAAACTGTTGTATTTGCATATAGTAATGTTACCTATTTATACCGGGGTATTATGAGAATTTCTAAATTTTCCTACTAAAATACCCATCGTCATACCAGAAATACCCTTTGATTTTGATTATTGGTAACGCAAATTTTGAACTTTGTACCGATTCAAGGTAGAGGAAATCGCGGTAGTATAGTGTAGTAAAGTAATAAATATTTCTATTGTTTCTGACAAGCCACTAGTAGAAACTGTATTTTTTCTTGAATACACACGTAATTGTATATTGTGGAAGCAAAACGATGTTTTTTATGGATTTACAGAATAAAATTTAATTAGGATAGAATAACAGTTTTTTCAATTCTTTTATCAAGACATTGTCATTCTCAATTTAAAATCTAATGACAACCAAAAAACGTAAGTAGTCACATACATAAAGAGGTGTAACATCGTCAACAGAAAACAGCTTGTATAGCGTTGGTTCTGTTCAACATTTTTTTCATTTGTACAAATTATTTTGATTATGTTAAAAATAAACATCAGTACAAAATGTTTTTTGCTCTAAGATTTATTCCACGATTTTTCTGTTTTGAAATAAAGTTGAATAGCAAAATAATATCTTTCTATTTTCCACCAAAGAGTCAAATTTCATTTAGATACGTTCCATAGTTTTGACTTATGCCCTTAAACCTAGACATACAGACTAAATTTCTAAAATGTTGCATTTTTGGAATCTGCTAATACAAAATAAGCATCCCGTCCCCCAGATTAGTTTCTCTTTTTAAATTCAATGTATTTATAGAATGTAACTTGATTCCCTACAGACTGATTTAATTACAGATACGTATTAATCATAATAATATACAAGTATCAGAAGCACAGATTGTGAGTTAGGCTCGTAATACAAATCCAAAAAAAAACGATGTTTTAATACATCGATATTTTATTTTCATATTAATGTTTTTCGTAACAACTTTGCATCCTTACTTAATTCAGGCAAACAGAATAACATCAGGAGTTTTTGGCGGAAACTGAAAAGAGATGTTGTGCTGTGTAGTTTTATTTTCTAAAAATGTGTAAAGTTACTCCAAAATGAACAATAGTTGTAGGATATTGATAGTTTTTGAGTAGTAATTATGTGTTTTTGTGAGAAATGTGAACTATATAGTAAATGTGGCCTTTTGAGTTGTCACAAGAACTCCGTTGAATGGCTTCAGTTGATAACATACAGCTCAGCTAAGCTTCATATAGGCATAAGAAAATGAAGAAACTATATTATAATCTAATATCTGGCTTAAAGGTCTAGCTGCCAAGCCGTAAACCTAAAAAAAAGATTAACATTGAATTAATATGACAGTAACATTCATATCAGTTTTTTCTTCTTTGAAATGTGACTGGGCATGATTTGTATATCTAGCCAGTGTCAAGTATTCAATTCATGAATATTCAGGTTTCAAAATAGTCTCAAATAGGTCGAAGATGTATATTTCACTAAACAATTACTATTCAACTTACAAATACAATTCTTCATGGAAACAACATATTTTAGATTTCCCAAACCGATCCGGATCTAGAAATATAACAACAACCACAAAAGTCTTTATTAAGGTCCACATAGTTTAAAAAATAACATTGGCTTAATACACATACCAGGCGAAGCTAAAAATCAACTGAAAATTTAAAAAGCTGGCGTTGCTTGAAGCTTGTGAAGGAAAACAAAAGTTTTGAGCCGATATTACTATTCGTAAATAAATTCAAAACCAGAAATATGTGAACAAATCACTTAAAAAAAAAGCAATCGTAATATCGTGTAATTTAAACGTGAGAGTGATTTGAAAACTTAGATGTATTGTAAGTTCAAAAGTTTCGGAAATTTAAATTATGATTTTATGAGTACATAACGATTCATTAATTTCCTATAATCAACTACTGTTTCTAATTACATTTACAAAAGTGTTACGATAATTTTGTTTATAATTATTGAGCCAATAGTTTAATGACGTACTTTCTTTTAGCGTGGTAGCCGAGCTCGATCTCGCATATTTGAATAGATAATTTCCGTTTATGAATAGATTCACGCTGAATTGTTAATGCAATGATTTATGAGCTCACATACGTTGTTTCTGCTCTAAATAAGTTTAATTACGCTTAACATAGAAATATGAAGGTTGTATTAAATGTATTAATTTTGAATATTACAAAATATAAACATTTTGTTTATCCATATGGAGCAGTTGCAATTTTCATGTAAATATTTTCAGTTTATACTTTATAGTCTCTAATTCATTTATATGTCTATAATAACAGTGTTACTTAAAATACAATCAAAATATATGTGAGAACTTTATTTACATTACAATTTAAATTTCTACTAATACAAATTAACTTACAAGTAAAACTATACTATAAATAATTTTTTACATTAATCATAATTGATTAATATACTATTGATCTTAATTGAATAGCAATTGATACTGCGCATGGCAGTAGCACAATACACCTAAAATATTATTGTGAAAATTACACACAATAAATTTTGGTATAGCAAAACGAAGTGAACTATGCTAAGTCAATTTTTGTATGTAGTAAGTAATTGTATGACTTCTAGTAGTTTATGTAGATGTATCTATCTATAATATTATAAAATTATATACATTCCATGTTTGTACTGTTAAAGCTATTAAAATAAAACCCAACTGGAATAGACTATATAAAAATGAAGAATAAGATGCAATTTATTTTTAGATTTATTATTTGTTGGTTTGGGATTCACGAATTACTGGGCTAATTTCAACACAGTTTTTGCTACATTTTATCCTTGGAATTTTTCTGGGAATGATTTAAAATGGCTAGATTGATTTTTTTTACGAATGCCAATGTGATTGTATCACTGATCAATAGCAAATTTTATGTGACAAAATGTGTGATATTTTTTATTGTGGGAATTTTCTAGGTTTTTAGTAGTTCGGGTACATAAAAAATAGTTTATTCCGACACAGTTTTCATTAAAATGATAGCCTACTTTCTTTTTTAAATGCTACGGTACTTTGTCTTCTGAGCATCCTGCGGGAATTTTCCCAGGAATTGTATAAATTAGTTAGATCACATAAATATTAGCCGATTTTGATTTTTGATTATGATTTCATAAGAACTATAGCTTGAGTCCTTTTTGAAGTGCTATGCTACTTCATAACCTGGAAACCCTGCAGGAATTTTCCCAGGACTGTTTTAAAGCAGGTAGTGTACATAAAAATTAGCTGATTTGGATCCAATTGATACTAAAACAATATAATCCGGGTTTTATTCATATTGCCCAGGATTTCATAACTGCAAAACCATGTGATATTCGAACTTTCTTGATATGACAGCTTCTATATTTGTTAGACATCTTTAATAGAACAGATATAGTTATGTGTGCCTTTAGTGACATTACTTATTCTGGGTGTTTATGGGAATATTCGAAATTCATATATTTTCATACTAAAAAAATCCATTGCCCTGCTAAACTTTATGCTGCCCTTTGAATTTATATACTGGCAAAGTAACTGTAATCTATGTTACCTATCAAGCATGTTCCGAAGTTGTGAGTAAATCCTAATTTATAATAATAAATTTGTTTATGAATTATTAATGATTTATTGAGATATTTAGTGTGGCAGTTAAATAATTTTTGTCTTGATTGTTCAATAAGATTGGCATGAAATGTTAGATCTGCTCTTCACTAAATACAAAATATCATAATGATAAAACCGCTATTACATAGCAACTCACTCCACTTTCTGTATAACATGTGATTTTGTATTATCTAAGACTTGTTGAGAATTTATAAAGATATGCTATGCTGACTTTTCATATCACTTTTCTAGTGCAATTCCCACTGGAGGTAGCCACCAGGGATACAAGCCTCAAGGGAGTACACTCACAGCCTTCAGTGATATTTTACTTTCTATTTGGGGGACTACAAAAGTTATGACCTGAACTACAAGGCTGCCAGTAACCTTCCATATTGAAGCCTAGGAACTGCTCACCTGTTCTTTCTCTTTACTAAAGCCATTAATAGTTTAATTTTATTATTTATTTATATTTTCCAGAAAATGCCTCGCAATTATGATGAAGACTCTGGCCGCAGTTCTTGTTCAGCAGCTTCTATTCATCTCAGTGCCATTGGTGACTATCAGAACCTAAATCTAGAAACCAAAACAACAGATAAAAAATCTAAAGAAGCAAGCACCAATACAGATTTGAAAGTAAGTGTCCGTCCAAGGAGTTGTACTGGTCTGATTAAATCTCCTGATGAAAAGGATCCTTTTCCAAGCTGTAGATTGCCTAGACACCACCGTAAACCTGTCTTTCACCTTTTTGATTCACCAAGAAGAGGAGGCTTAAGTAATGCTCATTCCACTTTAGATATTGCTTGTAGCACTCAAATTGAAGAGCCTAATATGAAAATTAATGCTGTGTCTATGAATGCAATAGTTAGTCATGATGTTAAGTTTCACAAACCTGTTGAAAGGACTGTAACTTCAAATTTCAGAAGAGGTAAACCTGTACAAAGAGCTGCTTCGAGACTTTACAAAGCAGATGTTGGCCTCAAAGGTAAGGAAGGCTGTGTTGGACCAGAGTTTATAATAAGAGCATCACAGCCTCCAAAACAAATGGATCTGACACTATCTTCTATAGCTGATAAGAGAGTTATTACTGTTGTGTTGCTTAATGGTCAAAAAGTTAAAGTTTTATGTGACCCCAATATAATAACAGCAGGGCAGTTATTTGAAGCACTTGTTCATAGTGAGAAATATGAACACAATTTTATGCTTGGAATTGCTGTATTGATTAGTGGAGATTTTGTTTTCCTTCCTGACGATTATAAGATAAAAAAGATTGCACCAGAAAGCTGGTATAAAATTCATAATAAAAAGAAAGTTATAGATGAAATTTCTATGACAGTTTTTTTAAGAATCAAATTTTTTTTACCTAAAAATGTCTCAAATAATATACAGGATGGTGAATGGCGATATAGGGTATATTTACAATTGAGGAGAGCTACAGTTGAAGGGCAACTGACTTCAACTATACAGAATCTCATTTTGTTGGCTGGTTATGCTTTACATATTGAATTTGGGGAGTTTTTTTATAGGGAACATGGTACAGCAGATTACTTTTTACTGGAACACTATTTACCAGAAAATATTATTACAAATGAGATGGCTGATGTGAAATTACGAATGAAAAGAGCACATGAATCTCGACGTGGTCTGGATAGAAATAAGGCTATTATTAATTATATTACCCTTGCACAAACTTTTAGGGATTATGGGGCCCACTTTTATTCTGCTGTTTGGGCGACAAGAGATGGGTTTTGCAGAGATATTTGGCTGTCAATAGGTCCACGGGGTGTTACTTTATACTCCCGTAACAGTCACACTTCTGATACTTCCGAGAGCACCAATCGGATTGTATTACAAAGCTTGCCGTGGCATCATATACACACTTTCTATTACAATAAAAAGAGTTTATATATTATGCCCAACTCGTATTCAGGCTTATCCAAGATTGGTGTGAAATATAAATTGAAAATGGTTGATAATAAAAGTTACTTTACATTTTGGTTGGCCTCAATGCACCATCGATTGTACTTGAAACTGTATGCAAAAGATGATTTCATTAATTATTTATCTGATGAGCTCAGCAGACCCTTGAACTTAGATGGGAGTCCACAAAAAATCGACTGTAGCAACTATCAAGATAGTTATAATTTGGCAGTAAGGAATCCAGTCAGGGTGAGAAGACCTGTTAGAAGAAGATTCAAAGTAGACATTTTTGGTGACAAAAAAGCTCAGAATAAAGAAAATGAGAAACCTAATACAGAAGAGTTATTGCGACAGATTCTATCACCACAACCTAGCGATGAAAGTCTACTAAATACTTCTAATTCAAATAATCAAGGAAATTCATCTAACGATGGGCTCTCATCATCAGAAAGTTGTAGCCTTCCAAGGCGACATGGTGTCAAAATGGGAACAAGAGTGTTCAATGGTAGTAGATTACTTTTGGATAGTAAATACAGATCTCCTATTAGAAACTGCTCTATTGACTGTCTCAAATCAGAAGGTGACTTGGCCGCAACTCAGAGTGATTCTGATGACTTAAGTTGTGAACAAAGACAAAATTGCACTATTAATAGTATGAAGTTATTACCAGAAAGACCTTACAATCAAAATATATCAAACCCACCTACAGCCTTTGTAATAGAATCACCAAAAGCATACCCTGATGCATTTAATTATAATGCAGTTCACAATGAATCTTGCTTTAACACATCTCTTTTTGAAAAGTTAGATAACATGGAGTGTGTGCAAGGAGAAAGAGTGTTTGTAACAGCTGTGTTAGTGAGAGATGATTTAAATGCATTAGGTTTGCAGGTAGCAGAAGGTTCAGATGGTAATGTTTATATAAAATCTATAACACCTGGAAGTTCAGCAGATTTATGCAAGAAACTATTACCGGGTGATCAAATAATTTCCGTAAATGGGAAAACTTTATTGAATGTTAAATATGATAGAGCATTAGGCATGCTTCAATCAGCGCCTCAAACAGTGGAACTGATAGTTTTGCAAAACGCAAATAAATCTGTTAACTCAGAGTATATAGTTGATGAAAGCAATAGATTAACAAGTCAAAAAGTTTTAAGTCAAAGTGTAACCAGTGCACTGGATGGGGAAATAACTGACGACGAACTTCTCAATGAAGAAGCTTTGAAAACAATTTACGCATTAATTAGGCTTACAAAGGACAAAGTTATTAGTCGGATGAAGGATAAATCAAGACAGGCAACCCCAAATAACAGTGGCTTGCAAAAATCATATTCAGAAAATAAAGTATATGATGAATCAGATTTTGGTAATTATTCATCACAAGAAAATACACCTCAGAAGAAAACTACGCAAAAATTTAACACATGGCGAGGTCAGTTTCCGAACAACAGGCCGAAACGGCGACCTCTAAGTTTAAGCGTCCCTGCCGACGTAGACATACCGCCGGATTATCTCGATGAAAATGAAGGTTTACTCAAAAAATCTTCTTTAAGGTCGATACAGTCTTCTTTAAATAGTTTGGATAAGTCGAAAAGTGAATCGGCGAAAAATGTTGCATTACCGAGGAATTTTGGACTGAGCAGGCGGTGGCTTGGGCCAGTTAGATATCCTGTAACCCCTTGTAAAAATAGTAATACCGATACTACTTCGAGTGCAATTGACAACAATGTTATGAAAAGGCATTTTGTATATGGTGCTGGCGATTCAGATGAAGATCAAATATTTTTGTAAGCTGTTATGAATCTTCTGTATATTTTATGTAATTTTGTTTATGACGAAAATAAAATTTAATTACTATATCTCAATGTGTTTATTGTGTGTTACGTTGTTGGTGGGAATTCATGAAACAAGTTCACAGTGAGATTTTAATATCATATTTATGTTAATTTCGAGCCTTTTGCACAAACATTTAAACCTTCTAGGTTGGGTACCTTTCTAAACATCGTTTTTTTTTTATTGTAAAAATTCTTATTATTACTTAATAATGAACCTTTTTTTGTTGCGAAGTACTGCTCGAGAGCATTTATTGAGTTAGTGTACGACTTATGGCTACTCCCGGATACTCACTAAAACCACCTCGAAGCTCCTTCTATCATGCATGAGATGCAGATCACCTTCATATTGTCGAGTAGGATCAACTCCCTACACCGTCCAGCGAGTTTCCTGTCAGGTAAAGAATGAGCCGTGCGCGGAACACCTGTGCACCTGCTTGGTAACATTTATACAAGCATTGAGGTATAATGTACGTAGTACTATCGAACCAACTGAATTATGACCTATTTTGCTAATAATTCTTTTAAAACCTTCATACTAGTAAGGTTTATCGTGTGTGTTGCACTTAGCACGTTTTAAACATTAATAAAAATGCGTCACTAGGCTCAGAGAACTACGCAATTCTAAACTTTGTTATCATTGTACTAGATATGTTTTAGATAAAACAGTAATGATTTGAAATAATTTGAATCTCGAACTGAAATCTGTCTTATAATTCTAACTCTTTTCATTATACAAAAAGTATAATTTTAAAAATAAAATGTCATTCTGAAAGTATATCAGAACTCAAATAAAGTCAATGAGAAAAAAAATTAGAACTCAATATCTAAGAATTAAATACTTATTTAAATTGTATAATGGCCAGTTTCGCAGAACAAAGAGCTCGGATTGTAGTGCTCAGTGAGGAAGGCTATGGCATTCGAGAAATATCACGAGTGTTAAATATAAGTCAGAACACAGTGAGAACATGGATCAGACGGCACGCTGAAGAGGGCATTCTTGAAGATAGACAAAAACATAATCATAGCTTTCGTCGAATAACAAACCAACAAAGCACAGATATGCAACACCATTATGAAGAACATCCTTTTTCCCCTACCCAATATTTCGCGGCACGTTACGACGTTTGTTTACAAACCATAAGAAATCATTTACACCGTATTGGACTGCATTACCGACATTATGCTAAGAAAGTACACTTAACGAATGCACACAAAACTGCAAGATTAAATTTTGCACGTATCATTTAGACTGACTGGACTAATACCATATTTTCAGATGAAAAATCATTTAGATCTGCTCAAGATGGTCGCTTAACTTTGTGGCGTTATAACAATACGCGATACACAAAGGATCACGTAGTGCCTAATCAATTATCTGGTCGAATTTCAGCTAACATGTGCTCCTGGATGGGTACCGGAGGTATAGGTGAACTTGTCCAAATTTCTCCTCGTCAAAACGCATTAAACGATGTCGATTTGTTGGAAGAATCAATGTTACCGACAGTGCGAATAGTGTACCCACTTGAAGAAGTCCCTGTATTCTCCTACGTACACGACAATTATCGAGTACATTCTGCCAGAATCGTCTCGAATTGGTTTACCCAGCATGAAGATGAAATTACTCTCATTGCATGGCCGTCTATAGCACGTAATAGCATTTGTCAGATGTTACACACGAGTATATTCCCGTCTCTCCGATCTGTTTAATACAACGTAGTCAGTACCTGTCAATGTCTAATAAAATGATAACAATTTCGTTACCAAGGAAATGTATGTTCAGGCGAATTTCAACCTAATTGTATTTCAAACTGTAGGAAAATGCCCTTATGGTGGGTGATGATTCAGTTGGTTCGATTACATTGAGTTATATGTACCTACATAACTCAATGTAATCGGTTCATTTCAAAGACTGGAAAATGAAAAACTAACATCGAAACAAACTTGCTTGCATGTTACAACCAGTTCTAACTGTTAAGAAATATATCAAAACGAAATTTGTATGCATATTGAGATAATCGATCTGTGAAACCTGCCAGTCCGTCTTGGATAAGGGTGACGGGCCTAAAAGTAGTGATGTTTCTATGCTTATATGAATTCTCTAGTGTATCTAATACAGCTATAGCTTTTTTTATAGACATTTGCAAAACCAGGGGCGTTACCTGGTCACTAATGCCAAAACACCACGCGAGAATTATATCCAGCCAGGCGAGCAGAAAGCCCTACCACTTGACTATGGGTCGTTTTGTAGCCTGTTACAATATGCCGCCTAGGCGCAAGAATTTGCATTTATTCTTCGCTCCTGCACGGTTACAGCACAAGGATTATAAACCAAAGCGCGTGCCCTAGCCAGGGAACAGATTAGTGCCTAGTGGATTATAGTCAAGGTGGCAAGTCCGTCAGTGGGGGAACTCCATACTCATTATTTCTGTGTTTGAATAGTTAGGACGACAACAAATCAGTCCGTGAAGCTAAGCATCATTGAATTCTGTCTTCGAATTGTAGTGGGAGTGAAATTCCGTTTAAAAAAGTTAAAAAACGAGCGGTGTATGAACTTACCCCACTGACGGACTGTCCCATCTTGACTATATAAAAAATAGTTAAATTACAAAGTTACGATATGCAGAAGTGGGATCTAATAACATACAACTACATACACACACGCCTACTTTTTCGATTTCAGTAAGCGTTATTTTAATAATAAATCTATCAGAATATCTACCATACGCAACCTCAAATGGCATATTAACGTCTATGCAATATTCATTGGACGATGACCTCTGAGATAAGTGGAGGGGTATTTATCAGTCGTAAAAAGCAAACAATGGAATGAGATCTTGCCATGTACAGTCTGTACTGTTATGTAATCTTTGTCGTACACTTAATATTTAGAACACGTGCCACAAAACTTCGAACATTCTTGAATATCTTATTAAATTATTCATGTTTCCACACTGTTTAACTTAGGATCTTATTCATATTTAGAGTAAGTTTGAAGGCTTCTTTAAGAACCATAAACAGGCCTTCAAACTTACTTTAACTCAGTATCAATAGAATCGTCAATCTTCTAGTCCATAAATTAACTAGAGATTATTGAATTGCATGTTTTAGCTGCAAGCAATGTAATTTAAGATTATTTAAGTGTCAAACTAAGTACAGAATATGTATTCGGGTTTGTAAGTATCAACTTAGTTATGAGGTCAAGTGCAACTTGTATGGTAATTAATTACAACAAACTGCATATTAATCAATTTAAATTACTGTGTATGTCTGCTAGTGAAGTACAAATAAAAAGCACAAAATAATAACATTATTTTATTAAAATATAACACCTTGCTTTCACTAACAAAGCAAACAATTAAATCTAAATAAATCTAAGAGACAAAATAAATGCCTCACTACATAATGCAATCAGACTCCAAAAATAAAAAGATAATATTCATTCATTCGACAAATACTCAAATAACAGGAATTGTAATATACCCACATCATAAATGCACTGGTAATGTCTCTAATAAATGTCATTTTACATCATGCCCCCCATGCCGCCCATTCCACCCATACCTCCCATGCCAGCCATGGGATTAGGCTCCTTCTCCGCAGGTATGTCACAGATCACAGCTTCAGCAGTTGTCAGGAGTGATGCAACACCACTGGCATCAGTGAGTGCGGTCCTTACAACTTTAGTTGGGTCAATGATTCCCTTTTCAATCATATTAACATATTCATTATTTAAAGCATCATATCCAAATTCAGGTCCCAGATCTTCCACTTTGGCAACTACAACAGAACCATCAATGCCAGCATTACGGGCGATTGTCATGCAAGGCATCCTAAGTGCTTTCTTCACAATTTCAACACCTGTTTCTTGGTCAACATTTATCGTCTTTAACTGTTCTAAAATTGGAATACATCTAAGCAGAGCTGATCCACCTCCGGGTACAATACCCTCCTCGACTGCAGCTCGAGTAGCGTTCAAGGCATCGTTGACTCTATCCTTCTTCTCATTGACTTCAACCTCACTTGACCCTCCAACATGTAAAACGGCAACTCCTGATGCTAACCTTGCTAGACGCTCCTGTAATTTCTCCTTCTCATACTCGGAAGTAGTCTCTTGAATCTGGTCACGAATTTGTTCAGCTCTCCTGTCAATATCAGCCTTCTTACCTTTGCCTTTGAGAAGTAAAGTGTCATCCTTGGTAATAATCACCTCACCTACCTGGCCAAGGTCTGAAGGCTGGACATCCTCTAATTTGATTAGATTAGCATCATCACCAAAAACTACACCTCCAGTTGCAATGGCCATATCACTCAAGGTTGATTTACGATTATCTCCAAAACCTGGAGCTTTAACTGCAGCGACTTGGAGGCCAATTTTGAGCCTGTTAACTACTAGCGTGGAAAGGGCCTCACCATCAACATCTTCAGCAATTATTACTAAAGGTTTTCTTTGCTGATTAGCCATTTCCAAGGCAGGAATGATAGTCTGCACATTACTGATCTTTTTCTCAGAGAATAGTACTAGAGCATCTTGGAACTCGACTTTGGCTCCTTTTGATGAATTGATGAAATATGGTGAAATGTAACCTCTATCAAATTTCATACCTTCAATGATCTCCAATTCGTCAGTTAGCGTCTTACCATCTTTTACTGTGATAACTCCATCCCTGCCGACCTTGTTCATGGCATCGGCGATCAACTGGCCGATGGCGGTGTCTCCGTTGGCCGAGATAGTGGCGACCTGTGCTATCTCTTCTGGGGTAGTCACTGGCTTCGACATGCTTTTGAGCTTGTCTTTTACTGCATCCACAGCGAGCATCACGCCTCGTCGGATTTCAATAGGATTGGCACCTTTCGAGATTTTTTCAAAACCTTCTTTTGCGATTGCCCTGGCGAGTACTGTGGCGGTCGTTGTTCCATCACCGGCTTCTTCGTTCGTGTTATTTGCTACATTTTGGACCAATTTCGCGCCGATGTTCTGGAATTTATCTTTCAATTCGATGCCTTTGGCAACTGTCACTCCGTCTTTTGTAATCTTTGGAGAGCCCCATGATTGTTCTAAAATAACATTTCGACCTTTAGGACCCATTGTAACAGCTACGGCGTCGGCCAGGATGTCGACACCCTGCAGCATGAGGGCTCTTACATCAGCCCCGAACCTCACATCTTTCGCGTAGAATCTAGAAATTTGGTGTGATTTGTGCAACGAGAGGGTTTGGCGAGCAACTCGAGGCAATCGTAGCATTGTTGACTATATTTATTTTAGATCACAGTATTTCAGACGACTTCCAAACCTCTATTTCTCGAAGATTCTCGCCGAGATCGCAAAACGTGATGTCCCGCCGGTTGTAGGTTATGAAATACTGCCAGTGTTGCTACTTGCCATAAACTCATTAATCAAAATGTATTAAACTGTAAATAGTTTATACAATAAAATGGAGTGAAAGTATCCATCAAGTGTTGTAGTGTAGAAGGTATTTTTCTCGTTGTGTATACGAGCCGCTACGAAGATCCGCTCAACGAAAGTGATATGACATGATCTCCTTTTATAGGAGCCCCTACACGATCCTGCATAGCAGGCCTGTAGTTTGCAGGGCTTGAGAGGCATCCTGTTTGTGTTGCAGGATGCAATGCAGCCTTTTTTTTGATGCGCAGGAGGAATAAATTTCGTACCTACCATGCTAAGTCCCTCACGGCTGTGGGGGTGGGACCGGACCGCGGAGATAAGCGCCGCGCATCGTGTGCGAAGACTCTGGGAGGAACCAACTACTCCGCTAAACCCAAACCTGCGTCCAATTCCCGACGTTTCTATGGAAGAGCATGAGATGACATGTGAAGCTACATCCATTGTTCAACAGCGCAACAAGCTTAGCTCACTCCGGGATGCAGAGTGACCCACTTTACCAACAGAGGTTGGATCCGTCGCATCCCCACGATACGCGGACCCCTGCGATGTAATCATGGGAGGAGATTTTGCGCATACCTATGTTTCCGGAGACCAGTCTGACGACGACGTATGAGGCATACAGCCTGCAACAACACTCACAGTCCTGCATTACGCAACTGACTGCAATGCAGGATCGGGACTGGCCGATATGCCATTATATTCTGTACTTTGTTATAGAATCTAGATTCAAATTAATCCATTGTCTACTATATTAAATACATTAAAAACTATTTAATTGTCAATTTGTCACTGTCAAAAACGTTATCTTTGACATTGCAAAACACAATTTTCATTCATTTCTATTTGTACTTTGCAGTATAACGCGTTTTTAATTCTTCCGTGCATAAAAACATGTGGTGATTTGTCTTGATATACTTGCTTCGTTGATTTTAATATATCTACACAAAATTTCTTCGGTTCTGAAGCATTGAATATTTTTTAAAACATTCAAAACGAACATTACATAATGGAGCAACTCAGGTGAATTATTTCTAAATATATTAGAACGTGATAAATTTCAAAGAAAGTTAATAAACAATTTAATTTATTTATATGTCACACAAGAATAATATTAATATATTACAACTACTTCTTGACTATTGTTAAGAGTTATTTTAAGAATATAATATCTAATATGAACTAAAACCTGTTTATTATTATTACTTTCAAATCTTAATTATCGTATTATTTTCATTCTCTTAGGACTACAATATATTCTTTATGAACTATTTAAATTAGGATTATTGCAAAAATCCTGGTTGAGGATGGAAGCACACTTGGCTCAATTCTTTATCTTCTATAATAATTAATAATTTAGCAAGGTAGTGGTGTCAGCCTTCTTCATGCTATAGTGTAGCTCAGTGGAAGTGGTGGTTGGTGCTGGGTCATATCTAATTTAAATTTAATTTATTTTATATTTGCAATTTAAATTTTGTTTGACATTAAAGCAATTATGTAATATGTAGCATAATGAAGTATTTTTTTTGGTGTTTGTGACAGTTCAACGTAATAAAAACTAGGTTTTAACTATTTAAAAGAAACTAATAAATAACCTTCTTAATAACTGTTAAAATAGTCATTTCATTGATATAATTTTTTTATTAATTGTAAACTGTTACATTTATCCATAAACTAGAGATTTCCCCGCAGGTATGCTACGTGAAAAGTCCTAGTTAGTAGATTACATAAAAATTTAATTGTGTTTTCTATAATACAAAACTTCTCAATACATAAGTTTCTTGTTGAATTCACTACAATTACATAGAAACTAAGTTCAATATAATGTAGACAATTGCACAGAAAAAACATAGAGAAAAGTCACAGCCAATCTGATTTGAACTACCTAATACATAGTGAATGACAAGTGGGCTACCTGACAACATAGTTGTTATTGAATTACAGCAATGTTCGTCTACATCACAATTGCTGTGCCATCTGTTTTGCTAATTGTCTATTCTAAGTAAACAACATCTTTTATAGGCCTAAAAATATCCCAAATGTTAATTTGGGTTATAAGCCAGCCTTATGTCGAGTTTCATTTGATTACTAAAAATATTCTAGGTTACTAAATAATTTATAATATTATAAAAAATGTAGTCTTGTGTTTTTTTAGATTTTTTGTGTTTGTCTGTTTGTTCCGGATTCACCCATAAACTAATGGACCAATTTCAATGGTGTTTTTGTTGACCAACAGCAAACTCCTGGACTTAAAATTTGTGGTACTTTTGATCCCAGGAGTCCTACGGGAATTTTCTCGGGAGTGGTTTAAAGGGGCCAGGTTGGACAAAATTGTGATTCCAATGCAATATTTTCACTGATTCAAATTCTATGTGTAAAGCAACTAATAGATGTCTCATGGGACCAAAATGCTGGCCCACATTTTGCGCACGCGTAAGCGTTGCCATATAACATGGAACACGGCCAGCGTTTTGGGAATGTTCCCAACTGACGGTGATTTGGGACCCATTTACTAATTGTAATTTTTATCTTTTGTAAATTGTATATAGATATTATTAATATAGGTAAATTTGACTAAATATAGCTAGGCACAATAATAGGATATTAAATAATCAATTAATTATATAAAAAGGAAGAGATATGATATACTAAATCAGTGGTTCTTAAATAGTGGTCCCTGGAGGCATTCCAAGTGGTCTGCGAAGCCATTGTAATAAACAAGTGATATGACGTGTTGTGTCGAGTCATCACAACGCAAACCGCGCAAAGAGAATGCAATCACAAAAATCTCATTAAATTTAAAATCCGTAACTTATATTTTTAGATTTTAAAATAATAAATAAATGCATGCTAGTTCTAAAATTATATGTGCTTTATTAGATAGAGACAAATACATAGAATCTATACATATACATAACTCACTGGGTGGTCCCTGGGAAGACAGAAATTTGGTAAAATGGTCCCTCATGACTTAAGGGTTAAGAACCACTGTACTAAATAAACATGCTACAACTTGGGTCTCGGCTCGTTGCAATGGCAACATCAGTGTGTGCGGCCGTTCTTGTAGTTGAGAGCATTTACTGAATGAAATAGTTTTTTTTAATTAAATTCCCACAATCAATCAGGACGCCTGATAGTGTTAGTTATCTATTCATTATATATTTTGTTTAGCTGTCATGACTTTTCACATGTATAATATGTTATTATAGTTTTTAGTAGTTATTGGTTAATTAAGAAGCATCTAAAAAGTGTGCCCATACACACCTCTAAAATTTTACATAATATTAGGTGATTTTAGTCACAAATATTGGGGTGCCATAGTTACATTACAAAAGCCATTCCCAGGAACCCATAAATGTTTATTGGTCTTGTAGCATTTGGCTAGTTTTATTTTAGAATATATTTAAATTGGGGAAAATGTAGTAGTTATTTAATTTTATGAAAAAGAAGCAGGATTTACTTGTGGGTGAAAGGGTACATGTACAGTCACGGAAAGAAAATGTTCGTCACCTTAAAGTCGACTGCTTGCACAAGTACAAGAAAGAGTCTTGCAAATATTTTAAAACATTTTACTTTTATAAAATATAGAAACATGAAAATAGAAAATTGCAGTGTTGACAATATTAGATGCTGAGATAACCAATAAGAAATAAAGATGATATAATCACTATGCTTAACATAAATATTAAAACCAATAAAAAAGTTTTACATGTCTAAACAATCTTCTTAGACAAGATAGAAAATCAAACATCTTTGATCTAAGTAATTTTAAACTTTATTGTCAAATAGTTACAAATAATTTTCTGTGAAACAGTCTGTTCTCTGATTTAGTTTGAAAAGGTAACATTTGCTTGCAGATCCTTAAATGAATCAATTTAAAACTGGCGAACATTTACATACCACTACTGTACACTATGATAGTGTGCGAGTCTAATAGAACTGTCAGTCGCCATTGTGCCTTCCAATCATACTCACTCTTGGTATCACACACACTGACTCGCACCTTTTTTATACCTATAATAAAATCTATTCTTAAACAGCCTGTACAATCTGTTTTATGACTGTAACACTGTTTATATCTGTGCCTGTATTATTTTAGTTCCTTATGTAATGAAGAAGGTCTGTTGGTGGGCATTGGGAACCCTCTACTAGATATCTCGGCTATAGTTGATGAGGAACTGTTGAAGAAATACGACATGAAACCTGATGATGCTATCATGGCAGAAGAGAAGCACATGCCTTTGTATAGGAGATTATGGATAAGTAAGTGTATAAGACTGTTTGGAATCATAGAAGAAATAACAATCACACTCTCTTTTCTCGCGTTTTGATACAGGAAAACAAAACTAAAATATCAAATTCTATTATTTAAAGCAAACTAGCAAAAGATTTCCATTCTTTCACATATTTTAACCCCATGACTCAGCCAAAACAACCTCATTTATTAATGCGCCACAATTCCAAGGAACAACCCTCACCATCGCCAATAGTATTGAGATCCTTGGGGTCGACATAACGAACGACGCACGGTTTTGGGATCATCTGGAAGGCAAGGCTAAACTTGCCTCTAAAAAGCCTTGTGTGTTAAACCGGCCCAAGCAGTACTTTACCTCGCGGCAACGATTTGCGCTGTAAAAATCGCAAATCAGACCGTATATGGAGTACTACTAACATCTATGGGCCGGAGCACCCGCTAGCCAGACTGACTCCATCCTGCGTCGCGCCGCTCGTATCGTCGACGATCCAATACTAACAGGCGGCTTAGAATCGCTTAGCCTTCGAAGAGACCTCGCGTCCCTCTGCGTCTTTTACCGCTTGTACAAGCGAAGGGATGTTCACCCCCATTTGCTTGAGCCCCCACGCTCAACTACCCAACTGTTCTCTAGAACATTTATTCCGCGTACAACAATGATCTGGAGGGAACTTCCTATGATATTGGGATTTTTGTTGCAAACGTCCATAGCCGACGGTAACCACTTTCCATCAGGTAGGCCGTGTGCTTGTTTACCTGCTTCAGGCAATTAAAAAATTTATTCCTTATGTTACCGCTACATCTGGGAAAATATTACTGTTAGCGACTGTTTCATGCAGATATAGCGATGGGTTTAACGCGTTATTTGTGATGCGACATTGTTATTAATTGTTAATGATGTTAAATATTGACAGATAGAATATTGTTACGAGTTGCGAGACTCGAATTAAAATGCCGTTGGAATTATTATAGAGTTTATTAGAACAATACAAACACGTATAACACAGGTACAAATATAACCGAACACAACAAATCCAAACATAATGCAGAGGGTCGTAATTCAATAAAACGCGCAAATTCCGTCATTATTAGATTCCCGATTGTAGTACACACGTCTCGCTTTGATCGTGGTTCTGGCTCAACTGCTTCCTCTCTCCATCAGGCCATCGTTTTATACTGCAGAAATGCAAATATGTCCGCCCGGCAAGCGTCGACGTAATTTCCTAGAAATCGTAATCCGCACACCTGGCTAGTGATGCCTGCAAGCGGCAATAAACGAGTACAATAAATAATGGGCTGTTCTCTAGAAACGTATGCCAATAAATAAATAAACAAAAGAAGACGATCATCGATCGATCGATCACGAATCATAAAAGAATTACAATTAGTTCAAATGCCGACAAGTAATAAAATGTGTTTTTACAGACATGCAGGTGGATTTTCTTTTTGTCGGAATTTAAGTTGTGACAAAAACATATATATATATATACACACTAATGTAGCTGATCAATACCGGCATTATTTTTAACACTATAAACAACACAATTTGGCTATAACATCCCACATGGAGCAGGGACATAATACTTTCCATCAGCTAGGTTAGCTAGTCATTTGCTACTGGCAGTTACAAAAGTTCCAACATTTTTCTTATCTCATGTTCCATTTTCAAATCAAATTGATGAATGCATATGTTTAGTTATAATGCAGAATTCATAGCGGGTGGCAGCGTACAGAACTCCTTGCGCGTCGCGCAATGGATTCTGAAGAAACCAAATATTTGCACATACTTTGGCTGTGTTGGTAATGATGACTACGCCAAGATATTACAGGAGCGGGCTGTGTGAGTATTGTTTTATAATTTTTGCATCATTTTAATTGATATAAACTGTTTATACAAGCATTTACTGATTATATTGTTTGTTACAAAATATGCACGACAAATGATAATAATAAACTTCTTGATTGCTCTAGCATAAGGTGTCTATTATGAAGTCTTATCCATAGAGAATACTTTTCTACTCTAATCCACTACAACTTTATAAAGTAAAAATAATATTTACTTAAAATGTTGAGTTATTATAATTGGAGAACTTTTACAACATGTTTCTTCCTTCAATAAAAAAATAACAACTATTATACAAATTCTACCCAACAAATGAATGGAATATGAACCTTCTATAAGTGTACTAAACTCAACCCCTTATTCATAATATTTACACTTACAAGGTTTATAAGTTCTTAAAAATATTTTACAAAAGTTTGATTGGTAATCGTAACCAGGATCAATTATGAATGACCCTTTTTTAATAAAGATTGATTAACCGCCTCCTATAACTATTATGAATTAGGAGAGTAAATATACTCTTAGCATTCCCCGAGACTACTTTGTGACACACAGACTCACTAACTCACTCCAATATAGTATCATGACTAGTGATGGGCCGAAATTCGTTTTACATTCGATTTAACCGAATTTCGGCAACTTGAGCCGAAATTCGGTTTAAATGCCGAACATTCGGTGCAAGAAAAGAGTAAAATACCTACTTGCACTATTTTGTCTAAAATTAGTAGAAATCGTATCTAACTTAACCGTAATATAAAAATTGGCATCTATATGGCCATTTATTTTAGTTAGGAACATGTAAACTTTAACGTGCAATGTGATAAAAATAAATAAAATTAGTTCTTGATTAAGTCTTTGCCTTATTAAATAGACATCAAATTAAAACAAAAATTAACTTATTATTCCTCTAAGAAACAACAGTAAGTAGTGCAACTGCTTAATTATAATGCGTAACTTGAATAATTAGAAAAAAAAACACATCTAAGGGATATCAGCAATTACAACTTTAATTTTGATTGAAATCACTTTTTACGAATGAAACATTATGAATTTAGAATTATGAAATGGTAATTTTTTTTCAATCAACGGTTTAAAAATCTATTCTTTTATCCACCTACTTATACTTAAAATTTACGGCATTATCAAGTCACGACGTGTTGCTCTTGAGAAACCGTGGCGAAATCAAACCGAAGTTCGGCCGAATTTCGGCCGAATCTTTTGTTTGTACCGAATGTTCGACCGAAGTTCGTATTCGGTTCAAACCACATTCGGCCCATCCCTAATCATGACTATAATTATCTTTTCTGTCTGGATATCGGAACCAAAAAAAAAATTAATCAGAAAATTACACCCAGGGACAAACTTAAGATATTAAAAATTGTAGCTAAAAACATGAAGTAAAACGAGCTCGGTTTTTCCTCATAAACTGGTATGATGTAAATGTAAGTATCACACATTATTATTATGGCCTTGGTTTCTTTCGCTATTGGAGCTAAATTGCTCAAACGACCATTTTGCTGGGCGTACAATAATAATGCATTAGTTTAGTTATATAGTACAATTATAGTAGCAAATAATATATACTAGTGGTCGCCCAGTGGTCGAAATTCGACCATAATTATTTTTATACTAATATATAAAGCTGAAGAGTTTTTGTTTGTTTGATTGAACGCGCTAATCTCAGGAACTACTGGTCCGATTTGAAAAATTCTTTCAGTGTTAGATAGCCCATTTATTGAGGAAGGCTATAGGTTATATATCATCACGCTAAGACAATAGGAGCGGAGCACCAATGAAAAATGTTTCAAAATAGGGGGGTTTTGAAAAAAAATTCCACGCGAACGACGTCGCAGGCACAGCTAGTTTAAATTATAAGTTAGAACATTATTAAGGTTCTGTTGTCAAAGACTATACTTCTATAATCAAAGATTTCGCCAAGGCTACATTTTTAATTTGACTTTAACAATAAACAAAAGAGTATATACGCGTGTGTGTCAAATACATGGCAGTGTGTGTAATGTTTTTTATTCATTTAATGTATTGATTAAGCATGATTTAAAAAAAATAGCATTCTATACTTCTCTATATAAACTATAAGTGTGCGAAATTTCACACTCCTTCGTCCGCGCAATTTTCATAAAAAGGGCTACAAAGTTTTTGCTTCACGTATTAATATAATGACGTATTGCAATATTTCTAAATTCCTTATCAATTGCCAAGTAGTCAGTTGTATCTCTGATAAAACTGACTCTCGAATCTTTGTAACTCAAATGATAAAACTAAGTATTTTCTAACACACATAGTTGTTCTACTGTATTTATTATATTTTATTTCAAATCGGCAGACAAACACAAATTTTATATCCCCAAGTTAAGTAAGTTACAACGGACCACTCTGAGGCCGATCCCAGACACCCAGACCATAGTAAATAACGCATATTTTTTTTTACGACATTTACCATCCCAGGAATCGAACCCGGATTTTCTGCGTTGTAATGAGGTTGGACGGCAAAGGTTTCGCGCGCTCAACCACAGATGCTTTCTCGTCGATGCGGTTTGCGTTCGCTATATCCGAATCCGGCATCATTAAGCAGACAGGAGTCCACCGCCAGTCTTTCCACTTCTCCTTAAATACAATACACGATTAATATATCAACGTAGTGAAAATTGTACATCATATCCTTTTTTTCTTAGCATTAGCAAACTGGCAAACCGTCCACTTGATGGGAAGTGGTTTCCGTCGCCCATGGACATCTGCAACACAGAGACAATAGATGCGTTGCCTACCTCGAGATATTAATTCTCTCGCTATATATTAAGTCATAGAGGCATATAGGCAATCCTTCGTCTTTCTCGTTCATGCCTACTATAAGAATGATTAAAAACGACTAAACAGTCTAATGATGAAAAATTTATCAATTGTATGACCTCTAAATGAGAATATTCAGTATGTTAGACATATTACATGATATATAATATTTTTAATTCCTATTGTTATGCACTAGAGTTTTCCCGCGGCTGCGCCGTGTGAAAAACCCAAGTACCTCTATGTTACGTATATACAAACTTAATTGTTTGACCTAAAACTTTAGTTTCTTGTTTCTAAGTTCACTAAAATAACTAAGAACCTTAAGTCCATAATATAGTCTACATAACTGCGCAGCGAAACATTGAGGCGAGTCTCAGGCAACTTAATTTGAATACAATGAATGAGATGTTGTCAGTTGTTTTCGACAACGTAAGTATTTCTTTGTGAATTGAAAACACGCGATTGCAGCGCCATCTATTTTGCTAATCCGTTTATTTCAAGGCAACGTTGTAATTTGTCGGGATAAAATGTCACCCTAAGTGTCAACTCGGGTTATAAGCCAGCACTATGCCAAGTTTCAATCATATACGTTCAGTAGTTTCCAAAACAGATGCGATCGCAGCGCCGTCTTTTTCGCCATTTTTTGTCTACCACGGAAACGACGTCATTTATCGGGATAAAAAGAATCCTAAGTTACGCGCCGGCATGTAAGTTATCTCTATGACGAGTTTCATTTAAATCGGTTCAGTAGTTTTCACGTGATGCTATAAGAGACAGGCAAAAATTCTAAAAATGTATTTTTGAAATCTGCTGTCCGAATTAGCCCCCCTGATGTTTTTCACATTATTAAACGCATTGTACAAACTCGAATCATTTACTGATTTATTATCGTTCTTTTTACTGAGTTATACCCTGTTTGCTTCGAAAAGTAATTGTGTAACGAACATACCTCTGTATAAAATTTATCTATACGTTTACTTAATATTATAAAGAGGTAAAGTTTGTGAGTTTGTGACGTTATGGGGGAAAATCTCTACAATATCCCCGGTTGACATAGGCTATATTATATTTTTTTTTAAATTAGGGATCCTTACCAAAACTCCAATAGTGTAACCCAAGGTGTAAAAAAATACCTAAAATCACGTGCGCTGCGAAAACTATTGATGATAGAATAAAATAATCTAATCTCTGGATCTACTAAACCGATTTTGAAAATTCTTTCACCAGTGAAAAGCTACATTATTCCTGAGTGACATAGGGTATATTTGATTGTGATTAATAGTAAGTATTTTTTTTCTGATGCCCAGCGAAGTGGGCACGGGTCAGCTAGTTAAATAAGTTTGAGCTAGATAAATAAAGAAAACAATTTTTAGCTAGATTTGTTACTGAGGAGTTTCTTGCCGCTTCTTCTCCTTAACAGCAATAACACGTTTCGAAGCGGTGTAAATAGAATAGAAAGTAAAATTAAATTTTAACTTATATGTATGACCTTCAAAAAGTATTCTCCAGTGGCACTTATTTTGAATAAAAACTTTTGAATTTGAAGAGCTTTAATATATAACATGACTATATAAAATATAAAAATTTGAGTTTATGCGACTGTCTGTTCATTTTCGCGTTTGTAAATATTGACTGTAATGACTGCATCAGTGCAGGAACGGAGAAAGAATACTTTCCTGCGGCCGGGCGGCCTGTCGTAAGAGGCGACAAAACAACCCACAACCAGGTGGTAAGGTATTTGCCCGTCCATCCCTAGTCTAGAGTATGCCGCCATAACGACATTGATTCGTATTCCGGCATTAGTGACAGGGTTCCAGTCTCCCTTAAGAGAGCAGCAACGCATTTTTAGCACCTGTGGTGTTGCAAATGTCCATAGGCGATGGTAACCGTTTTCCATCAAGTGGGCCGTCTGCATGTCTGCTGAACTCGTGCAATAAAAAAATCCATTTCTTACATTTTTATAATAACATATTTTACCAAATAAAACAAGGGGATTTTTTTTTCAAACGTAATTGAGAACTCGTACCTCCACATTTATTTAAGAGCCCTAAGAGCTGTATGTAATCAGGGTAATGATTCCAGCATGACTACCACGTACTAACTGTAACAAATGAGCCTTGACAAGCAATTCATAGGAACAGTGCAAATCGATTACATCACTAAATACTCAAAGGATGCGATAGCAATTTGCAAATAAATACTAGAACAAACTGTAATAAAGATAAATATTGTGTATGCCAAGCTTACTATTTTACTTAATAATATAATTATGATGTTTTGTAATTTATGAATTCAATATGCCAAGTGGTAGGGAATTTGACCGCCTGGATAGCTACCATCTCTTTTCTAGAGTAAGCCGCCATAACAACCTTGAGTTGTGTTTCGGCATTAATCCCGGCCATTAACCAAGAAAGTTCCCGCGACTCCGGAGATATAAAGTACGGGAGGCTTTAAATGTAGTGACTTTTTATTCGTGCAGAAACGGAGAAAGAACACAATTTATTACGTGTCTGCCTGTCATAAGAGGCGACAAAAAAACTCACAGCCAGGTAGGGTATTTGCCCGACTGCATGGCTACCACCCCTGGTTTAGAGTATGTCGCCATAACAACCTTAAGTTGTGTTCCGGCATTAGTTGCCGGGTTCCAGCCCCCCTTTAGAGAGCGGCAGCACATTGGTGGCACCTTTGGTGTTACAAATGTCTATAGGCGACGATAACTGCTTTCCATCAGGTAGGCTGTCTGCTGAACTGATGCAATAAAAAAAACAAACGTTCATAAGCCCATACATATTTGTATTGATGCCAAGATAATTGTAGGTAATGGGTTGTCTGGAAGAAATTGCTTTTTAGTGAAAAACCGCCCTTTGTTCACAATTAGATTAATACTAGTTCGTAGGTTTTTTGTAATAGTGTGTTATCTATTCATCTGGAGTTTTTGGCGGGAACTGAAAGATGTGCTGTGCAGTTTTATTTTCCAAAAATGTGTAAAATTCTTCTAAAATGAATAGTAGATGTAGGATATCGATAGTTTTTGAGTAGTAATTATGTGTTTTTGTGAGAAATGTGAACTGTATCGTCAAATCTGGCTTAAAGGCCTCGCTGCCCAGCCATAAACCTAAATAAATAAAATCTATTCATCTATAATTACTATGACCTACTGTCATAACAATCAACAGCATTGAATTATTTCTCTTACGCCTGTTTAATTTACTGATGCCAATCGCAAAAGAGCCCCTATAGGATTTATTAGTTTTATAAAAGTGTAGCAATTGATTTTCTTAAATTCAGACACCTGTTCTAAACTTAGCTCAACATGGATGAAACAACAAGAGTATGAAGCACTCCTGATAAGGAGAGTCAAATGTTATCACAATGAGTATAATGTTGAAATGACACGCCTCACACGATAACAAGTTTTAACTCAGTTTCTTGATATACTACATCATGTTAGTTTTATTATAACGAATGCCAGAATAATTCGAACCACTCAAAATCCAGTTTATTTTTTTGCTAACCTTTTGTTTGACTTTTGAAAAGACCTTTACATGATCAGTTTAATTATTTTGGTTGGATTTTCCCGAAAACATTACCCATGTAAACTTTTATATCTCCATGTTAGAAAATAATAAAAAAATTCTTCAATTTTCATTTTTTTATTGCGTGAGTTCAGCAGACAGGCAGACGGCCCACTTGATGGAAAGCGGTTACCATCGCCTATGAACATTTGCAACACCAAAGGTGCTACAAATGCGCTGCTGCTCTCTTAAAGGAGACTGGAACCCTGTCACTAATGTCGGAACACGAATCAAGGTCGTTATGGCGGCATACTCTAGACTAGGGATGGACGGGCAAATACCTTACCACCTGGTTGTGGGTTGTTTTGTCGCCTCTTACGACAGGCCGCCCGGCCGCAGGAAAGTATTCTTTCTCCGTTCCTGCACGGATAGTGTAGTGGATATTTTCGTAACTTAGCCTTAGGACTAATCTTCTTCAGTGGTCCATCACGTCGCCCTAGTCTCAAGGCCTCTCAAATCAGGCCAGCTCGATCGTTGTGATACCACATAAACAATATCGGCGTGAAACAGTTAGCCTTGATTTCCCAATTGAACTCATCGCGCGAAATACGGTTGGCCTGGGCCAACCGTGTCACGACGTTATTCTAACAATATCATTTTTTCTATTTTGTCTGTCAGTCTATTGGTTTGTGTGCTCCAAATAGGAAACATCTAAACTATGACTATGGGAATGGTCATGGATAAACAGGTCAGAGGCAGTAAAGATTAAGGTAGATCGAGCAGAGCCTCTAAATGAAACCAACATGATTATATTGCACTAGTATCATAACAAGATTCGCCTGACTTGATGATCGTATATAAACTTTTTTAATTTTGCTCTAAACCCGTGTATATTTTGCAAGCTAAATAGGCTAAATTAAAAAAAAATCCATATTACATTTTTATAAGAACGTATTTTATCAAATAAAAAATGTTTTTTTTTTAAACATAATTGAGATCTCGTAACTCACCATTTATTTACTCTAATTAAACAAGATTATGTGAGACGATCTCGAAACTCGATGAAGTATTTTTTGCTGGACTTTCCAGGGCTGATGGTGTGACAGTGAAATACCAAATAACGGATGAAGTCCCAACCGGTACTTGCGCGGTGCTGGTGACCGGCACACACCGTTCTCTATGTGCGAATTTGTCTGCAGCACAGAAATTCACTCCAGATCACTTGGCTAAAGAAGATTGTAGGAAAGCCATCGAAGCTGCTAGATTCTTTTACGCTTCTGTGAGTATTGTCATCTGGAAGATTTTGTAGAACACTTTTATTTGGAATGGGTTGACACATATAACAATTTATTCTAAAACAACGTACAAAAAAGAGCGTGCGTTTTATTATATTGCTATCAACTTTGTACTTTCAAAATATTAGTAATTTTATTTACTGTTTGAATAATAATCATTAAGCTACTTGACTCTTTTACACAAGGATGGCCTGACATTTTTTATATTAGGACTAGCTTCTGCCCGCGCCTTGTTTACGTAGAAGGTGAAAATATCTATACTAATATATAAAGCGGAAGAGTTTGTTTGCTTGACCACGCTAATCTCTTCCCGCTCCTGACTGTCCGCCGCCGGCCTTGCACATCATAAATGCGCGCGCAGTACTTAATCATTATTTTGCTGCGATGTTATTTTAAAACTGCGATATCTCCTAAGATATTCATTGGAATCGAATGATGTAAATCGCAATTTTGTTTTAAATTAAATACTTGTGATGAATAACGTATTTATTTGGATAAGGATTAATGTCATGTTTATAAAAACAACTTCGCAAATAATGCATTATTTTAGAACAAATTTGGTTAGCATAAAAAAGGTTATAGTGAGCCAACCTTAAAAGATAGACATATGCTGTCGCGGACTTTTTTTTAGAACTTTTAAAGGGGAACAATTCTGTCACCCATGATTTTTGCGAAACTTTAACCGTTTACACAGCAGAAGCTCTCGAAGGGAAAAAGAAACAGCTGATTTTGAAACATCCTTCATTGGTGCTCCGCTCCTATTGGTCTTAGCGTGATGATTTCTTTTCCAGGGTTTCTTCGTGGCGGTGTCACCGGAGTCGATACTGCAGTTGGCGACGCACGCGCACACAAACGGACACATGTTCATAATGAATCTCAGCGCGTTGTTCGTCTCGCAGTTTTATAAGGAGCCGTTGGCTAAGATATTGCCATACGTTGATGTACTTTTCGGCAATGAATCGGTGAGTGTTATTTTATTATAATTATTCAATTTAACGTCCATAGGATTCGATAAAATTGAAGTGTCTGTGGTTTCAAAATAAATTCCAAAGTTTAGTTACTAGTTAGCGGGACTCGAATTAAAATGCCGTTAGAATTATTATAGAGTTTATTAGAACTATACAAACACGTATAACACAGGTACAAATATAACCGAACTCAACAAATCCAAACAATGCAGAAGGTCGTAATTCAATAAAACGCGCAAAGTCCGTCACGATTACATTCCTGAATGTAAACACGTCACGCCTGTACCATAGTTGTAGCTTAACTGACCCCCTCTCTCAATCAGGCCATCGTTTTATACTGCACAAATGCAAATATGCCCGCCCGCCAACATCGACATAATTTCCTAGAATCACGTTACTTGATACGTAACACCAGGCTAATGATGCTTGCAAGCGGCCGTAAACGAGTACTATAGAACAATAGGCGTTTCTACAAAATACTAGCAACGTATGCCAACAAATAAGTAAACAAAAATAAGACGATCATAAAAGGATTGCATGTATTTCAAATGCCGACAGGTAATAAAATGTGCTTTTACAGACTGTACGTGGAATTTGTCTTTGTTGAAGCTTAAGTTGTAAGAATATAATAATAATAACAATTATCGATCAACAAACACACGTTGACCACTTGGGGCCGTTCCCAAATATCCAGACCATAGTAAATAATGGCAAATTCGTTTTTACGAAATTTATCACGCCAGAAATCGAATCCGGGTTTTCTGCGGTGCAATGAGATAGGCGGCCGTCATACGTCATATGCTTAGATAGCCTCTGAAACTAGCATGTGCCCGCGACTTCGTCCGCGCTGGACTTTAAATTCTTGCGGGTTTCCCGGGACACAAAATACCGCAGTATTTGAAAAAGAATGTAAGTTATCGTTTTTGTGAAAACTGTCGAAATAAACTAATTTTTACACATCCGAACAACTACAAACCGCTCCCGAGAAAGCTCCCGCAGGATTCCTAGGATAAAAAATATCGCACAATTTATTACACTAAATTTGCTACCGATCATGAAAATATTCCATTTTTTTTAATAGCTTTAATGTAGAGACCCTGCATGTTTAGAATATTATAACATAATCTAAATATATATAATTGAAATCCACGTATATAGTGACTCATCACGATATCTCAGAAACTGTAATACTATAGACTTGAAATTTGGCATTGACCTTCCTTTCGCCAAGTAGAGGTCAGCTAATTAAGGATTTTACGGCACGCGAAGCGGGCGGGTATCAGCTAGTATTATAGATAGATAAACAATTCCGAAATCAATTGGTTAATTTGAATAAACTACAACCCTAGTACATATCTGGTCTACCTGGTAGTTAGTAGTTACGTCTTACCACAGTAGAGTTTTGACAACCTAGGTCCGGTTCCTATATCTTACCGACTGTTCATTTGCCTTACTATCGGTTAAAATTTAACATAAGCTCCATACAACTAATGTCAAAATTTAACCAATGGTAGATCAAGTGACTAAATAGTTAAGATATAGGAACTGGCCACTAGTCTATTAGAAGATTTAATATTGTATTTCATCGCGATCATTATGAAAACATTTAAAAATCCCTTAACTTAAAAAAAGATCTGTTTGTCAAAGAGCAATGAAAGGAGACGCACTGAATATAAAACTATAAGATAGACTAAAAAATTCGGATGTAAGAAAGAAAACTAAATTTAAAGATGCTTTATGTCATGTCAGAAAGCTCAAGTAGAAGTGGGCTGGACACTTTTTTTTATTGCTGGATTTCAGCAGAAAGCAGTTACCATTGTTTATGGACATTTGCAACACCAAAGGTTGCTACAAATGCGCTGCTACTCTCTTAAAGGAGACTGAAACCTGGTCACTGATACCGGAACACAACACAAGGTTGTTATGGCGGCATACTCTAGACCAGGGGTGGTATCCATCCAGTCGGGCAAATGCCCTACCACCTGGCTGTGGGTTGTTTTGTCGCATCTTACGACAGGCTGCCCCAACGCAGGAAATTGTATTCTTTCTCCGTTCTTGTACGGTTTAGTTACATGGCGATGGCACATGACCGTCAGTGACCGCGGACAGAGAACACTGGGCGCAGCTAGAGGAGCCCTTTACCCGGACGGGGGGTCCGAAAATAAAATAATTCATAAAAATACACCCGCAGGGGGGCTTTGTGGCGAAGCCTTAGGCGAGTAGCGAAACCTCGGAACTGACTCCGAGAGCTAAGGCTAGACCCCCACCTCCGTGCTTGCCTTAGCCAGCCGGCACGGAGTGAAGATCGCTAGAGCTAAGACTCAAGCTCCAGGGGTGGAGGTGATAAATGGCATAACATCAGAAGTAGCTTTGATTAACCTGCAGCTCACCTCTCCACACCCCTTAACCAATCACACCCATATTGCCCCTCGCCAATTTTGTCATTTTTAAGGGTCCATGCAGTGAGTGCCGAGTCACCGTCTACCCATTTTTTCAAATTCCTTGAACATTGCGACGGGCAGACACCATAGTCCCTATATTCCCAAACTCCTAGTACCACTAGCAGTTCACCCCAATAGCCCGGTACATTTTGTTCTCATTTTGCACAACAGTCCTACACTGGCCCGGGCTTGTCCTTGGGGTGCATTTTTATATGGTGTAGACAGGGACAATCGCCGGTCAGTGTCATGTCACATTTACATTAAAGTCAAGGGGCTTCTACGTGTTGGCCTTCCCATGGCCCCACGCAAGCGCTCCAAAAGTCCGGGCCATTTTTAAGGCCCGTGGTCTCTACAGACATACAATATAATAATAATAATAAATTGACAAATTAAAAAACATATTGACATTTTAAAATATTGTTGTATGACCATGATCAGATAAAGAGTCTTTATATTTATTTTATATACCTTAATTTATAGGAGGCGGAGGCGTTCGCGAAAGCGTTCGGCATAGATGGCGCTGGCCTCAAAGACATAGCCGTCAAGATGGCGGCGTTGGCGAAGCTCAATGCCGCGAAGCCGCGCGTCGTTGTCATAACGCAAGGCTGCGATCCGGTGATACTGGTCGAAGACGGTAAAGTGACCCTGATCCCGGTCACGAAACTGTCCAGAGAGCAAATCGTCGACACCAATGGCGCCGGTGACGCGTTCGCGGGAGGATTCTTGAGTCAAATGGTGCTCGGACAGTCGTATGAGACTTGTGTCAAGTGCGGTATATATAGTGCTACGCATGTCATACAGCATTCTGGTTGTACTTTCAGAGGGGTGAGTGATTTTAAAGCGAGTTAATGTAGATTGTTTTTGTGACAGGTGTATTTTGGCTGTATTTTAATAGAAATGGTAATAGTAAGTTTTAACGGTTTTGAGCGCGGTATTTTTTGTTTGATTTTTGTTCCGACGATTCGGCCACCAGTAGTCGTGATCACGGAGGATACTTTAAAAGTGGCCGAAACGTCGGAATGAAAATCGGATAAAATACCATGCTGAAAACCGTTAAAATGTCATTTTATTAGGTGTACTAGTAGCGAAAACTTAAGAAATGTTACTATGCCAACTATAAATGTGAATATATGATTATGTAGGTGTACTTATCTCTGCTTCAGAACAATATTTGGAATTAATTTTGCTAGTATATGATTATTCATAAATGAGATTCATATGATTTTTTGAATTTTAATTTCCAACAAATGTGGTACAGAACTTTCTAGTGACTGCTAAATTTTATATAAGTATGTGCTTCCTTTGTGATGAAAATTCCAAAGCAATCAATAGGTACTGTTATTTAAATTGGGTGTTCTTGCAAATACGATTAGACTGCAATTTTAATAATAGTTGAATATCTTATGTAATAATAAAGTAATCAACACGGGAGAATACTTCATAGTTCGAGGAGATGTTATGTAGTTTAGATATTAGTTTGTATCAGGGAAACTAATTTACACGAGAAACTAGCATTCTTTGATGTTATTTTAACATCACTTGTTATCAAAATGAACACTGACAAAGCCAAAATACATGCTAGCACTGATAAAATTATTTTAGTTCTTTCAATGGAGTAAATATATACTTAGTTATAGTATATATAACTAAGTATTTATCAGAATATATACTTAGTTATTCCCTCAAGTCCTCATTAATATTTAAAAATATTGCACATAACACCATTTACAGGTGCTTCATAATAAAGACATAATAATTGATCTCTGTGCATCCAACATCCTTTTACACCATCTAATACTTAGCTCTTGAAATATTAAAGCTATATTCTAACCCTTACTTGACCCAATATAAAAACAATATTATTTCAAGTTTTCTCAGTCTCTCATTAGTTTGTTGTTGTAATATCTTAATTTTCGATCTATTTTTGCTTTTTATTTATCCCTGACAACACCAGCCGTGCCTATGTTGCATTGCATAAAAAAGTAGATAGACTGATCATAATTCATGTAAATTCAAAAACCATAGTGCTGTCTTTTTGAATCTAGTTCATTAAGGGCCGATTGTTCAATCGTCAAATAAAAGTTATTCATCGAAAAAAATACAATATTAATAAATTATAACTTACAGTTGCGTGAATAAAACAGTTTAGCTGTTTGACGTTTAAATTCAGTCAGGTTATAATATGTTCGATGGATAACTTTTATATGATTTAAAAAAATGGAACAAGACAATTTTATGAGTGTTTTTAAATTTAAAATTCGAATATTAATTTCTATTTATAAATTAAGGTATGACTTGAATATGGCCATAGACAATTTGGTAATTTTATAATCTTTGTATTATTTCACCACATCAAAAATTTAATTATAGTAATGGCTGGTATAAATGGGCATTGGAATTGTAATAATTCAGCAATGTATGGGATATTCACCAAAGTCCTGAAATTTTCAACAAAGAACTCGAATCGAACTTAATTCTTTTAATTAATAGATTTAGTGTAGTTACATGTAAGAGAATAGAGTATCATTTGTATTGTACATTATGTATGTAAACATCGCACAATTCAGTCATTTTACAGTGGACCATTAAACACTAGCATATCGGTAAAATACAGTTATAAAGATATTCAAGTAGATATGGCTAATTCAGCAAAACTTCATGCGTCAAGCCAGTAACTCAGGCGTAACTCACTGCGCCAGCGCTTTGAGGTAACTCAAATAACTCAATATGTACCGAAACTCCCATATTGCGCCGCTGATTTTTAGCGAAGGCAGAACACTGGTGCAATGTCGAATCATAACGTTTTGAGTTATAGTACGTATTTCAATTTGGCTTAAAAACCTAGGTGCCAAGCCATAAACATAAAAAAATTGAATAGTACCCGACCAAGACTAACGCGACTGGATGATATTACACTTAAGTAGTCGTTTATTATGTTTGGATAGCATAATAAAGGTAAAAACAAAGTGATCCCACGTACGCTACGTATGCGAAGCAATGTGGGAGAGCTGGTGTGCACATTTGTCCAGCGTACACAACGCAAATTGACGTCGGACTCATAAGTCATTTCTTCAGGTGCTGTTGTGTACAATGTTTTCAGAATCTGAGAGTGAATTTGATGACGATTTATTACGTTTGTTATTTATAAATGAATATTTACGCATCGAAAGAACAATACATTGCGTAATGTAACATCGCGATATTTAATGCATTTAATATTACAAATGGCTTCATATCGCCTAACCAAATCAATCAATTGTTCGTCTCCCATTTTCGAAAAGCATACCAACCAACGTCTATTCAAGACTGACGTGCTGCGAACGTAAGTTCAAGAAACACACTGGTCTTACGCGTGGGATCGCTTATTTATCGCCTCCACCATCCCACGCCGATCTGGATTGATAGACCTAACGTTGCATGGGACGCGTGTGATAGCGTTGCATATGTCAAGTATGTTTCTAATTGAACGGTTTTCATACAAATTCAAGAGTCTAGATGTTATAATGCGTGGCATATGTTGTGTACGTGGGCTCAGTATGTTCCTACCTTAATAAAAGCAATATTTTTTACGAATAAATAGTATTTTCCCGAGAGTGCTAGTAGTAGTATTATTTATAGATCTGATAACAAATTGCCACTGTTTTATTTAGTTAATGTATTGGTGCGGGTATTCAATTTTAAGGGGAAAATTAAGTTGTGATCAAAACTTAGTTTACAGCTAACATGCTAGAGTCTGCCTAATGAAAGTAGAGATTGAAGAAGTGGGACAATTTAAAAAAGAAAATAGAATGACAACTTTTAATTTATCATAGAATAATAAACAATATTAAAACTGCGTCATACAAACCTATTAAAGAAAAAACGATAAAACAATCTTGTATTTGTTTTAATACAGCAACTTTCTATTGTTGTTAGTACAGTACCTTAAGCACTTTATTCTTGGTTGTTTTTTTCAAGTTTTCGTAAACGCTAAAACACAATCACACCAAAATAACGACCACCATTATTGTTTTGGTACAATGACATTGACAATTCTGTCATTGCTATGTAAAAAGTTTGTGAATAATTCAAGTGGTTACTTTCGTTAGTCAAATTCTAGTTGCTTTAACATAGAACATATTTTAAGCCAATATGAGACCAAGAATAGAATAAGTTTCTTCCAATGTGTTCTGTTTTTTATTGTGTTCTCACCCGTTTTCCACAAATTTATGTCGTCTTGTTGTGCCCGCGACTTCGTTGGCGTGCGATTGCCACTTGTCGTTATATTTTGACCAATTTAAACAGTATGTTTATAAATGCGTGTCTATGTGTTATTCTGATTCATAAGCTGTATTACTGTAAACTTTCATCATAATCCGTTGAGTGGTTTCAGGATTAAACAGTAACAAACATCCTGAAAAACTTTTTCGTTTACAATATTAATAGGGTGTGTTGGTGTTGAAATATTTCATCAACAACACTCACTAACCTCTTATTATTGTCCTTTCACTATGTCCGGTTCTTATCTTACTAGTCATTCCATTGCCTTTCTGTTGGTAGAAATTTGTCATTACTTGTATGAAGCTTATGTCAAATTGTAACAAGTAGTAAGGTAAACTAGTGGTCGCCCATTGGTCGAAATTCGACCATAATTAATTGTTGTCAAAGACTATACTTCTATAATCAAAGATTTCGCCAAGGCTTATTTTGACTTTAACAGTAAACAAAAAAGTATATATATGTGTGTGTGTGTCAAATACATGGTGTGTAATGATTTTTTTATTGATATAAATGTATTTTTTATGCATAATTTAAAAAAAAAAATATTAGCATTCTGCACTCCTTCTTTATATAAACTAGAAGTGTGCGAAATTTCATACACCTCCGTCCGCGCAATTTTCGTAAAAAGGGGTACAAAGTTTTTGCTTCACATATTAATATATAGATGAACTGTTAGTGAGATATAGTAACGAGTCTGGCGAGAATATCCTTTTAATCGGTTGGGAAGAATGACTTGCTCTCTACAAACGTAGAATTTTAAGGCTTTTTAGAATTACGTTTTTACTGGACGATAGTCAATCCTACTATTCTTCCAGAAGCCCAATTCTGCTATTTCAATATGTTGGTGTTACAAAGATATTCAAAGTACGATTCCATTCCGATAGTGTTTAAAATTCGTATTGTACTAATTCCACAATACCTTCTCGATATCATCGCGACAAAATAATAGTAGAAAAATTGGTGTTACCATTAGCAGAAATGGTGTAGCCGAAATGAAAATTGAAAATCTACCAACATTTCAAATTGTTTTTCGCAAGATTTCGCTTATAAATATAGTCTGGCGATTTTAATAATATAATAATAATATTCGGCAGACAAACACACATATTGTATATCCCCAAATTAAGCAAGTTACGCTTGTGTTATGGGTAATATACAACGTACCACTCTGGAGCCGATCCCAGACACCCAGACAATAGTAAATAACGGAGAAAATACGTTTCCGAAATTTACTATACCAGGAATCGAACCCGGAGCCTCTGCGTTGCAGTGAGGTAGGCCGGCAACGGCTTAGCCCGCTCAACCACAGAGGCCGTCAAGCATTTTGCATTTTGATGAGGCAGAAATAGCAGAATTGGGCACCAGGACCTAAACAAACTTATTACATTAAAATTATTTTTATAGGTTGAACTAGAAAAAAAAATCAGAAATAATTACAACTACTTTATTGGCCTTTATTTTATGACCCATACAAAAGCTAACAAACAATTTAATACAAACTTATCAGTATAAACTAATTTTTGTATATATAACAGATATTGACGAAATTCTAGACAATTCTATTGGAACTTTAACTGAATTGAACATACAACTATTTCCAAAAAAATATCCAAAAGGCAAAATCCAGATAATTTATGGAATTATATAAACAATCTTTCATATTTAAAAATTTTGTTCTGGTTGTTTTTAGAACTTAATTACTTCTGTTCCTGCAGAATGTTACAAATGCTTTCTTAACATACTATATATAAATCTCCAACAATGTATAACTGCTTATAATATAGAATCAAGTAAAAGATAGTTCTCTTAAATCACTTAACAAGATGTCAATAATAGAATCTCAACATCATAACATAACATATGCAAAATATAATTTGTAAATCAATATTCACT
Organism: Dendrolimus houi; assembly: GCA_039645545.1. Classification (NCBI taxonomy): domain Eukaryota; kingdom Metazoa; phylum Arthropoda; class Insecta; order Lepidoptera; family Lasiocampidae; genus Dendrolimus; species Dendrolimus houi. Next base: position 2,381,986 of record CM077133.1, read on the forward strand.
TACTCACTAATAAAGTTATGTTTATAAACAAAAATATAACAGTCATTCTTATTAACAAAGTCAAAAATTCAAAATATAATTATAAAAATCTTAGACAATCAAAAACTTCAGTTCGAAAACACTGTAATAAGTAAACTCACTTTTAATTGGAATGTATTAGAGACACTAAATTATGACTCAAAAGGTCTATATGCAAGTACAGTACGACCGACAAGTCGTGGCACGTCTGAAGTTAGCGCCAAGTGGTTGCACAGAACATACTTTACCAACAAAATCGTCTTAGCTAGATATGTACCTATCGTAAACAAAAACAACCGCCTATTCGATTAAATTTTATATAAATTTAAATAGTATTAACGAAATAAACTGATAATATGATCAAAACTAATTAAAAATTTTTCGTTGTTCATTGAGTTTTTACCATATTTAAAATATAGTGGCACATAGGTAAACTATTATTTTACAGCTTAAAATTTTTTTTAAATTAATTTTATTACTCCACTTATAGAAAATGTGCACTTTGTTAGAAGATAGAAAATAAACATATTTATATTTCTTAATTATACTCGATTTCCATAATAATCGATTAAACAATACCACATTGCATACCTCATTTTGTTGACTTCACTTATTCGGCAATACTCGGAACGAGCCACTAGGTATACTGTCATAGTCACACATCAGCATTGGTCTTGTCGTTATCACTCTCTCGAGTGTAAATGCGCGAAAGTTCGCAAAGCCTTTGTTCAGACGGGCCACGACTCATCGGTCGTACTGTACCGTCTCTAATTTCAAATAGTACATCGGAAATAACTATTTTTTGTTGTATTGAGAATATAAATAGTGCTAGTTACGAGACCTTTTATACTAGTCTTAACAATATTTCTTTTACATTACTTAAATCTAGCCATATCTAAATTTTAACTGACCCAAAAGAACAAAGTTCTGCAGCTTGAAAAGACATTACACTTAATAATTTCCACACAAATATACATATATATATATTTTTTATTAAAAAGGAATGAAAAGCCTACAGCTGTCATTAGATTTTAATAAATATTATACATAAATAAAGATGCACAACAAAATGACCATCCTCAAGTTCCTGCCAAACACTCGAATATAATACTTTTATATACGGTGGATGATCAGATAGAATTCAATTAGGCAAAAAAAGAATGTTTAAAAGTGCAAGTTACAGCATAAATTGCTATTGCCTTTTTATTCCACTTCAGATTCTATTTGAAAAATAGTAATATTAATTTATGTAACTGTAGTTATATTAAATATTGTGAATCTCCTCAAAGACATATTAAACTTTAGCAAAGAGCACAATAGAATTCTTCTAATAATTCTATTCTAACACATACAATCTAAATCAAACTATAAAAAAAACTTAAATCCAAAATAAGTTCTGCTACAGAACATTTTTGAAAGTCATACATGTATACTTTATGGTGCCTATATAATACAATACATTTGTTTGCCTTACTACATGTTAAATTTTATCATAACTCTATACAAATGATGTAAATTTTGTACAAATAGTACAGAGAAACAGTCGATAATATAAATATAAAAATGGCATATAAATAAACCAATAATAAAATATTGGCTTTACAGGATTAATAACAATTTTACAAATGAAATCTTATTTTGTCAATAATATTTTAACATTATAATCCTGGGAGATAAACAAAAATTACTAATTTATATAACATTTTTTTATTAGTCATGTTTATGAATTGAAGATTTTAAATAATAAAAATTACTACCTAATTATTTTGTTATACTTTGATTTTTACAAAATAATAATATAGAACTTTGTAGCACAGACCTTAAACATAGGTTATACCTATGTTTAAGGTCTTTGCTATACTCAATTAAAGTATAATTAACTTAAGACACATTTGGTATCATATTCATAATTGACAAAATGACATTTTCATAAATTGAAATGATTTTATGTAGTATTTACAGTTTATTAATTAGTCATTAATAATATTGATGTGAAATACAAAACAAAGAGGAAAAATAAATTAAATTGTCGCTATTTAAGTTGACGGGTCATTAATAGACTTTGAGTCTGGTAATAATCTAATTCTAGAATGGTAATTATAAATCAATAACAAAGTCAACATTGAGTTGTATATACTACTTTGTAAAAACTTTATTAATAAAACTAACTTTTTAATTTTGTCATATTATCATCTCAACATTATCTATGTAATCTATTCTTATCTCTACAACTACTACACACAAAAACCAACTAAGTATATCATAGTGTACAGAAAACAACACTTAATGTAAACCAGGCATTCCCAAACTATTTTGAGCAAGAGACCCCTTGTCCAAAATGAACTGATACCTCAGTAATTTGGCTGTGGGGGTCCACAGCCAAATTACTTTAAAAATCCTATCTCTAGTTTTTTTCGTATTGATACAAAATACTTACCAATTTAAAAACTTTGTTGTTGGTTAAGTGAGTATACTTGACATCATTTTCCCATCAACATTTAACAAAATAAATAGACATAACAATCAGTAAATATCAAGTGTAATTAATAATTATTAAAGCAAATTACATAAAAATACTAAAGTATGTAATTATTATTTGAAAAAAAAAACTACATACTTACACAACACTTTCTAGATACTGTACAAGTTATACAGTATCTTGAAAGTTTCAAATAGGAACTTGTGTTAATTACATTGACCAGGGAATCATTATTAACCACTGGGAATGCCTGATGTAAACCATGCTGAGTAAATTTTTTGTATGTAGTAGTTGTATGACTTATGGCCAGTTCCTATATCTTAATATTTATTCTCTTGCCTTACCATTGGTTGTATTTTGATATTACTTGTATGGAGCTTTTATCAAATAGTAAGACAAACAAATGGTTGGTAAGAAATAGGAAGATGTAATTTATATAGACAATGTTGATCTAAGAGAGCTTATACACACTATGTGGCTAGCCATTGCTCTGGCCACAGGTAACAACTCCTATTTCTATACACAGTATTCCATGGCTGTATAGAGTGTGTGAGCTCTTAAGTAGCTACCTAAATAGTGTCCGCTAACTCACTTGTGCATTACCACATGAGAATATAAATTAACATGATTTACTTGTGACAAATCAGTGGCCAATTCAAATACTCAAAGTACAATTCCTTTAAGATAGTGTCGAAAATTTGTATTCTACTGAATCCACAATATTATCTCGATAACGTTGCTGCGGAATAATAGTTGGCACTACCATTAGCAGAAATGACATTAGCTAAATTCTTATTGATAAACTTAAAAAAATTAAATATTTCTCAAATTTTTGGTTATAAATATTTATAAAGATAAGAGTTGGCACACCATAAGAATTATCAGAATACAGAAATCAAGTAAACATATGAGAAGATAGTGTCCAGCGATTTTGACAAAATGTTAATAGCAGAATTGGGCCCTATGTATTCTATGAATCTGAACAATAATATTAGGTACTAATGTTGCAGTATGATTTTGACTTCATACAGCTTTTATTATTTTTCTGAAATGTTCATATTATTGTTGACATTTGTAGAATACAGATCTGTGTTAAGGAAATTCTGTGTCAATTTATATCTTTATCAATGTGGTAATGTTTGAGCAAGATTGAGAATTTTATACAGGTAACCCCTTAAAGGACTACCTACTCTTTAAGCATAACTGTGTAAGAATTATTCTGTAATATAAGGCTCAAGTGTTTAGTTTAGCCAACATAAAATTATGTCAATGTACCTTTAAAAACGACTGTGTATTTCACTATATGTATTTCCCAGTCGGGATTCTTCTCATTTTCGTCTCCCAGCAGAGGCATACATCTGTAGGTCTCATATATGAGAATGCTTTTGGTCATACTTCTTGTCCAGACACGGCATATGATTCGAGGTTTGTCAATACAGCCATTTTTGCATATAAGACATTTGTTCTTAAATTGCCTGTAATATGTGTAGCTCATTGTACTTATGTTTGTTGTATAATAAAAATATTTTATAATGTGTCTTAGTCTTATTTTTTGAAAATGTACTAATTATAATAATGACGTGAGTTTGTAGTTGTATCAGTCCCTAACAACTTCTGCCAAACAGGTGAGATAATTTTCATAAAAATTTATTTTGTAGGGTAATGTTCCAAAGGTCTAGAGATCCAGAATTCCGTTTATCCTTTTATATCTGTATTCAACAAGATAGCAATATTTTTCCAAACATTTTTGTCTTGACAAACCTTACGCATTTTTTTAAATTTAAGCAATATCCTACATATAAATTTAAACCTGATACAACCCCTACCTTTCAGGCTTCGATTTATATGTATACAGTGAGTAGTCATTTGGCAAAATGGTTTCTTGTGACTTGGTAGGTATTTTGTTAACACGCAAATATTATAGGTAGGTAGGTGTTCACTTACCGCATGCTGAGTTTAAGTTGCGAAATTCTCTGGATAAGTGGTAATTGTGCCAATATAAAATATTTTTCAAACACCTTACAATGTGAAAAACTTGAACCCGCGAAATTCAATTCTGAATCTATTATCTATGGTGTCTTTAATGGCCCCTTAAGGATACGTTCCACAAGAGACTCGACCTTGTTCACGACCGTGATTTTTCCTGTTCCACCTGCTTGCGGGCGTTACAATCTTAAACTAGTTATACGAATCATGGAGCATTGGTGGCATTAATGATGAAATAAACAAACGTCATTGGTTGATTTGAATATTGCGCCTTTTTTAATGTCAACCGACAGAGAGAATTAATGCTCTGTGGTCAACGCCACTTCAACCCAGTTTTTAACATGGGTCGTTGTAAGCACTATGTGATCGAAAATAATTACGTCATTAGTGACGTTTTCGCCACGACCACAATAACCGCGCGCCTTGTGGAACTTCTAACAAAGTATTTTGGGCGTTGTGAGCTAAGGGTCAAACGCGCTGTAAGTGGTTGGTAGCATATTGATTGGATCAGTCGCCATTTTAATTTTGAGAGCTATGAATATATTTGTGTTTTCTTTAATCATTTCAAGTTTTAAAAATGTCACAAGTTTTTTTTACATGTTTATGGCTTGACAACTAGGCCGTTAAGCCAGGTCACAAGTTTTGAAAATCATTAGAGATAGACTATTCTTCCATTCATTCATTCATTCATTGTTTGAAAAAGAAAAGGCTGATAACTAGCTAATTACTGCATTACAACAGGCCCGTTTTGAATTTGCCGCTATAATTTTATGTCTCCTATTTTAATAATGTACTTTGTGACTGCATGTTTCGGTGACCAGTTATAAAGATAATCTACAATTTAAACAAGGGTACCGTTTCTGAAGCATAGAAAATAAATCCAAATAGATGGCACTGCAGTTCCTTTTCTTGACATATCACTAAAAAACGAGTTGTCATGTTGCCATGATAATGCGTTTGTTGATTGATTGACAAAATCTACAAAAAATATGCTTGTTTGAAGACAACAACGAAGAAAACAATATCCCATATGTAACAAATTATTTACATACGTAAAGCGTTAAATAATATTTTTGGGTGCTATCAGAGATACCAAAAAAACATTAGATATAGCACCGAAACTGCTAGGTTGGCGATAGTGTGCAGCTTGTGAGCTTGTGCATAGGCCACCTTCATCTTTGATAACACGAAAAAACGTTATTTAACCCTTTTTCAAATAAAATTACTCATTTCGGGATCGCTAGGGTCCCGGCATCCGTTGTCCTCCCCTGAAAAAAATAAAAATCTTGGACCCGATTCTAGTGCCACCTACAGAGTTCCAATTGTGAATCTAAGCCATCCAGGGACAAAATGAAAATGTTTTGCGAACTAATGATTTTTAACCGATCTAAAAAAACGCGGAGGTTCTCAATTTGTCTGTTTTTTTTGGATGTACGTTACTCGATTTCTCCGTCAATTGTGGACCAATTTTCAAATTTTTACTTTTAATAGAAAGGTTATACCTAATTGGTCCCTGTTACAACTACTAATAAGAAATACTTCTTAGTTACCTTCTCTATTTGAACTTCATGTAAAATTCTATTGCGTACATGATACAAAGATTTTGAACGCGTTCTAGCTTATCTAGTTGTTCCTGGTTATGTTTAGATAGCAGGCATCTGCACAATCAAGTAGGGGGAGAAGCAAGGATTGTGCGAGCATAACCTTAGTAGCAGTAGGTAGGAAATTCTTCAACCCCCTGAGCGAAGCGGATGATACGAAAAGTTTAGTACATTAATATAATTCGAGAGCTACAACACAACTTCCCTCCTAGGTAGAGTCAGAACGAGCAACGTATTCCGGTACGTCACGATCCATTTCAAAATCGGAATCGAAATTTCGGATATTGATTATCGATGAAATTCGAACATTTGTCACACTCTAGTTTGCTGCCAAAATTTAAAAATGACGGGTGGCTTACAAGCCTAGTTGCCAAGCCATAAACGTGAAAAAAAATGACAGGGGAGTCACCGAGTACGGGGGAGTTTTGGCGGGAACTGAAAGGGGACGTCGTGCTGTGCAGTTTTATTTTCTAAAAATGTGTAAAATTACTCTAAAATGAACAATAGTTGTAGGATATTGATAGTTTTTGAGTAGTAATTATGTGTTTTGTGAGAAATGTGAACTTTATAGTCAAATGTGGCCTTTTGAGTTGTCACAAGAACTCCGTTAAATGGCACCAGCTGATAACCTACAGTTCAGCTGTTCTACACATAAGCTTAAGAAAATGAAGACTTCATTATAATTTAAGATCTGGCTTAAAGGCCTAGCTGCCAAGCCATATACCCAAATAAAAATGACGGGAGTTTTTGACGGGAACTGAAAGATGTTGTGCTGTGCAATATTATTTTCTAAAAATGTGAAAATTACTATAAAATGAACAGTAGTTGTAGGATATTGATAGTTTTTGAGCAGTAATGATGTGTTTTTGTAAGAAACGTGAACTGTATAGTCAAATGTGGCCTTTCGAGTCGTCACAAGAACTCAGTTGAATGGCATCAGTTGATAACCTACAGTTCAGCTGAGCTACACATAGACAAGAAAATGAAGAAATTATAGTTATCTAAGATCTGGCTTAAAGGCCTAGTTGCCAAGCCATAAATCTAAATAAAAAAATAAAATAAGATGACGGTTCGTCTATAATACACTTGCACTAATTTACGAAATATTATACGTTTTTAATCTAAAATATAAGCAGAATTCTGCAAAGGGATGTTATTATAATAATATTATGTTACTGTAAAAGCCAACCGCTTGCTTGTTCGATCAAAAAATACAAAATAAACTATGAGAGTTTAGTTACGTAAATGAAAAAAATATTTTATTGAATCTGAAATTCACTTTTTGATAAAATTACATACGTAAAACATCAATGCATAGTTGATTTACATAATATTCATTCTCCTTTCAGGGTAAAAACACTACAAATTAAATAAATTCCCACAGTATGAAATTACTCGTACGAGGACGCAACGGTTAACCGGTACGTACACGTACAAGTCATTTTGTGTTACACACTAAATCAACTGTAATGTATTGACAATAACTCGTTTTTAAGCATAATTAATTGATTTTTACGTTGTTTACGTTTTTTTGAGATCATGATTTGACATTTCTTTTTTAACGAGTTTGATACTTTTATATTACATTGTATTTATCTAGGTATGAAATATGACATACGTTATTTGACATTATTCTATCGGTTTCAGGTATTCTCAAAGCAATGTTCGGCGGAAGGTATGGAGAATGGAAATAAATTTATAACACAGAGAAAACACGGGAACGGCAACGGATGACACAAGAAATAAATAGAATTTCAACCAGTCAATCGTCAGAAAGTTTATTTTCACATAGTACGAAAAAAATACCCACCCTAAGAAAACTATTGGCAGTTGTGATGGAAAAATTAGATTTTGATGACAGTCATGAACTTTTAAGCAAATTTTAATTTCAACAGGTTACAAAAAGAAAATAGAGAAATCATAGAAAAATCAGTATTTACTTTAAAACATGAGGATTATATTATTTAACGCACATCCTTGAGAATAGAAAATTTCTTGAAGTACTCCAAAAATATTATTCTTTAGGATGCATAGACGAGTCCTACAAAGTTACTAAATGATGGCTGTTGATGTCGAAGTGTAGCTAGATATATGTAAAGAAAAAGGTGGTTATTGTGTTATAGGTACTTTTAGTATATACTGATCAAAACAAGAGAATATTATTCTGATATGAATATTCAAAATTTAAAAATGGATTTCTGAAAAGTTTTAACCCAATATGAAAGAATCTTCAATTAATTATTGTAATAGATAATGCATCGTATTATTCAGTAATAATAAATAAAGCTCCAACAGTAAAAAGTACGGATAAATTGTGGTAGATACAAAATAACGTAGCTTACGACCTGCATTTAAGAAAAACGTCTCTAATTTTACAAGTAAAAAATTGTTAGAGTATGCTACCTATATATATATGAACTTTTCGATAACCACCAGTTTTCATTCTTTATTGAACTACTACTATTGTATATTTTTCTTTTACCGTGTCAATATAATTTTTAACACCAAAATTATATCTTATTTTCTTGTACGGTTGTAATCTATGATTAGTAGGCGCACTCAGCACTTACAGAAAAGTAACTAACAACAATGATTTAATTTCATCAACATTACTCATTGATATTGGAGTTTTATTATCAGAGAATGATACGGCGCATTATCTATTACAATGATTACGTTTTATGTAATATTGAAAAATAAGTTTTTAAAACTCATTTTTAACATTTTGAACTTTCATCTAAAGTTAATTGGTATTGGTTTACAATAAAGTTACTACTATTTCGAATATTTTTTTATTTTATTAATTTAACCCACGTGGTTCTTTTACATTCACAAATCGAATTACACCTCGTCTGTTTTATGTAGAAAATTAGAGTATTCTAATTGGTATTAACGCGGACAAAGTCGCGGGAACATAATGGTATAGTAGAAAAAAAAATCAAAATAATTAAGGTATCAAGATCGATGTCAGTTTTTTTTAAGTTTATGGCTTGGATCGTTCTTGGATGAAGATACTTTATTACAGATGTTACCATCTGTGTTGCTATATGAACGACAGTGTTGACCTTCTTTTATTTCATAATGTTCTTGATAAAGTGAAGTGGACCTGCCACTTTTAGTTCCGTTATTTTCCGTGGGACTTCTTAAGTGGCGCTAACTCAGTGGTGTGGTGTGCGGTCACAGAATAATAAATTGTAAAATTCCTTTTATATACGCCATTATTAGCCGGTTCCTTTAAGGAACGAGCGCTAAACTATAGAGGGCAGCAAGCACTTTTTGATACGTAGTATCCTATAGTAGTCTGTGCTTCTTGCTATAATGGCAACACGCCGCGTTACAATAACGAACTAATACTGACAATTTCTATTTGAGCTTCAGGTCTATTAACAAATAACATAATGAAACTACGTATTAACGGTTTAAAGCGCGGTAATTTATTTGATTTTATTATTCCGACGTTTCGGCCACTTTTCAGTGGCCATAATCATGGAAGACAAAGATGTGAAATGTCAACGAGTAGTAAGTTTTGTTTGGCCTACCGCCAACTTGTACATTTTAATTTTGTTTATGGTTATTATTTACTCTATGAGAGCATAATCTAATTTACTACCGCTTTGCAACATGTTGTGGCTTAAAGAGAAGAAACGGCGCAAGAAACTCTTCAGCAAAGATGCTTTACGTAAAAGCTAAATAAAGCATTTACAGTATCTTTTGATGGCCTCATGATGAACTTTTGTAATGACTTTCTTGGTAATGAAATATCCTCTCCCCTAAAATCCGCTTTAACATATTCTCAACTTTTGTACACCGGGCTCTAAACTTTACTTATAGATCTGATAATTGTAAGTTAGCCTTTAATTTTGTTAAAGTAATGAATAGTCTTGTTTTTGTGGATTTTTTAAATACATTTGCCTGCGGAATGTTTCACTATATTTTAATAAAGAAACTATGAAATCCAGAACAATACAATTCTGGATCATTATTGCTTTGTCCGCAAACTGCAATCCACTTCTCTCGTCCGAATTGCAATTACACATGCACACTGGATATATTATTGTCTATGCACTGGACATTGGGAAATAATGTCACCCACAGATCTGTTTTTAATTTTTCCAACGGCATTGGTACAGTTTGTAATGCAGCAATCAAACTTCATTTCAATTATTGATTAAGATACATTCACAAATAGTCACAGTTTGTCAGAATTTGATAAAATTAAATATTTCTTACTTTTTTTATTGTTATTTTGTTTCTTTGGCATTTAATAGTACATTAGCAATCCGTCACATGGTGATAATGTTCCTATATCTTATTATTCATTCACTTGCCCTACCATCGCTTGAATGCTGACATTAGTTGTTTGGAGCTTATATCAAATTTTAACCGATAGTAGAAGCATATGAACGGTTGGTAAAATATATGAATCGAGCCTATGTCAGGCAAAGGAATTACTGTCGCTAAACAACAAAGTTCTTGTGACAACTCGAAAGGCTTCATTCACTAAGCAGTTAAGATTTTTCATAACACTAATTCTTTAAAAAAATCAGTATCTTATAATTATTGTTCGTTTTTACTCAGTTCTATTTACATATTTTATGATAATATAACAGTACATCAAAAGATCACTCTTAATTTTTAATAATAATAAATTGTACAATTGATCCTTGGGTTTTGAAACTGCTTTATATTTCTAGCTTTTAGAAGATCTCTAAAAAATAAAATATTTGTTGAATTTTAGACAACGTGTAATATTTTAAAGAATATTTTTTGAAGATATGGATTTCATCTGAAATTTTATTCAAATAAATATTGATGATATCGAATTCTACTATTGTGAAGTATTTCTATCTACAACAAGCAGACGTGTTTGATACTTGTATGACACGGTATTTGCTTGTCATGAACGCATAAATTAGTAGATTTGACTAATTTTGTAATCAGCAATATTATGCATTGCACAACAAGTCATTTTTTTGCGTTGTTGAAATTTTATGTGCGGCTTATTAGTAAAAAGAGAAAAAATATAAAAATTATGATGTAATTATAATTAAATGGCAATACATTGTGACGGACGGACAGGATATCACAAATGTTTTTTCAACACGGCAATCTGATTGATAGCCATTTTGAAGAGCCTTTTGTTAGTGTTTGTGGATGTTTTCAAGCAAATTTTCTAAAATTACAATGATAATTAAGTGATTTTACTGTCTAAAACTCAATTACACTAAAACACCCCAATTACAAAGACTTAACAATACAAAATAGTTTGTTTAGTGAGGGTGCATTGTGAAAAAATAACCGGAAAGAGCTGCCGTATTAAATTTTTGTTTGAAATCTGATTAAAATAACTAAATTAATAGTGTATGTGAAAAGTGTGTGATTTGTTGTCTGCATAAACAAACAGTGGATTATTGAATTTCCTGGCATTGTTATTTACGTCGCGTGTTTTGTTCTACGTAAAATTTAGATTGCTACAAGATGGCGGCGGTCGAATGCTCGCTCCTCCAAAACTCGCTGTTAGTCGATGTGTCATCGCTCGGAGCCTTCGGCGACATGCTGTAGACCGGCGCCTCGCATTGCGGCCGAGTCCCCCGGTCGCTTTCGGCGAGGTTCCATTTCATAAAATGGAATTTCGCTCGAGGCGCCAAAATGCGAGGGGTATTGACATAAGTTCAATACCGTACCGTTACTCAGGCGGCTGTACGTAATTATCAATGAAAATGTGCGAGCCAGGCGACGTAGGCAAAGAAGTGTGGAAGAGATGGATATTAGAAGCGATACGCAAGATACGGTCGCAGAAGCAAAGGCCGAGTGTGGAGCGAATATGTCACGCAATTAGGCAGCATCACAACTATCACGAGGATGTGGTGTCGGAGCGACTGGAGAGGGCTGTGCGAGAAGGTACCGTGCTGAAAGTGTACAACAAGGGACAAAGTTCGTACAAAGACCCTGGTGGGCTTCAGAGCAGAACGTTACGGTTAGCGCCAGACGTGGATGTGTCTAGGGCTGTGGCCAAGGCAGTGCGCGAATTGGGTGAGCGGGATGGCTCAACGCTAAGAGCCATCGAAAGACATTTACGCCAAGCATATCAAGTGTCAGTGGAACCGAAAGTTGATGAAAAGGCTGTGTTGAGGGCTGCGGCGAAGCGTGCCGTAGCCAGAGGACTATTGACATACCAAGCGGGGGCTTATAAAGCCACAGATAAGCCCCTTACTACTTCAGATAGGGCCTCTAAACAGAGGTCAAAAACTCAAGAATCCCCAGAAAAGGTAGGTCATAAACTTTGTAAACAACAACAAACAACATTCACACAAACAACAGCATGTTCTTATCACTGGATTACTGATAATGATTAGCACATGTCTGAATGTTACTCAATTCTTTTTCCTTAACATGAAATATTTTTTGATTTAATCTTTTGGAAAAGTACATGCATAACATTTCACAACAATCTATGTAAGAATAAAGAGTGCAGTATAGATATGAGACACTTTTATTTATTATTTGAGATATAAAGAAAATATTTGGTGGTTATAAAAAAATAACCACAAAGGCTGAGGTGGCGAGCTCTGCTTTGCTTCGCTCCTGCCTTCTAACCTATATTAAAAAGGTTTGAATCTGTTTATAATAAATAAAAGGTGTTCCATAATTATACCCCACCCAAAACAAAATTAGTGATATATAAACTTTGATTTCAACCTGTTCCCTTCCTTATATAAATGATTATTGCACAATTTTAATAAGTATTTCATGAATTAAGTTGTCCTTATAACTTTTATATGTTATTAAAAATTAACGACTTTAATATGAAATTTAGTCTATTAGATTTATGACCCACTGAATGAAATTCTTGTTGGACAATGTATAATATTAATCTAAATAGAATTCTTAGTTGACATTTAAGGAGTATACTTATTATGCCCTTGCTCTATGTAAGTTAGTGTTAATGACTGGCCAAATGCATCTTGTTTATGGTGTTAAATAATAACAACTTTAATGATAAGCTACATCAGTGTATATACATAATTAACAATGTTGAATGGCATTGTTCTGGCCACCCTGTATCTATAATGCACAGCATATTCATCCATGTAGACCAGCCATAGTCCACCTTTTTTATAGGGGGCACATAGACTAGATTAAGTACAACATTTTAAACATTTTGAACATTTTTTTCTGATGAAAAGTGCATATGTCATTTATGGACATTTGCAAAAGGTAGGTAACACGTGTTACCACTGTAAATCCTTTACATTGTACAACTAAATAGTATCTAAGATCAGATGAGCCACTTACAAAAGTTTGGTATGTCTGCCACACACCAAACTTTTGTAAGTGACATACACTATACTAATATACAAACACAGACATTCATAAATTGTTCCGTGTTTACCAAAATACTGTTATGAGTTATACAACTCGAATTAAAATTCCGTTTGGAAGTACTATAGAATTTATTAGAACTATAAAAACATGTATAACACAGTTACAAATATGGCTGGACACAACCAGTACAAACTGCATGATTTAAATAATGCATGCAAAGTCCATCACTATATAGCTTATCGAATGAACAAGTCTTGGTCGTATCATAATTGTTGCTTGACTGCCTCACCCCTCCCTTCGGGCGGGAAAGGTAATTAAACCAGGTTTATGGCAGGCAGATGTGCATTTACTTTTCGTCGGCATGTAACAATACTAATGAAATTCTTTTTTATTTTGAACACCAATACAATAAACAAAATATTATATAATGTAAACAAAACAACAATTAATTTGGTTAATAGATGCAGAAGATTGTTTATTTATTCAAATCAGTTTTGCATAATAAAATTTAGGTAAATTTACTTCACATGTGTTCTTTAGTTTGTGGTTTCAATGTGATATTGAGCAATGTTAGTACAGATGTTATGTTATTCTCATATAAATCATCAGTATTGTTTATACTACATAGGCAAAACTTTTTTGTCTGAATTATTCTTAATTATTTTGTGTTGTTTAAATTTAATTTACTCTATTCATGTACATCTGTTACTTTCTTACTTTAAAATATGGCTTTGTATAGTTTGTGGATCAATTTTAAGTGTTCATGGGTATTTAAGTTTTGACTTAATGAAACAATCTGCCACCAGGAGAATCAGAGTAATATAGCCTATTTCCAACTTAGCGCCATCTAAATTGGTAGGTCTTTGACTGATGCCAGGCAAGTGTTCTTATGACAACTTGAATACTCATATTATACTAAAGAGTAATTGTTTTATTCATATTGAGTTAAGAGTATGTTTTTAGGCTTCTTTATGAACCATAAAGAAGCCTACAGTCCGCAGACAAACAGAAACACACTGTATATCCCCAAATTAAGCAAGTTACGCTTGTGTTATGGGTAATATACAACGGACCACTCTTGGGCCGATCCCAGACCATAGTAAATAATGGAGAAAATATGTTTCCGAAATTTACTATACCAGGAATCAAACCCGGAGCCTCTGCTTTACAGTGAGGTAAGCCGGCAAAGGCTTAGTCCGCTCAACCACAGAGGCCGCCAAACTTACACTAACTCAATATATATAAGACTGTTAAAACTTTGCAACCAAACAACTCTTACTTAAAAACAATATTTATTCTAACCTCGGTTCTAACTCATTTTTAATCAAAATAATGTTTTATTGAAAATAAACTTGCGCAACAAAGATTTATCTCTCAAGTTTCCACTATAAATAAGTACTAGAAATACTCAGTGTATACAGCATCATAACCATTTTTGGCTTTTCTCCATATTTGTATAACATAGTAATTTTTCTTGGAAAAGCGAATAAGAATGTATAATTTATAATATGCCTGTACACAATGATATAGGGACATTGTGAAAACAATGAAAATTAGGGTGGCTACATACATGTTGTATTTTTTAGGGTTACATAACCCAGTTTCAAAAATAGTGGTTATTCTTTGTACCTATAATGCAAGGTCTGATAGGCAGACACTTGACCAATTTTTGTTTCTAATATTTGGAATATTTCATTGATATCTTGAAATACTTCAGTTCCACAGTGTAATAGTATAAAACAAATTTATTTACATCTTGCTGTGGCCTCTTCTTTGTTCATACTGGACTTGGTTTTTATATTCAAATATTTATCCTGAATCCTGCAAGATATTAAAATGAAATATGAACAGGACACAAAATCCTGTTTTAACTCTTAAAATTTTCATTTAAATCCTTAGAGCCCTTTCCAAGTCTGTTGAGAATAACTTTCAGACCATAATTAATTTAAATTATAAGTTTGAACATTACTGAGGTTCTGTTGTCGCTTTGTCACTTCTATAATCACAGATTTCGCCAAGGCTGCACTTTTAATTTAACTTTAACAATAGACAAAAGAGTATATGTGTGTGTGTGTGTGTGTGTGTGTGTGTGTGTGTGTGTGTGTGTGTGTGTGTGTGTGTGTGTGTGTGTGTGTGTGTGTGTGTGTGTGTGTGTGTGTGTGTGTATATTAAATACATGGTAGTGGTTGCAATGTTTTTTTTATTGATTTAATGTATTTTTTATGCATATTTTAAAAAAATACTAGCATTCTGCACTCCTCTCTATAAACTATAAGTTTCAAACTCCTCTATCTGTGCAATTTTCGTAAAAAGGGCTACAAAGTTTTTGCATCACATATTAATATAATGAAGATTTTCTTTGCTTCTGTAAATTTATGTACTTTGACATTGTAGTATGTGTGACATGCCAGTAAACTGCTGGCATGTCTAACACCCACACTATAAATAGCAGTTTATACTTAAATTTTAGCAATTATTTTCAAATCAGAGATAGATCTTTTACTTAATAGTAGACTTATTTTTCTCTTTCGTGTACCTATTCCTTTGTTTAAAATTATTGTGCTCTATTTTTTTAGTTACCTATGCTTCACTGATTTCAAAATGTATAAGAAATTTTGTTGAGTCATCATCCTCCTTGTAGTTGACTCATAAATATCTAATGATACAAGTATGACATATTGATTTTGAAGGCATATGTCCTTGGAAAACCCACCTGTGTCTTTGCATAGTGAAAAAGCCATTGTCAATGTATATAAGGTCAAAATCATGAGATATTACAGTTTATCGAAAACTGATATATATAATTTGTATGCATGTTGTAAGATTCACTACTTGTCCAGAATGGATTTTATTTAGCCTTAAATGAAACTGGATGTAGAAGCAATAAAACTTTGAAAGTAAATGGTTATGTCATGAGTATATTCCAGATTGCCTGGTGCCGAATTCTGCTATTTGAATATCTTGGTGTTGCGAAGATATTCAAAGTACAATTCCATTGTGATGGTGTTTAAAATTCGTTTTCTACTAAATCCATAATATGTTCTCAATATTGTTGCAACAGAATAATAGTAGAAAAAATTGGTTACCAGAATAACCATTAGCAGAAATGGGTTAACTATAATGAACATTGAAAAGCTATCAAAATTTTATTTCGCGAGTTTTCGCTTATACATGTTTATAAAGATAAAGAGGCCTGCCAAGGGCATGCAATCGGGATTAACGGAATACCGAAATCAGGCAAACCTATGATTGAGACATAGTTTCCGTGAGTTTGACGAGATTGTAATAGCAGAATTGGACTCCAGGTTTTTTTAATTTAGCTGTAGGTATAGTTATACTCAGTGCCTTTAAGCAATTTATTATTAACTAATTGTGCCCTGCAACTTCCCATGAGATATATTCATATCTTTTGAACCTTGTAAGAAATCAAAATTTTGCAAATGAACCATTTTGTGCTTTCAGGGCCAAACTTCCAGGTAGAAATACAGACAAAAGTTTTAAAAACAGTTAATTATGATTAAGTCACAATCATATACACACAATTGTAATTTTATTTATCAGTATAGATTTTCATGTTATTTATGTTTCAAAATCTTTTCTTTCATTTTCTCTCAATTATTTAGGGTCGACACAATATATATTTTCCTTCCATACTCCTCTATTCTGGCATACATCTTCTGTCACACCACAAATTGTAATTTCATCCTTAACACAATTCATCCATGTCTTTTTTGGTCTATGTTTACATTTGCACCCATCAATCTTGCATTATATGCCCATACCATGTTAATCTTCTTCCTCTCAATTTTTCAGTCATGGGTACAACTTTCAAAGACCCTTCTATGTATTCCTTTCTCGTAATCCCACACATCCATCTCAACATTCTCATTTATGGTCTATCACTTTATTAGCCCAACATTCGGACGAATATAACATGACTGTTCATATGACAGATTTAGATATCTGACCTTTTAGTTTCAGTGGCATTAGTTTGTCGCCTGTTACACCAGTTACCGATCTCTACTTTAGCCATGCTACTATTATACTCCTTACATCCTCTATAGCACAATTACTCTGCAGTAGTGAACCGAGGTTTCCGAATTCGGGGTTACATGGTAGTGTGACTGATTGTAGTTTGAGAGGCACAGCACTAGAGGTTCCGCCGAAATCGCAAAACAGATATTCGGTTTTGGTTCTGCTGATTTTCAATCCAATGTCCTCTAGCGCTTGCCACCACCTGCCTAATTTGTTTTGAACTGCCACTTGATCTTCATCTACCAGAAGAATATCATCTGTGAAGAGTATGGACCAGGGGGCCTTTTTCTTGTTTCTAAGTAAAATTGATATAATCAATACATGGAAACATTCTTCTTAAATAAAGTATAGATCAGTTTAGAAGTGAACACTGACGAAGGGATTGGTTCCATAAATTATGTTTGAAGTTCCTTTTATGAATTTGAAATGAAGTGAACTGATACGGCAGGAGGGCCAATCACTGTGTCTCAGGAGGGAACATGTTGAAGTGAAGAATATGTGGAGTGGTTTATTACCAGTATGTACTAAGCCTTTGCCGGCCTACATCATTGCAACGCAGAGGCTCCGGGTTCGATTCCTGGTATAGTAAATTTCGGAAACGTATTTTCTCCGTTATTTACTATGGTTTGGGTGTCTGGGATCGGCCCCAGAGTAGTACGTTGTATTATTACTCATAACACAAGCGTAACTTGCTTAATTTGAGGATATACAATATGTGTTTGTCTGTCGATTATTATTATTATTATGTCGGAATAAGCTAATCTTTATGCAACCGAACAACTTCAAACCGCTCTCGGGAAAATTCCCGAGGAATTCCTGGGATAAATAGTATAACACATTTGATTACATATAATTTGTTATCGATCAGTGAAGAAAATCGAATTTGAATTCGATTTTCTTCAATCTGCCCTTTTTAAATCTTTCTCAGAAAATTTTCCGCGGGAATCTCAGGATAAAAAGTAGCGCAGATTTTAAGTCTAAGAATTTGCTGTCGACCAGCGAAAAGCGCATCGAAATCGGCCCAGTAGGTTTTACGTCAATCCCGAACAAATAGACAAGAAATTAAAAAAAATTGCATCGTGTTCTCCGTCGTTTGTATATTCTATTCTAGTTGGGGTTTTTTTAATAGCTTCAATGTACAGACACGGTGAGTTTAGAATTTTATAATATTATAGATTACTATATTGGTACACAGGCAGACCTAGTCCAGCTAATGAAAAGTGGTTACCATCACCTAGACGTTTGCAACATCAGGGGCGAAACTAATGTGTAATAATGAGTTACTAGCCTGTAGGATGCGATGGGGTGGATCAGAAAGGAACATTGGGATAGAGCAGATGGAATAGGTGGGGGGAGGCAGAAGTCGGCCATTGGAACTCTCACTCGTTGATTGAAACAGATTTACCTTTAGGTTAACATTCCATGCCGATATTCTGTAAGAGCGCAGCCCCGGATCTTGATTTTTTTTCGAGGGGGGCAAATACTTTAAAATGCCACCCCCCCGCTCGCCTATATTTTTACCTCAATCATCATTATTTCAGACATCAGACGCCCACTGATGGATAGGCCTCCCGGAAAGAACCCCGCAATGGCCGGTCTAGCACTGCTCTTTCTGTTTTAGGCCATTTTTTTACAAATAAACATACGTGCAGGAACGGAGAAAGAATATAATTTCCTGCGGCCGGGCGGCCTGTCGTAAGAGGCGACAAAACAACCCACAGCCACGTGGTAGGGTATTTGCTCGACTGGATGGCGACCACCCCTGGTCTAGAGTATGCCGCCATAACAATCTTGAATTGTTTTAGCATCTTTAGTGTTGCAAATATTTATAGGCGATGGTAACCGCTTTCCATCAAGTGGGCCGTGTTTCCAAGTACAGTTTCATTTCTATCGCACGCACGCTCTCCGTCCACAAATGTGAGCGGGTTTTACTTCGCCACTGCCGCGCACGCGTGCGTCTGTGTTTTATAACCTATACCTAAGCGCTCCGCCAAAAGTAGTTTATGTACTTCAAGTACTGGACGTCACAGTGGTCAAAATTGCGTTAATTTTGAGTTGTGTATTTGTCTGCGAAGTTTGAATTTGCCGCCCTGTGAATTAGCCGTCCGTTGAATTTGACCCCCCTCTCTCGATTCGAGCCTGTAAGAGCGTAGTATCACATGATCGAGTCGCCTCTAAGAGCTATAATCGAGATAATGATTTCAGTATGACTGTACGCGTCTATATGTAGAACAAACTAGAGGAAGCCTATATCCAGCAGTGATATGCGACTGGGAAACGACAAACACAAACCGATATTTATGAAACATAATCAAATAGAGTAATAAAAATATTACATGCTCATATTTGTGATAAATATGTTGATTTCAATAAAACCAAGTGCTAATAAAACTCATTGGTTCAATATAGTGGTCAGTGACCTCAATACAGCCTTGAAATTTGTCTATCTATCATTTTTACAATAAGTTATGACTTATCGAAGTATTAAAGATGCCTATTTGTTTTTTATTTATTTATTTAGGGCAACGAATCATTACACCCCTTAGAAAATTAAATAAAAATATAAACTATTGGTAAATATTACTTGTTGCGCAACCAGCGATGTTGCCCACACCTACAATTAAACAAAAGATATAAATCCCTCTGTCTGTTAGACAGTTATTACCCAGAGAATTACGAATTGATATTAGAAGATTTTGTATACAGTCGTCAATAGATGTGAAAATCACTACAGTACTTGACTAAAACTTGTTTTAACCTGCATGTTTGATGTATACTATACTATAATAATTCATATCTATAATTTAAAAAAAATATCAGCCCATAAATGTCCCACTGCTGGGCTCGGACCTGCCATTATAGGTTATTATTATATATTATTACTAGCTGATGCCCGCGACTTCGTCCGCGTGGTGCGGTTTTTTAACAATCCCACGGGAACTTTAATTTTTTGGATCAAGAGTATCCTATATGTTGAAGAGGGATATAAGCTACCACCATACAAAAATTCATTTAAATCGGTCCAGTCGTTTCGGAGATTAGCCGGTACAAACAGACAGACAAACGGAGAAACAAAAAAATTGAAAAAAAATCTAATTTAATTCTATTTCACTTCTTACACCTCGGCTCGGTTTTTAGCATTTTTTTTTATTGTACAGAAATTCGACCTCTACAGTTTTATTATACATATGTATAGATTCATATCTATAATATTATAAAATTATAAAAATGCGTGTCTATACATTGACGCTATTTAAAAATAAAACACCTGGAATACACTATATGAACGATGGAGAATACAATGCAATTTTTTTATATTTCTTGTCTGCTTGTTCGGGATTCACGTAAAAACTACCGAGCCGATTTCGATGCGGTTTTCGCTGATCGACAGTTGAATTAAAATCTGCGCTACTTTTTATCCTGGAAATTTTACTGATAATGATTCAAATTGCCAGATTGAAAAATATCGAATTGCAATGCGATTTTTTGACTGATCACTAGCAAATTTTATGTAATAAATTGTGTGATATTTTTTATCCCGGGAACCCCGTGGGAATTTTCCCGGGAATGGTGTACAATTTAATATTTAGATTGCATAAATATTAGCTCTTATTATTTTGATACAATTTCACCAGAACAATAACTTAAGTCCTTTTTCAAGTGATGTGATACTTTATGTTTCGGGAATGTTTTAAAGTGAGTAGTATACATAACAATTCTTCTTCTGATTTTGCTGATTGAGAAATTGGCCTTAAAACATTTACTTTTTAAATGTTAGAGCCGATTTTTCAATTATCAGATAAAAGCAATTGAAGTCAAATAAATTTAATATAAATAGAATAACAATTAATATCTATCTATACAATGTAAAACATTTATTAGGTACTATGTAAATTTTAAGGTAAACTTAAAAATTTTAAGTTTGACTGACTAACAACCGTGTAGTTGTCTTTATTGGACAACAGGTCTCCGTCTCATTACTACTTAGCCAGCAAATCTGTTCATAATTATCACTATTTGTAGTTCACTTTAAAAAAAGTTTAAGTACCAAGTGGTTAAGTCCATGGTTAAATTATTGGGAGTGATTATATTGATGTGAACATTTCAGAAATCAACCCAGGGTGTGCCTGTGTGTACGGAGTGCCTTGGGACAGATGTGAGGAACAGGTTGGGTGCTGTGGAGCCCCTGATCTGTTGTCAGCAGTGCAAGACGTATGCACACCCCTCATGCCTCAACCTCGATTACATAAGTCAAGCTACTTTAAAGGTTGGTGTTTTAAAATTAGGAGATGAAATCAAATGAAATGAGACTTATTTACATAAAGAGTACAGGGAACATAAAATAATTCACAATACAATTACAATTTTATTGGAGCGTCCAAAGTTAGCTCTGGTGCCCGCACTAGGTCTCAACAGAGCCTGTGTGGTGGGCCTCAGTGGAGTTTGCTTCGGTTTCAAAATTCTTTTCTTTTATCTCATCATTCATGAAGCCCTTTAACCTCCGACTCTATGAATGGATATAGTTTATAATAAAATAATATCAGCCCATAAATGTCCCACTGCTGGGCTCGGGTCTCCTATTATAGGGGAAACGGACAGTATACCCGCCACACTTGTCCAAGGCGGCTTGGCAGGTTTGACACATCGGTTATCTCGATGTGCAGGTAGCATCACGATAGTTTTCCTACACCGTTGTTAGCACATGGTATTTGTAACAGTATGCACATTAGATCAGAAGACTCACTAAGAGGTGCATGCGTTCCGGCCAGGATCGAACCCGCGCCCTTTGAGTTTGGAACTCGTCCGATAACCATTACGCTACTACGACTTATGAATGGATATAAAAAGATCAAACTACTGACAACATAATGTGTATCGGATTCTATTTCAGGATTTTGTCCCACTTTTTTCTTATGCAAATTTTGTCTCAGAAATATGCCAGCATAAAGAAGTTGGTTAAAAATGAAAAAATGAGAAGTATTCCCACTTAATCAACATTTTGTACGAAAATTTAATGTTTCTCCAAATATTTACATTTTGTCTGCCAATTAAATTTGTATTTTAATACAATTATATTCATATTTTCACATTTCCAATAAACTTATGAATGCAACTTATTTTTTGAAATTTTGATAAGTATACCAAAAAGGAAGAAGATAAAACGGAATATATGACAAGTGCTTGATCACACGCATAGCGATAGTGACCGTCGAAGGTCAGAACCATCAACGCAAATTTGTTAAAAAGTTAAAATTGCATAATTTTTTTAAATATCTATATCACTTTTTATAGGGGAACTTTCCTATTCTGATTCCTTCTCGCACATGGCGACCTTTTCACTTCTTTATCGAAAGCTTGGTGTGTCCATAAATTGTCGCCGAAAGATTACAAGCCAAGCAAGAGGGGAAGCTGTTGGAGTGACACTAGTTGTACCCTCCGCCTACATCATCTAATATCCCTGTTAAAATAGTGCCATGCGATGACACCATCCTCTGACGTTTATCAAGATCTATCTCTTATCCCCTGACTGTGCGACTTATAAGTCGCGCGAAGGAGTTTTGCCAATGATCGACCCTACCACTTCCTACGATAGGGACCCGCGGTCGTCAAAGAATTACAATTATATAATATAACTAGCCGATACTCGCCCGCTTCGCGTGCCGTAAAGGAGTTTCGTAAAATCCGTTCTTAGCTGAGGTCCATGCCAAATTTCAAGTCTATAGGTATAATAGTTCCCGAGATATCGTGATGAGTCACTATATACGTGGATTTCAATTATATATATATATAGATAGATAATACGACAAAGGGGGCAGGAGCTCGTCGGCAAACCTACGCCAGGACAATTCTGTTATCTTTATATATAAAAATACTTCTGTTCGTGTGTATGTCACTAGCCTCCGCCTAAACGGTTGGGCTGATTTTGATGAAATTGTTTCTGTGTATTCGGTCTCTGGATGGTTTAGATTCACAATAGAGCTAGGTAGGTGGCATTGCAATCGGGTTCCAGATTTCATCTTTTTCAAAGCAGGACGGACGTCTGTCTGGCGCGCTAGTCTTTATATATGTGTGCTATGTTTGTTGTTATGTTATGTGAAGCGTTGAATCGGGTGTTTATGTGATTCGCAGTCGGTGCGGTGGTGGTGCGGCGAGTGCGCCGCGTGCGCGTTGTGCGCGACGCGCGGCGCGTGGGCGTCGCGTTGCGTGCACTGCGCGAGCGTCGCGCACCCCACCTGCGCACCGCCGCCGTGGCGCGGTCACGACTGTCAGCGTACGGCCAGCAACGTCGAGAGGTATACTCGCGTACACATTTCCTATTTAAACTAACCCTCGTATCTGATTCTGGAGGCTGCCAACGCGTTAGTATTATTCCAGGCGTTGCAATCCTCTACAGGCGACAATAACCACTTCTCGTTAAGCCGCGTACTTACTCATCTGCGGGCCGAGCTTACGCTCGAACGCTATTCGTCGTTCGTTTTCGTCCGATCAGCCCGAAAGAGTTAAATGTTTTGGATTGAAGAAAGAAAGAACAAATATTTCTTTAGAACTACAATAATAGAGTCTATACTAGGATTTGACCGCGACTTCGTCCACGCTTGACTTGAAATTCTCGCGGGATTCTCGGGACACAAAGTATCGCAGCATTAAAAAAGAATGTAAGCTATCATGTAACTGGAGTGTCGGAATATGCTAACTTTTATGCACCCGAACGACTTCAAACCGCTCCCGGAATAATTCCCACGGGATTAACTGGAGTAAAAACTTTTATGCACCCGGACGACTATCGTTCCCACAGGATTCCCGGATTTCGTATTATTATTACATAAATATGCTATTGACCAGTGAAAAAATCTTATTGGAATTATATTTTTTTTCAATCTGGTCATTTTTAAATCATTCCCAGAAAAACTCCCGCGGCATTCCCGGAATAAAACGTAGCGCAGATTTTAAGTCTGAGAAATTGCTGTCGATCAGGGAAGACCGCATCGAAATCGGCCTAGTAGTTTTTAAGTGAATTTCGAACAAACAGACCAAGAATCTTAAAAAATCCCATCGTGTTTTCCATAGTTTATATAGTCTATTCCAGTGATTTAAATACCTTCAATATACAGACACGGCATGTTTAGAATTTTATAATATTGTAGATATTTGACATAAAGAAATCAATATCAGTACAGTGCTCTTTTGCCCCTTCCTCCTATATTGTTGTTTGAATGTTATTTTTGTATACCTGAGTAAACATTGTGCATTTAAATTTTTACAGCATCATACTTACTATATATATATATGAAAACTTATTTTTAAAAAATTAATCATCTTTGTCTTTAATTAGGCCACAGTTGTCTATACTAACATTACTAATATTATAAACAGGAAAGATTTGATTGTTTGTTTGTTTACATTGAATAGGCTTCGAAACTACTGAACCGATTTGAAAAATTGTTTCACTGTTGGCAAGCTATCCCCGGTGACATAACCTATATTATATTTTCAAATAAATTAGAGATCCTTACTAAAACTCCAACAATGTAACCCGAGGTGTAAAAAATTACCTAAAACCGCGTGCGCGGCGAAAACTATTGATGATAGAATAAAATAATGTACTACGACTTTGCAGAACCCATTATTATTTACAAAAAGTGTCGTGACAGCATATGTCTAACTATTATAGCTATGGCACAATAAGTGTTCTTTTATTTTAAAAATGTAATTGAAATGCCGTCGCTAAAAAAAGGCTCTTTATTTGTATCTTTGTATTCATCCCTATCAAAATAAATGACTTCATATTCAAGACTGCTTCAATACCTTTATACAACGTTTTAAATAATTCAATTCGGACATTCCATTCGAAAGATATCACGAGTTTAAAAATGTAAGTATTAGAAAAAAGTTGCGTGGTCGCCGCTCACCCTGCTCGGCTAGCAAGGCAGCATCTTATGCGATGTAGGCGTCACTGGGGTACGGGCCTTACGGGAGAGGAAATATTTTGAATTCGCTCAGTAGGTAATTAAACTCAACAAAAAAGAGATACACGTGCGAAGCCGGGGCGGACCGCTATTTAATTCTATAAAATGCTGACTTTTGTATATTATTTTATGCAGTCACCTAAGAAAAGAGTTTACTAACTACAACAGTTCTGCCTTAAGCCTCTATTCTGCTCATGGCAGTGCTTATACAGTGTGTACAAGCCTAACATAGTAATAATTAAAATATTACTTTCCTAATAATTGAGTGTGATGTACAGCTCCCGGAAAAGTTTTCAACGATTTCCCGTACATGTAGAGTGCCCTAAATAATAAATAAATAAAAATTAAATAGGTTATCAATATCAATAGGCGGAAACCTCATTAAAATTGGCATAGTAATTTATACATCATTGTATAGAAACGAATAACTCATCCCTTTTATAAAGTTAAGTGTTTTTGTAATATACAAACATGACATCTTACAGTTTTATAATATAACATTGTGACCTGATTATACTTCGCCGCGCCCAAACATTTCTAGGTAATAAATTATAATAACGTGTATGTTTTTGATGAGTATGAGGCCCCCTTCTTGAATAAATTATGTTAAAATCGGCACGCTTTACCTACTTTGTTATACTTATTTTCCATAATGGAGACTGATAAATCGAGAATAGAATGAAAATATTGTCTGTAGTGACGATTGTTTTGGTAATGGTTGCAGGTCGACGATGGGCGGCAGCGCGAAGGGGCGCAAGCCTCGCGGCGGCAGCCGGCACGTCGAGTCGGACGAGGAGCCGTCGGACGGTAATGGCCCGCCGCACGCCCGCCTCCCGCCCGAACAGAGAATGTCCAAGGAGAAGCAAAAGTTCTTTAGATTTTCCGCTTTCAACTTGGTGAAGCGGCGGCGACGGGAGTCCTCCAGCGAGTGGGAGGGGTGGGAGGGCCGCTCGCGCTGGGGAGGGGTGCGCGTCACGCGCGTACAGCGCGTCGAGCTGCGCCTCGAGCGGCGCCCGCCCTCCCCTCGCCCTCGCCCTCGCCCTCGCCCTCGCCCTCGCCATCCCCCTCGCCCTCGCCCACGCCGTCGCCGTCGCAATCGCAATCGCAATCGCCCACCAACTCCGAGGCCGACTCGAGCGGGTCGGAGGTGGCCCCCTCGCCGCGCTCGCGCTCGCCCTCGCCCTCGCCCGCGCCGACGTTGTCGTCGTCGTCGCCGCCTCTGCCCCCGCCGCCGGCGACGATCACGCCGCACCACATCTCGGCCGTCTTCGAGCGCCTCGCCAACGACACGGGCCCCGGCGGCGCGTGGGGGTTCGCCGCCGAAGCCCAGAAGGCCCGCTCCCTCGAAGCGCCCCCACCGCAGCCGCAACCCAGGGAAACGTCGATCACGGACAAGGGCCGCGTCGCGCGCAGGCGAAGCAGATGCGGCGAGAGGCTCCTCACGACGCTCTTCGACGGCCTGTCGGAGTTCTACTCGGTGCGGAACGCGTCGAGGTCGCAGTCGAGACCTCGCGCGATCGCGGCGCCCGAGCCCGACCGGTGCGTGCTCAAGGAGACGAGGAGTACGTTCCGTCGCTACCAGGCGGCACTGAGACGAAGCGGAGGCCGCGGCCGGACGCCCAGCGAGAGCCCTCCGCCTAGAGAGAGATCGAAGGAACGCGCGAGGAGTCGCGAGAGAAGCAAGTCGCGGCCGGCGGCGGAGAGGAAACCGGTCGCGGCCGACTACACGGAGGCGAGGAGTCGGTCGCCGAAAGTGGAGATGGACGTCGAGACGGAGGTGGCGGAGTTGAACTGCGTACGGTTGTCGGCGTCGCAGCTGGTGCGGGCGCTGGCGGTGGGCAAGGCGGGCGCGGGGGCGGGTGCGGGGGCGCGGGCGGGGAGCAGGAGCGCGACAGGGAGAAGCTGGTGTGGGGGGTGGCGCTGGGGCGCGGGGGCGGCGCGCGGCCGGCGCCCGGGCGGACGGGTAAGCTGCGGGGCGCGTGGGCGCGGGGCGCGGCGAAAGTGCGCGCGTGGACGTGCCCGTCCCGCCGGCCGGCGCCGCCCTCGCGCCGAGGTCCGGGCGCGCCCTCTGTTCGGGCGGCTGGCCGATGCTCTCGATGCTCTTCGAACGCTTCTTGTCGCTTCTCACTGAGGGACGCCGGGTGCCGACTACAATATACATTTGTTGCTCGGGGTCGGCAGTATCCACACGTGCACTTTCGCTCGCGCGCTACACTCGTTACGAGCGTACATTTCAATAGCTTATCGTTGACTTGTAACAATCTATTTCAACATTTTCATCATCATAATCTAAACATGTTACTTACAATTTGTCATGAGATATGAGCAGTAGTCGCTATTTCTGTGTTAATAACCTTATAGAGGTTTCAAATTAATGCATCCAAAATCTTTATTATGTTGTCTCTGAATTCTAAATTGAATTTTCTCTGTAATCAAATGATTCTTACTATTGTTAACTTATCCTAGATTCTTATTAGAAATCCGAATTTAGAACAATACAATAAACACCTTAGAATGAGAAATAACTTAATTTCTTAGCGAATGACCTTTCATTACTGTGCACAGAAAGCAAGCGGTTGCCGGCGGGCGTGACCGAAGCGGACGCGGAGCTGTTCAACCAGGCGGTGAAGCACGCGGGGGTTGGGGCGAGCGGCGCGGAGGGGGAGGTGGCGTGCCCGCCCCTCTCCCCCTCCCCGGCGGCCCTCCCGCCGGCGCCCCCGCCGCGGTGCCCCTCCGCGATCGAGTTCGGACAGTGGGAGATCGACACGTGGTACTCCAGTCCGTTCCCACAGGAGTACGCCAGGTAAGATACGTAGCATCAGGTTACGAAAGCATCTCAAGTAAACATTCATGATTGAAGAGACTATAAACAGTAAATAAATTGATTCAAGTCAATATCGTATCAAATAGAAATCCATAGTCTGCCTAGCTTGTGAGAAATACAACATTTGTACCTAAATAGTTTCTTTTGTTGCAAATAATAAGATATAAAATAAATATTTATTAAACCTTATAAAAATGTCCTGTAGTTTCTGTATTGACAATTTTTTGTTATATGATGATACATCATTTGAAGTATTATTAGTCAGATTTTGAAAAACCTTGATATTTTTAAGTTGTCTTTGTTTCTAAAAGCAATATGCTGGGTGATATTAGCTCCCAGATTCATAAAAATGGTTCCTCCATCTTTTGACTTTGAAGTGGGAAAACTGGAAAAAATTGAGTTTGTAGAAGAATTTTAAAATAGTTTCAACTAAAATTGGTTTGAATGTTTAGTTTTTGAAATAAAGATATTATGAATCAAATCCCTTTTTATGGCTCCCATAACTAAATGACAAAAACAGTGTGTTTGTGATCACTACAGAATCCTTCATAGTTTGTGGTCTACCAAGAGCACTTGCCCGACTATTATTAGCTATGTGAGAAGCCTCTATAGTAATGTATATTCTTTTACAGATTACCAAAACTATTCCTATGCGAATTTTGCCTGAAGTACGCGAAAAGTCGAGCTGTACTAATGCGTCACTTGGACAAGTGCCTTTGGCGCCATCCGCCCGCTACGGAAATATACAGATGTGGCGACATTTCCGTCTTTGAAGTGGACGGCAATGCAAACAAAATATACTGTCAAAATTTATGTTTACTCGCAAAACTGTTCCTAGACCACAAGACATTGTATTATGATGTTGAGCCATTCTTATTCTATGTGCTAACTAAGAATGACAGTAAAGGATGCCACCTCGTAGGATATTTTAGCAAAGAAAAACATTGCCAGCAGAAATACAATGTTTCATGTATCATGACAATGCCGCAGTACCAAAGGCAAGGCTTCGGGAGGTTTCTCATCCATTTTAGTGAGTGGTGAAATCTTTATTACTTATTATGTACATCTATAGCAATCTTAATGAATTGACTTGAACCCATTATTGAACTTTGAAATGTTAGTTTCACTTCACTTCTAATTATTAACAAGTAGATATACATTTGATGTTTCTTACAACCAGTTTTAATTTTCCACAGGTTATTTATTATCAAAGGAAGAAGGTCAACCAGGTACCCCAGAAAAACCCCTATCAGACCTCGGAAGAGTTTCATACCATGCATACTGGAAATCTGTTATATTGGAATTCCTTTATGACAAGAAAGAAAAACCTTTTACATTTGAAGAGATTGCTCATTCAACTGGAATGCATATGAATGACATTGCCATAACATTTCAGCTGTTAGGCTTTGTCAGGTATATACCTAATGAAGATTCTGTGAAATTGGGGCTTTGTATCAATTGGAGTAAGGTTGACAATCATATGAAGAAGGTAATGAGTCGTCCAAGGCTAGAAATAGACCCTGAATGTTTGAGGTGGACGCCATTACTTGCGCCAACTGTGAACCCCTTCAGATCGCCGGAAGAGGTTTCAGGTGACCAGGAAACTGATATTAATGAGGAAATGAAAACAGAAAGTGATGATACTGCTACCGAAACCGAGGTTCCGGTCTCCAAAGTTGAGATTAAAGTGATAGAAAAAGAACCATCCCCTCCTATAGAAGTAACTTCATCAGGTAGAAGAAGAACAAGACCACTGAAATATAGTGAAGCCACTTATCAAACTACACCTTCCATAGGTGATGGTACAAGAAAACGCAAGAGAGATATTAGCAGAAAGATATCTGAAACAAATACTGAAGAAAAGAATGATGAAACACCAAGGAGACAAAGAAGTAAAAGTGTTGCAAGAAGAGCCAAGGTTATTGAGAATGATGATGGTGTAAAAAGTAGACGACAGAGTGCTAAAGAACCTATTTATGCATCTGATAGTCAAGAAAGTCAAGAAGAAGTTGATTCTTCATTGGCTCCTATTAATAACTCTGTTAGAGCGAAAAGTAAAAAACCGAAATGTATAGGTCGGCCGAGGAAGCGACAGAAAATCAACAAGTCCAACCCAAGGTCTGCATCACCAGTGGCCAAAAAAGCAAAGGTTATTGAAGACAATGAAACTGACCAGCTTAAAACTGATGATGATTCTATGGTAGCTGAAGAGATCGAGGATACTAAAGTTGAAGAAATTGTTAAAAGTCAAGAACAAAAACCGGAAGATAAGAAGAATACTGAGGAAACTTCAGAAGATTCATCAGGAGAAGCTGACGATGAGATGGATGTGGAGGAAGGGGAAGATAGAAGTATTGTCAGTAAACCTATCTCACCAAGAAACGTCGAAGAAAACAGTACAGATCATCATACCAGTGATATGGAACTTGATAGCATACATATTGATTCACCGAAATCTATAGCAGAAAAAGATCAGGTCATTAATGAAACTGCTTCCGATAAGTCTGAAAAAGAAAATGGGGTCATTGAAACAGCTAATATAGAAGTTGCAAAAGAAATCACAGAAATAGTAGAAAGTAAGGACGACGAGAACACTACCCCAGAAACAAACAACGGGGACATTAAATCGCCTAAGCCCATTGTTGATGATAAAGATACGATAATTATATCAGAATCTGATGACAATAATAGTCAAAGTTGCCCTTTGCCATCTCCTAAACCAAATATAGTTGTACCAGTGCAACAAAACAACGAAAAACCAAAAGAGATTGTTGAAAATGATAGTCCATCTAAAGTAATACCAGTTGTTTCCACAGAGAATGCTCATATAGTTTTGGACCCAAAAGTTCATGAAGAAGTTAATACAATAAGGCCTGCAGTAGATTTAATTGTTCCAAAGATAAATCAGATAGAAACTATTGTTGTTGAAGGAGAATCAGACAATGCTAATTCCCCACAAATGGGTATATCTCCAAAGAAAGACACTGTAATAAATGAGTCACCAAAGCAAACCAAATCTCCAGAAAAATTTAATGACATCACCTGCAATCAAAAGAAATGTGAAGCACGAAAAGAAACTGTAATTCAACATCAGAATGTTGAGGATAGTAAAGCAGAGAAAAAGACTCCTAATAAAATTGAATCTATCATCCAAAATTTGGATCCTATGAGAGATATAAGTGCTAAGAAGCCTGAGCCACCGAGGTTAGATTCTTTTCCAGAAATGGACATTAGAAAGTTGCCGACCCCAAACACAAGCAAAGAGAGTGATATTTCCTTTCGTAATGATCTGATGAATACGCGGAAAGATGAGATTGTAATCACTCGAAGCATAATCGAAACCACCATACCAAGTTACCAGAATACTGTAGTGAACAACTCTATGACAATACAGCAGATCAATACAGCTCAGCATTCATTTTTGAATCATAGAGCTAATGTTAACAAAGAATCGCAGGCTGTTCAAACCGACAAAGTCAGTTTAGTCAAGACCAGTGAACAAAATAGAGTTATGAATAACTTAGATACACCAGTGATAAGTAAAACTACCACTAAACTAGAAGTACCACATCCAATTTCTTCTCCAGTTATTAACCCTGTGATACCAAAAGTTCCAACTATACCAGATATTAATTTTTTACCTCGATGCCAAAGCGCTAATGCTGCAGTAAATTTAGGGTTAGAAAGAACAGATTTAGACCCAAACTTCGCTAACAGCTTGCAAAGTACTTTAGGTGGTTCAATGAGTATAGTACAGACTAACTCTCAGGATAAAAACGACCAAGGCTTAAAGCCAAGAGAGAAAAGTAAATTACGCGATGTAAGAGTAAACTCAGCACACAGTAAATTAGAAAAAACTGATAAGAAAATAAAAAACGATACTCTAAGAAGTACGCCTGAGCCGAAGATGTTTTTTCCTGACCAAAATGCAAACGCCAGAAAACCAGAGACGTCAGTCCCAATAAACGTAATCAATTCAGTACCTATGACAAGCAAGGTCGAAACTAAAACTACACCAGAAGTCCCAAAAAAGCAGGATTTTTTTAAGAAAGAAAAGTCCAACACCTCCAAATTCGAAGCAAAGAATGCTTCAGTCAAACATGATAAAAGTTGCACGGCTCAGTTGAACTTGAAGGCGGATCAAAATGACCTGAACAAAATGGTCCCAAAGTTTAAATATGATAATGAATTAGTCCCGAAAGCAGATTACGCCATGAATCAAATCCCAAACTATCACACAACTCACGGCCAATATCAGTGGCCACCTTGGGACCCTGCCAGATTACAAGGCACGTGGGACCCCAACAGATTATTTGAAGTGAAGATCGGCGAGAAAAACTACTCCGATAAGCTCCAAGGTTTTAACCTTCCCCATTTGGATCAGATGCAAAAATCACCGCAGAAGTTGCATCCCAAATATGACCAAAAAGATTTTCATAACATTGCCTACGGGGCCTTAAGTGGGAGTATATACGCGACTACAGGCTTACCGCATTTCAAAGAGTCCAAGACACCAACATCTAAAGCTTCAGAATGTTCACAGAAAAACGAATGCAAACCGACGAAACAGTCTAAAACAACCACGGCCTGTCAAACGCAGTGCGAGTCTAAGAAATCTCAATCACAGGCGAACGAGACTCAAATGAAGCAGATGATGCAGAGACAAGTGAAAGCTCAACAGGAGGTGGTGACGAGTTGTGCTGAATACAGACAACAGAGTCCTCAGGTTATGACATCACCTGCGTGCAAGACTCCATTCAACCAGAACGGGCCGTGCCAAGAGAAGACTGAGATTGAGAAGAAGTCTCGACAGCACTCCAAGAAGGATGAATCTCCAAAAGATACGAATAAAGAGGAGATGTGTGAGGCTGTCAGTCCTGCACTGCAGTCGATGGGTGTGTACACACCAGACTCAACCAGTAATTCGGTTCATTCAGTGCAGTATCCCACTTGTGAGTTGGATGTGAGCCAGTTGGGTCTTGAATCTCCGACAAGTATAGGGTCAGACCTAGCTTCACCATGCTCCATGATGCATATGCACCCGGCTCCGAGTCCTCAATACCCGCATTCTTCGATACATATACCCTCCATCATGTCGCAGCCTAATCAGCCGCCGAAGCAGCAGAAGATAAATAACAGGAATAGGTAAGTTGTTTTATTTTAATTGTGTCTAAGAGCAATTGCTGGTTTCTGTGAATTCCTTCACTTTTACTAACATTAAGTAGATTAGTTATGAATTTTTTGTATATGGGTCAAACACAAAAACGGAAGATAAGGTGTTCAAGTTATATAAATTCCATATGTACATTATTTGTCATGTATTTCTAATTATTATATATGATTATGTTGTGGGTATGTTAGATTTGATAGTCTTTTGTATTGTAACAAATGAATTATTTTTTATTGTCCTCGTTTAAACCAAAATGTGTCCTCTGTAGACTGTTCGTATACTGAATACCTCAGTTTGGTAGATGTTGAAAAATAACCTACAAAAAAAAAAAGTTTTTTTAATTTATTGAAACGTGTAAAAATTAAACAAATTTTTATATAGCAATCCATGTTTGCGAATCAAAACATATAAACAT
Source organism: Dendrolimus houi (assembly GCA_039645545.1). Taxonomy (NCBI): domain Eukaryota; kingdom Metazoa; phylum Arthropoda; class Insecta; order Lepidoptera; family Lasiocampidae; genus Dendrolimus; species Dendrolimus houi. Next base: position 2,415,807 of record CM077133.1, read on the forward strand.
ATTGTTCCAACATTTGTAATCTTCTCCTATAGATATGTCAGACTTTTTTGTGTTTGACCCATATATTCTCTTTAAGATCTTGAGGTTTAACCAATTAATATGGTATGTAACATTTGATGATGGGGATGAACACAGGATACTTCTTATTCCAATAAGATGAGACTTGTCATCAGAAATTTTAGTAAGCAAAGCCCACCTGATAAGCCTATGTGTTTTGATCTTGTATCCATGGCACGTAATAGAATATGAGGCTCTAGGTTTGTTTCAGTCAAATGGCGTATATACTGTTAATACAGCAATTAAAATTATTTTAATAATGTTTTAAAAGTAAGATTGTATTTATTCTATCTTTTATATAATCATTGTTTTAGAATTAATAAACTTAGCACTAATGAAAATTAATAAAAATCGAAATGTGTCCTGGAACACATAGTAGAAGTGAAACTTCAACGGACAAGTGGAAAAACGAATAGCAACTTGCCCATTGTGATTCGTTTTTCCACTTGTCCATTGAAGTTTCACTTCTACTATGTGTCCCAGCACACATTTCGATTTTTCGCAGGTTTACTGCAATTTATGATTTGATTAGGTTAGGTACATTTTAATGAATGCATTGTTTATGTAAACATTTTATTTTATCAAACAAAAAAACTGAATTGGATCCGGAACCAAAAAAAGCATCCATAGTCTACTCTAAAATTATGCTGCCTCTCCATGCGGCCGTAACGCTTTTTCGTGACAGAAAGAAATCCTAATACCCCTGTCTATATAGAAATTTCACTTCAAAAATGTATATAATCATATTTTAGAAGTAACATGTGTCACCTCCCTAATTGCATTACAGGAACAATGCGGCGAGTAACAGCGGCGGGGCGAACGGGGCGCGAGCGGGGTGGGGGCGGGGGCGCGGGCGGCGGCGAGGGCAAGCAGGGGGCGGGCAGCATGCGCGGCGCCCCCACGCCCCCCGCACGCCACCGCTCCACGCCGCCCGCGCACCAACCTCACGGTAACTAAATGTCCCTCCTTATGCCTTAACCAACTTCACAATCCACAATCAACACCACGGTATCAATATTAATCAGGTTGACTTGATTATAATTAATTGTAGTAGTCTTGCTTCGTGTTGAGCGGAGATATGGTCTAGGATGGAGCAGGTTAATTAAAAGATTCCTATATAGACAGGACTTGAAAATACTTAGATTATTATAGATATCATGAAAACACAATTCGGCAATGTGTTCCCCTGTTGTGGTGAGCGTAATGAAAGTGGATCTGAAGTGTTTCATTCTCGTCATTACTATAACAATAATAATATTCTTCTTTTCTCTTATTGTGTCTTTGTCTTACTGAGTAGGCACTGTTTGCTACAACTCCATTAATTCTTTGTAAAGTAATTCTGTAACATACTTCTGTATAAAACTTATAAAAAAAGAACTTGAGAAATAAATAGAATGAGAAATATAAAGAAAAACAATGTTTAGCTAGACGTGTTGCAGGGGAGATTCTTGCTGCTTCTTCTCCTTAACAGCAATAATAGGTTGCGAAGCGGTGTACATAGAATAGGAAGTAAAATTAAATTTTAACTTAATGTACAACCTTCAAAAAGTCTTCTCCAGTGGAACTTATTTTGAATAAAAACTTTGGAATTTGAATTAGCATAGGTATATCAACCATAATATAGTATGTTATACTGGTGCTGCATATATATATATATAGTGCATGTGATTGTCTGATGATGGGTGGAAAGGAGACCAGATTAAAAAGTCCCATTGCACTTTCCTAAATGGATTCCATGGAAAACCGATGGCTGGCAATTCTAAGCTCCTTCAGTTATTATTTATATAAATTCTTTGTTAAACCTAGTATTAGTTCTCGATGTCTGCGTGGTATATTTGGAGTCCTTCATCAGTGACTGCTTTTTTTTTTACAATATCATGTATTTGGAGTAAGTTAAATTAGGATACCCCTTATTAAAAAAAGGGTATGATGTGGGTTGACCTATCTATGTGGACAAAACTCCCTTAAAAATAGAATTTAAAAAAGCTAGTACATATTAGTTCAAAATACATTAGAAAACAAGTTACGAATGTATATATATGCGTTGCTGGGGAATTTGTTGTGCTGCTTCTTTACAGTAACTAAAATTGCTTTGGAAGCAATGTTAGAGTCATGACTTTTATTTTGCGTCGATGTTCAAAACTATAATTTTGTAAATTCAAATTTTCGCGTCAGTGAACACAATGAAACTATTTTATATTACGTACAAACACTACTTGACAATTGGTGACAAAATGTAAATAATAACATTAACAAAAAATTCTTAAATAATAAAATACTTTAAACGCGCCAAATCTGAATAATTGATCTTTTAGTTCCCAATTATTCGATCCTTAAGAATCTGTAGTTATCTACGAGTAACCAATATTGCCAGTTATAATACTAGGGCAATTTTTAAATGTGTAATACACGTACAAAACACTTAATAAACAGTATTTTCTTTTTTGCACTACTTAATTAGATTGAATACTCACTGATTAAAAGTATAAAATTTATTAAGAAATCATTATTAACAAAGGCTACGTTCCACAAGAGACTAACAACGACGACGCTCACGACCGCGATTTTTGCCGTTCCACTTGCTTGCGGGCGTTACAATTATAAACGCTTGTGTAACGAATTAGGGAGCGACGTTACATTGACGACGAAATACACAAATGTCATTGGTTGATTTGAAAATCGCGCCTTTTTCAATGTCAATCGATAGAGAGAATTAATGCTCTATAGTCAACGCTCACTTTTTTAACGTGGCCTGTGTGATCAAAAATGACCAAGGTCGCCATGTGGAACGGTTGACGGAGCATTTTGGGCGTTGTGAGCTACTAACGGAACGCGTCAAAAGTATCAATTTTTTACATTAAAATTCAGTTTATTCAAATAATAAAGGAGTTTTTGGCGGGAACTGAAAGGAGATGTTGTGCCGTGCAATTTTATTTATCTAAAAATGTGTAAAATTACTCTAAAATGAACAATAGTTGTAGGATATTGTTAGTTTTTGAGTAGTAGTTATGTGTTTTGTGAGAAATTTGAACTGTATAGTCAAATGTGATCTTTTGAGTTGCCACAAGAACTCCGTTGAATGGCACCAGCTGTGATAACCTACAGTTCAGCTGTGCTACACATAGGTTTAAGAAAATGAAGAAACTACATTGTAATCTAAGATCTGGCTTAAGGCCTAGCTGCCAAGCCATAAACCTAAATAAATAATTAAATAATAAAGCACAATAACTAGAGATGTGCCGACTAGTCGGCGACTATTCGTCAAAGACCTCCGACTATCTGGCTTTTTACTTTCTAGTTTGTAATCTATACTTTACTAGTACTTTCGTACATGAGACTTTCTTTTTTTGAAATGATTAAATTTTAATTGAGATCTTTCACTTTAATGAACAATAACAGTATTATCTTTAAACAAAAATTTTATTTTTACGCAACATACCGCCCTGGCCCGTACAAAAGCAAAAATCAAGAAACAATGCGAAGTAACCAAAACAGATTCCGACACGCTCGCAATGTGGCGGTTGCGACTTGCGCGCGAATCAGCTATAAACGAAGTGTCACGGATATCCCCGAAAGCGTGATTCGGTCTCTTTACAATCGACGGCCCAAAGTCATAATCGGCACACCTTTTGGGATGGAGATGGGTAATGGAGACGGTTGCGTTTAGGTGGCGGCGTGATGGGCGTGGGCGTGGGCGTCGGTGGCGTGGGCGTGGGCGTGGGCGGCGGCGGCGGCTACCAGGGCGGGTACCTGTCGTTCCAGCAGCAGCAGCAGTACCACGCCGGGTGGGCGCCGTCGTGCTCGCTGGCCAAGCTGCAGCAGATGGCGGACGCGCCGCAGCACCACCCGCCCCCGCCACCCACGCACCAGGTGATGATCACGCACGCTCTTAACGAACACCACACAACCGTGAGTCACTTCGGACACGTTTCTTATATTATTAACACCTTTTATAATTATAACTAGAGCTTTACCTCGAACCCTAATGTATGCCTCTTATTTAAATAAAGAGCAAGTGTTTACACAATAGACACTGGTTTTTTACATTAACCAATAAGTTCTAACCATTTTTGTGGGATTTTTATTTGAATTAAAACCACCTATGTCTCACTTGGAAAATGTATATTGTACTCTCGTTTAATCTTATGTGGACTGTGATCACATAACATTGCTATTTCACCACAGAACAAAAACCATAGATAACATATTAAATAGCAAGCGTTAATATAGGGTACATTGTATTAATTTTTATGTTAGTGATATTTGCACCCGGAAGATTGACTTCATTTTATACAGTAAACTATGCCATCAACCAATTTAACACAAGTGAATTTTTCAAGCGGGCCTTCAGGGCCAAATTCTAAACTATATGAAATATTGAAAGGAGTCTCAGGGCCAATTTTGATGAGAGGGGTATCATTAGATTTTTGTAAAATCCTTTTCAATTTACCCTTTTCAGGAATCGAATGGGCTGATTTTGAAAAGATAAACACACCTGTATTTATCTTTTCTTATTATACCAAATCAGAAATGAAACCGTAAACCGAGGGTTGTTTATAACAAAATGTTTTACAATTGAGTACTAGGTGTAGTAGTAGACTGGTACTGCCAGCGTTAAGTTGAAAAAATTGCCATTTCTCTCAACATTTGGTGTACAATTTTTCAGTAAGATTTCAAATGAAATAATTCACAACTAATTTGTAATAAAACGAATACCTTTTATTACAATTTAGTTGTGAATTATTTCATTTATTGTTATAGAGTAATATAATTGTTATAGAGATAATCTTCAATAGTGTAGTATTATTTATTATTATACTACACTATTGAAGAATATCTCTATAACAGGACTGCATTTGCAATACAAATATTGTAAGTATTTTCCATGCAAGAGTTCTGTAGTTCATATTATGATGATAAAACTAACTTGTTTGTAATTTGTCCTCATATCAGCAGTACGCGCAGCAGGCCAGCACGCCCCCTGGCGGCGGGTATCACCCCTCTTCAGCAAAGTACTACCCCTCACCCCACAACCAAATTGACTCACCGAGGAATACCAGAAATACGACTAGTTAGTAACTGAAGTACTAATAATGTTGTGTCCATGCACAGATAGAGAAAAAATACAATTTCCTGCATATTGCAATTTCCTGCGGCCTGTTGTAAGAGGCAAGGCTTCCAGTCTGTCTGTCTGTATGGCTACCTGCCCTGGTCTAGAGTATGCTGTCATGATAACCTTGAGTTGTGTTCCGGCTGCAGGGGTCAGGTTCCAGTCTCCCTTTAGAGAGCTGCAGGACATTTGTGGCATCTTTGGTGTTACAAATGCCCATAGGCGATGGTAATATTGGTAACCGCTTTCCATCAGGAGTGATGTTTCTTTCCGCTGAACTCCTGCTATGTAAAAAAAAATGTTTTGTAGATTATTTTGTGTTAAATAAAATAGGAAAATAATTTCGTAAGGTTAACATTTCTGTACTATCTACTACTATCTGTAGGTTAAATATAAATAGTATATTGAATGTGTTCTTACCTTGGATAATGGATCAGTATGGCAATCCAGGAATGTAACATAGCCAGCCTTCTGGGAATCTTACCCATTGCCTTTGATGACCCAGGCTCAATATTTTACATATAGGTCTTAAGGAGGTATTTTGGTTTGGAAGCCCGGATTTAAGGTGGTTTTTTCGGTCGCGATAAAAAAAAAAAACAAATATTTCTACTATCCATTTTTTTATAAGTATTTTTATTGATATTTAAATAGTACAAAACATTAATAAAACAATAAACTTCAGACAGGCAAAGCGGGGACTGATTAAAAAAATGGTACATCCTGGTGTGCAGGCTATCAATCCTTTCATTTCAGTGACCTGAAATGAAAAACAATTAATAGTCCTTAAAGAGGAAGGATTTAGTTATCGCACTACGAGACGATTTAAAAGAAAAAAAATTCACAAACCAGCGGCGGTTTCAAAAATACGTTTTGTTTAAAAGAACATGTGCCATTTTTTTTAATCAGTCCCCACTTTGCCGGTCTGCAGTTTTTGGTTTTTTTTTTTACTTTTTATTTATGTTTTGTACTATTTAATTATTTATCAATAAAAAACTTACAAAAAATGTATAGTAGAAAAATTTGTTGTTTTTTTTTATCGCGACCGAAAAAACACCTAAAATTCGGGCTTCTAAACCAGAATACGGGATTAAGGGATTATAGGTAGGATAAAAATTAAGTTTCCTCCATTGTACTAGCTATAAACTGTGTATATTTTGTGTGTGATGTTATTTTTATAAGTAGAATAATTTACTTGGATGGTTAATCATATTGTAATACTCTTTGATTGTTGTTTTATGTCAGTCAATTTACCTGAGAAGTTGGAAGGTTTTGTTTTTGTCTGATGCTTGTTTGTAAGATTATTCTATTGGATTGTCCATATTCTCATGAGAGTTTGAGGAAAGCATGAGAAAAGACACTAAGGCATTGTTGTTCACATTCTGTTCTCGACTTCTTGTGATTATGCAGAGACCTTTATAGAGAGCACCTATATAACTTTAATATTGATGAATACTAATTAGTGGTGTAGTCAATACGATTAAAATACTGTGTACTCTTCAACAGGCAACCTGAGTCCAATGCAGCACATGCAGATGGCACCAGGTTCCCGGATGTCTCCTAACCTGAACCCACACATAATCAGCCAGTACAGCCTGAACAGCTACCGGGTGCCTGCCCAGCAGCAGTTCAACAATCTCCAGATGATGAACGTCCAGGCCGCAGCCCAATACCCATCGGATCCGCGAGCCCAGCAGTCAAATGTGTATGCATACGGGTATATTAACCCGCCACCGTCATTGGCAATGCAAACTTTGAATTCGACTATGCGCCGGTAGCCAAGACCGAAGCCCTCGGCTAATGACGGTTCGCACACTTAAAGTGATTGTTAGTGAAGTGACTATAAAGTGAAGTGATTGTGAATATAGCCTTAACTATCAGGTATACCTGGTATAATAATCTCTTAATGACTGTCAAAGTAGAATGTGTATGTGTGTTAATATTAATATGCCTGTCCTGGGGATTAGATAACCATATTTGCAGATTCGTAAAACGAATATGACAAGGGTCAATATTAAGTGGAAACTTATGCATGTCTTACACCCACCAGTATATCTAGACACACATCAACTTCACAATGGGATACTACTAAAGTGACCATTTTAGGCTCCTGTTTACATTGTCCTGGGAGGTTAAGATAGCAACTTTTGCAGATTCGTAATATGAATATGACAAATATCAGTATAAAGTGGAACCTTATGCCATGTCTTGCGATCCGTATATCTAGACGCTTGTCAACTTCCCAAGCGATTCTCTAAGAGTGGCCATTTTAAGCCCCCATTTACATTAGCTTGGAAGTACACTAGGAGTGAGAAACCTTCAGTAAAATATGTGACTCTAAATCCACTATATCCTACATTTTGACATAGACACTAAGTAATTATTTTGTATTTTGATATAGAAACAAATACATAGACAATCTTTCAAGTAATGCTTTATTCTATCTATCTATTTATCATTCAAGAGTTGTGCTCTTGCCGATGAAGCCTCCTCAAGTCTTCTCTATTATGGACTAGCTGTTTTACTTTTTTGTATGACATGCAACTTACTTTTCCTTAATTTGCTCTATGAATCACAGTGAGGAAAAACCAATTCAGTTTTTCTTTTTGACTGATTGGGTCTAAAAATATATTTTAAATAATGTTAATGAAATTTCTACTGATGTGTTAAAATAAAAAAGCCGCTGACTATAGGGTCCAGCATAAAAATGTAAAACTTGAGGATAGTTCAGAGTTACATTTTTTACTTGCAATTGTCTTTTCTAGTATGCTTCTTCTATGACAAGAGAAACTGTTAATTCACCTCATGAGAATCAGTGAGTCTTAACTCGAATGTTATTTTAAAATCTAAATGCTTTACTGCCTTTTTAAGTACTATTTTCACAATCTGGCAGATGGCTGCATAATTATACTATGCATTTTCTTAAAAATAGGTCAGAGTCAATGCCATAGTGTTGAGTCAAGTGCCATAACAGCCTAATTGACATAGAGTTACCACTCTTTCAGGTTGCTTTTGTGTATGTTCTCTCTGATGCTCATGGCCTAGATCAAAATTGTTGATTAAAGGTTTACTCACTTTCTTTCACTATATAAATGAAATTGTATGTCTCTCTTTAATATCTGATGATGTTTTATTAGTTCATTTTAAGTTATCATCTTCATATTATAGAAAGATTTAGAGTCATATGGTATGATAACCATCCAGTAAAAATCTTAACTCCTAACACACTTTGCAAACACAGTTGGCACTGCCAGTTCATTTTTGCTTTTATAAAAAATCTCAAATAACAATTAAATTAGTCATATATTGAAAGTCCTAATAACCTCCTAACGCCCAGGTTTTGCAACGCTTTCAAGAACTAAACACTCAAAGTACTTAAAAAAGGTTTCAATGGCGAAAACCCAACTTTAAACTTTAAAAATTGTACCTTACACAATCTTAATTTCACAAATATGATTTTTTTTTCTTGTGTCAGGTGAACTTGGAGAAGGAAAAAAAGCCAAAAATAGGTTAACTTTTGGTAGGCCTTTGGGTCAAAAGCACTAGACTTAAAACAACAAACATTTACAACATCAATTTTTCAAAAATTGAAAATGAAATTAAACTTAAAAACCAATTTAATAAACTTAATAAACAAAAAAATCTTTTGAAATTAATAGAAACATTTATTTTATTATTATTTATTTAAAACATTCGAAACAATCACGATAGTCCTTATTAACCCAAAGGTCTTAAATTTAGAATTAAGATAATTTTCACTGTATCTCAGATCCATATAAAGTTTTGATGTAAACAGCAAATATAGTATATAAGCACCTATTTTTGATAAGCTTATCAACACAAATCGTAAAGATTTCATGAATAACATAAGATTTATTTTCACACTCGACAATCTTGTCGATCTTGATGTTAAGTCAAGAAAGACAAATTTCGCATTTGTAACACCTTTGGTTTTGCAAATGTCCATAGGCGATGGTAACTGCTTTCCATCAAGTGGGTCGTCTGCCCGTCTGCTGAACTCGTGCATTAAAAAAAACATTAAGTTACACATCAAGAAATGTAAGTTCAGAAAGCTTCTTATCAATTTGATGAAATTGATCAAAATGGAGTTATTTAGGATTTTAATTTATGACTAATTTAAGTTTAAAAAATGTATTTTAAGAGGTTGATAAAAAATAGTATGACGACAAAAAATATTAGTTGTACATGAAATTAAATTCATATTTACTGCAGTATTGAAAAAAAAAAACAAAGATCACCACACTGTAGCATTTATACTAAGAAACTTCTATGGAGTTTTTGGAGATATTTTTAAGAAATGTTTTGCGTTATATGAATAGAATAGATATGCTCACCAAATAACAAAAATACATGATTGCAGTATTGTCATAGTAAAAACTATAGATGGCCTTATTGCAGCAATTTCTTCCAGGCAACCCAACTTAAGGAATAATTTAACCTAATCTGGTGATGTGGGTGGTTTAGATTATTAGATAGAACTTAAATATACTATATGTTTAAATAAACATACTTAAACTACATGTTTAAACTAAATAGACATACTTAAACTACATATTCAAATTAAATAGACATACCTAAGCTGAATATTTAAAGTGAATAGACATAAACTACTTGACTGTTGATTGAATGTTTTAATTGAGATATTCTGAAGCAAGAATGGACTGATGACACCAGCTGTGATTGCAGAGTGTGTTACGATTTATGTTTCTTTACTGGAAAATTGTCATCTGAAGTATTTTTCTGTGTTTCGAACAGCTATTACAGAATCTAGCTGAATATTATACTGAAATATGGACATTAAAGCTGATTTTGGTCAGCACTGGCCTCTTTTGAACTTGACATTAGTATCTGGATCAGCATAAATCAGCTTTTAGTGATAATGTGATTGTAAGTGAGGAGACTATAGTGATAATTAAACATAGACATTAAATATGTGGTGTGTTTGTTTATTTAGATCAGCTATACTCAAACAAGCGGCTCCCCGAGCTTTTGTAAGTGGCCGGTCTGATGTACTAATAGTTTTACAATTACATTGGTAAAACCTCTGGTATTGCAAAAGTGCATAGACGACTGTAACCACTTTCCATTATGTGGGTCACAAGTCTCTTTTATACTATAGCAATAAAAAAAAACCTAAATGAATTTTTGTTGTGGGCAACAACTTATCTGATACATCTATGTGGCACTTATAAGAAAATGGTTGAGTATCGCTGATTTAGATTGTTAAGAACCTTTATAACCAAAAATAAGATTCATAGAGATTCTATACTGATTGATTAGTAATCAACATTTGTATATGTTATTATTGTTACATAAATTTTTACATGTAACTTAATCACATGCAATGTTTATTATTGATGTCACATACTCGGCAAAGGACAGTGTGTAAACTAATTTAAGTAATAGTACAAAACAACACTCAATAAATGGATGCAGTGTCTATATAATTCCTTGAATATGTGCATTTCGTCTTGTATTATTGTATGGAAGTCACACGTGAACTTGCTTAACATGATAACCTGCTTGAATTGAAAAGTATTTTTGGGACACGAGTGGACTGATATATATGTAAATTAAATGCTTTTTAATTTGGATGGATTATTGTCTTCAGTCATTTTAGACATACTATAATATAAGTAATTGAAATATTTTCTAAAACAGATCATAATTATCCTCACTGCATACTTTTATTATGACCAGTTATCGGAATAGGTGGACTAGTTTATCTCAACTAAGAAGATGTGCTGTGATGTGATATTCGCGAAACTTCGTTTGTGTCTCCATGACTTCGACATATTTGTTACTGAATTAACAACGGCAGTACCAAAACAGAACGTGATCATAATGCTACCCTTTTGACCATGTTCGTCTATTCCAGGAAACGACATCATTTAATGGTATAAAATGTTTCTTAAGTGTTGATCCAGGATATAAGCGATATAAGCGACGGTAACCACTTTCCATCACAGTTGGGCCGTCAGTCTGCCTGTTGTGCTTCAGCAATAAAAAAAAACCTAGCTCTATATCAGAGTTTCATTAAATCTGTTTATTTGTTTAATGGAATGCTCTAATAGATAGCCAAATTTCTTAAATTTTCATTTACGGAATCTGCTGGTCCTAATTGGCCCCCTGATTTTTTTCACATTTTTAAACAAATTGTACAGTCGTGCAAATACCTTCTTGATACCTCTCTATCATTTTGCTTTGAACGGCTCATAGTTTCAACATCCACGCACACAGTCTCAAGTTTCATGTAAACCAATCAGGATGCTTCTGAAATGTTTTAACTAAAGGAAACAATTACTCGTGTATACTAGCAATATGCACTTTGCAGATTGACGACGCCCATTTTTCTTCTGTATTCTGCTCTCGCTCTGTTCACGGACTTCGATTTTATTGCCTCCTTGTAAAATCCACAACAGGTAACTATAAAAACCCGCCCCTTAAAACTGATGTTTTACGCGTGCGCGTGTCATTGCGCTGTTAGCGAAAATTTTCGTCAGGCGACTTTAGCCTTATGGGTGGTTTACCATCGCTTCGGTCCATTGTACAAACTCAACACCCGGCACCCTAACTATTCTATTATATTTTTTGAGCGATTTGAATTCAACGCTGCTGGCGCTGATTCCGCCAAAGTCACAGAGTAACTTGAGAAGAGATTCACTATATTACATATTACAGAATTACATTTTTGACTGACTTTGACTTTTGAATGAGATGGTCGAAAATTATTTTTAGAAAGTAGCGGCGTTTTTATAGATCGAACAACAAGAGGAAAAGTTTGTGGCAACCTCTATAAAAGTAGTATTTAGGAGTGTTTCCAGCATTAAATTCTTCATGAGGTGATTGTAATTACCAGTTGTTTTTCTATGATACCTATTCTGATAATTTATATTATAGTGTTGATTAATAAGTATGTATATAAAGTTATTATTAAATATTAACGTAAACACCACTTTGGTTGCCTTCTATCCCGTCGCATCCCCGTCACAAGACACAGGCAGCTTTCTTTATACTTTTGTATGTATATGTTCTTTATTGTTTCTTGTTCAGTACCATTAATGTCCTATATATGTTCCCTTGATAATGTTTAGATGTGCGCTTATTAGTCTATGGAACTAACTACCAGTGTTGCCAGATGGAAATTTAAAATTATCGGAAATTCAAAAATAAAGGTTTATTTTGATTCTTGATGTTTTAAATTGTCCTTTACATTATAATTAAATATAGGAGTTAATATTTAATTGATTTCTGTTGAACACGGTGATTTTTGGCGGAAACTTAGAGAGAACTTGTGTGTAGTTTTGTTTTCCAAAAATATAAAATGATGTATGTATTGTTTAAAATGAACAAGGGTTGTAGGATATTGGCTGTGTTTAAGCTAGATTTAGCTAGAGTTTGTGTTAAAAATCTTAATTTTTTTAAATGGACTTTTGCGAGTTTTGAGCTTCCAAAAGATTTTATTTGTTTGACTTCGGACATCGAAAATTTTAGCTGTCCCATACAACATACCCTTAAAAGGTAAATTGTGTAAAATTAGAATGTCACGTGGATTATTGATTCCTCGTGCATTCGAAAATACTTTTTGAAATAGACGGGTATTGCTCCAGTATACGAGTATCTTTAAATATGGCTTCGCACGATTTTTGAATCTAGTCAGTGAAAAATATTTATGGATATTCCAGTTTAAACATGATCTTTTTTTTCTTTTAAAAATCATCTCAATGAAACGTTCATCTGTGAAGAGGTTAATGATAGTAGATGAAGCGAAAGTTGTTTGTCTGCCTACCCCATGGGAAACGGGCGTGATGATATGTATGTATGTAAAATGATCTTATAGCAAATGAGCAAATGACACCAGGCGAAGGCTGAACCCTTAAAACAAAAGAAGCCTTAGCTGAATTTTAAGTCTGGCTTCAGTCGCAAGAGTTCTTTCGGTAGTTCAAAGCACTTCACTAAAACCAATTAATAGTTTACAATTATTGTTCACTTTATTATATTCTTTTTTTTAATAAAAGTGCACAGCACAACAAAAAGCCTTCAAGTTCTTGCTAATAATTCTCTAATACAAAACTTACAGCCCCACTTATGACGGGTTTTTATCTATTGCTTTGAAGTCTTTTACCACTGGTAGAAAATTAACATTACTTGTATTGTGTTTAATGTTTATGTCAAATTTCTTCCAATGGTAAGGCGAATGAATGGTATACCAATATTATTCATTTTCGGTTTAGGAATAGAAAATATTTATATATATTCCACTCCATAGATTAATAAATATGATGCATTTAATATGCAGTATATATCGCATTTACACAGAATATTATTAGATTTGTACTAAGATACTATATAAGCCTTTTGGAAATATATAGGACATTTTGGAATTGCCACTTCTTGTGTATTAAGATATCGAGCCTTTATCGCCATTTTATTGTAAGCGACATTTGGGCGTAAGTATGGGGGGGGGGGCAGTTCAAATGAAGGGTAAGGTTTTTTTTTATAAAAGAAAAAAAATGCTCGAATTGAATGAAAATAATTATGTATTGAACATAAGTTATTACTTATACTTACTGCTCCTAGGAGCTAAGTGAGAAAACAATTCAAATCAAAGATATGGTTTTCTCGCCTTTTTATCGGCAAACTTACTTTGAAGAGATTTCAGTTTTTCTACATTTTCTGCCTCTATAGATAATAATGAGAAGTCTTCTGTTGGCCAAGCAGTTGTTCTCAAAAATGTTAGTCTTGATATATAAAATGAATGTTTGTCTGTATGTCATTTATAGAATCTTAAACTATACATTTGATCATGTGATGATCTTTAGCAAAGTTGTTGTGCATGGGCCAAAGAAGGTTTCGAGTTGGTTCACAATTGGACTCGGTAGGTAGCGCTGCTGTCGGCATATCGATTGAAGCTTTTTGTTTACATACTTTCGGGGCCCCGTAATATTGACACCGCTGATACCGCGATAGCTACGCCCCTATATCTAACTAAAACTGAAAATGTTAAAATAATAGGTAAAATATTTTTTGCAACCAAAAATATACATAGATAGAAATGTCGCTTAGGACAAAGTGGCGGTATAGGCTCGATATGTTCTCAATGTTGTACTACATGAATGTACTTGAAACATTTTAGTGGTACACTTTTGGTGAATGTTTTTGCAGTGTCTAAACCGAATGAGAGTACAAAATTGCGATTTAAAAGTAAATTATAATAAAGACTTTCTTAACTTCAAGTGAAATAGCATAATAATTAAGTGCAATAAGTGTATTTTAAATTTTAAACTCGGTAGTATGATTAATATACGTTAACTACTCTACGTTGTATTATATTAATATTAAATAAATCATTTTGAGATGGTAATTTAGCAGAACTGATTTTAGGAGTTGAGACAGTGCAAATGTTAAGATTAGTAGGAGGGATGGGCCGAAATTCGTTTTACATTCGGTTTGACCGAATTTCGGCAGCTTGAGCCGAACTTCGGTGCAATAAAAAAGTAAAATAGCTACTTTTTTTATTTATTTTTTATTGCAGGAGTTCAGCAGATAGGCAGACGGCCCACTTGATGGAATAGAAATCGTATCTAACATAACCGTAATATAAAAATTGGCATCTATATACTCATGGTCATTTATTTTGGTTAGGAACACGTAAACTTTAACGTGCAATGTGATAAAAATAAATAAAAATAGTTCTTGATTAAGTCTTTGCCTAATTAAATAGACATCAAATTAAAACACAAATAAAATATACTTATTATTCCTCTAAGAAACATCAGTGGGTAGTGCAACTGCTTAATTATAATGTGTTGCTTGAATAACTAAAAATAAAAGACACGTCTAAGGGCCATCAGCAGTTACAACTTTAATTTTGATTGAAATCACTTTTTACGAATGAAACATTATGAATTTAGAAATATGAAATGGTGATTTTTTTCAATCAAAGGTCCAAAAATCTTTCCTTTTATCCACCTACTCATACTTAAAATTTACGGCGTTATCAAGTCACGACGTGTTGCTCTTGAAAAAGAGTGCCGAAATCAAACCGAAGTTCAGCCGAAACTTGTTTAAACCGAATATTCGGTCGAAGTTCGTATTCGGTTCAAACCACATTCGGCCCATCCCTAATTAGTAGCGACCTAAAGGTTGGCATATTGTGAGTCACATTGCTCTGGTGTGAGTGTTCCTGAGTGGTGTATTGCATTTTAATTCTAACATAAACATATTATTTTGAATTATACAGTATACTATTCTAACATAAAGTAAAAAATATTAGTTCAGAGACCAGACAATGTATGAAATGAAGGCAAGAAAGATTATTGATGTGTGAAACCCACCAACTTGGGAACGACTAGCGCGTCGTTTTAACAGACACACGCAGTGGTGAAATAATTATATTATTAAGAGATAAATGGTTTCATATTTTCTATACAAATATTATTATAAGTAAATTAAGTGCAATGTTTCAAGGCATAATAATTGGTTTAAAACTTGAAGAAATATGTCCTGAGGCATCTAATTTCGGTGAATCCAGTGAGCAAGTTATACGCCCAGTGCAAGTGTATATAATCGTACTACCGTACTTTTGATGTGTAAAAATTAAATCGTTCGGTTATTTATATGTATATCCTGTTTACGTTTTCTTTGTGTATGTACATTTTAAGGCTTGTACAGATGACAGTATTGTCTATTTATATATAGAGATGAGCTTGTCCCTAACGACCAAATGTCCAGTCCAAATAGAAATTTTGTATGGAGTTACTTCTGAGGGGTGTTTTTTTTAAAAGATTTCTCTTGGTTTTTTATTTCATTTTCACTAAGACAACGGACTTACCATCATAAATGTTTATTCGCACATTTGCTTAGTAGTATAGTTATGGCTATTGACGAAGGTGATTGGGCTTTGCTTGCGGTTAACACGTATCTGTGTATGCGTGAGACCAAATGCGGTTATGATTCGAGGGCACATTCGCAACAGATCGTTCCGTCAGACAGCACACTATCGCAATGTGCATGTACACGTTCAATCACGAGCAAAGCTCGCTCGCCTTCGTGGTTTGCAACGACTATAACTGTGAATGAGAAGTGTCATTGACATTTCAAGTAGGAATTAGGGTAGTTGTAAATTCAAATCAAGTTACTTTTTATCATCTTACAAGAGATCTGGGTTTTGCACGAGCATAGCGAGTTATGACGTCATATCTTTAACGAATTAAAAGGAGTATTTATTGTTAAAACAGCCATTATTTTTTTATCTTGACAGGTAAAAGGATAGGAAGATATTTTAAATGCTCCTTTTTTTTAAACAAACAATGTTTTAGAATTAATTGTAAATGTTGTTGTTGTTGTTTTTCAAATTTGCCACAAAGGCAGGCAAAGGAATCTTAGTCCATACAGCCAATTCTGATGTAATAATATGTCTTCGTATAGTAGCGCAGTTGTATTGCAGGCTACAACCGACGCCATTCAATGGAGTTCTTGTGAAAACTCGAAAGACCACATCTGACTATACAGTTCACATTTCTCACAAAAATACATAATTACTACTCAAAAACTATCAATATCCTACAACTATTGTTCATTTTAGAGTACTTTTACACATTTTTAGAAAATTAAACTGCACAGCACGACGCCCCCTTTCAGTTCCCGCCAAAAACTCCTAATTGTAAAAGTCTGTCACATAACCTATTGACAAGTACAACTGTCAATGTCAATGGACTGGCTATGGAGAACACTAAGAATTTTTTACTAGTGTGTCTATGGTAAAATTAATACCAAAAGGTCGTTGAAGCGAATTACAACAAATATACTAAATTTAAAACAGTGTGTTCACATGTGACATTGGTAAAATGAATGCTAATTACTTTGGAGCCTTCAAACAAAGAAGACAGTCTTGATCGAACAAGTTAAGCAATTTCTCAAATTTGACAAATGTGTAAATAAGCTTATTATGCCATCATTTTGGGAGTTAAGTGGTGTTTAAAGTGAAATGGCCGGAAAGTCTGTTGTGTTAGTAATTGGCATATTTTCTGTTAATATATTTTTAGTATCTTTTTTTCCATGCGAAAAATGGCAGTTTTATATTGAAATGAAAAACGTGTCTCTATTGATTTAGCAATTCAAGTCTGAAATTTGTTGATATAAAATATCCTTATTTCTGTAAACGCGACTACCCGCATAGTTCTTGTCGTTCTTTTGTTTCAAAGCGGATTTTGTATCAGAAAATGTGCTAAGAGAAAATCAAAATGAATGTAAATATTACTTGTTATCTGCAGAGCGACAGCGTTTCAATTTGAGTATTTTGATGTTAGTTTTATGAGTTTTGGAAACGAAGCCGCGGGAGTGAGTTGTATTCGTGGTAATTTTTTTCAGTGCGGACACGTTGCCCCTAATGCAACAATTCTTTTTTTTTTCTCATATGGATTAAACTTTAAAATCTTGGTTTAAGAAATATAAAATTGATTTATTTCAAATATGGACGTTTTCGAAATACCGTAGAAGCGCAGTCGATGAGTTTATTATTAGTTGTTTACTGCGCCGCTTTCTGGGGCGCAATTCTGCTATTTCAATATTGGCGTTGCGAAGATATTCAAAGTACGATTCCGTTGCGATAGTGCCAAAAATTCGTATTCTACTAAATCCTTAATGTCTTCTCGATATCGTCGCGACGGAATGATAGAAAAAGTTGGTATTACCATTAGCAGAGATTGCATTAGCCGAAATAGCATGCCACGAGCACGCTATTGAAATTGACAGAATACCGAAATCCGGCAAACCGATTGAGACGATAGTGTCCGGTGATTTTGGCGAGATAGCAATAGCAGAATTGGGTCCCTGGTGGAACGTTCTATGATTATAAGTGTTATATAATTCATAAGAAATCGGCATGGACAGTTTGCGGCGATTTCTAAGCTCGCATAAAAGAAGTAATAAGAAAACTGGTCCTTTTGCCAACTTGAACATTTCAATCAGTATTGAATTAGTGATGTGTCCACACTGGATCAATGACCGCGAAGTGTTAATGATGTAACGATAATTTTTAATATAGTATCCTAGTTTGTGTGTTGAATCTGTTCTAAAGTGCCTCTCTCGCCCCGTCTGCTTATTTTCATTGTAATATATTGTAAATGTATCGCTTTGAATTAACACAAGGCTGTACACAATACAGCTATTTGACATAATAGTAAATAGTTGCTAAGATATTTGTATGATACGGGAGGATTTCGATCATTGTGATAGCGCTTTAGCGGAAGCGGGTCATTGCGGACATTCTCGTCTAAGAAAATTCGATTCTTGAAGGTAGACGCGTACCTGTCCACACTGCATGCGACGGTGTTAATGTAGCTTACAATATGTTGAACGCGGATTGTGCGATGCCGACAAGATCGAATGGATACATTTTATATATATAAAAAAATGGTGTAAGCGTCATCTATTGGTGGGGCAATGCGTTCTTTTGATGTGACGTAATTAGCAGAACGTTCACAAAAACAAATTTCGTAGGAAAAATATCAAATATGGCGGCGTCTTACGAAAGGGCCACAAATCTAAAGAACATTTTTTTGGCGATTGCTCTTTTGATTGCATTATTTTTATCGTTCGTTCATTTTGAAAAGCTTTTATTATGTTGTATATATTTTTTAGCATGTGTATGTACTTGGACCATGGAACATAAAATGAAAAAGTGTCAAAATGGGACATCAACGGATTATTAATATAAAGAAAAAAAATGGAGCATAACCTATTTCGGTTTGTGGCCCTATTCTAACTACGCAGTGATGTGTTTTGTGGAACAAAAACACTAGTATAACTAATAAATTGAGAACGGCCGCAACGTATCGCTGAAAGCGCGTCGCGGGACGCGCGCCTCTGCGGGCCTAAAGGACGGTTATTTTTGTATTTCATTTTACAGTAATTAGGTTTATATAGTTATTTCTTAATAGTTAAGATTAATTTCATTGTTTTTATGCTTCGCTTAAGGTTTTATTTTCGTGTTATATCCAATAATTTATTGCCAAACGTTATTAACATCTTTTTTTATTTTTGCGTTGTAAGTTTAAAGTATTGTCCGCTATGAATAGTGCAGGCGCGCGGTGCGCTACTTCGTACATGTAAGATCTGCTCCTCTGAGGTTATGAATGTTATCTGTTACTAATGTGTAGTATATAAAGATATTGTAAATATATTAACAATAAGAAACATGTAGCAGGTGTTATCACACAAAATATAATTTTGTGAAAAAATAGTTTGCTGTTTTATTTTTTAGCCTTCCCTAAAATGTTGTCGCTGCATTTTTAAACGACTTCCAAAAGGAGGAGGTTCTCGATTCGAGTTTTTTATGTTACGCAAGTTCCATGTCAATTGTGGACCAATTTTATTTTTTTTAATTTAAAAGAATATACTAATGAGGTGGTCTCATTCTTACCGAGTCAGGATCTGATGCGTGGATCCCAGGAAAAAAAGAGCAACCCTTGTTGAAGAGCGCCGAGCGCTCACACTCTACGAAAGGGATACTAAGTATAATTTCTACAGGCGCTTAAAATATTATTTCTAAAGCTATTCAATCAACTATAAAAGTAGACTTCAAGATGTTATAGAAAACATTTATTTTTGCTTTTTAGTTCCAAGTCGGTTTTGTTTTTTTTTAAATATTGTTATATGTTGTCCAAACAAGAAATCTAACGTAAATATTTGAGTAGCTCAGTTGTGACATAAAAAAAAATCAAAATCAAAAGGAAGTTAAAATGTAAGATTTTTAATAGTCATTAAACATTCTTTATTTACAATAGTAATGCCAAGTTTATAGGCTAGTTAAAAAGTTATTAAAAAGTGTTATTCATAATAATAACGAGATTACTTAGTAATTTAATGCGATTATAAATCCTGTGAATACTTTTTGTTACCTTGTTTTTAAGGAGCCTAATAAATTCGTATAGCTATTATGAATAAGGGGCATAACGATAAATATCCTTTTAAAAATATATTATATTATATTTATTGTCATAAAATTTGAAATTATTAAAGCTTAAAATCACGTTTTAGTGCTTTTTAGGCGTGATTTTTATTTCATAGGTTATTTCATTTTAATCCGACGTTTCGGCAACTAATATTGGTGAAAAAACTAAATAAAATTCGTGCATAAAAACGTTAACTTAGTTTTAACATATAATTGTTGCGATTTAAGGAAATGCTATATAAGGCTTCGTCCACATTTCTCATTTGTTTCCATCGATTACAGTCACGGATGAAACGGGCAATAGAGAGGGGGGAGGTTTTTTCAGGCAACATTATACAGATGTGGACGTTCCATAATTCATATAGTATATTTTGAATAATAACCAAAGTTACCATTATGATATAATCACAGAGCTAGGAAAATTATCACGCGTGTCACTGCGGGAAAATTCCTTGCTCTGTAGAAGCAGATATAGTTCTTGCAATTGGCGAAGGCTAGCGGGATTTTCTTGTGGTAGACACGTGTCTGTGGGAGCGTGAGATATAAGCGGATATTATTGGTCGGCACACTCACGACTGATCGATTCGTTAGACGCGCACACTATAGCAATGTGCGTGTACACATTCAACCACAAACAAATAATAATGTCTTTATTTCAGGCAATTTTACAATAATTAAAAGTAAATTAAGCTCTGCTTAATTAAGCAAAGTCCGCTCGCCTCTGTGGATTTATACCATAGTCATAATTCTTTTTATCTTGTTGTCATTGATGACTTTCATTTCATACTCAAGCATCGATACTTAAACATATTAACGTTTTATTAATAAAAAAAATACTATAAATAAGACACAATTGGCAGAATTTACTTTATTGCATAATTTGCAGACTTGCATAAATCAATTATAACAATAATTATTAAGCTTTCTATATTACTAAATTGCACAATTACTTATATTTTAAATTACGTAAAAGAATTAAACACTTATCACAACACAGGATAATAGAATTACTATATAGCCAACTAGTAGCACACCGACTACTTATTTTAATACATTAATTGTATTCATAATACTCTATACCTCGAATTTCTTTAAGCTTGATAAGTATATTATATAGCTATGAAAAAAGAACCCACTAAGCAAAGACAGTAACTAGTTAAACACTCTTGCGACACCATTCTGTTGTAGCTTTACCTAAGAACCTTAAAGAAGCCTACAAACTCACTCTAACTCAATATGAATAAGACCGTTAGAGGCTTAGAATAAACGTAAAAAAATAATGACAAATAGGTTTTGTGGAACAATTTGTTTCGGTCAGGTTTTTATGCCAGTATTCAACATGCAGCCATGTGGTAGGACAATCAAATCTCTCGTGATTCGAGGAATAAATCGGTCGATGAAGATTTAAGTACGCAAGTCTCGTCACTTCTACACTCCTAAGGAAGAAAAAGCTCCGACTGTAACACGTATCCCTATTAATATTACAAATGCGAAAGTAACTCTGTCTGTTCCGTTTTCACGGAAAAACTACTGGACCATCAGTATATACATATTTTCGAAGCTGAGAATGAACATAGGATACTTTTCATCCCGAAAAATGGGATAGTTTTCGGGATAAAAATATATTTGTCTGTTATGCTTTTACGGTAAAAGTAATGGACCGATTTGGTTGAAAATCGGTATATATATAATTTTAATACCGAGGGTGGACAAGGGATACTTTTTATCCCGGATAATGGGATAGATTTATGTAAATGTTATCCCAAAAAGATAGGTTTTTTGTGATTTGCCATTTTCGTCATTTTGGTCATCTTTGTCCTTTTTGACAATTTTGTCCTTTTTAGCGTTTTTGTCCTTGCCGGGAGATGGGATAGTTTGCGATATAAAATGTAATTAATCTTCCGGGTGCAAATAGCACTCACATAAACATTTAGTACAATGTAACCTGAATTAAAGCCTGCTCTTTAAACAAGGGACAGGC
The DNA here is from genome assembly GCA_039645545.1 of Dendrolimus houi. Classification (NCBI taxonomy): domain Eukaryota; kingdom Metazoa; phylum Arthropoda; class Insecta; order Lepidoptera; family Lasiocampidae; genus Dendrolimus; species Dendrolimus houi. Next base: position 2,437,929 of record CM077133.1, read on the forward strand.
ACTAGGGCCCGACCCGCGGCGCAGCCGCGGGTTAAACTCTAGTATAACATATTTGTTAAAAAAATAATTGTTATCAGTATCATGTTAATCAGACACCAGATAAGGCTGTTTGAAAACAATACTTGAAAAGAAAAGGTGCCAATACTTTTGTTCTCATTATATTGCGTACCGAAATAATTATTTTCGATATCAACTACCTGGTATATGACGCGCGTCACTAGAAAATTGGCATTTGGACCTGTTGCGAACAATATGTTTGTAAACATTGTACTAATTAAACATACCTTGTTTGTAAAGAAGTAAAATTACATAAATCTTATTTTTTATGGCATCTAATTTCAATTCGATCGATTACTTACTACATAGCAAGTCTTAATTTATTGCGACACTTAATTTCTCACCGACAAGTATAAATTTTTCTTAGCGCAAGATAATTTTTTAAAATAACAAACAAACATTTTAGAAGACTTATGAGTTTAAATATCAGTGAATCCACGATCGTATGTGTTGCACTTAATTTAAATCAAGAATCATACATACACCAATTTGTTCATACACAAAACAATCAATACTCCATACAACAATTTTCAAGGTACCACGGAATAGCGTAAATTTATCTGGTATGGCAATAATATAAACGTTACCTACATTTTCATTTTATATATGGCAATCTTATTTATGCTGGTCTACTTATTCATAATAGTTATATGACGTTTATCGTCTCGTTAAAAAGCGTTTTTTATAATTGCATTATTAATGTGATTATAAGAAATACTTTTTTTTAACTTCATTTTAACGAGCAGGCAAACCTCATATAGCTATTATGAATTAGGGGAGAGATGTTTAGTAAATAGTCAAATAAAATTTGTGCATTATCAGTCTCTTATTGCCTCTTTATAATAATTCAAGAAAACTACAGTAAATACAGAAAGATAGTTTTATAAAAATCTGTTTGTAGCACTGTAGCTCAAACAATTGATATTCTTTCTTATGATAAAAGGTTTTTTTTTTTTTATTATTGGACTTGACTTTATGTTGTTGGTCCGAAGACCTCACAACTTTACCGGGGTTTTCGGGGCGAGTGCCTTTGCGAAGCGAAGGCGCTCGAGCCTGGGAGGCAACTTGCTCGAGGGGCTCCTAGGGAGTTTCACCTCGGCTGGACTGTTGCCATGAGAGGGGATGAATCAATGATGCCCACCATAAGGCGACACAATGCACTAATTGAGAGCGGGCGACGGGTAATATAAAGCCCGAGAGGAAGGATCCCGGCGGACCGGGATCGGCGGTTCGCGGTGGCCTATACTATCTTACTGCCGTTTCGCAACGTGTTATGGCTGGGAGAGAAGAAACGGCGAAAGAAACTTCCCAGCAACACGCCTAGTCTATCCTATGGGGGGGCTGTGTCTCCTGGCGTCCCTCGCGGGGACGTGGAGAGATCGTGATTGGCGGCGTCGACGCCGCCGTCTGTGTCTGTCTGATATGATAAAAGGTTTGTCATGATCAATGATATTGTTACGTGCGAGCGGGGTTCGCACTTAGGATTGGAAGGAAACACCAGTTTTTAAATAAACGCTTTTATTGACTTACACAGCCGCACGTAATACCTTCCGCAGGGTTGCCCCTATAGGCACGACTAACGATGCACTTTTCCGATGATAAGGTCCCACTCACAATACCGTCGCTGATATTGGGTAGACCACCTCCCGCTACTGCCGTGCTTACCTCCGATATTACCGCGTGTAGCTCGCTTCTGGTTCGTCCCTCGAATTACGCTACACTTCTCTTTCACTTAACGGTCCACTAAACTTGTCACTGAATCCACCACTTAACTCGTCACTGTCTTCTATTAAACTTTTCTTCCAACTCTTCGGTATCGCACTTGTCGCTTCGCTGTCTTGAACTGAACTCAACTCTAAAAACTGCCCGGTAGGCGCGCCTTACACTGCTTATGTACCTGGAAGAATTTTCTGGAACCCATAATTTCGTTATTCTTTTATTCACTATCTGTCCCTTTCTTAACATCTATCTATCTCTGTCTTTTCCTTCCCGAACTTTCTATTCTAGAACTTTCGTTTATTGTCTTCGTATCCCTTTCCAACATGTATTTGTCCTTGTCTTTTCTTTCCAGAATGTTCTACGTTTTTCTAAAAGTCTCGTTCGCCACAATATTTATATAATAAACATAGTTAACATTAAGTAAATATGTGCTCAAAAAGAGTCTTAACCTTACATGATAATAACCCATTGTTTTATATACTTCTTTTCTATCCGTCCAGGAACGGAGAAAGAATACAATTTCTTGCGGCCGGGCGGGCGGCTTCTCGCAAGAGGCAACAAAACAACTCACAGCCATGTGGTAGGCTATTTGCTCGTCTGGATGGCTACCACCCCTGGTCAAAGGTTTGCCGACATATGTATCTCGAGTTATGTTCCGGTATTAGTGACCAGGTTCCAGGGTCTCTTTAGAGAGTGGCAGCACATTACTAGCACCAGGTGCTACAAATATCCATAGGCGATGATAACCGCTTTCCATCAGGTGGGCCATCTGCCTGCCAGCTGAACTCATGCAATAAAAAAAGATTGGTTATAAAAAATGTATCATTTATCTTAACAATATCAAGTCTTATAATTTATAATAAGGCATTATACTTTAATACGGTAGATAATGCCAGTCTACAATCTATTTATTACTAGCCACATATCATTCAAAACTAATGTAAAGCACACTATAGGTAGCAGCATTTTAATCTTAGAGATTGATTTCTATTAGTTTTCTCATGTTTCATACTCAAGTACCAGCTTTTTTTTTTTCTTCCTAAAGGGTTAGCCACAACTTGGCTATGTCGCCTTAATAATTAACAATCAACATATTTTTAAATTAGGTGGTGTGTGCAAGATATTTACAATTTTATTTGGCAGAGCCTCATAAGGGCTATGCCAAAATGCTGTTGCACCAGCCTATATCAAATCAATTTATAAAGTACCAGCTTGATATTCTAAATTTTGTCATACAATTAATAAAATTGATTCAAAGAATCAATTTGTGTAGTCATTATTCATAATTATATAAAGGTATTTATAAGTTTATACCAAATACAAACATATTTTCAAACTAGCAGAACTATCCTATTAAACAACAATAATAATGGAATCATGTTTGCAGAGAAATACACAAATATTAAAATCCATCAAGGACATCATACTGATGCGAAATAGAACTAGGATAGCAGGCCATCTAATAGGTTACCTTGCAGCTGCTACCAAAATATTGGGCAACCAATGAAGTCTAGCATTGTTGTGGTTGCCACAGCTAGAGCTTCTGGGTCATCTAGTGTGCGAGTTCTAATGAGATATCATACATTGGCTGCTTAGTGCAAGGTCTTCTTTTGTGCTGTAAAACCTGATAAGTAATATCATACAGAAAATATTCTATTGTATAGAATTTAAATTTCAATTGAAACTTCAATAAAAAATGTCAATCTTTTCTTCCAAGGCTTTTCCAACATCTACACTCGCAATGGTGTGTTTAAATCTATTAAACAGATACAGAATGGAATAAATATCTCAATAGTGATTTATCCTGCAAGGAAAATTGCATGAAACAAATAACTAGACAATGGAGGTTGTCTGTTGGATATGTAAAAGAGCTTAAAAATATAATCTCTTTTTAAATATTATACTTTTCAGTTAGGATTTTGCATAACAATCATTGATATCATGCTAGGAACCTAAGTAATTTTTCACTATTAATTTAAAAGTACATAATATCCTCTAAGTACTGATTTAATTTAAATCTGAACATGAATTGGCACTGGCACAGGGTCTGCAGGTCTCCTGTCAAGGTGTACCCTGCTCCTCATGAGTTTCAAGCTGTTCTCTGTCACTTTAGTACACCCACGTACCAAGAGACCTTCTAGTTTTGTGCTGTGGTGTGCCAAAGCTCTGAAAATATTAAAATTAGTCAATATTAATAAAATCAAAATGCATGCTGGGACACATAGTAGAAGTGAAACTTCAATGGACAAGTGGAAAAACGAATGATAATGGATAAATGGCAAAATGAATCGCAACAAAATTTTAACTTGAAGTTTTACGGGCAGATTGTTAATGTACTTGTCCAATTTGAAAGTGATACATTTTGCCACTTATCCTTTGCCATTCGTTTTTCCACTTGTCTGATGAAGTTTCACTTCTATGTGTCCCAGCACACATTTCGATTTTTCGCAGGTTTACTGCAAATTATGATTTGGTTAGGTTAGGTACATTTTGATGAATGCATTTTTTATTTAAACATATTTTATTTTTTCAAATAAAAACACTGAATTCGATCTGCAACCAAAAACGCATACACAGTCTACTCTAAATTTAAGCTGCCTCTCACCACATTTAGTCTAAATTTATGCCGCTCCTCCACACAGGCCGTAATGCTATTTCGTGCCAGAAAAATCCTAAGATAGTCCCTGTCTATATAGAAGTTTCACTTCAAGAAAAAAATGTAACTTCTTAAGTTTAGACAGGAAATAAGTTTTATCATCAAATTATTGCAAAACTATCTATACACATAAAATCTAAGTCATACAACTATCTATACTAATATTATAAATGTGAAAGTTCGGATGGTTGTTTGTTACTCAATCACATCAGAATGGCTTAACAGATCTAGAATAAGTTTGGCACAGACATAGACTAAAGTCTGGAATAGTACATAAGCTACTTTCTATCCTGGAAAAATGTATGGTTAATGTTGGATAACATTAAAAGCTAGTTACACATAAAAATTGATTTAGCCTATATTGTAAGCTACATTAATTTATGTTAAAGAAAAATACTGAAAAATTATGGTGAAACAACAATGAAAAAATATGTGTACAAAACTTCACAATGCCAATTGTTGTTTTAAGAGGAAGAACCAAGAAGAAACTCCCCAGCAACAAGTCTAGATAAAATGATTTTATTTCGTTTTTGGCTGTGGACACAGTTATATATAACAAAACATATAATATAATAATATATAATAATTATAAATTACCTGACTCCTTTGTCAGTAATCTCAGAGCATCCTCCCAAATTAAGAAGCTTTAAAGATACACTATATTTGGATATACCATATAGACATTTATCTGTTATTTGTTTATTTCCTTCTAAGTTAAATGTTGTTAAGTGTCTAAATTTTTTAATAAATATTAATATGCAACTCTCTGATATTGTCAAACAGTAGGACAAGTCTACATCTTCCAGCATAGATTGGTGTAAAGCCAGGGCTTCCATTGCCCCTGTAGTCAGCCAGGGACATCGGGCAAGCTTCAAAATCCTCAAATTGTTACAGTAAAGTATAACAGGCTGTAAGCATTTTGCAGTCACATTTTTGCATTGACTCAAGTTTAAATTTACCAAATTTTGATTTCGTAACAACATAGGTATCAAGTTAGCGTCGTAAACAGTCGTACACCGACTCAAATTTAACACTGTCAGCCTAGTACACGACATTGCAAACACCTAGAAAAAACATTTTATACAAGATTAAAGACTGAAAAATTGATTGTATATTTCAATTAGAACGCTTACTCACATTAAAAGTATGAGGCGAAAACCCTTTATTCATCAATTTTAACGATTTTAGCTTAGCAAAATACATGTTTATTATTTGCAAACAAGTTTTTGAAACACATCTAAAATTAAAGCACTCGCGTATGGTTAAATACGGTAAAACTTTGCTCACTAATATATCTTCCCAATACAAATCGAATAATTGTGTATTTCGTTTCATGTTCATACCATTTAAAAATATTTTTATTGAAAAATCATCATTTTTCATTTTAGAACATTCTCGTTTAATTTAGATTTGAAAACAATAACATGACACCATGACATTAACAAATTAAAATTGACATTTCAAGCCAAGCTAATGACAGTAACATATTGGCTACGTTCCTTTTTTTTAATTTAATTTATTCATGACCATAGAATCTGTCTTTCAGTCGGAAACGTTTAAAAAGAACTTATGCTATGTGTAGCACATCTGAACTGTAGGTTATCAGCTGGTGCCATTCAACGGAGTTCTTGTAACAACTCAAAAGGCCACATTTGACTATACAGTTCACATTTCTCACAAAACACATAATTACTACTCAAAACCTATCAATATCCTATAACTATTGTTCATTTTAGAGTAATTTTACACATTTCTAGAAAATAAAACTGCACAGCACAACATCTCCTTTCAGTTCCCGCCAAAAACTCGGCTACGTTCCTTTTTTTTTTATTAATTTATTCATGACCTTAGAATCTATGTCTTTCAGTTGGAAACATGTTTAAAATGAACTTATGTTATGTGTAGCACAGCTGAACTGTAGGTTATCAGCTGGTGCCATTCAACGGAGTTCTTGTGACAACTCAAAAGGACACATTTCACTATAAAGTTCACATTTCTCACAAAACACATAATTACTACTCAAAAACTATCAATATCCTACAACTATTGTTCATTTTAGAGTAATTTTACACATTTTTAGAAAATAAAACTGCACAGCACAACATCTCCTTTCAGTTCCCGCCAAAAACTCCTCGGCTACGTTCCATCTAGGCAGTGTTGCCAACCCGAATTTTAGAAAATTAGTAGATTATGTGCCAAATGTTGGTAGAATGCAAAATGCAAAATTGGTAGATCTACCACCTAAATTTAGAAGATTTTTTAAGATTAAAAATGCATGAATTGTTCTTAAAATGTTTATTTTTGGAAATTATACATATTTTTATTGAAAATTTTTAAATGTTCTGCGCTAGGCTGACCGTTGTTTGCTATGAATCTTTTAGTACGAAACAATCTCTCTAGTCTTCGTGCAAACTCTATTTCTCTGGAATGTTTTCATATTATTAATTGCAGAAAACAATCTCTCAACGTTGGTAATTTTCTCACGAATTCGCATAGCAGGGGAAACATTGGAGACTGGTCTCTGTCTGGTCTGGTCTGATTTCGCGAAATGGCTCGAATGGCGAACTGTTGCTGACGTTTTTTTTTGTGGTTTATCATTTATGGCCTGGACTCTATGTATGCTTGACGCATCGTCGCATGGCTCACGCAAGACATCGCAACGTCGCTCGTCGATATAAAAATAATTCAAAGTGGTGATATGTCAAACTAATTAAAAAATAGGTAGTTTTTAGGTCTAGGGTGGTAGATAGGTAGCCTGAAGTGAAAATTGGTAGATCTACCAAAAAGTTGGTAGATATGACATTGCTGCATCTAGGACTCACAACGACCACGTTCACGACTGCCATTTTTCCCGTTCCACCTGCTTGCGGCATTACAATCGTAGACCCAGGTGGAACGGTTATTCGACCCATTTCTTGACATGGGTCGTTGTGAGCGTTGTGTGATCGAAAATGATGACGTCATTAGCGACGTTTTCGCCACGACCACAACGACCGCGGTCGCCATGTGAAACGGCTAACGGGGCCATTTTGGGCGTTGTGAGCTACTGGTGGAACGCCCTGATTGTGTCGATTTCCCACGTTACACTGTTGCTTACACCATTTAGGATGTTTAGCATAAATAATAATGTAATTTTTTTTAGGCGGGAACTTAAAGGCTGATACTTTGCTGTGCTGTTTTATATTCATAGAATGTAATTACTTTAAAAACATAACAACATTTGTGGGTTTTTAAGCAATTTGGATTTTAAGTAAGAATTGTAAAATAGTTACCGTCGCCTAAGGACCAAAAGAGTATCTATAACACCAAGAGAGACAATGCGTTGCCTACCTCGTTTGGACTCTAAAATCTGTTTAGGTCGTTTTTGAAGAGCCCTACACTACCAACTTCCCTTTTAATTATAACAAACGTAAATAACGAACAAGCAAAAACGAGTGTATATTAGGCATTTATATTTTACTCTTATGATTTCTAAAAAAAACAAATTCCGTTACTGAAACTATCGGATAGACAGAAATATTTTAATATTCGTAACCGTAATCGGTATAATAATATTCATGTATCCATACCCAGATCCGAAATTTGATATCCATAACATCCCTATTGTGTGTTATATACTATGTACAACAAATTGATTGGACCCTATGATAAAACTATTTATGTAATAGGTTTATAAGGTTACGGTGTTAGGCTCAAATTGAATGAATCTCGTACTTGGGTCGCTATCTATTTGGTTTATAGAGGTGTACCAATTTTACGTTAGGACGTTACGTATTTAATGGCCGATCCCGCGCCACGAGGTTTGGAATATTTACCCTTTGCCTCAGATGAAATAAAAGTATAGACGGAGCCAGCGTGAAAAAAAGCGTCAAATGAAGTGAAGCATCTTTTAAACTTGTTTGCGTAAACTTTTATATGGTTGAGCCGTTCTAAGAAGTCCCATTTGATGAACTAACTGTAAAAGGATCAAAATAATTTATATCAAATTAAAACACCATGATTAGTTTATTTCTTTAGAAACGTAATACATGACAATGTTATGTGTGTCAACAGTTTCTTTTCCTTAAATGTTAGTAACGAGACCTGGAGATTGGTGTATAATCGAAAAGTTTAAATGTATATCATTATTAACTTAGGCATATTTTCTAAATTTTTAAGACAAGAAAAGCAACGAAACATAGAATATTGTTTTAAAATAATAAAGCATTTTATTTTATTCGACTCGGTAATACGTAAATTACTATATCGAATCCAATTTTCAATATTATCAACATCGATTATTCACGTAACTAGGTACTAAAATCAGTTTGATAGATGCCAAATGTGGCTTTATAGAAAGGCTGAACTATAGTATACACGTAGTTTATGTGGTTAATAGTAATGTATCCACTGTAAACTATTCCATTTTATCCATACTTTTCGTATTAATAAAATTCAATTATAATCATAATTAGTTAATGAGGCGGGGCTGGCACTGGAAATAAGCGCCGTTCTGGGGGAAATTCCAGCACAGCTTTATGCTCAGTTGCCGACCTCATTTGTTGGACAGCGTACAGCATAGAAATTTGTAAATTATTTTGATGTGCATGTATTGTCGCTTTCCTAATAAATAAATTCGTTCCTTCTATTGTTTGATTCTGAGTTCTCATAACGCACTGAGGCGTGATCATCATCCTTTACCTGGCTATACTTTGAGAGACCTAGACTCCGTCTTTGTATTAATGGTCTAAGTCTAAGACCTTTTCAGACGAGTATTTTACGTAAAACCGTGGTTTGCACGTTGAATTTTTATAAGGAATCTAGATTTAGGGTATGCGTCCAAGTGGTAATAAAATTTTATTCGTTTAAAAAAAAAATGCGAGGAAGCTTTAAAATTTTTTTATGATTTTAACTATCTTAAACATACGTAGGCCCCACTATTCATTGCATGAGCCTGAGATACATAAATATGAAGAGAAGAATTTTAACTAGACATGTTGTTGGGGAGTTTCTTGCCGCTTCTTGTCCTTAAACAGCGATAACACGTTGCGAAGTGGTGTATATAGAATAGGAAGTTGATTTAAAATTTAACGTATGTGTATAACCTTTGAAAAAATGTTCTTCATTGCATACCGTAGCGCATTATAAACTACACGCAGATGTAGAGACACATAAATTCTGTTTTTGCCACAATACCTATGCGAACCCTAAAAATATTAAGTATTAAGTGAATAAAGTGAAGTTTGTGTTTGTGAACTTGCTGAATGTGTCTAGCCCGTTGGGTCAGTCGCGCGACGCCACCCGAACACGATAAATTGCGTTTTTGCCCCAAGGGTCCTGGAACGTGAGGGCGCAGGGATGCACTCGGTAACATGTAAATAAAATTATAATTCATAGAAAATTATATGAGACAATGATATCTTGCTGCTTGGTTTGGGGTAACCCATTTCAGGATAACGGACAGTGGAACTGTTATGTTTAAGGCATTAATAATTTCTGCGAGCAGAGCATGAATGACCCGGTATAATATGAATGCACAGATGATAATTACACATACGAGTTTCTAGACTTTGTTACGAAACTGTCTTATTCAGAATAAGACAATAAACATTAGATACTTAATCTTAAATAACGTCGACTTATTTTTTGCATTGTCATAAATGCAAAATCCTAAATAAAATAAGTTATATTTTATAAGTGGCAGTAAGTACAGCTAATTTAATTTGGCAGTATAATATTAATAATATTCCAGTAAATTCTAAAATTATTTTCATATAAAAGAGCGATCGCTAAATATCATACTTAATTTTACAATATTGTGGTAATATAATTTTAAAAATTCTTTAAACAATAAATTAATACGCTATTTGATTGAATTAAATCACGACGTCATAACGCTCGTAGGTATATAATTCTTATACAAAATTTAGCTGGCTTCGGCGATTTGTTACATGATAAAAGTCTCTATTTTATTAAATGTATACCTTGGTTTTTCTTACAAGATTTTTTTTGGATGCATTTTAGTTAAATTGTATCTTTAGATGATTAATATAAAACATTTTCTATTGTAATATCTAACTTTAGATGTGGCTTAAGTTGTCTAAAACATTTAAACATCATTAAATAGTGCAATGCAAATGCATGCAATGGGGTAGCAAAGACTACATTTTTCTTTTTTTTCACTAAAAAATTTAGATTTCAAATAAACGACAAGTAAAATGAATTTAATATATAGGAAAATTGCGAAAAAATATAGAATAGAGTAGAATACACTTTATTGTTCACTATATACACATGACATAAAGAATTTACAGTAGTCACATTAAACAGTAAAAGTAGGAGTAATGGGCGGCCTTATCGCTTTAGAGCGAACTCTTCTAGACAACCCGGGCTATAGATTTTATGAACAAGAGATTCGCAAGTGTATGACGGTGGTGTGCAAATTAAATACACAAATAAATAGGATATATAAACACAATACATATACCTAAAATGAATAAAAAATAGAGAATAAACAATAACACATATTAATATTATATGTGTACTAATATATACATAATTAATATGTACAGCAACAGCAATAGCTATACAATATTAATAATAGTGTTAATATATAATATATTAATATTATATATACTAATATACAAATACACTAATAAATAAACGTACATGTAATTAGGTATTAAATATTTATTATAAAGTGAGATAACATCTTCGTTCAAGATTTTTTTAAAATGGGGAGTGACTTTGCCTGTCTTACATTTTTGGTCAATGAATTCCACAGCCGGACAGCCTGCACAGCGGAGGATATATATATATATATATATATATATATATATATATATATATATATATATATATATATATATATATATATATATATATATATATGTGTGTGTGTGTGTGTGTGTGTGTGTGTAGACATGGATGGTGATGTAAAGTGGTTACCGTAGCCTATGAACATTTGCAATACTAAAGGTGCTACCAATGTGCTGCCGGAATCGTAGATGGGGCTCATAGAATCATATTTATATAGACGAGTTCTTAATACGGCCCTGTGAAATCGGTGCCTGCGTACCGCCGCAGATAAATTATGAGATCGAGAATCTTATCTATTATTTCAAGTTAATTTTGGTTTGCTTTTCATTACATAGTTTGATACGTATGTTGATCTTTCAGACGTCTGCTTATAATTAACATTCTGAATTTAGATTCAAAAGCTTCGTCATGTTATAACTTATGTGCGTGGTATACCTAATTAGGTTATCATGTCATCAATTAATATTAGTGCCAGGTTTGCCTATATATTTTACTAGTCTACTTATTTATTTGCCTTAATACTAGTTAATTTTTAGTTATGTAAATTTTCTACCACTAGCAAAGTAGGAATGCATAGTAAGTATTAACCCAGTACAGATTGCTTCAGCTATGATATTATTTATTTAGGTTTATGGCTTGGCAGCTAGGCCTTTAAGCCAGATCTTAGATTATAATGTAGTTTCTTCATTTTCTTAAGCTTATGTGTATCATAACTGAACTGTAGGCTATCAGCTGGTGCCACATTTGACTATACAGTTCACATTTCTCACAAAAACAAATAATTACTACTCAAAAACTATCAATATCCTACAACTATTGTTCATTTTAGAGTAATTTTACACATTTTTAGAAAATAAAACTGCACAGCACAACATCTTCTTTCAGTTCCCGCAAAAAACTCCTCAGCTATGATAAATCCCGATATCGAATTAGCAATGGGTAACTAACCGAAATTTCATAAACTATGCTATCCAACTAATGGTGGTACAATAGATGGCTAAAAAAACTAGCTGATGGCTATTTGGCTAATGGATGAATGACTATTGACAGACTTTCATGTGAATGAGACGTCGGCCAACGACTGACAGCTAAGCCGTAAGCTTGTCAGTTTTATTCGACAATCATTAGCCAGCTGGGGAAGTAGTTGACAACTTCGACGTAGCTATCTTGTGAATAACTGCTCATTACAATAACTACCCATCAACACTTTCGAGCTGTCACAAAAATTCCCTCGTTTGCCAACAAAAATCTACAATTTCGCTGAGTAAGGCTATATTAGGGCTTGATATTTTAATTTTATTTTTTTACTGCATGAAGTCATGATAGGTAGACGGCCCACCTGATGAAAAGCGGTTATTATCGCCTACGGACATTTGTAACACCAATGGCGTTACAAATGCGCTGCTGCTCTCTTAATGGAGACTGGAATGTGGCCACTAATGCCGGAATACAACTCAAGGTTATTATGGGGGCATACTCTAGTCCAGGCGTGGTAGCCATCCAGACGAGCAAATACCCTACCACCTGGCTGGGAGTTGTTTTTTCGTCTCTTACAACAGGCCGTTCGGCCGCAGGAAATTGTATTCTTTCTTCGTTCCTGCACACGAAATGATCTTATATACTTGATACTGGCTAAAAATAAGAATGTTGCAAACCATATTTAAAAAATTTACTATGATAGTGATGTATGTACCTATATCTACATTACCTTATTTCATGGGAACCGGCTCGAGTTTGGTTTCGTGGAGGCTTCACCACCGAAAGTTGAACGGTCACGTCTACTTTACAATTCTCACTTTGCAAACTTGATCCGGGTGTAACAACAATTCATTGTTTGCTGTGCCAACGCGAGTCGTACTAGTACTGCCAAAAAGTAATGTTACCATGCGTTACATTGTTTCGGGATATTTCTTAAAAGATTAACTAAAATTGAAATTTATACAGACTATAGTTATATAACTATTTTCACATATTTTATGGAGTTATAAGCGTAACGGAAAGGATATGTTTAAAATTGTACACAATTGGTAAGGTACAAAAATAATAATGATGTTTCGTAATAACTTTATTTAAGATACATATATTATAGGTACGTATATGCACTACTCCGCGGCTAGGCCGCGGGTCAAATCCTGGGAAGTAGCTCTATTTTACTTACATACAAATTTTATTGCATGAGTTCAGCAAACAGGCAGACGGACCACCTGATGGAAAGCGGTCACCATCCCCTATAGACATCTGTAACACCCAAGGCTACGAATGTGCTGCCGCTCTCTAAAGGGGCTGGCCACTAATGCCGGAACACAACTCAAGATTGTTATGCCAGCATACTCTAGACCAGGGGTGGTAGCCATCCATCCATCCACGTGAAGAAGTCTTGGATAAGATACTTGGTTCCAAAGTTTACAAAAACATTTCTTCCTCTCTGATTTGTAAACTGTCAAGCGGAAATATTTCAAGGTAGGTAGATTTTAAAAAATACTTTAAAAAAATTAGGACCTTGAAGTAGGTTTTGAGATATGGACTATTTTGTATTAGCTACTTTTCTTAGGTTCGGTAGCCAATTGATAAAAACAGTCCGCATTAGTCACCTCTACAAAACCCTTCTTGCTTGTTGAACTTCTTTCTTTTAAAGTAAAATAGCCTACAGTTGGTTCGTGGATCAGTACTAAACCGGTTCTTAAACTAGACTGATTTTGGGACCATTTTCTAAATCAGGATGATATCGGGGTAATCCAATCTTTACATTTAATAAAACTGTAGAGGTCGAATTCCTGTACAATGAAAAAAATGCTAAAAACCGAGTCAGGGGGATGTAAGAAGTGAAATAGAACTAATTTAGATTTTTTTTAATTTTATGTTTCTATGTTTGTCTGTCTGTTTGTAACGGCTGATCTCCGAAACGACTGGACCGATTTAAATGAAATTTTGTATGGTGGTAGCTTATATCCTTGGTCAACATATAGGATACTTTTGATCCCGAAAAATTAAAGAATTCCCGTGGGATAGTTAAAAAAACTCCACCACGCGGACGAAGTCGCAGGCATCAGCTAGTAAGAAAATAAGAATCGGAATACAGTTAGGCACGGCCCTCCCTCTGTACCTGGTGGTCAAGTCTGATATTTTAAGTGATTTTGTCCTTGCGAAATGATTTAACTATAATTGCATTATGATAGTGCAAAAAGTTCGTATTCTACAATTCACAATGACCTTTTGATTGTGTTGTTGTGGCGGAATAGTTCCAGTTCTTGCAATCCACGAAGACGAATGGGCTTAAGTGTACGGCCTGAGTGGCAAAGCGTCCGACGGGGCGGCGTGACTGCACGCTCGGCGTTTATTGTTCACAAACTCGTTTAAACCTGTACGCGACGCCCCCCGCTCGACGCACATTGGCTGGCACTATGGACACTCGTTAGCGTTTAGATACATTTAAATTAGTTTATCTATGGTCTCGGTGCACGTCCGAACTGAGCGTGCAGCGGAGCGGGGCGTGCAGCATTCCTATACACGACGCGTCGCTCAACGCAAACATGCCCGCTGGTGCCGCCGCGCCATCCGGCCGCCACTAAGGGCACCCGCTAGCGTTTTCATGTGTTTGACACGAACGCTGCACGCTCCGCCCCGCTCGAAAAAAAGCTCAGGCCATACGCTTACTTGTAGTTGAAAGTGTATCTAAATGTACATTGTGATAGTGTGCGTGTCTGATGGAACAATCAGTTGCGAGCATGTCGTTTAATCGTACTCGCTTTTAGTATCACACACACACGAGTAAGTGTTTACTACAAATTAAGTCCGCCTAAGTGAATTGTAAGAACTATAGTAGAAAAACAAACGGTATCATAATGATCAGAAAAGCTCTTTCCTTAATTAGTTCAGTATAAAGGGTATTAAATATTCAAAACCCTTGGTCATCCTATACTACAAAGAGGAAGTTGCAAGTGCAGCGGGTCCTATAACAACGCGGTTTGCAAATTAACACTTTGCCGTGTTAGTTCAACAAAAACCTTGCAACGAAATGGTTTCACAACAATTAGTTTTGGAATATACATTATGGGAACTTTTACGGCAGCATTCTAAGCGAATGTGTAAACAGCACCGTCGACACACTGCTACTTTCTACGAACTTCTGTCCATATACGAGCAAAACTGCGGCGATGGCGGGGGCGTAGTGGCGGCGCGGTGGCGATGACGTGTATACAAACACTTACGAAGTTTTATTCGTGTAAACAAAAAATAGAAAAGCGGCTCAAGGCTTTGAGGCAGACGTTCAGAACGTAACTGGGATTTCACGTTACTACGAAGGTGACATGGTCTTTTTAAATTGAAATTAAATAAATTTATTTTTGTCTAGGTATCTGAAGCAGGCAAATAGGCAGACACTTGATGGAAAGTTTAACGGCTTCTTAGAAACTTAATGTCTCCCTTCGTAAACACTATCTCAAAATTATAAATGAAACATACAGAGAGGAAGAAGGAATTTATTTGCTAGGAGAGCAACAATACAAGCATGTAGAAATAATTTATAGATTTCTATGATTTGTTTTTACGTCACATTTTCAACCAATGAGGTCGGAAACTCAGCATAAAGCTGAGTTGGAATTTCCTCCAGCACAGCGCTGATTTTCAGTGCCAACCCCTCTTCATTGATTAATATTTAACCCATCGTGGATAATTAACAAAAAAATAAAAAATATTCAAATAATGCTTAACGACACGACTTTCATCCGTGCAGGAACAGAGAAAGAATACAATTTCCTGCGGCCGGGCCGCCTGTCGTAAGAGGCGACAAAACAACCCACAGCCAGGTGGTAGGGCATTTGCCAGACTGGATGGCTACCACCCCTGGTCTAGAGTATGCTGCCATAATAACATTGAGTTGTGTTCCGGCGTTAGTGACCAGGTTCCAGTCTCCCATTAGAAAGCAGCAACGCATTTGTAGCACTTTTGGTGTTGCAAATGTCTGTAGGCGATGTTAACCGCTTTCCATCAAGTGGGCCGTCTGCCTGTCTGCTGAACTCCTGCAATAAAAATAAAAAAACATACGCATAAAGTAGAAAGTAACACAATATATTAAACATAAAACAGATATGACAAACAGTTACCACAAAAAATCGAAAAGGTTTGAAAATGCACTTGAGCGCATAGAAAATAAGAGAAAAGAATCATTATCCTATATAATAATATGTGTTACAAAGTTGTTAATAAAAATATTTTTAAATTAATAACGCAGTGAAGGAAACTTAACTTATATTATATTTTACCTATAATCCCTTAAGACTATAAGTAGAATACTGAGCCTAGGTCATCGAAGTCAACGGATACATTTTACAAATTAAAAGAAGAGAAATATAAAAGTAAACTGAATTATAATAACTACAATACCAATGTAGTCCGATTAGTATATAACTTAGCATTAGTAAATATTGCATTAGAGAGTATGATATTAGTATTATATAGCATCAGTAGAAAGCTCTAGAATATATAAATTGTCAAAAAATTTACCAGTACAGTAATCAATGATCTTATTACTACTGTCGCCGCACGATTTACCAAAGGAAGGTAGGTACACACCGGTTAAGCCAGGTATGAAATCAGTGGGCCTTTATGGCCCCAGTCTGGTCAGACCGCGTGACGGCCAAAAATGCGGCGCTACTGCGTCAAGCGCAACGCATACTGGCCGTCAGGGCAATAAGAGGATACCGTACGGTGTCTTTCGAATTGGCCTCGCTACTCGCCGGATCCCCCCATGGGACCTGGAAGCCAGGGTCCTAGCGTCACTGTACACGTGGCGCAAAGAGACCCTGGCCAGAGGCTCCAGACCCGCTCCTCGAGAGACCGAGGCGTGCCGGTCAGAGCTCCGCCAGGTAGCCGTGGGGGTCTGGGAAGAACGCCTAAGACGCCCCAGCGCGGGCCCCGCCACCACCGTGGCGGTGAGGCCCGTTCTGCAAGAATGGATTGGACGAAGTCACGGCACCCTGACGTTCAGGCTGACACAGGTCCTCACGGGGCATGGCTGCTTCGGGAGGTACCTGTGTCGCCTCGGCCGCGAGGCCACGCAGGGTGCCATCACTGTGACACGGGCGATGAGGACACGGCGCTGCACACACTTCAGGAGTGTTCAGCCTGGACAGAGCAGCGCCGGGAGCTCGTCGCCCATACCGGATTTGACACCTCGCTCCCGGCCGTGGTACGTACCATAGTCGGGAGCTCCGCCGGATGGGACGCCGTCTCCTCCTTTTGCGAGCAGGTCATGTTTGCGAAGGAGGAGGCAGAGCGGGAGCGTGAGCGTACTTCCGTGCTCCGCTCCCGCCAAAGGAGGACGCGCCGACGCTGGAGGTCGGATGGTGACCTTCGGCCGCCGTAAGCGGGTGGCGCGGGTGGGGCCCCTTGGGGAATAGGGGTTCTCACTCACCCGCAAATGCCGTCGAGATGAGAGCGCGAGTGTTCCGCGCGCGCTCATCTCTTTTCCCGTGGGGCGCGTTACAGACCGCCCCACGCACGGAAAAGACCTAGCTGTGGCCAGGGGCGTAGTCCCCTGGCATTGGAAGAGGCCTAGTGAGCGAGGCCCACGCCTGCCAGGGCACGCGGAGTTGGGAATCCCGCAGTCCCGTAGCCCTGGAATAAGGCGCAGGACGGTACACCCAGGGGTTTTAGTGGGTATCCCTAACTGGGGAGTGGCAATAGCGTGGCACCGGTTCTGACCGGGCACGCTAATGCCACCCCCGATCTGGCGAATCCCACACTCTCACATCGGGTCGCGAACATCCCCCCAGGCTTCTGTGCCTGTCGCGGCTTAGTCCTCAAACGGATTTCCCCTGGCTAAAAAGAAAAGGGTATGAAATCAGTACGCTCGCGCCGGTGTGTACACGCTTTATCAAAATTGCCTATGACAATCGTTCTTTTGCCTACGGCCAACCGCCAAGTTGAAAAAAAAATAACTACGGAATGAAAGCGAACCTTTATACGCACAACTTTTTACTAAAAATTATTGTAAAATTGCAAAAAATGAAATACACGCATTATTAGAGCAAAAGGTGCTTCATTAAATACTTCCTACGCTTCAATTACTAATTAAATAAAATAAATAAAAACCAATCAATTCGATGGATAATTGGATATACATATTCTATTAATTCAATTAAATTATATTCTAATTAAAAAAAGAGTTATACAGGATAGGTATATACGGTTATAGCAGAATCAATGTAGACAAGAAGTGCAGTGTACACAAGAGATTTAAGAGACAATGCAAATTCAATTTGGCATTCATGAATGTGGAATGAGGCTGCGTTACTTTACTGCCTTTTGACGGAGCAACGGGAATTTACGACAAACGCTGTTTAAACATAACGGAATAGAATATAATAATACTGTTTATAAAGGATGACAGATTTGAATAAATCCTCAATTGTATCATGTAAGAATGTATAATCTATCTATAATACAACAAATCAGTGGATGGTACGAGTTTGTACAAAGAAAAAAAATATGGAAAAACATAGGCGGGGTAGAAAGCAATCGGAACTCTTACTCACCGTATGAAATACAATCACGTTAATGCCAAGCGTTTTACGCAAATATTCTGTGAGAGCATGGTATCACACCGACCGAGCCTTTTTTGTAGCGAGGTGAAATCCGGTTGAGGTCGAACCGCGGTGGGGGTATCGCGACGGGCGCGTGTGGGTTTCGCCACGTTGGGGTGGTTCTAACATCCCCGAAGAATTGCTGTTGCAACCCGAGTTAGGGATACACACTAAAACTCCTCAGTGTTCCTTCTTTCCTTCCCCTTATGCCAGGGGTGCGGGAAAAGCGGAAGCTCGACCAACTCCTCGTGCCCTGTTAGATGGGGGACCCAAGGGCCAAATCCATTGCCTGGTTTGAAGCAGAGCCCCCGGCATCGCCTCTGCCTCTCTAACCAACGTGAAAGCGGGTAAAGAAAGAAAGAATTTTGAGAATTCGTACGCCGCGTTTTCAGCAAACAAGTTTGCACTCAGCATATTGCTGTGCCGGAATTATATCCGACATAACGCTGATTTTCAGAGCAAACCTTCCTTTTGGCGTAAGATCAAAACGACTAAATTTTGTTAAATAATAAATAATAATTAATAAAACTAATTCTACTTATGTAATATTTAATTAGTAAATCAAATAAATACATTTTAATAAAACCAACAATAAAATACAGAAATAAAGAAGAGGATGAATAAAGAAGAGGCGCAAGAGAGATGAACGCGCGGGGAAAAGGACGCGCCTTCTCCTCGACGGCATTATTGGCGGGCTCTTCCCCAGGGACATACCCGCTTTGCCCGCTCACGGTCTTCCTTGGGCGGGAGCGGAGCAAGCTCGAACGCTTACGCTATCACTCCTCCATAGCGAGCATTACCGCTCGCAAAACGAGGAGATGGCGTCCCATCCGAGTTGGATCCCGACCATGGCCCTCCGAACCACGGCCGTGAGCAACACCAATCCAGCCGGCCCAATGGGCTGTAATCAGAATAATATTCTAGCATGGCTCTACTACGTGACGATACAAGAATAAATGTTTTTAATACCCTACATCGATGAAGAAGTTTCACTTCAAAAAGCGCTTTTAGAATATTTTCAGTGCATACACAGTGTAAGCTTTAAGTAACAGAAACAGGAGGATGTCTTAGTATTTTATTCACGTAATAAACATGTTTACTTGTTGGAAAATATAGATATGTGGCGCCTTTACTCGACACTGTATTTTATTTAGTGTAGGAACACTAGTTCAAAGTTAAACTTCATAATGTTCTTGCTTCACAACTTGGATATTTAATTATTTAACTGAATCATAGCAGCTTATACAATTATAATAGGTATTTATTTTTCTCCGCGAGGCACGTAACATGAAAGATCGATCATAGAAGACATAGACAATTACTTCCTAGACTTATTTTTTTATTTTATTTAGGTTTATGGCTTGGCAGCTAGGCCTTTAAGTCAGATCTTAGATTATAATGTAGTTTCTTCATTTTCTTAAGCCTATGTGTAGCACAGCTGAACTGTAGGTTATCAGCTGGTGCCATTTAACGGAGTTCCCGTGACAACTCAAAAGGCCACATTCGACTATACAGTTCACATTTCTCATAAAACACACAATTACTACTCAAAAACTATCAATATCCGACAACTACTGTTCGTTTTAGAGTAATTTTACACATTTTTAGAAAATAAAACTGCACAGCACAACATCTTCTTTCAGTTCCCGCCAAAAAGCTCCCTTCCTAGACTTAGGTCATATACGGATACAGATATGTTTTTAATTTTGACTAGTGTTGTCACACTAAATAAAATACAGGGGCGAGTAAAGGCACCACAGGTATATTGTATCATGATGAGCAAGTACTAAAAGACAAAGACCCGGGAAGCAGGTGGCATCGCGACAAATTCGATTTATTGCAACGGCAATAGATGATAAGTTGGTACCATTTCTTCGACTTAACCATACAAAGATACATCTTACATCAAAATTTACTAATTGAAATCCTATTGTGAATCAATACAGGTCAATTTAAGTATCGAGCTATGAAAATAAAAGATTGTTTACGAAGTACAGAAGCCCAAAGTGGTTTCCACAAAATGTTGACGAATATTTCTTGTGAAACGCCAATAGTTTTGGTAGATGTTAAATGATTTATTTATTGAAGTTTTGTTTTTGGGAAGAGATAAATAGCTTGACTTTATGTAAAAGGGTTAGTTTTGGAGACCTTTTTGTTTCTTCGGCCGGGTGTTGGGTTTTTTTATATTCATGGTGTTAGTTCCATCATAAATTCGTGGAGACGAGTGGATTGTATTATTTTACTCAGTAGTTTCCGGGAAAAATGATTTTGATAATACAAATTTAGACAGACGGCGATGACAATTTCATAAAAGTTCCGGTTTTGTCAAAATAGTTCGTTATTCTCATTATTAAACACATTATATTAATTTAAAAATGTATTTTCTATATCTTATATAAAAAATTCTAACAAATAAGAAACCGACTTCAAGAGTAACTAAAAAGCAAAAAATATTTTTTTACAACATCTTCAAGTCGGAGCCGAGTAAAACATAAAAATTGCTATATTGTTACGATCTAGTGCCGACAAAAGTCCGCATTTGGACTTCTTTTGTTTACTTATCTATTAGTTATTGTGGAGAGCAGCCCATTTTTAAAAAAAATATTTTAAGTACTATTGGACAAGCGTCCATATCAGTCCGTGAAAAAAAAACCTTACTTACATGCACAGAGAGCAGCCTATTGTACTTGTTTATGGCCGTTTGCAGGCATAATTAGGCAGGTGTGCGTGTTACGATTTCTATGAAATTGCGTCGAAGCTTGACAGGCAGACATATTGCATCTGTGCCGTATAAATCAATACCGCAATGGAGAGATCGGCAGTCAAGCGATAACCACCAGCGAGACAAGACGTGTGTACATTGGATAATCTATATAATGACGGACTTTGCGCGTGTTATTGAATCGCGCATTACGTTTGGACTGATTGTGTTCAGTTATATTTGTACCTGTGTTATAAGTGTTTGTATAGTTCTAATAAATTCTATAGTAATTCCAACGGCATTTTAATTCGAGTCCTATAACGCGTAATAATATTTTGTAAATTTATTGTTGTTCTTTTATGTTTTACTTGGCACCCACTTCAAGATGTAGAAAGAAGTCAGTTAAATATTTACTTATTGGTTTTTAGTGTGGAGTCGGTTTTGCTTTTCTGCTATATCTTCGGAACCCAGAGTCTACTAGCAATAAAATTTATACGGTACTATTCCGAAGTTATACTAAATCCAATGCAAAAAGAATGATCAAAATCGGTTCAGAAACAAAAAAGTTATGAATGACATACCTCAAAAACTTTTTCAAAACATTAATCATCATCATAGAATCATTCTGAAACTATAATGAATCGAACGCAAAAATAATAATCAAAATCGGTTCAGAAACAACAAAGTAACGGCTGAACATACATACAAAATACATAAAAAAATAGTTACACGACGAATTGAGAACCTCCTCCTTTTTTTAAGTCGGTTAAAATCACGTAAAAACTACTGCGCCGATTTCAATGCGGCTTTCGCTAATCGACAGCTCATTCTTAGACTTAAAATCGACACTACGTTTTATCCCTGGAATCCCACGGGAAATCTAGGAATGATTTAAAATGGCCAGATTGAAAAAAAATTAAATTCCAATGCGTTTTTTTCACTGATCGATAGCAAATTTTGTGTAATAAAATGTGTATTTTTACCCCGGGAATCCCGCGGGAATTTTCCCTGGAGCGCTTCGAACTTGTTCGGGTGTATACAAATTAGCTTGTTCCGACAATCAATCAATATCTTTATTTGCAAGAATGTAGTTTATACAGGTGTTATACAATTGTAGGGGAACAGTACATTCTACCACATAGTGGTGTACAAAGTGAATTAAAAATTAAGATATAATAAAATAAAAATTATAATTTACGTAAATATTCTTATTATCTATTCTAATTAGAATGTCAATTTTTGGTATTATATAAGCAATTAATGGCAAGAAATAAATAATAATAAAATAACAAATAGATCACTAAGATTTTCCATATAGATAATAACGACAAGCACTTTTTTTAAGAACTTCATCTACAGTATAGAAACACTCTACAGTATAGAAACACTCTACAGTATAGAGACTACAGTGAATTTTCTTGAGGGTACGTTTATAATATTAGTTGGCAAAGAGTTATAAATAAGAGGAGCCATGTAAATACAGTTCCTTCTGAAGAGATCTAGAGAAGGCACAGGCATCTTTAGTTTTACTTGGGTCACAAGTCTCGCGTTAACATTGTTAAATTCTTCAAACAAAGACCCATTGAATTGGATAAACTTAGCGATTTCAAGTATATAGATACTAGCCACAGTAAGGAGATTGTGAGATTTAAAAACCGGTTTGCACGATTCTGACCATTTCATTCCAAATATGGCACGAAGGCATTTCTTTTGGGCTATAAAAACTCTTGCAATATCAGGGGAATTTCTCCATATTATGATTCCGTAATGGATTAATGAGCAAACATGAACGTGATAGACCATTAGCACCGTTCGTAAGGATGTACACGTTCTAATTTTTTTAATAGCGAAAACAAAGCTGTTCATTTTACTACAAATCATGTCAATATGTTGTTTCCATGATAAATGAGCGTCAATTTGGATTCCCAGGAATTTTGTACAATTAACCTGTTCTATGTTTATATTATTATGATTAGCATTTAGATGATTTAATTTGCTTCGTTTTGTTCTAAATTGAATAAGTTTTGTTTTGGATAAATTGATAATTAGTTTATTAGAGTTGAGCCAATTAATAATATCAGATAAACATGTCATAACATCATTTTCGTAGTCATAGATAGTAGAACATTTTATAACTATTGTTGTATCGTCTGCAAATAGAATACTGTTATGTTTTGTGGCGAGAGGCAGGTCGTTTACATATAACAGAAATAATAAAGGGCCCAATATGCTTCCTTGAGGTACGCCACAGAGAGTAATTTTTTGTGTAGAATCGTAGTTTGTAATACAGTTTGAATCTTTATCAAGTTTAGTAACTCTAGTTATTTGTTGGCGATTACTCAAATAATTAGTCAATAAATTAAGAGCTGGACCTCTAACACCATATTTATCTAATTTTTGGAGAAGAATAGCATGATCAACAAAATCAAAGGCTTTACTGAGATCAAGAAATAGAGCGCAGCAGGCAGTTTTATTGTTTAAATTATTTAGAATTAAATGTATAAGGTGATAAGTTGCCAAAGAAGTAGTTTTGAATTTCCGAAAACCGAACTGTTCTTTTGCTAGGAGGATATTAAATTTGGTAAAAAATGAAATGAATCTATTATAAATAGCTTTTTCGAAGATCTTAGATAAAATCGGTATTAATGCTATAAGTCTATAATTATCTTTATCCGTTTTTGATCCTTTCTTGAAAAGAGGTTTGATAATTGAAATTTTCAGTCGATCAGGAAAAGAACCTTGTTCGAAAGTTAGGTTAATTATTGTAAGTAAGAGGTTTCGGAATAATATTAAAAGATAATTTGATAAGGTTTGTTGTAAGACAGTCGTAACCGGCCGAACGAGTGTTCTTCAAAGACATTATAATTTTGAAGATTTCTCCAGATGTAACTGGTTCTAAATATAGACTGTGGCAATTAGATTTAATATTTAATATGTGATTATTGTTAGATTGATGAGAAATAGGTCTAGCTCGTGAAACATTAGTTAGATTTATAAAGAAATCATTTAAAATATCGGCTAGGGGAGATCCTGAAGTGACATTCACACCATCATGAGATAGTTTATCAATAAAATTGCTAGATTTCTTTTTGCCAATTTCTTTATTCACAACATTTCAAGTTTCTTTGTATAGGTTTGTGGAGTTAGGAATAAAATAATCATTCCATAGTCTTTTGTTTATGTTGAAACATTTTTTTAATGTGCTTGAATATATTTGGAATGATTTTTTGCTTATGCGAGTTTTTGTTCTTATAGTATTTGAATCTTAGTAATATTTTATGTTTGCTGCTAATTTTTAAGCCATTAGGATTTTTTTTAGATTTATTTGTAAACATAGTTTTTATTTTAATAGTAGGAAAGCAAAGTGAAAAAAATAAGGTTATCAAATCGTGAAAAGCATTGAACGCATTATTAGCCGAAGAAATGGAAAACACTTCTGAAAAACTTAAACTACCCATAGAGTTGACAAATTTGGTGACATTTTCCTTGCAGAAATCTTTGACGAATCGAAAAGAGTAGTGCGGAAGATTCGGAAATTTTAAATTATAAAAGTAGCTACCTGAGCAGTGTCGTGGTCAGATAAATAAAAATTATGTGTAGTACCGGTTACATGCGCTACGTTACTAATTATATTGTCTATGCATTTATCCAAGCGAGTTAGCTCATGGATGTGGAAATGTAAACCAAAATTTGATAAAATTTCTTCGAATTGAACCGGTAGATCTATAATATTTTTAGCCAGTATATTTAAATTGAAATCACCGCAAATAATCACTTTTTTATATTTTTTTTCTAGTTTAGATAAAGTGGCATGGAGTTTATCGAAAAAAAAAAACAGTTTTCAATAAAACGATAGCTTACATTCTTTTTTAAATGCTGCGATACTTTGTGTCTCGGGAATCCCGCGGGAATTTCTAGTCAAGGGTTGGACATAGTCGCGGGCATATCCTATTTTAATATAAATAATCAAAAGCCAAATATGTGTATTTTCTTGTACTTGATGTGGTTTTATGTTGTGTCACGTATTTCCAACCACTCGCTTAGCCTTTGATGTAAATTAGAATAATTTTCAATTTTCTAAGGCTTTTCCATATCGTTTTATGTGTAATATGTTTGTGTATATTTACATTTTCATTACGTATAATGTAGTACTCAAAGTCAAATAATGATTCATTAAGTTTAAATAGTCACAGCTTGCTCTTAAGGTTCTTAGCCTTTTCTGAGAAACGGAACATTACACTTTAGCTAAAAGTACGTTTTAACAGTCTCAAGCGCGGTATTTATTTTATATTTATTTCGGCTACTAAAAAGTGGTGGAAACGTCGAGCGCTTCCGTGATCATGCTTATTAAACGATGATTTCCACCAAACGGCTCGCATCAGGCGACAGCTGATAGCTTCCGGTAGGATGTCGACGCACAAGCGCAGCGCATATTGGCCGTCAGGGCAATAAGAGGATACCGTACGGTGTTCTTCGAAGTGGCCTCGCTACTCGCCGGATCTCCCCCATGGGACCTGGAAGCTAGGGTCCTAGCGTCACTGTATACGTGGCGCAAGGAGGCCCTGGCCAGAGTCACTGAAACTGCGCTTCCTTCAGGCTGATACAGAGTACTCACGGGGCACGGTTGCTTCGGGAGGTACCTGCGTCGCCTCGGCCGTGTGCCACCATTGTGACACGGGTGACGAGGACACGGCGCTGCACACACTCCAGGAGTGTTCAGCCTGGATAGCGCCGCGCCGAGAGCTCGTCGCCCATACCGGATTTGACACCTCGCTCCCTGCCGTGGTACGCACCATGGTCGGGAGCAAACCCGGTTGGGACGCTGTCTCTTCCTTCTTCGAGCACGTTATACTTGCGAAAGAGGAGGCGGAGCGGGAGCGTGAGCGGGCCTCCTTGTTCCGCTCCTGCCAAAGGTGGACGCGCCGGTACCGGAAGGCGGATATCGACCTTAGGCCGCCGTAAGCGGGGGGCGCGGGTGGGGCCCCTTGGGGTATAGGGCTTCTCACCCATCTGCACATGCCGTCGAGATGAGAGTACACACCGTCCCACGCCCAGACTAGACTTAGATGATGCCGGGGGACAATAGAAGTCCCCCGGCAATGAAAGAGGCCTGTGCGTGAGGCCCACGCCTGCCAGGGCACGCGGAGCTGGGAATCCCATTTAACCGTAGCCCTTGCATAAGGCGCAGGACAGAACACCTAGGGGTTTTAGTGGGTATCCCTAACTGGGGAGTGGCAATATCGTGGTACCAGTTTTGACTGGACACGGCTAAAAATAAAAAAGGCTGCCGACGAAAACGGTTGGATCCATACCGTTGTTTGCGAACGTATCCGTTTCTGTGCCTAGACTGCCTAGTCAAATAGTTTCGAGAATAAGTGGTGCCGCCCTACCACGGCTTTGAGCGCACGCGACGAAAGCCGAAAGCATCCGATCACATACGACGACATACGAACGGAGCCGATTGCGCGTCGCAGCATACTTTCGGCTACGATCGCGTGTCGCGGAAGACGTCAAGCCGCTGTTCGCCGCTTGTTAATAGACTTTAAATACTATGTACACACATAATTTGCCAGGTGGTAGGGCATTTGCCAGACTTGATGGCAAACACCCCTAGTGTAAAGTATGTCTCCATAACAACCTTGAGTTGTGTTCCGGCATTAGTGACCAGGTTCCAGTCTCCTTTACGAAAGCAGCGTCGCATTTGTAGCACCTTCGGTGTTGCAAATGTCCATAGGCGATGGTAACCGCTTTCCATCAAGTGGGCCGTCTGCCTGTCTTCTGAAAACCAGCAATAAAAAAAATCGTTTAAAGATTGTAAAATTCGTTCCGAACCGTTGCGATGCGAGGCGTTTGGTGAAAATCATCGTTAAAAGTGGCGAAAACGTAGGAATAAAATCAAATAAACTTAAAAGCGTTAAAATGTACTTCTAATTATATGTACCTACTAGTCGCGAAAACTTTAGGTACACAAGCAGGAGTACTACACTGTTAGCATGTTTAAAGCTAATTAAATAATAATCAAAGAGTTTCACTTAAAACAACTAATACTTACTTAAATGTAAATTTTCAACTAGTAATTAGCCCGCCATGTACAGTTTAGCAGGCAATTAATATTTGCCGCTTTTGAGGTCAAGGGCAGTGTAGGCCTTTAATGAAACGAGCCTTATTAGGGTCAGAAAACCTTTAGAATTGAAATACCTTGAAATTATTAAGTAACTTAAGGCTCAATGGGGCTATGGGGTCGTGAAGCTTATCGTCTTTATTAAGACTTACCATCACAGTTGGTAGTTGGTCTTACGTGACCAAAGCTGACATGTATTTCAGGCAACACATAAGCGTTGCCAGCCGAAGTGGAACCGCGCAGTGCCGTAAATATGGCGGTGCCATCGGTGCCCAGGCACAGGGCGTAGACTCTGAGGGGCGCAAGAATGGCCAGACCAGGCAGGACTATTACTTTTTCGGTTTGCTCCTGATAAGTTCCCGCTGCGCCCCTAGTACTCGAGTCCAACACATACGTACCTACATGCCAGTATCATCAAAAGCGTCTGTTAAATTTTAAACTTAAAAACTTAAAAAATACATTTTATTTCTAAAATATTAGATAATTGGTCCAACAACACTAAAGTCCTTGTGCGTTATTTTATCACCACGAATGAAATAAAGTAGGCCTATACATAGCATTGCTCTAGCTAGGTTACCTATAATATCTAAAAAAACAAGGGCGCAGTTATAAAAGCTCGCATAGGGCGCAGAAAAGGCTATTTACGGCACTGGAAACGCGCTCATCATTTCCAGAAAGTTCCTAACATAACCTGGGACCCATAAATTATTTATAAGTTTTTTCTTAGTTAACTTTACATATTGTTTATATTTGTATTTTATTATCCATACTATAATAAATCTGTTAATGATTTCGAGTTTCTACAATGCGTTTAAAAATGTGAAAAAATCCATTGAGTTCTAATGTACTTGTAAGCGCTGGCGGGAGCGGGGATACAAAAGAAGGAAAGGACTTACAGAATAGGTCGCCGCACCAGACACACTACGAACGATGCGGGCTTCGCAGCGGCAGGCACGTCTTTCTCGTGATCCTTTCTTTGCGTCTTACGGTTCCTTCGATAAGTGGACCAGCTGGAACGATACAGCGTGCACCTTTCCAGCGTGCGGGTTGATATAAGCGGGTGTGAATAGCGGCACAACACACAAAACGCGGCGAGGTATGTGCGGAAGCAGCGGTGTTTTCAGCGGTCGGACGTGGACTATGTCACATTACATAGTGACAGATAGGGCGAAAGAAAACAAAGAGGCGGTGA
This sequence comes from Dendrolimus houi, assembly GCA_039645545.1. Lineage (NCBI taxonomy): Eukaryota > Metazoa > Arthropoda > Insecta > Lepidoptera > Lasiocampidae > Dendrolimus > Dendrolimus houi. The sequence continues at coordinate 2,466,756 of CM077133.1, forward strand.
CCAAATAGGTCGGCGTTCACAGTACTAGTAAGTAGTACATATAATTCATTTAAAAAAATCAGGGGGGCTAATTCGGACCAGCAAATTGCAAAAATATAATTTTTAGAATTTTTGTCTATCTGTTAGAGCATCACGTGAAAACTGCTGAACGGATTTAAATATAACTCCACACGGAGCTAGCTTATATCCCGGGGCGTAACTTAGGATACTTTTTATCCCGATAAATGACGTCGTTTCCATGGGATAGACGAAAATAGAGAAAAAGATGGCGCATCTTTTCTGGAAACTACTGAACGTATATGAATGAAATTCGATACAGAACTAGCTTATATCCCGGCGCGTAACTTAGGATACTTTTTATCCCTATAAATGACGTCGTTCCATAAGATAGACGAAAATAGCGAAAAAGATGGCGCTGCAGCCGCGTTTTTTTAATTCACTAATAAACACCCTCGTTGTCATAAACAACGTGTCATTCATTGTATTACTTCAAAACGGTTTGACTTCGACTCACCTCTATGTTTTGCTGGGCAGTTGTCTAGACTATATGAACTTAGTATCTGTATTATTATTTTAATTTAATTAAGTTTTTAAGCAAGTAAAATAAAATACTGCATAGTTCTCATTTCTATAAATCAGTGAACACAATAAAGCTTAGAAAACAATAATCTTATTTGTTTTACTATTCATATGTTCACTCCGTTGCTCTTCACGCGTTGATGATTTCTACTGTTTAAATCAAATTTTCCCTATAATGGTTGAGTAGTCAGTGAAAATGTCCTTTTGACGTCTTTGAACTATCAGGCCCTTTATTCCAAGTGACCCGTGTTGCTCGGAAGTTCCTCGGAGATTCTTTCGTAAGAACAGCGTTAGCGTACTGTGAAGTGGTATATTTATATGAGATTAGGTAAATATAGAATACTAAAGTATTTTATATTTCCTATTCTCATACCGTGATTTAGATTTCAAACCCTGGTATGCAGCTATATTTTACTTACAAATAAAGTTAATTAAAGGTATTTATATATCGCAAGTGAAGCCACGGGCAAAAGCTAATATATATTTTATTAGCGATCTCGGCAGACATTGTCCTGCCCTAAGAAAATAAAAATCTAGGAACCGATGCCAGCGCCATTTATCGGTTCGAATTGTGAACCTGTACCATCAGGGGAACTCACTCAAATACACACAAAGAATGTCATCAAAATCGGTTGAGTAGTTTCAGAGTTTATCGCGGTCTAACACAGGGGATTTATATACACACACACACACACACACACACATACATAAAAAATAATAAAGCAAAATAAATAAAACTAAATCCCCTTTCCCTTATAGTAGTTGCGTTTTAAGGAAAAGAAATAAATTAAAAACAAAGTAAACCCTCTATCCTATCATAAGATGGAGGATGAAGGCGAATAAAACAATAAACTTATTAGCGTTTAAAATAAAAAAAATTAGGTTACAACGCTTAGTAATGCTGAAAGTTTACATAGCACGTTGTTATATTTCCATATAATAGCATGTATAGTGAAATAATGAGGTCGTATGTCTGTTAGTGTAAACTTGCGAGTATAGAGATCTGACAGACGCCATTTCGCAGCATATTCAAAACATCTGCTTTCGCGGAATTTCCCTTATAAGTTCAACATTTGGTATGTGTTAAACATTCATTTAAATCATACAATTATATGATCGTTTTAATACATAAATCTTAACAAATAAATATAGAGGTTTTTAAATTTAATAATCCATATAATATCATAAAATTGTAATATGTAGTCTTTTCTTTTTTTGGATTTTGTGTTTGCTTGTTTGTTCGGGATTCACGTAAAAACTACGGAACCGATTTCGATGCAGATTTCGCTGATCGATAGCAAATTTCCGGACTTAAAATCTGCGGTATTTTACATCCCGGAAATTCCGTGAAAAAATTCCCGGGAGCGGTTTAAAGTCGTTTGGACGCAAAAAACTAACTCATTCTGACAAAACTTTCACTAAAATAAATAGCTCACATTCATTTTAAGATTTTTTTTATTGCATGAGTTCAGCAGACAGGCAGACGGTCCACTTGATGGAACACGGTTACCATCGCCTTTGGATATTTGCAACACCAAAGGTGCTACAAATGCGCTGCTGCTCTCTTAAGGGACTGGAACCTGGTCACTAATGCCGGAACACAACTCAATGTTATTATGGCAGCATACTCTAGACCAGGGGTGGTAGCCATCCAGTCGGGTAAATACCCTACCACCTGGCTGTGGGTTGTTTTGTCGCCTCTTACGACAGGCCGTCCGGCTGCAGGAAATTGTAATCTTACTCTGTTTCTGCACGGATAAAATTAGAATCCCGGACTTTTCTCGAGAATCGATCACACGGTTAAAAATAGCATGAAGGTTGGCCGTGTTACTCTACTACGGCTTATCTTGGTATTACTCGTACATAATAATTTGCATATCTGACTAATCCGGGACTTTTGACATTTCTTGGGATTTCCTAACCTCGAAACGACATGATTTTAGGCATTATTTGCTGTGACAGTTTCTTTTGCAGAACAGTTCTAGTCGTGTATGCAGCTATTGATATTACTTATCCCGTGTTTTAACAGAAATTACTGCGATTTATGTATTTTAAAACGAAACTAAGAAATCCACTAGCCTGCTGGATTTGATTTTAAATATTGGCAAAACAACTAATCTTTGTTACCTGTCAACGGGGATGAAGTCACGCGCAAATGTTAGTTTAATATATAATAAGCATTATTGTATAGTTTCGCTTATTAACTGTACATATTATCTTAATAAAATCTTTAAATGTTGTATATCGTGTGTGGAGTGGAAAAATAAGGTTTAGTTGGGTTGAACGAACATGCAATAACCAAACTGTAATTGACATAACATGTTAAAGGTAAATACACTATACTTTATCGCTCGTATTCATAGAGAGTTAGAGTAAGTTTGAACACTTCTTTAAGAACCATTAAGAAATGTTGAGACTTATCTAACTCTCTATGAATAAGACCATATAATTATAACTCCTAACTTTTCAAACTTCTCTTGTATTACTAATTGTACCGAACGAGTAGAACAGAAAATATATGAGATGGACATAATACTTAGCGTAACTATCCATATATAACTATACAATTCCCATACATTTTCTATTTTATTCCTTTAGTGCTAATATTATTTGTCTACAAATTTATTTATTTGGGCCTGGAGAGTAATTATTGTACATACGCTAATTTTGTGCTACAACGTGCTATGTTTTCGTTCAACAAAGTTGAGATGTTAGTCATTTTTTTGACTTACTACCTACAGTTGTATACTCTCTAGAATCAGCTGGACTAAAACCTTACTTTCATAAAGATACAGTGGATTTTTTAGCAATGAATAAGTTATATTCTGCTATATATACGTTACGGGCAATTTGATTAATCGGGCATTATTAATATGGATCGATCATTAGGAATAATGACCAAGAGTGTTGGTCAATTTGATAAATTAATTACTTTGGCCGGCTCATATTAATAATGCCCGATGGCCCGTGGTCCACTTAAAAAATCATGGTTTGGACCGGGCAGTATGAATACTTCTCTACTTCTAGCCGGACAATGTGATAAATTCAGTTAACTTTCCATAAGAATTATGTAAGTTTAATTCATTTAAGGGTGGGGTATATTTATATGGCGCTTTTAATTATTATGCACAGATTTTAATATAGGTTAGAAGGCTAAAGCTTGGTGGTTTTTTTATAACCACCCAAAATTCACTTCATATGTCAAAAAATAAAATAAAAGTGCCATATAACTATACCCTAACCTCATTTAATAAACAAAACAACTACAGTTCATCCGTGTTTTATTATGTAGCCCAAAATAAGGTTTTCATTATTCGTAATGACCAGAAAAAGTGATTAATAATGCAGTTTTATTTATATTGCCCACTTGATACGGGCATTATGTATACAGTCCGGTCATTATTCATGGTGACCGGATTAATCAAATTGCCCGTAACCGTAACATATAACGGTGCGACGCCTCCACATCTGCCTCATAATGGTACCTCCATGGCTGAGATACATATTCGACAGACAGAGGTAAGAAAGACACTGAAAGCTAGCTAGACGTGAACCAGTGGATTCCAAGTGGCCCAGATGGAATCCCAGCTATAGTTCTTAAAAGTTGTGCACCTGAAATACTGACACGCCTCTATCGTCTATCTCTAAAAACAGGATTGATTCCAAAATCGTGGAAGCAAGCTAACGTGCAACCTGTGCCCAAAAAGGGTAGTCGTGCGTCAGCACGTAGCAGCAGTAGTTGACAGGGTCACCTGTCAACTACAGTCACCTGTCAACTACAGGGCCCATTTCAATAACCTCCATACTGTGTAAGAGTATGGAGCGAATATTGAACGTCAGGCTTCTGGCGTCCCTAGAAGCAATCGACGTGCTTAGTGATCTACAATACGGTTTTCGCCGAAATCGCTCAACAGGAGATCTTCTAGCGTACGCCACACACATCTGTGGTGAAGCCATCGAGAAGAATAGAGAGATGCTTGTCGTTTCTCTTGATATCTCGAAGGCATTTGACAGGGTCAGCCTTATTAGCAAACTTCTAGCATACGGATTGCCTGACAGTCTCTGTGCTTGGATATCTGATTTCTTGAGGGAACGATCGATAAGAGTGGTTGTAGATGGCTACTCTTCCGATCACATGGCAATCAGTGCCGGAGTCCCTCAGCGATCTGTTCTCTCCGCAACTCTCTTTGTGCTGCATATTAACAATCTACTGAAACCTGGAGTTTTTAGCTACGCAGACGACAGACGGTTGTGGAGATATATGTCCAATGTGCGAGATAACAGAGTCCAGATCCAGTTGTATAGAGAGACGATGGTCGAACGGCTGAACGTATCCATGCAAGCAGTCTCCGAATGGGGTGATGCAAACTTGGTTACGTTCAACGCCTCCAAAACCCAGGCATGTCTATTCTCCGCAAAACGGAGTCTATTTGATCTGACTCCCACTTTCAGAGGTGTGTCCATTACATTGACTAATAGACTCCAACTTCTGGGCATCTCTTTGACTCCAACACTCAATTTTGGCACGTACATAGTCTTTAGCGCAAGTGGCGACCAAAAAGCTGGGTGTACTCGCAAAGATGAGACAGTACTTCACGTCGGAACAACTGCTGAACTTATACCAAGCACAAGTTCGGTCCTGCATGGAGTACTGTTCACATCTTTGGGACGGGTCAGCCAAATACTAGTTGGAGGCGTTGGAATCAATTGAGAAAAGAGCCAAGAAGTTGGCCGGCAATGATCGTCTTTTTTATGCTCGACTTCAGAGTCTAGAGCATAGACGCTAGGTCACGGGGCTGACTGTCTTCTATCGAATACATTTCGGGGAGTGTTCCTTAGAATTGCACGAGCTGATTCCTCCATCCCCTTTTTACCATCGGACAACCAGACGCACCGGTTTACACCACCATTACATGGTGGAAACACCACTAGTCAGAACCAAGCGTTTCTCTTCATCTTTTCTGGTGCGCACTGCCGAACATAGGAATAATTTGCCGGAGTCTGTTTTTCCTGACAAATACAATCTTGAAGTCTTCAAGTCACGAGTGACTAGGTATTTTCTAGGTAAGCGTGCTCCATCCTAGACTGCGTCATCACTCAACATCAGGTGAGACAGTGGTCAAACAATAATATACATTTTACACGTACTTGCTCACATACAAACAAATGCACACGACGAGGTGAAAGTCTTATTGCAGTCAGTGTATTTGAAATTTAAAATAAAATTTCAGTAAAACAAAATGAAAAATGTTATGCACGCCAGTCCTAGTGCGATTCATGGTACGATGGGTCCAAATAATGAGTATGTTGTACATTGCATGTACGTATATTATGTGTATATGGAGAATAGAGTATTTGTGCTTTTATTTAAACTAATAAAAGATACAGCACAACTGAAGTCAGACGTGCATGAAAAAAAACAACGACTTGCATATTGTTAATTTTTGACTTTTTAAAGAATGTATATATGATTGAATGATTTACCTATTGAATGAGTATTATTTACTTGACTGTTTGCAAGCATTCGTTTCAAAAAGATATAAATCATCCTATCGTTAAATCCCGGTTGCGTTCGGATTTGATTTCAATTTTTTAAATATAATAATACTTCAAAAGCGTGAGAAAAGTTAAAATGAAATATAATAGCATAATTAATATTTTTCTGGATGATTGACATTCTTACAAAGTATATAATGTCATTACTGGTAGAAATATAATTATCTTTCTTAGTAGAAATAAATATCATATTTTTTACGTAGTAGAGCCATGCTAGAATCATTATCTTGATTTAAATCTCTTAGGGCCGGTTCGATCGGTGTGATACCACGCTCTCACAGAATATCGGCGTGAAACGGTTAACATGTTTAGTTATACATAGTAAGAATGTATAACAAGTTAGAATAATAAAACAGTAGTTAATAAAATATAGGAAAATAAGAATGTACCAAGTAATCGACGGCCTCTGTGGTTGAGCGGGCTAAGCCGTTGCCGGCCTACCTCACTGCAACGCAGAGGCTCCGGGTTCGATTCCTGGTATAGTAAATTTCGGAAACGTATTTTCTCCGTTATTTACTATGGTCTGGGTGTCTGGGATCGGCCCCAGAGTGGTACGTTGTATATTACCCATAACACAAGCGTAAATTGCTTCATTTGGGGATATACAATATGTGTGTTTGTCTGCCGATTATTATTATTATTATTAATAATGTAGTAAATAGATAAATCATTATATTAATACGTGAAGCTAAAACTTTGTACCCCTTTTAACGAAAATTGCGAGGAAGGAGGAGTATGAAATTTCGCACACTTATAGTTAATATAGAGAAAAAGCGACGAATGCTAATATTTTTTAAAATTATGCATAGAAAATACATTAAATCAATAAAAAAAACATTACACACACTACCATGTATTTGATACAACACGCATATATACTTTTTTGTTTATTGTTAAAGTCCAATTAACAGTGTAGCCTTGGCGAAGTCTGTGATTATAGAAGTATAGTCTTTGATAACAGAACCTTAATAATGTTCAAACTTATAATTTAAATTAATTATGGTCGAATTTCGACCACTGGGCGACCACTAATATAAATAAATGTACTAGGTTAAGAAGAAAGGATGATATATTAGAGAATAAGGACTATTTGTAATAGAATTAAGTGTTTTAAAAATAAAAATAAAAAGTAAACAGAGAAAATAAAAGAAAAAAAAATATATATAATAAAGGCCGGATAATCTTGTCCGTTCGGTGGAAGGGATTAAAAAAAAAGGTTAGCATTTAGGCTAGGTTCCATTAGACACACAACGACCACGTTCACGACCGCGATTTTGCTCGTTCCACTTGCTTGCCGGCGTTACAATCGTAAACCCAAGTGGAACGGTTATTCGACCCCTATTGACGTGGGTCGTTGTGAGCGTTGTGTGATCGAAAATGATGACGTCATTAGTGACGTTTTCGCCACGACCACAACGACCGCGGTCTCTTTGTGGAACGGCTAACGGAGCATACTGGGCGTTGTGAGCTACTAGGAGAACGCCCTGTTAATAGTGTTTCGTGCGATGAGTGAGAGTTCTGGTGGCCCACTTCCCCTATCCAAACTTCTCCATCTTATCCCCCTATTTCGATCCCATACCCCATTCCTCTTGACTGATCCGTCTATCTCATCCCCTTATTCCATCTTAAAGGCTGACAACGCCTTTGGCCTCTCTCCTAATGTTGCCAATGTCTATAGGCGACGGTAACCACATGCCATAAGCTGGGCCGTCTACCCGCTTTCCAGATTCGCTATTACAAAATATATCATTCCCAGTAGGAATCTTTTTATATAAATAATATAATATAATTTTTTTGTTTGTGTTTGAGTGGGTCCCCGGATGGCTTAGATTCGCAATTGGAATCGGTAGGTGGCGTTAGGATCTGGTTCTAGGATCTTCCTAATCTCCTGGACCGATTGTGATGATTTTGTTTTTGTGTGTTTCAGCGGGTCGCCGGATGGTTTAGATTCACATTTGGAACCGTCAAGTGTCACTAGAATCAGGTCCTAGATTTCTGTTTTTCAGGGCAAGACAACGTTCTGCCGAGACTGCTAGTATAATATAATTCTTATTGGAAATATATATTATTCCTAGTAGGAATTTATATAATCCTAGCATGAACATACTATATACTTACTATCTAGCAGAAATATATGTTTATACAACTAGATCTATCTGTAGGTTTATCTGTCTAGAGTTGCAGTTAATTAAACTGTTTGCCAAAGTGGCGTGATTGTACACAACATATACCTATCTAGTTTTGGGAAAGCGGTGGACAGAGGAATGCGGCTTTGTTCATTCCAGTTTGGCCTGTGCGGTCAAAGCAATCTTTGTATGTAGGTACTGGTATATATTGTTTTGTTTTACTATACAAATGTTATATGTAATACCCGTATATTCTGAATTTTCGTGATTATAGTCCGATTATATTATTCCTGATGATAATCAGCTATAGCCTATTAAAAAAAAATACTCTAAAAAGTTTCTAATTACTACAGGACTAGTTTGGGTTATTTTACTAAAAGGTTATTTCTCTCACTCTCATCGCTATGTATCGCATTACATTGCTATCTTTATAAGTTACTCATTTTTTCTATCCATATATAAGCCAAATACTAAGTGACTAAGTCATCACGAGATCTCCGAAAGCATGTCGGTTTCAAATTCAAATTTTGCATAGGTACTCCTTTCGCAACGTAGACGCGTACTAAGAACGGATTTTACGAAAATTCTATCCAAAATATATTTTTAATCTACCATCACAAATGATACCCTCGTTGTTATGGTAGCCTTTGCCATGGTAAACGTTGCCTCGGTAAGCGTTGTTTTAATAATTATATTTTGGATGTTAGTTTATCTCGAGTAGCGCCCAGCGAAGTGGGCACGGGAAGGAGTGTTTTTCTCATGGGCAATAACATGTTGGCTTATCTCGAGTAGTGGTCAACAAAGTGGGCATAGGAAGGAGTGTTTTTCCCATAAGCAACTATATGTTGGCTTATCTCGAGTAATGGCCAGCAAAGTGGGCACGGGAAAGAGTGTTTTTCCTATAGGCAAATATATGTTGGCTTATCTCGAGTAGCGGCCAGAAAAGTGGGCACGGGAAGGAGTGTTTTTCCCATGGGCAACTATATGTTGGCTTATCTCGAGTAATGGCCAGCAAAGTGGGCATGGGAAGGAGTGTTTTTATCATGGGCAAAACTATATGTTGGCACATTTCGAGTAGCGCCCAGGGAAGTGGGCAAGGGTCAGCTAGTTATTAACAATCACATAATATTTTGTACTATATTATTATTAAAAATTCACTTATTTTGCAATTAAAATCGTCAATTCGTTGACAAGTGTGGTTCAGTGTTTGTAAACCCTGATTTACACTTAACTTAGGCTGGTGTGCATATCAATGCGACGGTGAAAATAAAATAATCACTGTGTAGGCATATATTTTTAACGATTATTTTATTTTAACCATAGGTTAAATGTCTATGTACACCAGCCTTAGTTAAGTAGTTAGGTAACTTGTGATTAAGTCCTTGTCATCGTCTAGACTTTTGGACAGTTATCTGCTTAAGCAACAACTTTACTGGAAAATTGCTGTCCAGTGTTCAAGCAATGGTAAGGGCTTAACTCGTTAACTTGAACATGATCGAGTAATAAAAAAACTCGTACTAAGCACACTAACGACTCGATTAGGTGTTTTGAGAGATCTTTGTAGAGGTTCAAAATTTAAGTGTAACCATTTGATTGGTTTAACACATAAGGTACAATGGGACTGACATATTTTTTTGTAAATTAAAGTCCCTTTAAAATAAAAAATAAAAAATCTCTAACTAAATATTTCTAACCAAGTTTAATTACATAAAAATACATATAAATTATAAACTAGTACAATAAAGAAAATTTAATTTATATTGTATTTTACCCAATCCGTTAAGACCATAAGTAGAATACTCCTACTATAAGTCGTGCGCAGAAGATTTGCCGATGATATCCCCTCCCACTTCCTACAACCGCGACCCGCGGTCGTCCATTTCTTAGTACTACTTAGATTAGACTAGCCCTGGTCCCAGTCGTAGGAAGCGGGAGGGGTGATCATCGGCAAACCTTCTGCGCACGAGTTATAATAATCCTACCGGTTGCGCCAAGTCTTCTCTTACCTCTGCTTATTAAAACAGCCAATTGTTATCATGTTATTATTTATTTTACTTTATTTTAACAGTTACAAGTATTCTTATTTTAATTATCACTTCACTTCACTTCACTTTTTTATTTATTGGCAACTGGCTCGTTCTGAATTGAACCAGCATTACTGCCAGTGTCAGGTGTGAAAAAAACCAAGTCATAGAAAGAAAAAACATGGGCATGTGTGATTTGAGAATGAGGAAAAAATAAAAAAAATAATAATAAAAAAACAAAAACTTGTTCATATGTCCAGATCACCACCACCTGTAAGCAACACAAATAAAATAAAAAGTGAACAAAACACGTGGGAAATGTAAATATGGACATCACAATTTAATGTTATTTACAGATATATATTTATATATAAGATTAAAAATAAATGGGTTAGATATATGGGCAAGTAGGGTTTTAAAATTAGTAGGTTTAGGGATTTTAGTAGGAAGGATATCGTATAAAGAGACTGGGAATAAGGGACAGTTGAAGAAGATGTGGTCAATAGTACCTTCCTCTGTATTACAGTCACAAATAGGTGTGTTTCTGACACAAATCCTATGCAGATGCATTGGATTGCACGCGTGGCCCAGTCGCAATCTACAGATCACCGAGATAGCTCGTTTATCATAAAAAATGCTTCTCTTCGTGTTCAGTTGTTGAATGTCATTTGTCTACCTGACTCGACATTAATGACAATGACGTTTCTCATTGCACAGATTAACAAATAATCACTGTCATTGAGCCTAGGTTACCGAAGTTAATGGGTAAGGCTCCTTGAACTACGCCTGATTTAAAGTAGATAATATATCATAAGAATTTTTGTGATTATGAACAAATCCCTTAATTCAGCTGCACTGAAGCTTGTTTAATTTTGATCTGAGTGGGACGTGCTGCAATGACGCTTTAAAAGATTTATTCGCGGAAAATTATTTCGAGCTACTTTCTATTTTTAAGGTTCCGTAGTTGTGTTGGCAACAAAGGAATCCTTGTAAAATCCTCATGTCGTATCTTTGTATGTCACTGTCATTATTGTTGGAAGAAACTGGGTGACGGATAAAATTTGATCGGAATATGTAGTCTGTATGGGACAAAAATATTGTGCGTTAAATTGCGAAAAATGTAAAGATTGTGGTGGCTGCCATATATCTACATATGCAACTTTATTTATAATAATATTATAAAGAGGAAAGATTTGTATTTCTGTATGTTTGTAACGAATAAACTCAAAATCGATTGAACCGATTTCAAAAATTCTTTCACCATTCGAATGCTACATTATCCTTGATCAATATAGGCTACATAAAAATTAGAGATCCTTACTAAAACTTTAATAACGTAACCCATCAAAGTATACAAAATAGTTGGCGCTGGAATCGGGTTCTACGATTTTGATGATATTTTATATGTTTGAGTGGGTCCTGGGGTGGTTTAGATTCACAGTTAGATCCGATAGGTGGCGCTGGAATTGGGTTCTAGATTTTTATTTTTTTCAGCGCAGACAACGTCTGCCGAGACCGTTAGTACAATATAGATTGTCACTTCAAAATATCAGCGTACATGATTAGTAGTGTGGTGACCAAGGGTAGAACTGTCTGGCAGCGAAAGCCGGTCTCAGGACGTTTAGAAAAAGGTAGAAGATTCTGGAAAGAAAATACAAGGACAGATACATTTTAGAAAGGGATAGATGATGAACGAAAGTTCTAGAATAGAAGGTTCGGCAAGGAAAAGACAGAGATAGATGTTTAGAAAGGGATAGATAGTAAATAAAAGAATAACGAAAAGAAGATCGAAATTATGGGTTCCAGAAAATTGTTCCAGTTATATAAGCAGCGTAAGTAAGTAAGTTGTATGTAAAAATAAACACCAGTAAACATAACCTGTATTTACTACGCTAAGTAAGACGGCAAATTCGTCTACACAGCCAAGCTAGTCTAGTGTGATTAAGAGAATAAAGAAAAAGGGAAATCAAATGAGTAAGAAAACCAATGTACAGAGATAAGTCATATTGTGAATTAGATATTGTTACAACTCGGGTCCCGACAAAAACAAAATCCACCTGCATATCTGAAACAAAGCACATTTATTACCCGTCGGCAATTTGAACTAATAACATTTAAATTCTTTTATGGTCGTCTTCTTTTGTTTACTTATTGGCATACGGCCTATTATTGTATTGTGATAATTAGCCAGGTGTTACGGATTTAAAGTACAAGCTGATTCTAGGAAATTCGGTCCACACGGCCGGGCAGACATATTGCATCTGTGCAGTATAAAGCGATGGCTCGATTGAGGAAGCAGTCAGTCGAGCAAGAACCACGAGCGAAAAGAGACGCGTGTACTACAATCGGGAATCTGATAAGTGACGGCCTTTGCGCGTTTTATCGAATTACGACCTTCTGCATTACGTTTGGACTTGTTATGTTCTGTTATATTTGTACCTGTGTTTTACGTGTTTGTATAGTTGTAATAAACTCTATAGTAATTCTAACGGCATTTTAATTCGAGTCTCGCGACTCGTAACAATATTTTAATGAAGATAATAACTTGCGATAAGTATATTGGCTCTCACAATCGTGAAAATAGTATCCGCCCTTCTAATGTTTAAACTATGAGGTGGAAAGTTCTAGAAAAAAAAGTTGTAGAGCTTATCCCGATGAATGGTGTTGTTTCTGTGGGTCAGTCGAATATAGCTAAAGAGATAACGCAACTGCCGCGATTTTATTGGCTATTTTCGATCCGTAGCCCATTAAAGAAAACATCACAGAAAAAAACGTTCGTCACCTTTATGACATCCTTCAAGCACAATAATCCACAGACTATCAGACATTATCCCGATTTTTTTAATATGACTGCACATCAAAGATCAACTCTTCAGGATCCCACCATACACTTCTGTAATAAATTCACAATTCAAGGTATTATACAGTATAAATTAATTTAGACGATGTTAGCAAATTCCGAAGATGGAGACTGTCACAACCGTATTAAGGTTCATTAAGACGGATCATCTCTCAGATCCATTAACATGGTTATTGTATTAATACTTTGAAAGTTAAGATGGTTAGCCGCAATTAAGGGAGGGAGAAACGGTGCGGTGACGTCAATACATTTATCTGTATTTACTATTAGGAGGGCTATTATATCAAATTTCAAATTTAATGTTTACATAGTATATAAGAGAACGATGTGCATTGAAAGATGTAATAATAAGAGTTAACAAATGAATTTTGAGGTAGTTTCGGCATATAGAAAGAAGGGATTTTTTTAAAGTTGGAGTCGTACCATAAACTCACAGTCACTTTTTTTTATTCCCTTCCACCGAACGTACAGGGTTAACCGACCTTATATATCTTTTAGAGTTTGCAATCTTTTTTGTTATTTCTTTATTTTTTTTCTAAACATAGTGTTGCAGACAAAGAGCACCCCCCTGACCTGCCCGCCGGAGCACACCTACTCTCCGCGCCCCGCATACCGCCGACGCCCATATCTCGCACAATTAGCAGCTAGGCGTCGTACGGTACGCGAGATATAGGAGCGGCCTTGGAGGCAAAATTTTGAACACTGCCCTATTCACCAGCGACCCCAGCAGATACAGAATCTGCAGTAAGCTCAATGCCGCCGTCGAAGTACTAGGCGACTGGTTCCGTAGTTGGCAGATTGAGCTGAATCCCGAGAAGAGTGCAGCCATTATATTCACAAGTGGCACTCTTTCGCCTAATACCCGTCCCACTAACCAACTTATCAACGAAGTCAAATATCTTGGTGTAACCTTTGATAGAGGCTTGTACTTCCACAAGCACACCAGAGCGGTCGGGAACAGAGTATACTGGATACTAGGCCGACTCTATTCCTTAATAACCAATAAAAGTAAGATGACCCTTAGAAATAAGGTGACTCTTTACAAAACTTGCATCCGCCCCATTATGACCTATGCGAGTGTGGTCTTCGCCCACTCTAGCGATACGAGACTTCGATCTGAAGACTGCAGAGAATCCAGAACCACTTTTTGCATGCACAGTCGACGCTCCGCATTATATGCGGCTCGCCGACCTGCATCGCGACCTGGAGCTTCCCTCCATCAAAGATTATTTAATCTCAAGCTCGCGCAGATTCTTTGACCGTGCCCCCTATCACCCGAACCTTCTGGTGACGGAAACGGTCAACTACAAACCCACCCCGAATGCTCCCAGTCGCCCTCGCAATATATTCATTGACGAGACCGATAAAATCACCCGTCTCCTCGCGATTATGAACCCCCCAAAGCTCATAACATCAGACTGGCATAATAAAATAAAATAACAGACGCAGACAAAACAAACGCCGGAGAGCCCCTGGCTCGGATCCTCTCACACAAAGTTAAGACCCACCAATCACACCCACTCATTACAGACATAAGTAGTCATACACGATTAGCTTAGGCGTGTTGCTGGAGAGTTTCTTCCGCCCCTTCTTCTCCTCCAGCTCTAACACGCTGCGAAGCGGTAGTAAAGATAGACTAGGATCGGCTCCGTCAGCGGAGTCGATATCGAATCCCCATTATATAAACACTTCAGCCTGTTGGCTTAGATCGTTCAGCCTTTTACGGCTTAATCCTATAGAGTCAATTCCCCACAGCGGTCGAGCCGAGGTCGAACCTCACAGGAGGTGCCTCCTCCAGCGCGCTGCTTCCGGGCTGAACGCCTCCGCTCCCACGGACTCGGGGAGCCCCCAAAGTCCGGTATCGCTGAAACAGCCATCTGCGGCTATTAAGCAGGGTCCGGCTCAGAAAAAAAATATGAATAACATTAGCATTTCACTACTTACCACAATTAATTTGTCATACGTACTTCTTTATGTATATTTCTAATTTATGTAATAGTTTAATAATAATAATCGTATAGTCCATTATATCGAGTTTAATTTTCAAAAAAGAAGCAACTGTCACCAATAGAGTCCTTATATAATTATTACAAACTGCTATGTCACACAAAGAGCCTAAAAATTAATAATCCAGACACAGAAAGGAAAAAACAACACACATGGCAATAGTTAAGATAATATATATAGGTACAGACATAAGGCACACACTGCACATGCACTTCCTCACAACACCAGCATGTAACAGATACACTCTACATTAGCATAAGTTTAGTATTAAAATTAGAATAAATTAATATAATAAGTTATTCGTAAGGTACACCACAACACATATATGATTGAATAATGTCACACACAAAAACAAAAATTACCAAGAGGCGTGTTGATATACTTAAAACTTTCTTCAAAATTAAGTTATAAAAAAGGTTACCTACGGAACTCGAGTCCGTGGAATTGTTAAAAAAAAATGATATGTCTACCACAGTTTATATTTTTTGTTTATGTCTACCGTGTTTTTGCTTAGAGCTATTACATTTGTTTATTGTCACTAGTCACAGCCAACTTTATAGAAAGTGGTTGCCTATAGATATTTGAGGTACTACAAGTGTACTGCCGGCTTTAAGGACATGCTGGAACCAGGGCACTGTTGCCGTAACACAAATCAGGGTTATGGCGGCATAATCTAGATTAGGGTGTTCGCTATCCAGACGGGTGAATACCATCTCTAGATTGGTTTCCCGCCTCTTACGAAGGCAGCCAGACCGCAATAATTAGTACTTTTTCTCCATTCCTGCATGGATGAATAAAAGGAGACTGGCAAAGCAATTGTATGACAGCATGGTGGATTGTGGAGTTGATGCTAATAGACCTTGACGTATTTATCACGAACCAATCGCAGAGGTTTTGAAGGAAAGTCATATGAACAGCACCTCCAATAAACATGCATGTATTTATCCAAGAAAGTGATTAAAATTTTAAAAATTCCGTGTCTGTACATAGAAGCTATTTAAAAAAAATCAACCGGAATACACTATATAAAATATGGAGAACACGATGCATTTTTTTACATTTCTTGTCTCTTTGTCTGTTAAACACTATTAAAAATTGTAAAAACTACTGAGCGGTTTTCACTGATCAACAGCAAATTTATAAACTCAGAATCTGCGCCACTTTTTATCGCGGGTATCCCGGGGAATTTCTTTATTAATAAATTAAAGATATTAAAAAAAAAAGAATTTCAATGTAATTTTTTTATCCCGGGAATTTTCCCGGGAGCGGAGCGGTTTCTAATTATTCGGGTGCACAACAATTAGCTTATTCTGACACAGTTTGCACAAAACGATAGCTGTGGTGTTTTATATCCCGGAAATCCCGCGGGAATTTAAAGTCAAGCGTGGACGAAGTCACGGGCATGTCCTAGTTTCTGATAAATTTGTTTTTTCGAGATACAAGAGATCAATATGTAATTCTTTTATCCCAAAACTGAGATACCTTTCGTGGGGTATAAATTCTCTATCTCTATTTCTGTCATTTAAGAGCAATGTTCTTGTCGGTGGAGCCTCCTCCAATCTTCTCTATTATGGACCAGTTTTACTTCTATGTAAGATACGGCACCCACTTTTTCTTTTATTTGGTCTATGAATGCTCACCTTGGTCTTCCCTTCCCTCATAACAGCATAAATACAAATAAATCTTAGGTAAACATGTAACTGATGATTTTCTGACAGCTTTTCCTTGAAACAGCGATGATACGTTATTTGTCTGCCTTTAATGTATGAATAATGTTCCCAAGCAGCCCTGTGTTAGCAATTGTTGGCCCTTTGGTGGCACGATCGGCAATCTGAATAACAAAGCGTGTGCAAATTTCCGTTGACTCGTTGTCTAACCGATATCCTACAGAGGTGGGAGGTTTAAGAGGCCCTTTGAGGCTTTTAAGGTGCCGTGCCTGAAGGGGATTACCGCTTTCCTCGTCGGAGCTTTTCTATTTCACACAGATACTTATTTAACACGCCTGAATAAATGTAAAAAGTAGACATCAAGTGTTTTTCTTTTGTGAACGAACGAGGGGATATCTATTCAGGGCGTAATGAAATCTTCTTCCTTTTAGTTACAGTTATTGAATAGATTTTTGACCTTTATAATTGAACAATCTTGCCGGTTCTAGTTCATTGAAATGAAACAGATCCTTGTTTGATTTCTAGGTTGACAAATTTTGTAAAGAACTTTTTGTAGTTCTCGTCATTAGCCGAACGTTAAATCCCAGTGACAATTAGAGTATTTTTCTTCGAAGCCTGGGGTCCCCTTCCTACTGCGTATTATCCACCTCGTGCGATCTTCCGCATTCCTTGTTTTCGACCATTGATGCATGTCATCCTTTACGATGTCAAGCCAGCGTTTCTTAGGCCTATCGCGTCTACCGGGACCTGATAAAGGTGGCATGGCTGGACATTTGTTCCCCACATAACTAGCCGGTCGCCGTAAAACATGGCCGTACCAGCGTAAGCGATTCTCTTGCAATTTATCTACTATATGGGTTAAACACAAAAACGGAAGATAAAGTGTTCGAGTTACATAAATTCCATGTGTACATTATTTGTTCATGTATTTTTTATTATTAAGATTATGTTGTGGGTATGTTAGATTTGACAATCTTTTGTATTTTAACAAATATTTTTTTATATCGTTCTCTATTTTAAACCAAAATGTCTCCTACTGTAAGACTGTTCGGATATTGGATATCTCAGTTTGGTAGACGTTGAAAAATAATCCAATAACAAAAATAAACTTTTTAATTATAGAAACATGTAAAAATGAAACAACTTTTCATACAGCAATCCGTGTTTGCGAATCAAAACACATAAACATACTGTTCCAACATTTGTAGTCTTCTCCTGTAGACATGTAAAACTTTTTGCGTTTGACCCCTACAGATAATGTATGTTATGTACGTAGTGTATGCAAGAAAAGAACTCAGTATTAATAAGCTTAGTGTACATTATTGTTGTCTAAGAAGATACCTGACCCTGACCAGTTTTTTTTTTCGTAAATTATGTATCTTAGAGATACAACATTAAAATAACAATCTAATCTAGGAAATAAGACTAATGAGTAATTAAAATCTGACCTAAAATAACTAGATATAATTTAAACTAAGAATGTGTCCAATAACACGTTTCCTATTGTCTTTATTAAGAAGAAGACACTTTGTTCATGTGTTCTTTGTTAATGTTTAGCACATAGCACTACACTTTATTATTACGAGAGTATTATAACACTAACTCAAATGGTTTTGTCCTTTTGAGTCTTCTTAATAAATCTGTATTATCAAGGAGCTGGATGTCCTCAACATTCACATGGTGATGAAGCCGTTGCTGGTGGGCTTCAGCGTATTTTTTAATTACGTTAATGACGAGGTCCACTTTTAAGTCTCGATGGAGATCGTCTGATCTTATGTACCGAGGAGCATTGACTATGTCCTTGAGTACTTTATTTTGGAATCTTTGTATCATGTTTATATTAGTTGGCTTGGTGCAGCCTCATAGTTGTATAACATAGGTCCATACTGGCATTAGATTCTGTTTATACAGGAGTATCTTATTAGGCACTGACAGAGCAGAATATTTGCCGAGAAGACTGACCAGAGATAAAAAAGATGTTTTTAATAAACAAAGACTTTTAGATAAGTGTCCAAAATTAATACTGGCGATTAAAAAAATAAATGTATTTGTCTCTACGCGTAATGTTAGCACTTAGTTTGCAATTTCTGGCATTGTTTTAGCTACAGTTGGACTTATCGTATTTAAAACAGTTCCGATTTTGCAAAATCACTAAGGGGCTGTAAAAACGCTACCGTAGCCCGTGTATGCGCGAGTATTCCAATTTAAGTAACTGCGAGGCTCATGGCCGGTCGCTACATCTTACTATTAATTCAGTAACACGTAATCGCCGAGATCAGAACAAATTCCGTCTAGTATCAAAAATAGAACTCATGAACATAGACATAATTTATATGGCTCCAATCATTTACAACAAGTTACCTAAAGACTTAAGGACTTGAGAGATTTAAGACATGACATATATAAACAAAAATTAGGGACATTTTGAATAAATGCTATTATGAATTACTGGACTTTTTAAATAATACATTTATATAATTTTTTAAAATGTATTTTATATATTAATTTGGTATTAATATATTAATAATATAATAATTATAGTCGTATTTTTTTATAATATAATTTTTGGGTTATTATTATGACATTATTTGTATGGAGGTAAAGTTAAATTTTAATCGATAGTAAGGCAATTGATCTTTCGGTAAGATATAGGAATCTGCCATGGGACGAAATTAAGGTAGACGGAGCTTAAGTGAACAAAAGCGTCAACTGAGTGAAGCATATTTATAAACTTGTGTGCTTAAACTAATGTAGTATACATAGTGCCGTAAATAGCCATTTCTGCGCCCTATGTGAACTTCTATGACTGCGCCCTTGTTTTTTTTAGATATTATAGGTACCCTAGCTAGAACAATGCTATGTATAGGCCTACTTTATTTCATTCAGAGTGATAAAATAACGCACAAGGACCTTGGTGTTGGAGGACTAATTATCTAATATATTGGACGAAAAATCTATTTTCTTTAAGTTTTTAAAGTTTTAAATTTAACACACGTTTTCGATGATACTGGCTTCTAGGTACGTATCTGTTGGAATCAAGCACTAGGGTCGCAGCGGGAACTTAACAGGAGCAAACCGAAAAAATAACAGTCCTGTCTGGTCTGGCCATTCCTGCGCCCCCTAGACTCCCCAGAGTCTACGCGCTGTGCCGGGGTACCGGTGGCACCGCCCTATTTATGGCACTGAGTGTACACGTGGTTTGTGTCTGTGTGGTTAAAAATATCCACTGGAAACTATTGCAGCTTTATCTGTACTAATTTGATTATTTGATACTACGAGTAAGTTCTCGTAACGCACTATGGCGCTATCGGCTTCTTTTGGCCGGCATCACTTTAAGAGCTCGGGGCTCGGTTTACGTGTTTTATTCGTCTGAGGTGTAATTTAATTAAGCGAAAATTAACAGAGCAATAATAAAATACTTTCCTTGTTTTAAAGATCAATCAAAATTGACTGGACCATTATTCTTGTTGAATCCCTTCAAGTTCAAAGGCTTCGCTGACGTTATACCGTTACCCGAACAAAGTGGGCCCCACCCATTCGATGTCTCCATCTTTTCCCCATTTACATTCAATGTCTTAGATTCTGTTATAGGAAACCATTAATGGGTGCCGTATTGTTTTTGATTTTCATTCAATTGTATATTTTATTTAATATTTAAAGTTTTCTCATTATTCTAGACAATATTATCTATAGTCACAAACAATAAAACACTGATCTGTATATTATCAGTATATAACCTACAAAAGGTGGAGTTAATCGATTTTTTTTCGTCTTACTGCGATGGTCAAGTTTGAACTACTAACTTAGTTTCACTATACGTAGGTACTAGTTATGTTTCAAAAAATGACAGTGACACATTGTAGTTTAATTTTTGCTAAAATGGCAATGAAACTCGATAAAACAACAGCCTATAAATGTGAAAAGTCCCACTGCTGGGATCGGACCTCTTCCTTTGTTAGGAGACGACGAACAGTTTTTTTTGAGGCAGAAAGAAATACATTTTGTACACTACCAGGTCCTTTACTGCGATTAGACCAAAGCAATGAGAGTTATCCACTGAAGATAGCGCAGATAACAGAGTCGATTGCCGGCTTGTGTCGAGACTCAGCAAGGTACCCCTAATAAAGAGGTAACCCATGGGCTAATACTCCACTAAAACGCCCTTCCTCCCATGTGCCTCGCGCTCATGGTAGGAAAAGCGTGAGACTTGAACGTAGTTACGCCAACGCTAATCCTGTGTATCAGTGCTTGAGAATGCCCCAGGAGAGGCAAACTCACTTCGTCGAGAGGAGTTTCATTTTAGAGACATTATTGCCTCGCAGAATATGGACGCTCCCTTCCAATGATGGTCGCTGTGCAGCATGGCATGGACCAGACTACCCAGTGAATCGATCAGACCTACGACGGCTTCGAACTCAAATCTCTGCGGTGCTCATGCTGCACATTCAACCAGCGTATGGAACGCAGAGTCCAGCGCGCCACATAGGCGGCACTGAGGGGAAGGCAGACAACCCACAATCTGATGCAGCTACTTATCGAAGCACCCATGCCCGGTAAGTATCTCGGCCTCCATGATGTCAATGCTAGCCACAGGAGTTTCCAACTTTCTCGACCAGATTTGGATCATGGACGCGGTTTCCCGCGCCCTGATCGCTTGAAACTCGGCCTGGCAATAAACCAGGCCATGGGTGAGGACATCCTGTCGTGAGCGACGAACTTTTGCAACTACGTCCACCTGGAGAGCTCAGAGCGGATCGCCTGCCAAGGGTGTCGCCGCCGTCCATGACACTGTACGGTATCCACGGATGGTCCTCAACGCCAGGACCCGTTGTGCTCGGCACAACAAAGTCCTATTGTAGCGATGAAGTGCAACGGACCATACGAGAGACGACGAACAGTATTCCAGCCACGCTTGTCCAAGGCAGCTTGGCGCGTCGGTTATCCTAATGTGCAGATTTCATCACGATGTTGTATGAAAACTGTCTAAGTGGTGCATTCTTTTCGGCCAGGATCCTAATCCGAGTCATTCGCGAAGCAAGTGCGTTTATTATAACACGTACGGAACTTTATAAACCACTCCTAAAATTAATAAACTACCTAAAACATTATACTTTATTTAGGTATGATTAATAATGCGAAACTGAATTAACGCGGTTTGAGCTTTTAAGAATTTTCAATTTCGTCGAGTTTGCACGGAGACGAGAAACGCCCGTGGCACCAGACAGCGACATTTGGGGTTCGAAATATTACAATACTTACGTAAGATTAAATCTATAAAAGGCTTGCGTATGATTATTGTTGTTTTCTAGTTCTCGCGTAACTTTACAAAACAAGGTATAAATGGAAGAGTATCGAGTAGTAGTACAATTTGCCATAATGGTAGGCAAAGGACTTTGGTCCATACAGCCTTTACATAAAGTCATGTTCAGTAAAAGTACTAATACAATAAATACGCTGCAATGCCAGACAAAGGAACGTAGATGACACAGCGTCGTCTGATGTATTAAGTTGTCAGTATAGCTCAGCCAAATTGAGGTCTTTGATTGACGCTAAATAAGGGAATTTAAGAGACAAGTCGAAAAACTAAATTGTACTACACAAGTACACAGCTCATATTTTTCATATCAACCACATAATAATTGCAAAAACAATCAATAGCAGACAACCATTGTTAATTTTAAAGTATTACAACACATTTTTCGAAAATAAAACTGCACTAAACATCACTCTTCACAGTCCTCGATAGAAATTTTATAATTTATGGCCTGGTTACACGGACTATTCGGGCATATATCTACTTAGTTTTCACTTATTGAAATCTATACAGATAAAAAAAGTCAGGGGGGGTAATTTGGACTAGGAGATTCCGAAAACGCAGCTTTCAGAATATTGTCTATCTGTCTGGATGTTCCAGCTAATCTCTGACACGGCTGGATTTTGACGGAACCGTCACTTACAGATAGCTGATGTCATAAGGAGTAACTAAGACTTCTTATTTTTGGCTCACGTGAAAAAAAATTCACGCTGACGAAGTCGCGGACATAGCTAGTAAGAAATATAGTTTAAATTTTAGAATTTATATTGTACATGAAAATTTAAACTGTAGGTCATATCTACATTGTGGAAGATTGAAGATATAATTGATTACAAATAGGTATCTATATACGGCAGGTTGTGGTTAAGTGCTTCTTCTTTAGTGTTTGGGAGCTGCATACATCCAGTCATCGTAACGAACAACGGAGAACTGACTTAACTTTATGTTGTTGGTCCGAAGATCTTACAACTTTACCGGGGTTTGCAGGGCGAGGGCTTTCGCGAAGCGAAGGCGCTCGAGCCCGGGCGGCAACTTGCTCGAGGAAGCTCCCTAGGGGACTTTACCTCGGCTAGACTGTTGCTATGAGAGGGGGATGAATCTCATGATGCCAACTAGAGGGCGACCGCCGAGGCTTGTAATCGGACGCCAACACGACGAGCGGATTTGGATGGTGCGGTGCGAGATCGAAATACTTACGCGTGAGCGACGTTATGTAGTTTTTGATGGAGGGAAGCTCCGGATCCCGATGGAGGTCGACGTGACGCATAAGAATCGCGGCCGCAACGAATATGAAACTCGTCTATACTCTTCAAATACTTATTTATTACAGTCTAAATCTTATTACACCACAAGAGGGGAGCACCGACGACTCTGCGCATGAATTTATTCTGCACGATTTGCAGTGTATCTAAAAGGGTGGGCTTGGCATGGCCGAATACGACACTCGCGTATGTCATGATCGGCTGGACGCATGTTTTATAAAGGGTAAGCTTGTGTCTGAGGGACATTTTGCTACATTTGTCTATCATCGTTTTTACACGACTCATCAAAAATCGCACTCTATCACGGACTATTGTTAATATGCTTGCCGAAGCGCAAGCTCTGATCTAGACTGGCTAGCGCAACGCGGGGTGCTCCAATTAACAGTTGCTCTATGTCGCTCGCACATCATTCGTCTTCTCACATTGTGCTATGTATTGTACTAGCTCTACGACATATTAATGTTTGTACATAAGGTTACCGTTTCCGAAATAAATAAGTTCACTTCAGTTCTCATCAGCACTCCACATTGAATACTACTCTCTGCCATTTGAAGTATTATTTTATCTCTAGGCTCTACTTCTTGCTGCTACAAGTGCCTATTCGTGAAATAATTTTGCTAAAACTATATAATCTATAATAACATGTTTTTTTATTTCAATCCTTATAAACTCCAAGGGTCAACACAAACTTTTACCTCAATATACTTCTATCCAAAAATACAATAATGAGGTGTGATTCCAGCAAACGTATTTGAAATTTAAAATTAGAATGCTGAGTGTTGTGTACATAAATTGTGAATTTGAAGTAGTGCGACGTTAGTCGGTCGTGGCGGGCTTTACGAGTAAACGAGTAATATCCCGCCAATTTAGTGCGGTGGCGGTTGATTTTATTTGCACCTATAAAACGGTTACGGGATAATAAATATTTATATTGGAACGACTACTTAGTGCCACAGAACTGATAAAAAGCAGAGAAACTGTCACTGGTAAATTGTAATTGAAAAAGAAGACATAGCAATTTAAAAAATGCATTGTGAAATTTTTGATGAAGACATTTAGTGTGCATTTATAAAAAAATTATAATGTTGGTTAAATTGGACAACAATTAAACGATATTTATTGTTTTTAACGAAAAACCATATGTTTGCGTTGAAATTCTAAACTTTTGCAAGTGAAATGTGTTTTTTCGAACTTTTATAAGAACTATTTTGTTTGGTGTCAGTCCTTTAATTTAGCTGATGGGTTTGTTGAAGATAATACTAAACTTAGAATATTCATGAAAACTTGACACTGGATAGATAAACAAATAGTGCAGAGCCATATTTAGAAATGAGAAAGAGAAAAAGATTTTATATTTAATTGTTAGAGACAATAATATATTTTATACTGGCTACATTTATCCATGGCTCTTAGTCTATGATGTACTCTGTGTTCTCTATGTTATGGCGTCTGTACTAAAATGTTTTAATCCTTGTTTTCACTAGCGTTTTTTATAATAAACAGATTTAATGTACAAGCGTGACTT
Source organism: Dendrolimus houi (assembly GCA_039645545.1). Classification (NCBI taxonomy): domain Eukaryota; kingdom Metazoa; phylum Arthropoda; class Insecta; order Lepidoptera; family Lasiocampidae; genus Dendrolimus; species Dendrolimus houi. Next base: position 2,491,676 of record CM077133.1, read on the forward strand.
TTACTAAGTCCTGACAGATCTTACCATTTTATTAGACAAATTAAACCTTTCTTTAAATGAAATATTTTTTCTATCAACTAAATCTTTTTATAATGATACTAATTTAAGTATCTTGCTATTGAGACGAAACTATTGCTTTTATTATATCAATTATATCAATTTAATACTTTAGTATCAAATTTTATTTCCATAATTACAAGTGCGGGCGCGAATTCAACGAAATCTCCTCCCCCAGGCAAAGAAATGGGGTTCAATTGGGGTTAAGCTGAACTACGGTCAAAAGAGTGTTAAACGTAGACCTAAGACGGCCGAGCTTATTGATAAAAAACAGAGTATTATCTTATTGTGTAAGGAATTTACATAAATATATAAAAACATAGGTCAGCATATTGTTGCAGCGGCGCTGGATTTAGTGATAACAATGGACTATGTCAATTTTGTAGAAAAGGAAGTGTTGGACAATATAGATGGGAATATGAGATTGAGCTCGCACGTACCTGATTAATGGGCATGAAATGCAGCTTCTCCTCTGCACCTGAGTACACTTCGCTTCAGTTCAGTTGTTGTAGTTTTATATTTATAGTATTTTATTTGATGTGTATATTTTTAATGTATTTTGTATTATATGTGTTTATTAAATTTTATATTTGCGGTGTGGAGCGGGCTATTTATACAATATATACATTTATGTGTAGCGGGGTGACGTAGTTTATTGTATTGATGAAAATGACAAATGAATGACTGACGTGCGTGCGAAAGAAGAACGCGTCGTCAGATTTGAAGAGGGAATTTAAATATGTTATAAGAAAGTTTCAATAGGTCGAAACGAGGTTTTATTGCGGTACCACATAAAGTTCAAAAAGATTTAGAAATATATAATTATGTTGTTTTTGTAAATTGCAAAATTTTGTAGTAATTATTGAACATAATCTAATTTTTTATACGTAAAGAGGTTATACTCTACTTATTTTGTTTAAGCACATCCATCGACTATGATGGAAACAATCCATAATCATCAAGACGTTTGAACATCTCGTCAGCGCGCATCGATAGTTCTCGTACGTTCTGTATGAAATTGTCTCTGTATTTTATACTTATCTGTGACATATTATAGACTGGCATCAGTTCGGCGTTCGGGAATTTTTATCACCCACGGTAATGTGGTGTGAAAATTTATATAGAGCCGCGAATACCTCAGCTCGGTTCGCTCTCTTGCAACGGCACGAGCTTATTTGATACGGATATAAAGCTATATGCACCTATAACCTATACCCGGACGAATAAAGTTCCAAACGGTGAAATATTTTGACGTTTTATTATTTTCGGAAAAATCGGTGAAACGTGTAAAGCAATCATTTTGTAGGATATGCTTAACCTCTTTTTAGAGTTCCGTAGACATATTAGTAAAAACGGAATCCTTATGAAGTCGTTATGTCCGACTGTGCGTAGGTCTGTTCGTCTGTCTTTATATCACAGTTATGTTTCAAATAATTGGGCTCGAAATAATTTAGTAGAAATATGTAATCTATACACTGTTTATCCTTAGAAGATCAGCGTTGTACATTACAAAGAGGTTTTTGCAATAAATTATACTATTTAACGATATTTAAATATCTGAGACTACTTAAGCCACGTCTAAAATTAGATGTTACGGTATAAAATGTTATGTTAAACAATGCTGTAGTGAAATCACGACCAAAAAAATTGTGTGTGTGTGCAGTCATACGCACTAATAGTGAAACAGTGTTATAAGGGGTGCGAGGGATTCTAAATTTCGACACGTAACATTTCATATATTATGTCGTAATAATATTCAATCTTTAAAACACGAAATATGAAGTATTAACGAAAAACTTCAGAGCATTTCCAACTGTATCTGTATGAGCATGCTTAAATTATTAAATATAATGTATTCTATCTCATTCATTGCAGGCTTAGTTCTATAGATTTATATGTTTATCTATTTTTAGTGTCACTTTTTCGTTTCATCGAGTTTCAAATCACAACGATTTTAAAGAAATTTCACTTGAATAATGATTTAGGCTTGCCACCTACAGTACGTATACAACTTATGGTTGGTTTAGTAACCAACCATAAGTTGTATAGGCATAATATTGGTAGAAAATTGGCATTACTTGTATGATATTTACATAAAATTTCAATCAGTAGTATGGTAAATAGATAGTAAGATATAGTTATCTCATTATCTATTTGTATTATTTTATTTTTATTATATATTATTTGCCTTATTACTGACTGAAATTTTATGTAAATATCATACAAGTAATGCCAATTTTCTACCAACATTATGAATCAATAATAAAATATAGAAACTCGTTCGACTTTTGGGCGACTGAAAGCCAGTCCTTAAAGCAAATATACATTAATAAATTTTTCGTTTATGGAATATACGGCCATGTTCTTTCAGTAAGTATTCTTTCTATATATATATTGATTAATAATATCAAGGGACTACAATTACTAAGTTGTACTACACATGTTTAATAGTAATCATAGTTATAAAACTATTAACACACAAAATATCGATAATGTCAGGATGCAACGGTTATCGACTACATAATCAACAACCCTAACTTAGAGCCGTTGTTGCAGCATGAATTGTTTATAATTTATAGAGTGCAAGTTCGAATTGATATCGATTTGGACTTTGTTTGACCAACGGAGGGATTCAGGTCCCAAGGGAGGCTTTTGTTTAATAAAGCCGATTGTTCGAGATACGGCAAAGGTTCAGGTAGAAATTTTGAATATGTAAATAAGAATATTCTGATGGGAGACGAAAGGAATTTTTCTGCTTTTGTAGTAATGAAGTTTGCTCGGTTTATTAGAAACGCATTAAAATGTAAAATAGACGTTATTTAAAATACTTGCAAGATATTTACGTCTATAATTTCATATAATATAACTATAGTTCACTATACAATCAGTTATGAGAGGCACATGACGAGCTAACGTCATAAGAATTCCTTTTATGATTATAGTATCAGAATCTTCGATTTAAATGTTACTATTGTTCAAATATTCAATTTAATTTGTCTGAGTACAAACAAATATAAGTAAAGAAAACTAATATACATATATGTTCCCAAACCCAACGTTCCCAAAACGTTGGACGTATTTCCTCGTTGAATGGCAGCACTAATTCGCTGCCTTGAATACAGGCCAGCTCTTTGCTCACGTAAAACCTATGAAACGTGACGTTAGGTTAGTTCATTTAAATTTTGGGATCCCATGGTCCCTATGACCCTAGAGCTTCCACCAGTACTGTTACTCCCATAGAAATGAATGTTCTCTATAGACAACAGATTAATAATATACACGACGAACAGTGTCGGTGATAGCACACAGCCTTGAGGCACACTAGGATTGATAGGGTTGATAAACCAGCAACCGTCGATGGCAACCTTGATGCTACGCCTACCAATAAAGCTGGATAGCCACTAGCAAAGCCCCTCGGGTATCCCATATGATGGTAACTTCGTGAGAAAAGTACCCTATGCAACACCCGATCGAAGGCTTTAGCGATATCAAGGCTCACTGTCAAAGTTTCTCCCTTGTTCTCAGGATTCAGCCAACGATGGGTTAGGTATACTAGGAGGTCCCCAGCCGTACGGCCATGGCGAAAGCCGTATTATCGGCCGTATTTCTAAATCAGAAGAACTTACAATTAGAGCCTGCTTGAGCTTTTTAATCTGTTTACAGGACAGATGAATTGAATAAATCTGAACAAGGGAAATAAACGAGTTGACAGTGCGTTATTTCTGGCAGCCAGCCATAGGGAAATCAATGGAATATTATTTGTGAATTTGTTAGTTCAGCCGCAAACCAAACGATGGAGAGACGGTAATTGGACGAAAAAGTAACCACAACGAACTATTGTTATTCGTGGTTATTCAAATAACAGTCTGCTGGCACGTCTCTATTTGGTGTAAGAATAAATGTAGTGGGAAATTGGGAATTGTTTTATTTAACTGCCGAAGCTTGGTTTGTAGTTTTAAAGTGAACTATGTAACCTGACTATGGCCATAACGTCTAGGATATGAACTATTGGGTTAGCAATTAAGTGATTGCGGATTTTGTTGATAGATGGATATTACATTTACTTGTTTCGTTAATATTGTTACGACAAATTCATACCTGTTTTGCGCATTTTATTAATTTTCGGCATTTGGACTTCTTTTGTTTACTTTGTGTTTAAAATTTGTGATTAGAAAAACAGCTAATTGAGTATCTTTTATGATAGTCATTAGCCAGGTGTGATTCTAAGAAATTCGGTCCATGCGGTAAGGTAGACATATTGCATTTGTGCAGCAAAAAAAACAATGCCCCAATGGAGAAATGGTCAGTCGAGCGATAACCACAAGCGAAGCAAGACTTGTGTACATTCGACAATTTATTTAGTGACGGACTTTGCGCGTGTTATTGAATCGTGCATTACGTTGTATTCAGTTATAGTTGTACCTGCGTTATACGTGTTTGTATAGTTCTAATAAATTCTATAATAATTCCAACGGCATTTTAATTCGAGTCCTGCAAGTCGTAACAACATGTACAAAGTAGCAAATTTATATTTTTGAAGTGAAACTTCTATTGAAACGTGATTTGAAACTCGATGAAACGAAATAGCGACGCTATAAAGAGATAAACACAAATCTATAGGACTAAGCCTGCGAGAGAATGAGATACAAGTTTTACATCGTGCAGCGCAGATTAGAGAGTTAACAAGACCGATGATTAAACATAGGTCCAATTTGGACCGAAATAAAACTGATAATAATATTTTTTAGACTAAAAGAGTGAACAATTGAAAGTGATACTTAAGAAGTTTAATTTGCATTACAATATGTTGAGGGATGTAGGATAAAGGAATTATATTTATATTAATAACATTTAGAGAAGAATTATCTGTGAGTAAATTCTCTGAAGTTTCACTTCTACTGCGTGTGAACTGAACTGCACACACATTTTGGTTTTCTTATTGTTAGAACTTTTATCTTTCATTCATTAAAACAATTATATCAATTACTTCTTTAGCTTTGTTTGATCTTAATTTAAAAATCGAAGAAAAAGATGTGTACTTCGGACGTATGTTATTTCATTATTTCTAAAAAAGTAAGTTCAGTTAGTACGCAACAAAATGAGACTAAAATTATTACCCCCCTTTTATGTCGAGTAATATTTTCAAACTCGACCTATCAACAATTATCTTGTCGTTGAATGTTACAATTTTATAATGCTTTTCTGGTGAGTTCTCATCTTGAAGATTAGCTCGCATACAGCACACGTTTGGACGCAACTTTACTTAAATGCAAGTTCTCAGTCGTAACTTGCTACTTAACTAATTGAAATGTAAAAGTTAGATAATTTATATTATGTGCATTACATGCCATTATTGTGTAGACTGGAACAAATAGACCGAGATCCGGCTGCAAGACTACTTACTACGTTCATGTGTTATTTAATTGAAATCTAGTTTTTATAGATAATTATCTATGGGGAATACATAATTGCTAGGTAGCCTATAAAAATGTGTCCACTAGTATATTTAATTAAAATAATATCAGTTTGATATTTTGGGAAAAATTTCATTCACTTGTTTTCAATGTAAATTATATATCAAATTAAAGCTATTTTTTTCTGTGTACGATGGAATAGGGTTACTTATGTAAAAGTGACCTCGAATAGGGGTTGCCAGCTATTAAAGATAATTTAGAGTGAAAGAGAATTAACGCTCTACGTCCCTCGTTAGCGTAACGCAGCGTAGCGTCCCTCATAGCGCACTATCTTTAACAGCTGGCAACCCTTATTAGCGGCCACTTTTACATAGGCAACCCTATTCCATAAAAAAAGCTTAAATTGATATATAATTTATTTTAGAAAGAAGTGAATACAAATTTTCCAAAATATCAAATGAATATTATTTTAATTAAAAATACTAGCGGCCATATTTTATAGGCAACCTAGCAAAAATGTATTCCCCCATATATAATTATATATAAACACTAGATTGTAATTAAATAAGACATGAACGTAGTAATCTTGCAGCGGGATCTCGGTCTAAAAGGAGTGTGATAATTATGACATTTGCAGCATCTGAAATTTACTATCAAGAAATGCGTAGCTTGACAGATGTGCAAACGTCAAAAGTAAAATACATGCTTAAGATTTATTTTTATCTTCATGTTTTTGGAAAACCAAAGCACTTATACAACCCTTTTCACTATTTCGCAGTAATCGAGTAAAAAAGTCCACGAATTGGTCCGCATTTAGTGCGAAGCAGTCATCTATAAATTCTTTCGACTCAAAGATCAAAGAAATGAGCGTTTGATGGCTTCCCCTTCCAACGCGGGTGCAATATCCGTTTTACTGCAATTAAACTTTACTTCTTTATTCAGAATGCTTTTCTCAGGATATTAAACCTCGACATACGAGACAGTTTGATTCGATACATTTATTATTTGCTTTACTGCCACGTTCTAAGGCGGATAATCTGATCGGATACTAGCTGTACCCGGCAGACGTTGTCCTGCCTTTAAAAAATAATAATCTAGAACCCGACTACAGCGTCATCTACCGGTACCAAATGTGAATATAAACTCGAATCAACTTTAACAAACAACGTAGAAAATTATTAAAGTACTTATATCGCTATTAAAAAATAGGAGTTGGTGATAGAAGGGTGAAAATTTAGGGTTGTATGTATTTATTAATGCAAAATTATAAAAAAATTAAAATAACATTTTTGTCCATAAAATTTAAAAAAAAATATTAGGGGTGGACAACCATTATCACTTAGGGGTATGAAAAATAGATAGTAGCCGATTCTCAGACCTACTGAATATGCATATAGAATTTCATAAAAATCGGTTAAGCCGTTTCGGAGGAGTATGGTAACTAACACTGTGACACGATATTTTTTAATATTATATATATATAATCGTGTCATACACAGAGATGTGTAACTTCTAAGAAGCAACTAGTTATGTTATAAAATAGTCACATTAATAGAGCAACGTGGCTTAGGAATAAAGAATAAAATCGCTAACTATTTTTTTCACATTTTATTTATTTTACCAAAGTAACACCTTCAAAAAGTACTGAAGCTGGACAAATAATTAAGAACAATTTATTAAACTGCTCGGGAATAGTTTTGTATGACACTCACATTTAAAAAATCACAATAATATGTAGGGCGAGAAATTTTAAAAGTAATTTAATACATTTTTAACTAAAATTAATAGTTAATAGCATATCCACGGCTTTTAATTACTGCTTTACACCAACGAGGCATTAAGTCTATTAACATTGACATTTCGCAAGAGAAATAGAGTTCCATTCTTCTAAAAAAACGTCGTACAGCTCTCTTAAATTCCCACACTGTGTATTTGAAACCTTTTTCTTTACTTCGAACCACAGATTCTCTATTGAGTTTAGATCTGGGCTGTTAGCTGGCCAGCTTAAGAAAAAGTGATTGCGCTGTAAATTCCTTTACGGTGGGTGCAGTGTGCTTTGGATCATTGTCATGCTGGAATGTCCAAATAACCGGTAGAACGTCTTCAGCATAAGGTGACTTTGTTTCTTCCAGTATATTTTTGTATTGGAACTGATCCATGTTACCTTCTATCAATTTTACAGGTGCAACACCATATCCAGAAAAGCACCCCCAAATTTTCACATTTCATACATACATTTATGTATATATATATATACTAGCTTCTGCCCGCAACTTCGTCCGCGTGAAAAGATTTTTAACTATCCCACGGGAACTATTCAATTTTTCGGGATCAAAAGTATCCTATATGTTGACCAGGGATATAAGCTTCCACCATACAAAATTTTATTTAAATTTCATCCAAATCGGTTCAATAGTCTTTCCATAAAAGGATAAAAAAATGGAGCATGATCGGCATATTAGTAGTTACGATGTAGCTGGAGAACTGGGAATTGACCACAAAACGGTTTTGGTGCATTTGAAAAAAGATGGGTACACAAAAAAAAACGATATTTGGGTGCCTTATGAGCTCACTGAATAAAACGTAATGAACCGTGTACTCATTTGTGATTCTTTATTACGACGTAATGAAACCGAACTATTTTTGAAGAAGCTGATAACTGGTGATGCAAAGTGGATCACGTACGACAAGAACGTGCGAAAAAGATCATAGTCAAAGGCCAGTCAGGCTTCACAAAATGTGGCGAAACCCGGGTTAACTCGCGACAAGATGATGCTGTGTGTATGGTGGGATTGGAAGGGCATTATTCATTATGACCTGTTACCGCCAGGCAGAACCATCGATTCTGAACTGT